>CM061031.1:38848675-40048675 GCA_030763125.1 Hippophae gyantsensis
ATTTTTATTGATTTTAGACTTCATTATTATTATTTAAATTTTATTACAGATTTGAAGAAAATGAAGATCCAAAATTTTAGAAGCATATCGTCCAAGGACTCTTAACTTTAAATAAATATTTATTCAAATAAAAAAAGACGTAAAATTGTTACAAAGAATATTAGGTTTTGGATGAATGGTGGCTAGAGGAAGATTTGTTTTTTGGCTTTAGAATTTGCATGAATAATAGGTCCCTCTTGGTTTTGAGGTAGATGGTTTTTACTTCATCTTGATAGAGAGGCGCTGAAACTAAAGGGAGAGAGGGCTGAAACTGAAAGAAAAGAGGGGAGAGAAAAACCCTGGAGAAAAAAGACTGAAATAGAGGAACACTGAAGTAGATTTCTTAGCGTTCATTTTACTTCAATTTTTCTCAGAAAAATTATGGTGAATTCGTTTATGTTGAATTTAATTTTTAGCATGAACTATATTTTCTTTATTATAGGAAAATGATGTAATCTAATTTTGAACTATGCTTTCTTTTCCATGTTAATTTGAATTATTTATCTTCATGTTTGTTTGATTTATTCTTAGCTTATTACTTCTAATTAACCAGTTATTAATTAGATGATTTTGATATTGTAATTTGCTATCGAAAGAGGAAATTGTAGGATATTTCTTGAATATTTCAACATAGGTAAACATAGAGATTGAAAGATTTGTATAAATTTGTGTAGTATTAAAATCATTGGTATTAATATTTTTTTGCTTTATTAAATTGCATACTCTTGTATAAATTGATGAACAATAATGTTTCCAATTGATTGTCGAAAGAGGCTTTTTAATTTTTTATAGAGATTGCTAACAAACAGAGAGAATTAAATTAAATTAGTTAGATAAGTAAAGCATAGTAAGGGATTAGGTGAAATTGATTTCCTAGAAGTTTTATTTCCATTAATTTGATATTCGAACAACATCTTTCTTTTCTTTTGCGCATTTTCTTTAAATTAGTTTTATTTTACATTCCAATTACAACAACCTTAGTGAATCCTTTAGATAAAATTGAGATTAAAATAATTTTAGTATTTTTCAAAAGTAAGTCACTAATCTCTGAGGACGACACTCTTCTCATCACTTTATTATAAAACTATGATACTATGCACTTGCAGTTTTGCACTCATCAACAATCAATTGAAGGAGATATTGACTCCTTAAGAACTCTATCCAAACATGCATATAACAGAAATATAAAAATTTAACTGATAATTATAGCAGTAGTAGAAATAAGCACAAATAGGTAGTAAATGAGTAGCAGATATATTATCAGTAATCATAAAACAAGTAATAAATATTAAAATCTTTCTAATTAGAGCTTATACCTTAGTATGTAGAGACATACATAATTTAAACTCAAATTGTACTAGCCAAATAATAGAGTATACACAATATCAAATATAACGAGATAAATCCAAATAAAACCCTTGCCTATATGGTAACATCCTCGAGTTGCTTATGAAAACCATTCGATTGCAAACAAATCTACTAAGAAATAAAACAATTACAACAAATAAAACCCCTATTACCTCTATTAGTTGGGACTACTGTTCAAACTACTTATTATTGCACTCACTTAATACCTCTGTAATAACTTGATTCAACACATGAACCTAGCTCTTTTTCAAAACCAACACCGCTCAAAGCAATGTGATATGTAACTAAGGATATGTAAAGTGAAGTGTAACAAACTAACAACCTTAAGGATCTCCCTCAATCACAAATAACCAATAATCACCTAGGGCTACACAATCCACCACAAACCACAAATCATCTACATGGGGCACATAGTCAATCCACGTACTGCACATAACTAACGATTTGGAATCTCACCACAACAATCCAAACCAACCTCACAATGTTAGGTGTCACACAGAAAGTAAAATAGTTTGGAGCTCAATGCTCAAGCATTCTATTTTCCCATAACATTGTAGCACAAAAGTAAATGATATGAGAATTTAAACAAATCAACTCAATTCACTCTCATAGAGTTGTTCTCATAAAACAAAAAGTTTCATAAGGGAAACAACTAGCTAACATATGGTTCATAACTATACAAGATTTTCACAAAAATCCACTTTCAAACATTACCTCAAGTACTCACCACTCAAGAGAATAGTTTTGCTTACATAATTAGGAATCACTAATACCTAACAACACTTAAGGTAATAGTGATCCAAAAATAGGAATACGAGATGTCAATTTGAGAGAACTTTGTTACATATTTTCTAGAAAAGAAACAAGAAGAAAAGGGTATTTATAGAAGTTACCCAAACTCATAGGCAACCTTGCCATAATCCTCATCGACCACCTTGCCAGGCCTTGTCAAAGGGTGTGGCAAGGTGCTAAAAATCACATTTTTTTACCCAAAAATTATTGAGTAATTTTCATAAATACCTACACCTAAACCGAACCAAAAACATGAGCAATAATATTGGCAAGAGAGTGTTTAACCTAGCATGCATACTAAGAAAACCATCCATAGGGTGTATGTAAAACATGCTTTCAATTACAGTATTCTTAACTATATGCTCGTATGCAATACTAATCTGTAATAACTAACCTTACATAGAGAGCAACAAAATATTGAGTAAAATAAATATATTTTGTGTTTTATACATGGAAAGCCAACACACATGTACAAAGTACAAAAGAACTTACATTGATAAAGGGTATTTAGTGGAGGATATGTAAGGAGATCAAGGTTCTAATGAAGTTGATGTTCCCAAATATTCTCAAGATCCTTTGTAAGGAATTGGCGGTCTAATGACTAGGGCAAAAACTAAGAGGATAAGGGAAGCTTTGCAAGGCTTGATCATGGAAGTGCAATACAAAGAGGCTGTGCTAGAAAAATTAAAAACCAAATTTGAAGATTCTAAAACTTTACCAAGGATAGTCTATTACATTTTTATGCAAGGGATAGATTTGGAAGATCAAGTTGGGAGCAAATATTGATTTAGGAAGTAATATTTTTTTGTTTTAGCTAATTATGGGTCTTTTATGTTTACCAATTGTTTTTTTAGTAAATTGTGAGCTTTTTATTTTAAGTCTTTTATTTTTTTACGAATGGATTAGGCCCAATCCATCAATAATTAATCCTATTAGTTTTTTTGGCTCTTGAAGTAGCACCTAGTGTTTATTTCTTATAAAAGAAACATCAGCCATGTAATGGGCACACGAATATTCATTAATGAAAAGAAAATTTCAGAAAGCTTCTTGCTTTGCCTTCTTATGTTCTTGATTGAATATTTGAATCTAAATTATCAAAGGGAGTGATCATCCTTTGTGGCACCTCAAGGTTTAGGTTTTAAGTACTTTTTTTCCTTAGAATTATAATCTGATCATTTTCAACACATTCTTAGAAAATCAATCGTTTCTATTCTTTTGAGGTTGTGGGTTTTTAAGTTGTTCGCCTAGAGGATTACCATCATTTGGTATCAGAGCCTTGGTTACTAAAAACATGTTATCTATCTTTATTTATCATTGTTTTGAATTCTATATTTAAAATATAAATGGTACATTGATTATTTTTTTGCATTTTTGATTGTTTTCTGTGTTCTTGAGTCCTCAATCACAAAAAAAGACAAAGAAATTTTGTCCTATTAAGTCTTGTGTTTTCTTTCAATTTCGTTGTTGTTGTTTTCATATTTGGATTTTGTTTCGTAATTTTTTTTAAAATTTTCATATATATTTTTTGTTCTTTATTTCTGTGTTCAATCTATCTTTGTTCTTCAAAAACAAAAGAGGGCTGATGTTCAGTTTCAAAAAAACAAATTTGATAAAATGAAGTTGCAGCTTTAAACAGTAATAACTTTTAATTCAGATAACAAAAAGACTATTATAATATATCAAATTGAAGTTCATTTCAATTCCTACAAGAATAAATAGGCTTCTCCTCTATTCTTACAATTTTTGAGTCCATATTCCACTGTTTACATCACTAACGAAGGGGTTAAGGATTTGTTGCATTTTTCTACATTGTTTTTTATTCTTGTTCATTAGGGTTGTGAATGTTTTGTTTGTGAATTTTATATTCACAGTAGCAACAACATCAATAAAGAAAAAAATAAAGAAAAAAAAAAGATGAAGAAGAAAAGGAGAACATAATAGTAGATTGTTCAAAAATCTAATTCTTGTTTTCTTACTGAGTTTTCTTGTTTTTGTTGAAATTAGTTTGCCATTATTTTGTTCTTGTTGCCCAAGAATGATTTAAAAAAAGGGAATCATAGTTGATCAACATTATTTCTTTAGAGTCCTCTTTGGTCAAGAGTCTTCCTTTAGACTCCTCTTTGGTCAAGAGTCTTTCTTTAGAGTCCTCCTTGGTCTAGATTCTTTCTTTAGAGTCCTCCTTGGTCAAGAGTCTTCCTTTAGAGCCCTCTTTGGTTAAGAGTCTTTCTTTAGAATCCTCCTTGGTCTAGATTCTTTCTTTAGAGTCCTCTTCGATCAAGAGTGTTTCTTTAGAGTCCTCCTTGGTCAAGATTATTTCTTTTGCGTCCTCTTCGGTCAAGAGTATTTCTTTAGTGTCCCCTTTGGTCAAGAGTCTTTCTTTAAAGTTCTCTTTTGTCAAGATTCTTTATTTAGAATCCTCTTTAGACTTTCTTTCTTTAGAGTCTTCTTTGGACTTTCCTTTTGTCATATTTTGCCATTTAGTTCTTTTAGAATTCTAAATTTTGAGATTGTCACCAATAAAATGGTTACTTCTTGAGATTAGTTGGATTATTTGATTTTGTTAAGAATACAAAGGAGGTTGGTGTGAGCTTTGAGTGGTACGAGAGAGAGAGAGAGAGAGAGAGAGCGAGAATAGTGTTAAAAAGGATAACAATATTATTTGAGAGAAAAGATGTGAGGGAGTGCACATGTTATCTTATTTTATTTTATAGGTTGAAAACATGAGTAAGGAAGGAGGAGAACCATAAGTGCTTGACTTGAAATTCTTCATCAAATATGTTCATGACCAATTTAAGAGAATGAATGCAAGGTTGGATGATTTAGAATCCTCTTCCGTTTCTCAAACATATAGAAGACATGAGTCAAGAAAGAAGAAGTTGATTCCAATATGGAAGAGAGAACCAATTATAAATTGGAAAAAAGACTAAATACAAAGAAGATAGCAATATAGGTAGTATAAAGATGACAATTCTACCCTTTCAAGGACAAAATGATCTTGAGTTAGACTTGGAGTAGGAAAGAAAGGTTGAGCGTGTGTTTGATTGTCATAATTACTCCAAGGAGAATAAATTAAAGCTAGTAGCTATAGAATTTATAGATTATGCTGATATATGGTGGGATCAATTGGTGGTCAATAGGTGAAGAAATGGTGAGAGACTTATTCAATCATGGGAAGAGATGAAATTGGTGATGCGTAAGTGGTTCATACCTAGCCATTACTATATGGATCTATATAGAAAGTTATAAGGGCTGGTCCAAGGTTCCATGAGTCTATAAAATTATTATAAGGAGATGGAAGTCGCCATGATTCATTGCCAAGTTAAATAGGGAAATTGCTAATGTGGTTGAATTGTAACATTACATAGAGATGGAAGAACTATTACACAAAGCCATTAACGTGGAAAAGAAAATCAAGTCCAAAAGGTTCAGATCTAGTTTGTACTCTAGTTCTTCATGGAAATCAACTTGGAAGGACAAAAAAGCTACCTTTAGAACAAAAGGTGAAGCGAAGTTAAATAATTCAATTGTTGTTCCTAAAGGTAAACTTGAAACAAAAACCCCTACTAAGTCATGAGATATAAGCGTTTTAGGTGTCAAGGACTCAGATATATTGCTTCTAAATGCCCAAATAAAAGGGTTATGATTGTACGTGATAATAGATAAATCGAGAGTGCTAGTTTAAATAATGATGAAATGCCACCATTGGAGGACTGTTCTGATGCAGAATTGGAAGATCTTGTGTAGGGGGAATTACTTTTCACAAAGAGAGCCTTCAATATACAGTCTAAGAGTGAAGGAGATGAGGAGCAACATAAGCATATTTTCATATAAGATTCCATATGAAGGATAAGGTATGTACGGTTGTTATTGATAGTGGGAGCTATACTAATGTAGCTAGTATTTGTTTGGTAGAAAATTGAATTTGAAGTGGCAAAAGCATCCCAAACCATACAAGCTACAATGGCTAAATGATTGTGGAGAAGTGGATGTCAACAAACAAGTTTGCATTCCTTTTTCAATTGGCAAGTATGACGATGAGGTTCTTTGTGATGTGGTATAAATGTATGCTACTCATATTTTGCTTGGACGACCATGGTAGTTTTATAGAAGGGTGATGCATGATGGGTATAAAAATCGACACTCTTTTAAAATAAACAATAGAAAAGTTGTATTAGGCCATCTTAAACCTCTACAAGCTTATGAGGACTAGATTATGATAGAAATAGAGTGCAAGTTGAGAGAAAAGTGAGCACAAAGGAGAGAAAAGTGAGCACAAAGAAGAGAAAAGTGAGCACAAATGAGAGAAAAGTGAGCAAGGAGAGGAAAATAAAAGAATGAGTGTATTTGTTGAAAAACATAAGATTAAGAGTGTAATAGTGGCAAGGTAACAAGTACTTGTTACAAGGATATTTATCTTTCTACTAACGATATTAACTCATCTTTGTCTAGTGTTAGTGTGTCTTTATTTCAAGACTTTGAGGATCTATTTCCTGAATAAATTCCCTATAGATTACCTTATTTGAGAGAAATTGAGCATCAAATAGACTTCACACCTTAATCTGCAATACCAAATCGACCTGCTTATAGAGCTAATCCTGAGGAAACGAAGGAGTTATAAAGGTAAGTGGATGAGTTACTGTAAAAGGGATTTTTAAGGGAGAGTCTCAGCACATGTTTGGTTCCTGTCATCTTAGCCCAAAGAAAGATGGAACATGGCCCATGTGTGTGGATTGCCACATTATTAACAAGATAACGATAAAGTATAGACATCTTATCCCTAGGTTAGATGATATGCTTGATGAGTTTCATGGCTCTTATTTTTTTTCTAAAATTGACTTAAAGAATGGCTATTATCTATTCGCATGAAAGAAGGAGATGAATGGAAAACTACATTTATGACTAAATATGGATTGTATGAATGGTTAGTAATGCCATTTCGTTTAACTAATGCACCTAGTACATTCATGAGGTTAATGAACCATGCCTTGCATGCTTTCATGGGGAAATCTGTGGTAGTTTACGTTGATGATATTTTAGTCTATAGCAAAATTTAAGAGGAATATGTAGAACACTTAGCATACAGTTTTTAATGTGTTGTGAGAGAACAAGTTGTATGCTAATCTTAAAAAGTACACATTTTGCATGGAATATGTTGTGTTTCTTGGATTTCTTGTTAGTTCACAGAGTATTAGTGTTAATGAAGAAAATGTAAGGGTAATAAGGGATTGGCTCACACCTAAGAATGCGAATGAGGTAAGAATTTTCCATGGTTTAGTGAGTTTTTATCGAAGGTTTGTTAAATATTTTAGTTCTACTGCTACACCTTTGAATGAACTTGTTAAAAATAATGTTATTTTTAAGTGGGACGATGTGCATGATCAATCTTTAACACTTTAAAAGATAAACTAACAAATGCCCCTTTGTTGTGTTTGCCTAACTTTGATAAAGCTTTTGAGATAGAATGTGATACATCGGGAATTGGCATAGAAGCTATTTTAATGTAGGATTCCAAACCAATTGCATAATTTAGTGAAAAGCTAAGTGAGACAATGTTGAATTATCCTACTTACGATAAGAAGTTTTATGCATTAGTGAGAACTCTTCAAACATGGCAGTATTACTTATGGCTAAGGGAATTCATCATTCATTCTGATCGTGAGAGTTTGAAGTTTTTGAAGATCCAAGATAAGCTTAATAAAAGACATGCTAAATGGTTAGAGTTTATAGAAACGTTTCTTTATGTAATCAAATACAAGCATATGAAGGACAACATTGTGGCTGATGCATTGTCTAGGAGGTATGTATTACTTACTTAATTGCAAACTAAATTACTTGGTTTTGAATTGCTTAAGGAATTGAATGCTAATGATTCTGATTTTTGCCAAGTATGGAATGCATATGATAAGTGTGTGTCTGGTATTTACACCATGTTCCTATATGTTTATAAGAAATATAACATGCAAGGGAGTAGAGATATATCTAAGATGTGATTGTTGGAGCTCAATAGTTTTTTCGGCTTGAAAATATTCTTAAAAGGTACACCTAGAAGCTAAAATTATATTTATACGTTTTGTTTACGAATATCTCCAATACTCATATAAACCTTACAATCTCCCTTTGGCATATTCGTGTGACAAAACATTTCTCTTACTACATAACACTCATACGAAAAATAAATCTTTACATAGTGGTACTATTTTATGATTTGGTGAAACTATTTTCGCTTGAATCTCGAAAGCTCATGTGTACACTAAAAAACAAAAACAAAACCATAAAAACCCAAACAACTTGTCCCAAAAAATTCATTGTTCATTATTTCAGTGTGTATACCAATAGAAAACGTGATGAATATTCATAAGAGTGAATAATCATAAAATAGAAATTAAAAGACATTACTCCCCCTACGTGTAATATTTCAAAAATATTGCAAAATTGATTCTCTCCTTAACTTTAATATTCTGTTTTCTCTCTCCCTTTTTGTCATATAAATAAATAATATAACATTGAAACTTAAATCCAATATGAGGAAGGAAAAGAAGATGTATACTAAAATTATAAAATTTGATAATTGTTTTGTTAATAGCGGTTGTAGATTGAGCTAAACATGAGAGCAACATTACACACAAATACGAAAATTGATTTGTGTGACTATTCATTAACATCATAAACATATGTAGACAGGACACATAAACATATTAACACATATAATGACTTAACGATAGTCACCTAAAGTGAGATAAATATTGAACTACAATAATATGTCAATTAACCCATTTATGATTAATTTTGAAAGATTTAAAGAAAAGAACATCACTAATAATGCAAAAATTTCAATTGAATTCATACTTACACATTAATAAAAAAATCTTACTAAGAGAAACTTTAATTAAATTTTTTGTATTCCCTCTCAATAATTATCATATGCTTTTTATTTTTTATATATGGTTTTTTTCCTTTCTACATGACCATTTATGGCTCTTTCTTTTTGTGCATTTAATTATTTTTCTTTTGCAAAGGAAATATGCTTGATCCAATATACATAGCATGATAACTTTCGTACTAGTTATGAAGTAACCCTTTCCCCTCACTATGATAGTTTTCACACATCACAGTAGGTGCCCCTCTCAAAACTAGGTGTCTCTCTATAGCAGCATTTTATACATTTAAAGTCAGTGTTCAACTATAATTTTTACAATTAAAGTTATCGCATGCCCTAAAATCTCACATAATTAATTACCAACTTCTTGCATGACATACCTATGTGTTCAGTGAGTGTGTAAGTAGGTTCTTATTGACATCAATCACCAGATGTGATAAATATATGAATGCATAAGTCATAATATCCATTTATGTAATGCATAGTCAAAAACATGTGAAAATAGTATGTAATGTTCATGTCAAGTTCAAGCAAGTCTACTTGGCTTCCCTTTTTTTATATATTCCAAAAAGTAATTGAAAAAATACTAGGAAAATTTAATCAATAATACAAATTCCTAAGGCACTTCTAATAGATTCAAATCCTTGTGTATCAAGTGCCATAGTGAATAAAGCAACCAATTCCCTAATGAAATGATGTCTAATGTCTATATGTTTTGTTCGAGAATGTGAAATAGGATTTTAGAGATACATATAGCACTAGTGTTATCCCAATAAAAGGGAATTGTACCTTTTTCAAAGTCATATAGCTTAAGTATATTTTTCATCCACAAATGTTGTATGTAGGATCTTTCAACAACAATGTATTATACTTTTGAAGTAAATAATGAGATGGAGTTTTATTTCTTGCTCTATCTAATGTACTTTTTATTACTTCATTATTTCTTACTCAATCTGTACCTATGTATCCACTAATATCACATGTAGTATCATTAGTAAACCAAATACCAAAGTTTTTCTTCTAGAGGAATACCTGATGATCCCTTTGATATGGTCAATGTGTGATTCCTTAGAATCTGATTGATAACGAGCACAAACACCAACATTAAAAAAATATCAGGTCGACTTGCTGTGAAGTATAGAAAGCTTCCTATTATGCTTCTATATAAGGTTTGATCAACACTCTTACCTAACTCATCTATTAAAATCTTGGAACTAATACTTACGGTGATTCTTAAATTCTTACTTATTTCAGTTTAAATTTCTTAATTAAATTACATGCATACTTGGTTTTAGAAACAAAGATCACATTATTTAATTTTCTAATTTTCCAACCAAGAAAATATGTGAGCTCACCCATGATAGACATTTCAAATTCATTGGCCATTATGTTCACAAAATCATCAATTAGAGAATATGATGTTGACCTGAAGACTATGTCATCGATATATAATTGAGCTATGAATATATATTCTTTGGTCCTTTTAATAAAAAGAGTCTTATCAACTCCCCCTCGAACAAATCCCTTGTTCAAAAGATAAGTTATAAGTCACTCATACCAAACTCTAGGGGCTTATTTCAAACCATAAAGGGCCTTATTGAGTTTACAAAATGTTCATGAAATTATAGGTCAATAAAACCTTTTGGTTGTTCAACATACACCTCTTTACTAAGTAATCCATTTAAGAAGTCAAACTTTACATCCATTTAAAAGATTTTGAATTTTATAAAGCATACAATGACAAATAAAATTCAAATTGTTTCTAACCTAGCTACAAGAGAAAATGTTTCATCAAAATTAATTCCTTCAACTTATTTATATCCTTGTAGAACTAGCCTAACCTTATTTATAATGACATTATGTTCATCAGATTTGTTTTTAAACACCCATTTAGCTTCTATGATGTTTTTATCTTTAGGTCTAGGTACTAAAGTCCAAACATCATTCCTAGTCAATTGATATAGCTCATCCTGCATGCATTTATCCAAAATTTATCTTTTAAAACTTCATTAACATTTTTTTGTTCTATTTGAGAAACATAATATAGATGAGTTATCTCACTTACCTAAATCCTTCTAGTTTCCATGCTTGCATTTGGATCACAAATGATGTTTTAAGTTGGGTGGTTTTTGGCAGTACGTGTTGGCCTCTGAGTTTGAGTTTTGGCTATGGTGACCTCATCATAAGCTAGACTCTTCATCTACCTTATCATCTACCTTTTGAGTGTCAAAGGTTTCATCAATATGTTCCTTAGTTGGCGAGTTTGTGCTTAAAGTTTCAATTATATCATCAATCATTGTAGTACTAGTAACTACATCATCTATAACAATGTTTGTGGAATTGATCACAGTATTAGTTCTCAAGTTGAACACTCTAAAGGAATGACTTGTTAATGAGTAACTTAGAAATATACCTTCATCCCTTCTAGAGTCAAAATTTAATAGATTTTCATGAACTCTAAGGATATAACATTTTCTTTCAAACATATATAGACGTTTAAGATTATGTTTCTTACTTTTTCATAACTCATAGGGAGTTTGGTTTGTACTTGTACATAGATATACATGGTTCATTATGTAGCATGAAGCACTTATTGCCTCAGCCTAAAACTTCTTGGGAATGTCCTTTGCATGTAGTAGGACTCTTATCATTTCTTTCAACACTCAATTCTCCTTTCTACTATCCCATTTTATTGTGGGGTAATTGGTATTAAGAACTTATAAGCTATACCATGCTACTTGTAGAATTCAACATATCTTGAGTTTTAAATTCCTTTTTTTGATTTACCCTTAATCTTCTTACATTGGTTTTTCTGTTGCCTTCCTCGATCGGCACTATAAGACAAAACGAACTAAAGAAGTCAAAAGCATCAAATTTTTCTTTCAAAAATCCAACCTATGTAAAACGAGAAAAATTGTCAACAATAACAATATTATATTTCTTGCCACCCAAAATCTTAGTTCTCATAGGAGCCATAATGTCAATATAAATTAACTCAAGTATTATACTTGTGTTAACTTCTTTGATTTTCTTATGAGAAGAGCGAGTCTTTTTACCAAGTTGTTATGGTTCAATTTTTTTTTGTTAATTTCAGAAAGTGTAGGTATACCACGCACAACTTTCTTTTTGCTCAAGCTACCAAGATCTTTAAAATCGATATGTCCCTTCTTTTGATGCCACAATGAAATAGAATGATCATTAGCTAAGTTACAAGTAGTAGTAATAGGGCCTATATCAATATAGTAGCAATTATCCTCATACCTGTTTCCCTTAGCCACACATTCACCTTTTGTATCTATTATAATACAATGATTGTTGGTAAATTGTGCGCTATAATTTTTGTCACAAATTTGACTGATACTTATTAGGTTTACTTTAAGTCCAACATGCAATACATCATCTAACCTAGGAATACTATCAATTTGAATTATACCTATACAAATAATCCTTGATTTATTTCCATCACCAAAAGTAAATGTTCTTTCATTATATTTTCCAAACTTTAGAAAAAGAGAACGATCACCAGTCATATGTCTAGAATAACCACTATCAAAATATCACGCAATAAAAGATTTAGCTTTAAATATAATATGGGTTACACAACAAATTAAGTTAGATTTTTTAATCCAAACTTTTTTAGGTTTTTAAATCATGTGCTTATTTCTGAAAGCATGATTGTTGTTTCTTGAATAGGATGCATGCAGATTCTCAACACAATTATAGATAATCAAGAATCTACATCTAGGTCAAATATGTCTCTTCTACTACAATTGTTACATATAGGAATAAACTTAGAAGCATATGTAAGAGATGTGTGTGAATTGTATGGATCAGAAAGTTTTACAAACACAATTGACTTTGAAGAGGTTGGTATAGTGTTCTCATCTATATATCCTAGCCCTTTTCTTGTCTCTAAAAGGCTTTTTATAATCAAAAATCATGTTCAACCTTTCAACTCTAATTGTTAGCCTTTTTACAATTTCTATGGATTATTTTAGCTCTTGTACTAATTTAGTTTTTTCAACAGCATGCTTGTTATTTTCTTCTTTCATAAATGCAAGACTTAAGTTCAAAGCATTATTTTGTTCTTACAAAATTTTATTATTAGAAAGAATAGAAATCCTCAACATATGAGCTATCAACCCTAATAAGATAATCCATAACAAGGTCCAAAGCATACTAAGTTTATCTAGTTATGACTCTAATACCAATTGAAAAGTTCATTTTTTATAGTTACATATCTAATTAGCTAAAGGGTGGGTGAATAGATTGTTAGTGGAAATATGATAAATTAAAATTTTTCAAAATAGTTAGACATGAAATCACATGTAAATAAAGTAATGTTGAAATATAAAGATTAACACATAAGATTTTTATGTGGAAAAACCTAGGCCATACTAATGATCTAAGAGGAAAACCATCAGTCCATCGGACCATCTTACTATCCACTTTGAAAATTAAGGTCCAATTACAAGGATAGGACTCAAACTACCCACCAAGGTAATGCCCCTAAGTAATCTACTTACAAGCTATTTCTTTCACACATGCAATCAAACTCGTTCAACTAATACCTAAAATATTAGCACAAAAACACAAGTGTAAGTGTATGTCCTAAAATAGATTCAATAATAAATAATCTTAACTAGATAATTTACCAAATGTATCAAATAAATCAAAATCAACTAACAATCCCAAAACAATAAGTTTAAAGCACAATATTGTAGGCTTGTTAATTCATCAAATACAACCATAAAATGTTTGATAAATTAATTCAATGAAAAAATTCTACTTGAATAGTTTTAACAAAATAAGAGAGAGAATAAAATGAAGAAAATAATGCTCAATAATGTGTTTTTGTGGTTAATAAAATTATGATTTAATAGTATGATTAAATAGCATGAGTAGAAATCATAGGTCAAAGGTCTATTATAGATTTGTCCTTAAAAATATTTAGAAGAGCTTTAAAACATAAGAACAATATAATAATAATAAAAATTGAATTGAGCAAAAATTAAATTAAACATGAAAACATGGCTACTTGATCGATCTAGTACTAGCTTAATCGATCAAGCATGGTTGCTCAATCAATCTAGTCAAACTCGATCAATATAGTGAAACAATTAATTCATTTTGAAATAAGTGGATTGATCTACTCATTAATCTCACTTGATCTAGTGCTCGATTGATCTCATCATGTAAAAATTAATTTAGTCAATTAATTAAGCTCGATCTCATCATGTAAAACTTAATTTAGTCAATTAATTAAGCTCGATCGTAGACATGGATTGATCGATAGAATAACTTATATGCACAATGTTCCTATATGTTTAATTTGAAAATAATGTGCATGGAAACATAAACATACCTAATATGTGATCGTTAGAGCTTAGTAGTTTCTTTGGCTTGAAAATATTCTTGAAAGACATACCTTGAAACTAAAACTACATTTATATGTTTTGTTCAGAATATTGCCAACACTCACGTAAAACCTTATGGAGGAAAAGTTATGTTACATAATTTTGGGCAGTTTTTAAATTTGTTATTAAACATGTGTTTTACATTTACACTTGTTTATTATTTATTTTCATTTTTTATTGATTTTGTGATAATTAGGTTCAATTTTAAAAAATTTTCTTACAAAATTATCATACTTTTAGTTAATCTTAAGAAAATGATTGAGTCTTTTCTTTGTTAAATTAATTTCTTTTAGCATGTCATGAAATAATGTGATAATTAGTTTATTTTTGTAATAATTTATGTTTCATTATAAAATGTTAAAATTGAGATAAACCAAAATTTTATGTTAGGAATCAAATAACGACAACTACCGTGTGAGAATATTTTGAGTATATTATCTTTCAATTTTGAGAGATAATATTTTTCTACTCCTTTAAACACTCTTCTATTAATTCAAATTATTAGATGCTCTGTATAGGTTTTGCATTAAGTGTTAGGATTTTTACATCTGATAAAGTGTCATATACTTAATATTCTTTTTTGCTTAAATTGAGTTGTTCAAGTAGAAATTGAAAGTGTATGTCTTCTTCATTCATACATGACTTCTATAAAAAGAGATATATCTAGGGTTCTCTAAAATCAATACAAAAAGAATCAAATTAGTTACTCACAAAATCATATAAACATGTACAAAATATACATGTGTTCACTCCCTAATATATATATATATATATATATAAAGAAAGAAAAATATATATATAAAAAAGAGAGAAAAATCAATAGTATAAACTAAATAATATGATGGGAAATAAATCTCCTTGAAGTCATTGCATTTTCATTCATCTCTAAAGGCGTATACATGATAATCTTACTGGATGATTTTAATTGATGCATGAGAATAGTATTAGATTTTTTTTAAAATCCTATCATTTGATTCATTTCATGAGATTAAATGTTACACACTATTTTGAGCAATTTCTTCTTTAAACATATGCGAACTCATTAGTTCAGTTCTTTACATAAACTTTGTTCGCATATAATTTTGATTGGGTGCTTAAACCCATAAGTTAGTGTAATATTGAGAGTATGACTTGGGAGGATTAGAGTCAAAGTGAATTCAGATTCCTAAGATTGGAATTAAGTAAATCAATACTGATACATTTTTGATATGGAATATGAATTTGTGATTTTGAACTTATTTTTACAATACACTTTGATCCCTTGAGATATTAATTTAACTTATGCTTTGGATTTTAATTAAGAACTTGAAAGATACTAAAAGCATGAAAAGTTTTATATTTTGTTTTACTTTGTAATTTTCCATTTTAATTTTTACTTTGTTAATTTTAGTTCTTATTTTGTTATTTGTTATTTATTTATTTTAATTTAATTTTTGGATTTAGTTTGATGTTTTGTGGTTATCAATTTTAAAATTCTTCACGAGAATTAAACTCGTCCACTAGAGCAACTTAGAGATTTAAAGACTTGTTGCATATACTAAATGAAAATGTGTTAATTTATAGAAGTGATATAGGATAGTTTAATTTTATTTATTTTAGTTTTTTTAGCTTTTCATTTTTTCTTGTTTGAGGCTAGTTAGAAGTTGGTTGGAAGTTGCGATGAGTGCTTGAAAAATACTTAAAATTACCTGATTTCTTTACACTTCAATGTTAAAAGTAGATTTATATTTGTATAATTTTTTATTATTATTTTAGCAAATTTATATTTGTTAGTTTTTAGATATTTCTAACTTCAAAACGATTGAATTGATACACAATTGGAGAATGGTATCTTAAAGCACCAATCAAATGTAAGCGGGTGAAAGAGAAATAAATTGGAGAAATGCAATTTAATGTGTCGTGGTGAGGATATATGTGTGCCATAGGGTGGCCTTCTTAAATTGTAATTGAATGCGTACCAGAATAGATTAGGGCCTTAGTGGTGGAAAAAATGTACCATTGCATATGGTGATAATTCATTCACAATCCACATTTTTCTCCTCTTCTCAACGTTTCCAATGCCTATATAAGGAACCCCTTTTCTATTGTTTTAGATATACCAACTCAAATAACAATTCTAATTTTTGAAAAAAATTCTCTTCAAATTTTGTTAAAGTTCTTAGTTTTATATAAAGTTTAAATTCAATCACGCATATCCTTGTAGAGGTTTTCCAAATGATAGATCGCTATAGAAGTTAGTTGTAACAAATACAATCGAGATATTAATTTTAATTATGTTCTATTATTTTAGGTTTAATTCTATGTATGTTTCTAAATGCTATTTCTAATTTAATGATCATTTATTAAATCTAAGCATGTGTGGTTGAAAATTACTATGTGATATTAGTTATGTTATTATGCTTGTAAAATATTAATTCACGTTAACATTTTTATAAAATAAATAAATTTTTATTTTTTCATACAATATTTATACAAAGTAGTTTATCACAAAAAATATACTGACGATATATATTTTGCAATAGATTTTAAACATGAAAGTTAGATTTTAGTATGTGGTTATCTAGATCTAATTTAGAATTATAATTTATTTTACAGATTTTTTTAAGATTTATTATTGAAAAATATATTGACAATATATTTTTTGTAATAGATTTAAAATATGAAAGTTAGGTTTGGATACATCAATCTAAAATCTAATTTAGACACTTTTAATGATAGTCTAAACTATGTGCTCCACCTAAAGCAATGATTTAGATGGTTTGCTACTTCTTTATAAACAAATCATAATTTAAAATTAATCCATTAGTGATCCATACCTAAGGATATTAATAGGTTTTTTTAATAAAGAAATTGATCCCTACTTTTGGATATTTTCATGCAGAAAAGAAAAATGAATAATATTAATTTATATATTTAATAATTTAATTAATTTTAATCAAACATGATTAACTAACTAATATATTCTATAAATTCTCCATTTATTGTTAAATGTTTATCTACCTAATAGTTAATGAATCAATGCTACTACTAGTTTAAATTTTATTTCAATAGATTAGACTTTTCAAAACTTAAATAATCGTGTCAAAATATTTAGGTTTTTTTTTTGTTTATAAGAGTTTTGTTAAATTATTTAAAATTACATAATTTATTTTTAGATTAACCTTAAAAGTATATTTATCAAATACAAAATTTATGTATCAATCAAAATTCCAAAACATTAAAACTTTCATAATTTAACAAATTATCATGTTGCCCCGCACAAAAAATTGGTAATGAACCAATAGCATAGACCTAATATATGGTCACTAATACAATTCATAAATATGATAAAACTCATTTCTAACCAAACATACCCATTTTTAATTTCTTTGACCAGAGACAAAGATATAATTTAAAAGAATCAAATATAACTCTTGATATTATAATAAATTTTAAGAATAAAGTACACGAACTTAAAATAAATTATACATATAAATTTTAAGACATAATTTATCATCAAGTCATAATAATATAATCACTTAGATAAAATTAATTATTTCTATTGTTTTATAAAGTAAATAATTAATTATTTTCAAACTAATGAAATTTATAAATTTTTAAGTTCTAAAAGACACTACTACAAAATGTATCATTTAAGTCAATATGTAAAGTTGGTATTTGGATAAAACCAACATATAATCAATTTAAAGTCGGTTCGGTGAAAACCCGACGCTACATATAACATCGGTTGACACGTAATTAATTTTTTTTTGTCAATTATTATTTTATTTAAACTGTTTAAAATTGAATTTGGATATATACAATATAGTTTTTTCTTCTTTTATTTAGTCAATTGGTTTTTAAAATTATAGAATTTTGTTTATTTGTTTAGATATGTACTTAATTTTATGTACATGTTTTTCATATGTAGTTATCGAATTTGGATAGCATGAAAAACACAATATATAGAAAAGTTTTCAAAAAAATATAATAAGTCTATAGTTAATTAAGTTCTTAAAAAATAATTGACCAAAAAAATAAAAAAAATGTATTGTTTAATTTCAATTTTAAAAATTGTTAAAATAAAAAAATGCACGTGGATACGTACTTAATTTTATGTATATGCATTCCTTAGGTAGTTATCGAATTTGGATAGCATGAAAAACACAATACAGAAAAAGTTTTCAAAAAATATAAAAGGTCTATAGTTAATTAAAATCTTAAAAAATAATTGACCAAAAAAATAAAAAAAATTGTATTGTTTAATTAATTTCAATTTTAAAAACTGTTAAAATAAAAAAATACACGTTTGTAGCATCGGTTGTCACGTAAAACCGACACTATCCATGTGTGTAGCGTTGGTTAAACACGTCAACTGATGCTATCCATTTCTCTTCTCTCTTCTCCATCATAACATCATTTTCAAGTTGTAGCACCCAAAAAACTCAAAATTGAGCTTCAGCCTCCACCCTTTCCCATTTTTCTGCCACCTCCGACCACCATTTTCAACACCGTTTAGTGGGTTTTCTTCCTCTCCAAATTATCTTCCAAATCCCCTACTTTTTTGAGCAAAATACTCAAATTTTTTATACCCATTTTCTCACTTACAAAACACCATTTTTTTCTTCATTTCTTTCATTTAGTCACTTTATTTACTCTTGTAAGTATTTCTATTAATTCTATGCACTTATTATTCAGTTTGTGTTATTTTTTGTATAAATTTTTGATTTATGCATGTTTTGTATTATGTATGTTATTATATGTTTGGCTGATTTTCTATCGAAATAATATCTGGATGTTATGGGTTTGAGAGACTAGAATATTTACCGTACGTGGATAAATTTATTTACGTATAAATAATTATATTTTATAAAGTAAAAGTAATACAATTTTAAAATGATAAATTTTTGTATTATGTATGTTTTGGTATATATTCTAATAATTAGATAATTCATATATAATAATACCTGAAATATATTAATCAGATACATATTTAATATGCTTAATGTTATTAATAGAAAATGGACAAATCTTGGATGTCAAAGTGTAAAATTGAGCAGGATTACATTTATGAAGTTGAAAGTTTCATGGAATTTGCTTGTAGAAATAGTAATAATGAAATTAGTATGATTCAATGCCTATGAGTTAAATGTTAAAATGAGCGATTTCATGAAGTTGACAAAAATCTTCTATATCTTCTATAAGACATCTTTCATCCATGAACAAGATAAGTTGTAGATGTGCCATCACTACATATAGAGCATCCCTTGTAACCTTTTGTTGGATGTCCTCATAAGTTCCCATAGGCAAGAAAATCATTAATTTTTCATAAAAGGACTCCCCCTCCAGTTAAAGTGTTCTTATTTATGTGCATCGTAAACATTTACACCATCATTCCACAATATCTTTAAATTATCTATCAGAGGCTGCAAATATACATCAATATCAACACCGGGTTGTTTCGGTCCTGAGATCAATAATGTTAAAATCATGAATTCTCTTTTCATACACCACTAGGGAGGAAGGTTGTATGTTACCATAATTATTGGCCAATAGATATATCTACTACTAAGGGAACTATGTGGATTAATTCCATCAGCAGCAATGGCAAGACGAAGATTGCGCAAATCAGATGCAAATTGAGGGGATAAATTATCTACTATTTTCTGATTTGGAGATCACAAGGATGATGTAGCACCCTATCATCAGATTGATTATCTAAATGCCAAGTCAACATCTTTGATGTCTCTTTACTTTTGAACAACCTTTAAAAGCGAGGAATTAGAGGAAAATACCAAAGAACCTTTATGGGTATGCCTTTCTTAGGTGTTGTCTCATTTGTAGCATGCTTCCATCTCGATTATTTACACATCAGACAATCATCTAATGTCTCATATTCTTTTCTATAAAGAATGCAATCATTTGGACAAGCATAAATCTTATGATATTCCATGCCAAATCGACTAAGAGATTTCTTTACTTCATACATTGAAGTTACTATTTTTCTTCTATTGTTCTTTGTAATATTTAATAAAAACTAACCATTTTAAACTTTGATAGAGCATTGAAGCTGTGGAACAAGTTTAGAGTCATTGCCCTTAAAAAATCTCATAAGCTTATATGGCATAAAATTATGGTATGTACAAGTGATTATTAATAATTTTATTAATTTTACTATTAAATAATAAAGATGTTTGAATATAGAAAATCATGTACACTTATTTTTTTGTAGTTTCCACAACAAAATGATGGAGTTATGTGTGGTTATTATGTCATGAAGTTTATGAGCGAAATCATCACAAATATCAAAATTCCAATTGAAGATGTGGTAATATCTTTTACCAATATATATTTTTAACATAAATGATTTATTTTTTTGTGAATTCATGAAATTACATTCTTATTTTGAATTTAAATACATGTAGTTCTTTGGTTGGAACAAGAGGGCTATGACTCGCAAAATTTTGATGATTTACGAGAGGAATGAGCAAAACATATGGTTCAAATTATATCATCACAAGAAGAATCAGGAGAAGATTATGATGATCTTGAATAGCATATGAAAACATAACGGTATTGTTTATAATGCTTTAATTTCTCTATTCATGTGTCTAAAGTCCCTTGTTTGATTTATGTTTATGTGCTCATGTATTTAGGAGAATGCATTGTTTTATGGACCTATTTTTTGCCCAAACTTTATCTCATCTCTCTTGCCTACTTTCCTTATGACAACATCATAGTAGTTGATCGGGGCAGAACCGACATCGCCGATCCTGCCCGTTACTTTGGTTTTATCTATTTATAAAACTCTCGCAAGTGCACGAATCATTTCGTAGAAAATGATAAGTATACTCCCAAGGTTGATCTAAGGAAGGAATGTATGTGGTTTTTAATTTATTATTCAAACTTTTAAAAACGAAATTAAATCCTAAACATCCTGTCACGATATTTTGGGGTTTTGTGTTTTTAATCTAATTACATAAAAATAAACATAGATTCAATAAACATTTATGCAAATTTTATCATTTATAATGGTGGAGTATTTATGGATATAATAATTAAGTTAATTATGCTTGCTCATATTAATTAGGTTATTAAAGATATGAATTGATATTTATTGATTCTCTCTTTTTATATGAATACCACCTTTGGTGGGGTTAGATATTCTTTGTTAACTAAACAAATCAATTAACACCTATGGGTGGGGTTGATAACTAATTTGGTTAATTAAATTAATTCCTTTTTCTAAGAGATTGAAAATGAACCATTTAAATGCCACCTTTGGTGGGGTTAGACAGTTTAAACTTTATTCAAGGTGTCCAAATTAAACCTAAGAATTTAGTTATCCGAGTACTAACTTTCAAGTTTTAAAACCACTACCGAAAACATGTTGTCAATACATTTTCAAATAATAATTCTTATAAAAACTTTTGAAATAGAGCTTCACTCTAACTACCGGGCGATTGTACCAACAAATAAAAGAGCACTACTCTAAATTAGACCGGATAACTAAACCTTAAAATCTAATTTTCAGATTTAAGTTTGTAATGAAAAATAATATATTTCTCTCTAACATTCTTGATATAAAATCTTGAATAAAAATAAAATCAATTCATTTTAGAGATTTTTACCTATTTAATATTTCGCAAGCATAACAACGTTATTATTACATTATGTTTATAAATAGCCAATGTGAGTTAAATTTAATCATGCATAAATTAAATATAACATGTAAGATTAAAGCATAAAAAATAATCAGAAGAAAATAAAATCCTTACAGAATCCTCGATGCTATTCTCAGTTGAAAACCTCCAAGCGGAATTTGCACTCCCATTTATTGAATCAAAAAGCTAATAAATTACAAAAACATAACTAGTTCTTCCCAAAAAGGGAAGAACTCTAAAACTAAGAGAAATTAACTAAAAACTAAGAAAAACTAAAAAAAACCTAAAAATCTAAGAAAAGAGAGAAAGAAAGAAGAGAGAAGTGTGTTTTGAAGGTGTGTTTAGAAGTGAAGGGAATGGGGGTATTTATAGGTGAGGATGGAGAGAAAAAATGAGTGAAAAAATGTTAAAAAAATGTGAAAACGCGTAGTGCAAATGCTGAGGTCATTGATGACGTCAGCATGACGTCATGGGGCGGCTGCACGTGAAAAATGGGGCGAAATGGGCGTCGGCGCGCGCGGAGGGCAGCTGGGCGCGCAGGGGCGCGCGCGGGAGCAGGTGAGATGCGCGCGGGCGCGCGCGGAATTGGGACTGGGCGCGCGCTGATGCGCGCGGACGTGGGGCGTGCTGCGCTGGGCCGAGGCGCGCGCGGTCCGGGCGCCGGGCGCGCGTGGCCTTGCCATACTGGGCGCGGCGGCGCGATTTTCTCCTTTTTGACATTTTTGACCTTTTTGACCCATTTTATCCAATTTTTCCATATTTATTGACCTTTCCCCATTTATTTATTAATATATTTGTGATGTATTGCTTCCAGTATTCCTCTTTGAGTCTTTAAGTTACATTTTTAAGCCAAAATACCTGAAAAACAATAAAAATACCCGTGATTTCGAAAAAGACAAATATATATAAATATATGATAAAACATATAAATATATATATATATTAATCAATTAATGTGCATAAAATCATGGTATTGTTTATAGTGCTTTAATTTCTCTATTCATGTGTCTAAAGTCCCTTGTTTGATTTATGTTTATGTGCTCATGTATTTAAGAGAATGCATTGTTTTATGGACCTATTTTTTGCCCAAACTTTATCTCATCTCTCTTGCCTACTTTCCTTATGACAACATCATAGTAGTCACTGGCTAGCCAAGTATAGGAAAATCACCCAAGAATCATCATTCCAGTGTAATATCATGAATTCGCAAAAAATAACTTATATATGTTAAAATATTATTAGAAGAGATTACCATATCAACACCTGAGTGACATAATAATAACCTTATCCTTTCGAAATCATATTAGCACTTTATTAATCTTTTGTCTATAAATATGAAGTCAAGTGTAACTCGAATTTGTTACTTGGCTTAGTTGAGTTTTGGTGTCCACAAACGTATTCCATCAAGTTGAGTGCCTCAATCTGCATCTGTGAATCCTTCTATATTCATGTTGTTGGAAGGATTTAACAATAACCCTTCTTACATTGTTCCTTTTAGATATTGTAGGATCCTTTTGACTGAAAGCCAATGAGTCTAGGTTGGTTGTTGCATGAACTGGCATACTTTATTAATAGCAAAAGCTATATCAGGTCTTGTTATTGTAAGATACTGAAGGGCCCTTATGACATTATGATAATGAGTGATATCTTCTAGAGGATCACCATAAAATTTGGATAAATTATTTCCAACAGCGCCGAGTGTTTTAGCTGGTTTGGTATCAAACTTATCAGTTCTATGTAGCATATCTAAAACATATTTGGTTTGGCTTAAATGCATAGACACTGCATTGTAAAATACCTCTATCCCAAGGAAGTAGGATAGCTTCCCCAAGTCTCTCAAAGGAAAAAACAGAGTTAAGCTTAGCGATGAGTGAGAAAATTTGGGTAGATGAGCTATTAGTAACAATGATATCATCAACATAGATTAGCACTGTAGACTTACTAAAGTGTAGAAACATAGAACTATCAGTTCGAGAATTACTGAATCCCCACTATAGAAGGGCATAACTGAGTCTGTGAAACCAAGCCCTTGGTGCTTGTTTCAAATCATATAAAACTTTCTTCAATCAACACACTTTGGTGGGGACTTAAAGGTCTAAATGTCCAGGAGGTTGAGACATGTACACCTGCTCTTCTAACTCACCATTTAGAAAAGCATTATGAATATCAAGTTGTCGAATTTTCCACTTAAAAATTAGAGCAATAATGAGTATGACTCGAATAGTTATAGCCTTAACCACTAGACTAAATGTTTCAAAACAATCAAGACCAAGAGTTTGGTTATACTCTTTAGACATAAGTCTAGCTTTATACCTCTCTATGTTCCTATCTAGTTTTTGTTTCAACTTATACACCCACTAATAGCCTATGACATTGACATCAAAAGGCTTATCAACAAGATCTCAAGTGTGGTTGCGAAGAAGAGCATCAATTTCCAAATCCATAGCTTGAACCCAATTTGGATCTTTGAGAGCTTTTTGATAGTATATGGTTCTGAGATCTTAACAACAGAAAGGTAAATAATAGTCTTTTTCTTAGTTATACCTCGCATTAACCTTATTGTCATATGTGGAGCTGGAGGGAGAGAAGGTGGTTGAGCCTCATGTATTGCCTTAGGTAAGGGACTAGAGGTAGGAGTAATAATAGACTACTCACAGAATTTGAAGTTGCACTCATGGATGGGGATGAAGGAGAAGGGGACTCGTGGTTGCCATTAGAATATAAGGTTGAAGAGGGAAAGGAATTTATGATGACTGGAGGGAAAATGTCTATGGAAATGGCTTTGGTTGGGGGGAGAGAGAGCCTTAGTGAGAGGAAATTTCCTTTCATCAAAGATAACATGAGGGGTAACATAGACTCGTCCAGTCAAAAAATAAAGACATAAAAACCCTTTATTATGGAGACTATAACTAAGAAAGAGACATGGAATAGATTGATACTGCAACTTGTGATTGTTGTAAGGGAAAAGGAATGGGTAACACAGGCAGCCAAAGACTTTAAGTGACTTGTAATATGGAATCTTGTGGAAAAGAGTGAAATAAGGTGATGTATTTTGGAGTACCTTACTTAGCATTCTATTTATAAGAAAGGTAGTTGTCTGGAAGGCATATTTCCATAATTTCTTTGGCAAGAAAGCATGAGCTAACAAAGCTAATCCGGTTTTAACAACATGCCTGTGCTTTCTTTCAACTCTCCCATTCTAAGCTGAATTATAAGAACAAGAAAATCAATGAAATATCCCAGATTACTAAAGAAAAGTCATGAAAGACCTAAACTCTTCACCATTATCAGACTGTAGGGATTTGATTTTAGCATCAAACTAATTTTCTACTTGGAGTTTGAACTGCTTAAAAACAGGAAGAGCTTGATATTTTGTTTGGAGAACATAGAACCATGTGTACAACGAGTAGTCATCTAAAAATAAGATGAAATATCTAGCATCAGATGCAGACTTGATTGAGGTAGGTCCCCAAATTTTAGTGTGAACAAGTTCCAAAGGTTTGGAAGCACGAGAAAGCGAAAGATGAGTAGGTAACCTGTGACTTTTAGCAAGTTGGCAAGAGGAGCAAACAGAAGAGAAAACAATAGTTTTATTCTTTTCATAAGGAACATTACAACTCTGCAATACTTGGGTTACAATGTGATTAGTATCATGGCCTAGTTTGTGATGCCATAACTAGACTTTATTATCAAAAATACTTGAATTATGAGAGTAAAAAGCAAAAGAATTATTAACACCAATATAAGCTACTTTCTTCCTGTTCAAAGCTGGAAATCTGTAAAGTTCATTCTTAAGGCTGCCTTGAGCAAGCACCTTCTTCATATGTAGGTTCTTCACAAAGAAACTATTAGATTGGAACTTAATTAAAGCATTATTGTTTGAGCATAACTTAGCAACACTTATCAAGTTTGCTGATATAAAAGGAACATGAAAAACCCTTTTGAGACGAAAACAATGTGAATCAGATAGTAAATTATGAGAGCCATTGTTGGAAATGGATAGGTGCTTACCATTACCAATTGTCACCTTATCTTTTCCTATGTATGGTGAAGGATTGGTCAAGTTTCCCACATTTTGAGTCAGATGATGGCTTGTTTCAGAGTCAAGATACCACGTGTCATATGCAAGATTATTAGAAGAAACAACCATAACATGTATAGAGTTTGGATTACCAACATTTGAGGAAGAAGTGTCATTGTTTTAAGAGCTTTGATAGGAGATATCAAATTGTTTTATAGCAGATCTGAACTGTATGGCCAAAATTTCCACACAACTGACATTATGGCTTCTCAGAGTTGTTGGAATTGTGTCTTCCATTCTGGCCATATCTACTCCCACGATCACGACCTCTGTAGGTATATTTTCTGGTATTTGGAGTATGATTTTGTCCTCGACTGCCATTATATTTCCTTCCACCACCTCTGTTATTAGAGGATGAGGTATAATTGGTAGACATAGTAAAGACTTGTTCAATCGAGCTTTATTGCTCAAGATGATGTTCAAAAGCTAGAAGCATACTATGAACAACTTCAATAGAGATCTTGTAATCTCTAATATTAATAGCAGTAGCAACTACATTGTAGTCAGATCCAAGACCACCGAGGAGATTCATAACCTGATCTTGTTTTGAGACAGGTTCTCCAATGGCTACTAGGCTATCTGTAGCTCTTTTGACCTTCATGATATAGTCTATCATAGAAAGAGATCCTTTCTTGGTGGACTATAACTCAAGTTTGAGTTGCATTATTTTGGCTCTAGAGGAAGATGAAAAAGTTTTCTCCAACGTATTTTAAGTAGAGTGAGAAGAGTTATGACCTATATTCTGTGCCATGATCACTAGTGTGAGAGACGAGTAGATCCAACTAAGGATTGTTCGATCTTATCTTTTCCAAGAAACAAAAGCCAGATTAATCATTCCTAGACTTAATTCTTTGTTTGGACAGATAGAAGATCCATCTATGAAATCTTCAAATCTATTAGCGAAAATAACATTATCAATCTAAGATCTCCGTAACACACTGTTAGTCTGATCGAGTTTCATAGGAAGAGTATGATTAAGCATCTAATAGGAAAGAATGGACACCATTGTTGAGCTTTATCCAGATCCAATCAAACCAGAAGATGAAGAGAGTTGAGTGGAAGCAAAAGACATGATTAGAATTGATTGGAGGCTCTGATACCAAGATAGAAAATCTGAAGCTTGTAAACTCTGTTCTCTTCTTAGGAGAAGCAAAAGGAGAAAATATTATTATATAGACCTAAAAATCAGCAGAAAGACAGATAGTGTAGCAAAAACGTAACAAAAAAAACAACTGTAAATACAACTAGTAAAACAGATTAAAGCAAGCCTAAACTAAGAGAATTAGTTTAGCTTATCAAGGTTATACATGAATATTTTACTTTAAACAATCTCTTTCTTAAAAAATTCATCTTTTAAATAAAGTGAGGAAAGTGGAGCTAAAAAATAGAGTGAAATAGTATGAAGAAAGTAGAAATAAAAAAGAGTGAAATAGAATGAAGAAAGTAGAAATAAAAAATAGAGTGAAATAGAATGAAGAAAGTAGAGCCACTGAAAATGAAAGGAAAGTTGAAGATTGTCCATTTTTTCTTCAATTAAAGCTGTAATTTAATAAGTGATTAAATATATAATAAAATATTAATTTATTTTAAAGAATGATTAAAATATCACAATTTTAACCATTGAATAAATAATGTATCTTTTCTCATAGTTAAGTTACCAAAATGTTTTAATCACAACAACAAAATAACTTCAAAAAAGGCCGGCCTTCCAATAAATTAATGACGTAGGCATAAAGATTGGAATAATTTTTGAACATGTAATTAATATTATATTTATAAGTAAAATATCTAAAAGTGAAATAAATTCCTCATAAAATTAATATCTATTCAAAAATTAAAACAAAATTGAAGGAATTAAATATATAAATTATAATAAATATATAAAAATTACAATATGCTAAAAAGAAAATTAAGACAAGCAAGATTATATACAATATAATTAACAAGGAAGAGTTAAATGGAAGTAAAAATAAACTTACCAGAGATTTTTTAATCAAATAATCGAGTAAAGTAAATCGAGAGAGTACCTATGGATATGTTCAACCATATTATTCGAGTAGAGCATGGCTAACAAAAATTTAATAACATTAGAGTAAAAAGAAAAAAATTATGAAAGAAAAATGAGAAAAAATTACCCATAATTATTTGATTTTTTGTAATATTTTATTATTTATCAAAATCACTTGTATTTAATGCTTAATACAATAATGTTAAGCCTTAACTTGAAATGATTTTGATAAAAAATGAAATTTTGTGTAAGATATTGATCTAATGTGGGAAAATATTTGTCTATTAGGAGAAAAGTTTTCACTGACATCCAATGTCATGATAAAGTTTACTACAACAAGACAATATCATACCGCAATAGTGGTAAATCTTACCTTAAAGTAATTTTAATAAAAATGAAATTTGTGGGAAGACATTGACCTAACGTAGGAAGATATTGGTCTAATATAAGAAGATTTACCATTGACATCTAATATCATGGTAATACAATATCGTGATAAGTATTACCACCATAAAGTAATGTCTTACTACAATATTGATAATCCTTATCTCTAGAACAATTTTTTAATATATTATTCTAGAAATGAATACAACATAATGAAAGTTCAAATGATAGAATTGATGGATCTATTTTTTTTTATTTTGAGATGTCAAACTTAACTATTTTATTAGAGAATGATATATATATAAATTGTATATTAATGAAAAAGGGGAAAAAATGAGAATATTCTTAAATATAACGTATGAAATTTTTTGATGAAATATTAGGGGAGGAACGTCTATTTCTATTTATTGTAAAACATGGTAACATATTCATAAATATAATGAAAAAGTTAAAATAGATAAGTAAATTCACATAATTTGAAAATACATCTAACAATCTACCACTTTGATGATATAATTCATTGGTTTTGATAACGCAAACCTTAATATTATTGATTACATGAAAATATCAAATGTAAATATGCATCTAAATTTAATACCTAGTCTAAAATGTGATGTAAAATAATTTAATAATGTAATTCACCAACATAGTGTTATTACATTACCATACACCTATTATCATCTTAAGTAGGTTTCATTATTAAAATATTTGATCAACATATATATCTATTTTTTCAAGATCTGTGCATCCATCCAAAACGCTCTTTCTTTATGAAAAGCTTCTAGAGTTGCGTCAAAAATATTTCAAAATCTAATGTCGTGTTTCAACCAATAATGCATGCATAACACAAAATATGACAAAACAAATAACCATCATATGCACAATAGTATGATCAACAAGGGAAATTTCCAAACTCTAACTTACTTAATTCAATAATAGGTTCCATCATTCACATTTGAAAATTGAGTCAAAACCTTAATAAATGAAACAAAATGGTAATCCCTGATCTCTCACTTACTTTGAAAGAGTTTGGCACCCGGTACACAATCAGGATAAGGTGATACTAATTCCTTAAAGACTCACCCTAAGTTCATAAATAGTGAAAAGTAAACACATACTAGATAGATAATAGAAGTAGTAAAAATTAATCAAATGGTAGATAGATTAATTTAAACAATAGAGATAATAATCAAAAAAGAAAATAGGCATACTACAAGAGATAGAAAATAAAGAATTCAACAACATATATCAAAAGCTTTTTAATTAGAGTTTAAATCTTAATATGTTGACATATACACAACATAAACTCAGATTATACAACAGAGTTTTATAATATACAAAACACTAGATATAACGAGGTAAACCTACATAGAATTCTCATCTTTGTGGTGAAATCCTCGAGTTACTTATGAAAAATACTCGGTAAAAAACCATCCATTAAAAAATAAACAGATAAAACTTGACAAAAATATAAACTCAAATACCTCTATTAGTTGAGACTACATTACCCTATCTATAAATTATTGTTCTCACTTGCTGCCTCTACAACTACTTGTTCTAACATACAAATTTGACTTTCCACTATAGCAAACACTACACATAGCAATGTAATTGGTAACCAATGATTAGTAACGGGAACTAGAATGTGGAAAACACCTAAACCAAAATAATGAGCAAACATTGTCTTGGTAAGCTTAATATAATACTAAGCCCAACGCAAGCTCACAATTTTTCTCACTAGAGATGTAAAATAGTTTTAACCCTTCATCACTTAAACGTTATTTTCCTCACACAAAATGTAACACAAACACTAAAACATACTTAAAGTGAAATGTGAAAGGGAAGCATAAATTAGAGAGAATTTTGGTAGAATTTTACTATATTTTTCTTGCTTAAAGAAGTGAAAAAGATGGGGGTATTTATAGAAAAAATTAGCCAACCCAGCCACATTCGAGGACCCTCGATGACTCTCAACGACCACCTTTGCCAATCACCTTATCAAGGCTTGACGAAGGGCTCATTCAGGAAGACATTTGTTTTATTTTTATGTATTAAAATTATCGAGTAATTTCCTACAAATACCCACAAATACAACAAAGCAAAAATTGTAACTTTCAACCTAGTATGAATACTAAGAAAATCAACCTCGTGTTGTCTGCAAACATGCTCTCATATAAAGTGTAACTAACTATGTGTGTATATGTATTACTAATTAATAGTAATCAGCCTTACACAAAAGAAGACAAAATACACTAAGTAAAAAATAGACTCTATATTCTACACATAAAAATGTTAACAAAGACTTAAAGGACTATAGGACTTATGATCTCCCCCTTTGGATTTCCTGGTAAAACATTACATAACTAAGTACAGATACACATTAATCATGAAGATGAGATAAATACATTTATTCTTTTGAACAAAAATTGACCCACATCCAATACCCAAAACACACATACTCTAAGTGTATGTGTCTTGTGCATTTTAACCATCTTTAGAATCAACTCATCAACACTCTATCATAGTGAAACGTGAAGGTCTTAACACATCTACTTTCTATAAGTCTAAAACTTGAAGGTTTTAATCGACACCTGTAACCCACACACATAAATCAAGCATAAACCCCATAAATGTATCATGTAAAAACAATGTGTAGTCTATCCAGATACAATTGTGTTACCCCTACATAAATAAACACCAATAGGCTAAACACAGTTAGACATATGGAAGAAACACATACAACATATACGAATCCCCCTAACTTTATGAAACACTCCTACTAAGTGAATGCAAGTCATGTAATAAAATATAGTGTAATATTATACTCACATCCCATGCAACACACAACATGTTAATAAGCACTAAGTTGTGTACCTAAACTTCTCCTCTATTTTGACGAAGAAATTCAAAGGAATACCTCTATATAAGGGTGAGAAAGCATAAAATAATGCAATAATACTTAGATTTATGCAACATAGCAAAGAAGATTAAAGGAACACAATAAGAAGCAACACATACAAGAAAAGAGAACTAAAATAAGAGATAAAGAAAAAAATCAATGTCATTAAAACAAAATTTTATTACATTTTTTATCATAACAAGTAAAAGGAAGATACAATTAATACAAGCTTAGTACTCTACGCTACTCTCTCCAACATCATCATCATCATCGTGGACACCACTACATGAGGATTTTCCATGATCATTAGGGTTAGTAGGTGGTTCATATGGTTGAGGTTGAAAGTCAAAATAAATAATTTGGGTAAAAGCAGGGTTAGGATCATCCCAACCAAATATTTTGAATGGGGAGGCAAGTGAACTATTAAAGGAGATACTAGAGTAAGAAAGGCCTCTGGAACCACTAAATGAAGGCCTAAATGAGGCTAAAAATAAGAAAGAACCATGGGTGGGTTGTGAAGGAGTAGGGTGATAAGAAGCAGCCTAAGCTTGAGTCTATGTTTGTGCTCTCTCTATATCCATATAATTTCGATTGAAGACACGTCAATCCTCAAAGAGAGTATTGATGGCAATGACAATATCATCTCTAACAAGAATAGAAGGAGACTGAGAAGAAATAGGAGTACAAGTAAATGAGTGGACTAAGCAGCATTCTAAGAAGAAGAAAAATAAAGGCCACAAAGTAAGCTGACACCCCACCTAGATATCAATGAAGGATATTAGAGACAAGAAGGAGAGAGGCAATCAGACTAAAAATGATGGTTCTATAAATCATGCCTGTAAGATCTATAGTCTCATTATTAAGGATAGAGCAAAAGAAATGTCCTTTACATGGACTGATAGTATGATGATGGAAATAAGGATTAATGAATGTGCAAATGACATCATTATATTGATTACTATGTGTATCTTTATTAACTGTAAGGGAACCTCACCATAAGTATGGTCAGGCCTTACCAACTAGTTATCCATCTTAGTGAGGTCATGATTAGTTACTAGAGAGTACTCAGAAAGAATATAAGGAGCAACAAGGTTCTCATACTCGAAGGGGATGATGAGGATAAAAGGTTCCTTAATATCTAAAAGAGACACCAAATTAACATCATTTTCAGAAGAAGAAAAAAAGTGAAACTTCAGCCTTTGAAGACAAGGTCGATAAAAAAATTAGAAATAACAACAAGGGATAGGGTAGCATACAACTCCCTAAAAAATCCTCATCAAAAGAAAAAGAAAGGCTATAAAGAGAAAACCAAAATAAATAGGCAAACCATTATCTGATGCCTTAGACTGGTTTAATTTTCTCATACATTAAGATTGTTTAAGGGCCATTTTTATAAGAGAGAAAAGGTAAAAGGTACAGGTATAACAAGAAGATAAGGTTAACAAGTTCGTGGTGAGAAGAAATGAACAGTGAGGGAGTCAAATTATAGAATAATGCATAGCATAACAACCACCTCGTTGATGACCTCGTTAAGATGCTCGATGAGACCCTCAAAAAATGTGTAAAAAACACCTCATCAAGCACCTTTGCAACGGGTGACAAGGCTCAGTAACAAATGCATAATGCATCTCGAGAAAGAGAGTACCAAGCCATCTAGTATAGATTTTTTTTATATTTCAAACATCAAAGTGCAAAAAATAACACAAATAAATATCAAACAAACAAAGTAAAGCATATAAACCACACATTGAACGACTATAAGACAATAGAGAGAAAATAAATAAATTGCTTAACCCCACACAAATCATCTGAAATAATCATCATATTGTATCCCTCCGTTTAAATAAATTATGAGGGGCAATAGAGTCAAGGTGTGCTCTATGTGTCATATGAAGTTCTTGAAAAACTAGTTGAGTAATCCCTATACATATGACCAGATAGACTCTTAAAAGAAGATTTGTTTCTTTCCATACTGTATCTAATATGCACAATGCATCCATCTTGAAGATGATCAGATGAACCACATTAGCTATATCTTGATAGAAAAAATAGAGGAAAGTGAGGTGGAGAACTCCATAAGGTACTCCACATAGATCTAGGACACTGCCTAGCAAAGTGGCAAGTAGTGCTATATAGATGGCATATGCATGTATAGGAATGAGAAAAGATGGGATTTTGACTCTATAGAGTAACATACAAAGGAGAAGAAGAAGAAGAACAACAAGTACTCATATTGATTCTCAAGTGCTCGCATTCATTATAATGGTGACAGTAAGAGAGCAGTAGGTAAGGGTAAGAGACCACTACTACAACAATGGAAGAACTAACCTTAGGTGAAGTGTTCATCTTGCTAAAGGATGGAAGCTGAGCTTTAAAAATTGAATTACCTTTAGAAGTGGCTGCAACAGACTTCAACTTTAGTTCTTGTGTTGTAGACTTGACAAAATTTGGCACAATACCTATTGAAGTAGAAATCCCTTTTTCATAATCAATTCCTCTTTTATCACCAAAATACTTTGTGCTAATGATAATCCCATTAAGCTTTTGAGAACCAATCATCAACTTTCTAACAATAAAGGATGATTGAGAGAGCTACTTCTCACTCACAGAAGGCTTATCCATTAATGCTCTAATCATATATTCCTCGTAATTAAGGAAAGATTTTAAATAAGCTACAAAATTGTTTAGGATATTGATTCTACCATGTAATTGCTCGACTTCTACTTCCTTCTCTATAAAAGCATATGCTAGATACTCTTTATCACTTTTCATAAGATTGATCAAATGAGGGATCAGGATTAACAAATAGAGGAATGGCTATACTAGTAGTAGAATTCTTTAACTTCTCTTCAAGGCTTTTCATCTTATCATGATTAGCATTAAATATTTCAAGCAAATTAGATTACCTTTTTTTGAATGACCTCACACTTGTTAGTGAGATCACTTTGTTCACAATCGATTAAGAATGTTCTCTCTTGAAGAGTAGCTTTTGACATGCTTATCTATCACTCTTTCTCTTCCAAGCCTTCCAAAGCCTTTTTCTTAGCTTTTTCAAACTTTATATGCTCCAACAAGAGCTTATTATAGGTGTCAAGGAACTCATCTTGCTCATCATTATCATCCTCAACAATAATCTTTTGAACCTTTGAGGTAGTATTTGGAAGATCTTTAATAGTACTTGAAGCCATAATGGACAAGACGTTAGTGTCATCCTCATCATCACTGCCAGTACTATCCAAAGTAATAACCTTAACCTTCATCGCATACTTATTCGTGCATTTCTAGTTTAAAAAAATAGTTTACAGTAATATGTCTAGGCTTCCCACACTTGAAGCATTTTATTTTGCTGACATGGCTCCTTTCATGTTTCTCTCAATCATTCTTAGAATCCTTATCATTCTTCACAGATTTCAAGCCTTTAGTACTAAAACTATCTCTTTGACTCCACCATAAGTGCTCTTCTTATTACAAAAGAATCTGGTAAACGTTTTGGCAAGTAACGCCATTTCCTCTTCATCAGGACTAGAATCTTCGTCACTAATAATTGTAGTGCTTGCATCCTTACTAGTTCTACTACCCTTGGTGGTCTTGAGCATAATGCTATTTCCTTTATCAACAATGTTTTGGTTTTGTCTTGGATAGGTGATGAAGTTCAAAAACCAACTCGTTCATGGCGAGTTCTCTTAGCTTACACATTTATCTGATACCATAAATTTAGCATGAAAATGGTGTGGAAGACTACTAATGATATTTTCTATTTTCTTCTCTTCACTTTTTAGTCTCTTTAGGTTATAAGAACTGTTGAAGATGTTTGAGAAGAGAGCATAAAACTTGTCGAAAGTATCATCTTCTTCCATTATGTAGAGCTTGAAGTCTCTATTCAACTTTAATATCCTATATCTCTTCATAGGAGAGGCACCCTTATGTGTGTCTCTAGAATGTCCCAAGGTTTTTTGGATGTTGTGAAACTACAAATTCTTCTATATTCATAAGGCGTAATAGGTCTAATGTTTTCATACAATCCCTTATTGTTCCATTTTGACTCTTTACTTTCTTCCTTGGTCCACTTAATCTAAGGTTAGGAATGATAGTATTATCCAAAAGGGTCTTGGTTGGATAAATCTATCCATTTCAACAAGAAACCAAACATGGTCCTCAAGTGACCATAAGAAGACCCACATCTAGGACTTCCTATAGGCCCAATTTAGCCCATTGAAAATTGGTGGTCTACCTACATTACTTTATTCTCTTGATTTCATCAGAGAGAATGTTCTTGTGTGTAAAGCAAGTTAAACATATCAATATCGGAATGGTCGATCCCAACAAGGTGAGCCCTCTTTGATATCAATTGAAAGAGTTTGATACCCAATAAACAACAAAGGTAGAGAGATACTAACTCTTTAAAGACTCATCCTAAACTCACAAGCAATGAAAAGTAAACATGTAGTAGATAGATAACAAAAGTAGCAAAAATTAATAATATGGTAGGCAGATTAATTTAAACAATAGAGATAATAATCAAAAACAAAATAGGTACGCTAAAAGAGACATAAAAGAAAGCATGCAACAATAAATATCAAAATCTTTCTAATCAAAATTTAAATATTAGTATATTGGTACATATACAATATAAACACAGATTATACTAGCATAGTAATAGGTCATACAAAACACTTGACGTAAAGAGGTAAACTCGTATAAAATCCCTATCTATGTAGTAAAATCCTCTGGTTGCTCATGGAAATCACTTGACAACAAAAAATTCATTGAGTAACTAAAAAATACAACTTGACATAAATATAAATTCAAATACCTTTATCAATTAAGACGACACTATCCTAACTACCTATTGTTACCCTTGCTCATTATCTCCATAACTACTTGATCTGACACAAGGATCTGACTCTCCTGTAGAGCCAAGACAACACAAAGTAGTGTGATTGATAACTAGTGATTCTTAACGTGAACTAGAATGTGGGAAACACCTCAACCATAACAAAGAACAAACATTGTTTTGGGAAACTTAAGATAATGTTAAACCTAACTAAACTTATAGGTTTGCTCACTAGAGAAATGTAAAATAGTCTGAAGCCATTGCCACTTAAGAATGCTACTTTACTTACACAAAAACATAACACAAACACTGAAATATATTGAAAATGAATTATGACATGGAAGCAAAAATTAGAGAGAATTTTCGCAGAATTTCACTATATTTTTCTTACTTAAAAAAGTGAAAAAGAGGGGGTATTTATAGAAAAAGTCTGACCAACCTAGTCCACCACCTCGTTGGGGGTTGACGAAGGGCTTATCAAGGTATCAAAAAATATGATTTTTCATTTTAAAAATTATCGAGTAATTTTCTATAACTAACCACAAATATAACAAAATAAAAATCGTCACTCTCAACCTAGCATGCATACTAAGAAAACCAAATCCATGGTGTATGTAAACATGCTTGCATACAAAGTGTAACTTACTATAACTTACACAGAAGAAGACAAATAAACTACGTAAAATAAACAGAATTTATGTTTTGCACATGAATATGTCAATAAAGACTCAAGAAACTATAGTACTTACATACTTAATACAACAATAAAATTTGCTATTTATGTTTAAATGTATTCTCTTAAACATAAATGAGTCAAAAAACTCTTAATAAGTGGATCAGAATGAGCTCCAATAAAGATGTTTCTCTGCACAAGAATGACACAAAAGAAAGGAGTATATAGAACTCATTATGTCCTACAAGAAGCTTATAAGTGTAAAAAATTATCAAAAATAATATTTTCCAGTGACCAAGTATGAAAAATACTTTCCTAGTATTGAAAAATATAATTTTGCATTTATTAGGCTATTATAGCCTTAAATAATTCTATATTGCATCATATATTTGACACTAGAATAAAAATAGGGTAGGATTATCCCAATTTACATAGCCCCAAATTACTCAATATTGATGCGAGATAATAGCATGCAATCCACGCTAACTCAAGCAAGTCTCAAAACATTTTTCAACAATTACAAACTATGCGTACAAACACTTGAGTAGTAAGTTAATTCTACAATTATTCAATCAAGTAGACTAAGAGATGCAAACTAAATTTTGAATACCTTTGATATACATAAATCCCTGAAATTTTTGGAGTCATCAAGATCCAAAATTATTAGTTAAGAACATACAATTATAAATAAGGGAAATTGTAATAATTTTTAATTGTATGTAAAATTAAAATAATGCATACTGCAAATTTCTTCATTTATATCCCAAAGTCTTAACCACAAACTAGAACTTTATGCACTATAAAGCAAAATAATCAAGCATCATAGCCAAAAGTGTTAATGTATCATCAATAAGGTGAATTAGCTAGATTATACCTTCATAACCTTTAACTATTTTCTTTATCATTCTAGGTATCATACAAAAGAATGAATTATAGACAACATAACATCATTCTCAGTATTAACTTTAATAGATTAATGACCAAAGAATATGATGAACTTGATATGTTCATACTCACGATATACAATGACTAAATATTCAAATATTTTTATTATTTTTATTTTTATGATATCTAATATTATTTTTAAATATTTTTACGACATCCAAAAATAAAACATAAATTTTGAATTCTATTATAAGAGCATAATTTGAGCATATAATAACATAACAAAAATAATTATATATTACTTATTACAAGTACTCAAAATCAAAATCAATGTAAACAAATTAAAATGACTGGTGATATATAATGTAACATTCTCAAAATTTATAAGGCTAAGCATTTCAAATCTATTATTATTATTATTATAACAAATTCCCGAATTGAAAATGTATGGAGTATATATATACTTAAATATTTAAGAATTATTTTTAATAACAATAATAAGAATATCTTGAAAATTTTGAGCAACCAAAAAAGCCATGTTGTCAAACAAAAATGTTGCATCTCTTTTTCTCTCTTTTTAATACTAGTTTTTGAATGTGCGTCTTTCATGAGTTGGTATTCGGTATAATTTCATTATTAAAATTAATTTATTAAATTAAATAAATAATTTATTGTATAATTAGCTATCAATAAAGTATTAAGTGTAACTAATAAGTATATGTCATAATTAATAATTATATTTTTATTTATCTTTAAAAAAATATTTTATTTAATTAATTTAAATTTTTTAATAATAAAAAATAAGTAATATATCTTTATTTCTTTTATTTGAACTTATTGATTCTTATAAAACTAATATAAATTTGTGTTATTACTTTACATTTCTTATTATAACTCAAATGAGTTTATTATAATAATTAATACATATTAAAGGCATTAAATTTAACTTAATAATCTATAATTTTTTTAATCAATCAAAAATACATATTCATAAATACAAAAATAATAGTAATATTAAGAAGTTATTTTCACATGAATACAATAAACGCGAACTTGGGTTTCCTATCTTAGTAGTTCTACTATTTTATTTTCGATATTCATCTTTACCTATATTTTACAATTGGTACCTTACTGATACACTCATTTAAAAAAATGTATGAGTAGCATATGTACTTTTTTATGGGTATTTTTGGAATATTTATCTTTTTCTACCCATTGACACTATTATAATATATGTCTTTGGTTTTGGAAATTTAGTCTCAGTTTTTTTAAAAACCGAGACCATAGGGTTTTAATCTCAATTTTTAAAAGACTGAGGCCATAGATATACCTTATAATCTTGGTTATTTAAAATTCGAGACCATAAATATATCCTATCAATATTATCTCTTTTATACTAATTAAATACCAAATTTTTTTTCCTTTTTTCCTTATCTTTTTTCACCTATTTTACACCCTTTTTTTTTCCTTTCTCTCTTATCTTTTATTTTCCTAGCTAGCTCTAGCACTGCCTTATTTTTCCCTCTTTTTTTATTTCCCTTATCCCCTAGCTCCAACTCTCTCGTTTTCTTTCTAGTGCCAACAAATTTTGTTTCCTTTTCATCCTTTAGATCTCTACCAACCTAGTCTTTTTCCTTCCATGGCAAGGGCAAGGGTGAGGGAGAGCACGATAGAATTAGGTTTTGGATCTACGAACATGAATTAATGAGGAAGGTTGACATATATAGATAAGTTAACCCCAAAATCTATGGAAATAGCTTACCAAGCTAATGCTAATGAGTTTCTTTATTCAGATACTTAATCGATAAGTGGTCAATTCTGAATATACTATTATTAAGGTATTTGGTATATATCTTACAACCATTTCATTTTTTAGGCCGTTTCATTTTTAATTTCTTAAAAATGTTATATTACATGTAGAGTAGTACTTTCAATTAAATATGCTCCTTCAGTTATAATAACTTTGAATTTTATCTTGAGTTTAATTTGGCATAAAGAGTTGGAGTATTGATGTGAGTTGCAAAAGAGTTGGAGACCCTCCAACCAGAACAAAAGGTATGTATATTCAATGGCTATTAATGATACCTCATGATTTAATTTAAAGTACTTATATCCCCAAACTGGTGAAGCAATAGAAAAGTTCCACATGTGTTAAAATGTTATGTCATTTGGCTTATAGGTTAAAAACATGGCATTTTTATTGAATGACTCATCTTAGTTGAGTATGACATTTCCAATGGTTTTTGTGATTTTATTTCTCATTTCTAGTAAAGAACAAGGTAAACAAATGATAAGATCATACCTGTAGCGCAAAATACCATCTGTTGAAGGAATTTTTACATGTAGCACAAATTTGCTATGTTTATTGAAATGTTGGACTTCCTCTGGAGGCTACTGGCTGTTGTAGCTTCATTTCTCACATCACTTAGCATTGATTTTCTGAATGACAGGTAAGCAATCGATTATTACCCATTTTATTTTGATAGGTTGGTTAGGTTCCCAACGACAATTGATTTCGATGATGATTTTCATTTACAAAATATTTTTCTTTAAAGAATTTTGGCATGCTTGGATCCCTTTCCTTTTCAATACAATGAGTCATAATGCATGCTTCACTGTTCTACTGTTACTAAGAATTAATGCTACAGCTTTGTAGGTACTTTCAGTGAGAAGGTATCTAGAACCGTGAGGCAATTTTCTTCACGTTTAGTAGTAAAGATAGGACCTCTTCTCACATAAGTGTATCATGCTTATTATTGTGCCAGGCTGGCAGCTATTCATAAACTATTGTTTCTTTACTTTTTCATTATTTCCAGACCTGTTATCCGTGGATGTCCATCAACTAAAAAATCGATATATATATTTATGGTCAACCTAGCTGGATGTTTGTGTACATGTTTTCTCCTGGTATTAGAATCATGAAACATGATAATCTCTTGTATTTTGGTTAGAAATCAAAGCAACCTAACCCCTGGTTTAGTCACATCTGGCTCTATAATGAACATATGTTTTATTTTTGTGTAGTGAGCATTGTCTTATGGTTTGTTTATACTGCTCTCTTGATAGTTGTATGGGCATTCGCCTTTTTTCTTCTAGGTACTCTACTTTTTTATCTATAATTGGAGCTCATTCAGAAAAATAAAGTATCTACTTTACATTTATATTTGTTAATTGGTCCTCTCTTCTTACCTTTCCTTATTTCCCACCCACTATCCTACATATAAGCTTCAAAATGCCTAACCTAAAAGCTCGTCTGAACATATTATGGGAGGAATTTTGTGCAGTATGGCGCACCAGTACCAACACACTAGCACCAATTGCATATATTCTTGTGCAATTATTCTTACATCTGCATGCAGTAGTTACATACATGCAAATATTTTGATCTGTGTATGTAACCAAGTATATTGTAAACATTATACTTTCAGTAGTTTCAGGGACTTCTCTAACTTGCAATTTTTTTTCCAGGTTGTTTCTATCATGTCTATGTGAACTAGAATGTAGCCAACTTATGCCTAATATGTGGAATGAAGATCTAAATAAGTGGTTAGGAACTAAGGTAATTTTGATGCTTCTTTAATTCATTCATCCACTTGTTGAAAATTAACATTTCCAAGCAAAAGGAATAGATTTTAGAGCTTATAAGCTTTCCTTTGTCTTATATTTTTTTCGCCCCCTAGGAAATGTCCGATGAGCAATATGAAATTAGGATTTATGTACTAAAATCCCCCAACTAACTTTTATAGTTTCTTTTATTATAATTTCTTGGATTTAATATGTGTACATGTTACTTATTTGTTTTACTTAAATGTTGGGTTTGTAGTTGTAACTTTGTAACAAAGAGCTTAGAATTCAACCTTTCAAAAAGTGTACTTAACTCATGTGTACTTTGGTGGTTATTTGCATATTTACTCATGTTTTTTTAATCATAATAAAGTTATCCAAATTGTTTGAAAATAGTTATTACTTTATCCTTTGTTAATTAAAATTTAATCTCACAATTTGGAAATATCTGAAGTAATTATTATTTAAGCATTTTTCTTAAAAGTCAATCTAGCTTGCTTAATACAAGTGCTTTGAGTTTTTAGCACGTGAGTTTTAGATTTGGTAAATGAATTAGTGATAGTCTTTTCAATTTTACTTAATGGTTAATCCTAAACTTTACACTCCTTACTCGTCAATACAAATGTTCTAAAATTTAAAAAATTAATATTTTAATATTTAAATTGTTAAAAAATACGTCTTCATTTATATTTTATGTTTGTCACAGTTAATTTATATTAAGTGAACACGTAAATGTTGAATACATCGTGGTTAACATGCGTGTTACATGAAAATTTAGTATTAATTGACTGTTGTCAGACTACCTAACTGCGGGTTTTCAACTGTTTTTAGTTCTAATTTTATATCTAGTTTTACATTGTTGAGACAGTTATTTCCATGCCTTCAACCCAAAAAAAAGTTATTTCCATGCCTTCAACCCAAAAAAAAAGTTATTTCCATGCCTTTAGATAAAAAAAAGTTATTTCCATGCCTTTAGATAAAAAAAAAGTTATTTCCATGCCTTTAGCCCAAAAAAAAAAGTTATTTCCATTTTCTTTTCTTTTGACTACTATACTATTATATTATACATAGGTCCTCAATCATTTTTGTTGTTGTTGATGCTATTTATCTAAACTTAACCATTTGATATTCATCCATACTTTGTAACATCCTTTTCTTAGTGGAGGAAGATGAAGAGCATGATTTTAAGGGTGGTTCAGCAAGTAAGAAGCAATGTAGTAATAAGATAGTTAAAGTGAAGAGATCGACATCAAACAAGTATTCATATCAAATTACTCTTCCTCTATTATCTAAAATAAAATGCAACATTGGTTTATCAAAAAAATTTAAATAATTTTTTTATTAATTTCTATAATCCTTTTTTGGTAGGGTGTCTGCTGCTGTAAATAATTTTTTTCAAAAAATGTGTATTATTATTGGTTTACTCCAGGAATATCTATTGATAGAAAAATTATCAGATAGATGCATCTTACAACTGGTAAAAATGAGCTTTACAACATTCTTGGTGGATAATATTCAGATTTCGTAGCTGAAGGCAATCAGTTTAATCAATGGGGAAAAATCTGTTATGTTTTCCTTTCTATGAAAACTTGTATATATTATGCTTTCAGCACTTGTATGCATATAAATCTGTTGCTCTCTATTATCATTGTGAACTCAAATGCCTAGCATCTTCAACATCATGATACAAATATTCTACGCCTACACACAACATCAGACTTATGTTATGGATGAATTACTCCAACTTATTTAGAGGCTTCCATTCTCAAAGCAAGCTTTAAGAGCCTATCACCTACCTAATGAGGAGCAAAATAAAATTCAAATGGTCACAGCTTTTCTCATTCAGTTGGTCCATAGCAGTGCAAACATTCCTGAAACATTAAGGCAAGCTCAAACAAGTAATCCCATGTTGGAAGTTTCGTTTGATGCTAATTATCCAACCAAATTCCACGATGTAGTCACTAAAGCATGTTGTCTATTTGATACGAACATAATTTGCTCGAGGTTGTTGAGCGCTCGGATGCAGGAAAAATTAGGCACAGAGCTGAAGAGGCACGCTGAACGCGTGAGTAGAAGGGACCATTACAAATTTAGTTAGGAATGTCAGAATTAGTTATTAGGATTCCCTGTAATTCCAAATGCATGTAAGGATATATATAGCCATAATTAATCGAGGAATACATATCAAAAATTATATGAAATCAACCCCCTTACCTCTGTCTTCTTCTTCCCCAACCTCTGAGAAATTCCTCACCTAACAATGGTATCAAAGTCGATTCCAACCATGGACAACCAGAATTGATCCAACACAGAGACCTCGAATGAGGAATTTGATACCTTTGAGTGAATAAACGCCGTCTTACAATTGGTGTTGATCGAGCTGCGAGCTCTTCGTGCCACCCATAGCTCACCATCGACTCCCTATCTTGGCAATCAGAGGAGTAAATCATATGAAATCTTCAAGTTTAGAGTTCTTCGTACCTCCCACAGCACACCTACAAATCCAAAACTCATACCCAGATCTGAATCAAACCCATACCCAACTACAATTACTCAAGATGATATTTCTAAATTCAAAAACGCAGTTCAAATGTTCACTACATCTTCAAAAACGTTCGAACACTAATCATCACCTTTACCACTGGAAACCTCTCTTGGAAATCAGAGGAGTAGATCGCCTGAGACCTTTAAGAACCCTGACACTACACCCACTGACTCCTTTGCGACGAGCGAACTACAAACCAAAGAACTTAGAGATAATAAGAGCTGTGTTTCTGGGTTACAAAAAGAGGTAATGATGGGTTATACAAAACCTAAGTCGAAGTTTTGTGGATCGCCACCAGTTGGGCTCCCAAAATCAACCCATATACCAGCTCGGGAAGCAAGCCTATATTGTAAAGATAGCCTCCCACCTACCATTGGGCTCCCTCGTAATGGGCTTCGTCTCAAGCTTTTAGACGAGTCTCTAGACCTGACCCACGAAGAAATGGTTACTCTGTATGAAAAAGTTAACTACAAGAAACTCTATCAGGTGAAATGCCTAGCTCATTGGGATTTCAATTGCGCAAAATTACGCAGGTGGCTTAGAGTTTTTAGTGGAGGTGTTTGCAAAGATGGTTGGAGAACTGCCAGAAATAAGGGTCAAGGAGGCCATATGTTTGATCCTAGTAAGATCTGGCAATGGTGGCATGATAGGACTAAATAGAAACGATATGCTCTTGTATCGATTAGGGCTGATTCTGGTAATTCCTTTGTGGTTATGACGTGTGATTGAAGTCTTGAGGCTATTCCAGAAGGAACCCTTGTCATTCTAAAGTTAGCTGAATGTGTTGCAAAAACCCCAGTAATGATTAGAACTTGGAAGCATCCTAGAGTTTTCTCTGAAGTTGAGGAGATCTCCATCTCACCCTACCTTCCTAATCAGCCTACGATTAAGGCTAAGATAACACTGCATAGAGGTAAAATCAATACCCAAACTACTTCTATAGGTAATAATCAAATACTTGGAGGGTAGATTACTGAAAAGAATTGGGCAGGGAAGAAGGCATTCTTCGTGAACCTTAACTCTCTCTACTACGAAGAAAATATTTCCAGCTTACGTTCCTGGGTCATTAGGTTCCCTTATTCTTCCACCAAGGAAGTACTCCCAGAGGAGTTCTCTTTGGCTATACGGGTTATACTGGCTATTAAAAAATTGGATTCCTTGTCATTGCAAACAGGAGGAGGGCTTCTAAAGGGGCTACAGATTCTAAGTAGGTTGAGATCATCATTTTTGGTAATCTTTTTAGGCTATTGTGTTGAAAAGAGTATTAGAATCCCTACTTATGAGTATAGGCCTAATAGAAATCTTCAAGGATCACTATCTAAAAATGGAGATTTGAGTTCTGATAAGGAAATAGGAAGTGATCATGGAAGAATGTCATTAATTTCATGTAAAACCCATAGATGGGAATTCTTAAGGTAGCTTTCAAAGAGTCAAGTTGGAAGGATATATCAGTATGAGGGTTTCTGTAAATTGAAACAGATGGATCTTAAGCTTAAGGGTTATAGAGGTACTTCCATCAAGAAAATTATTGTTCAAAAAACAAAATCTTACTCTGCCACTAAGATTATTGTGAGAACCAGTATAAGCCATCATAAGAATTTGTCATCAACCTATGTTTCCAAGTACTGTGCTAAGGAGCTACCAAATGACTGTGGAGTTCTTGCTGTGAAAGATAGGGAAGTTTTCTTTAAGAGAGATGGCTCTTTTATAAGAGATTATAACCCTCAAGAAGTTCAAGATCGTCCCAAAAATGGTTTCTTTGCTGTTTTTAGCTTTATATTAAAAAAATCATCCAAAGTTCAAAGAAATGGCAATGCTAATGTGGTCAGGAAGGAGACATTTCAAGATCAGATTCATAGCAAATCTTTGGAGCAATGTTTTGACACAACAGTTCTGAATAGTGGTAAAGAAAGTAGTGTTAAACAGAACGGCTCAATCGGTACATCAGTTTTCTCCTTGCGTGATAAATCTTCTAATCAATAAAAAAAGGTCTTCTATAGTTGATAATGAAAACAACAACTCTCTAGCTATAGTGCCAGTGTAGAGAGTACCGACAATATCAAGTTCAGTTTCTATGTTAATTAGAGAATGGCCTGAAGTTAGACCTGGTTGGCCAATACCTTGTCGGGCTATACGACCAAACTGTCAAGAGAGGTGTTTCCTTCGGCAAACCTCAGTGGTTCAATGGGCATTACAGTTACCACCTAGATACTCTTCACCTGCAAAAAACAATTCTGGCAGTAGAATGAGTAGCCATGTACCAGGTGAAAATAGTTCTTGTAGTCTTAGTAGTGAAAGTGGTGTAATTATTTTGGTGGGTAAAAAAACAACGACAATTCCACCTTCTCCTGATAACAAATTGCTTTGGCCTATGGTCTTAAATATAGAGGTCCTATATGGCATGTCTGTATCATCTTTGGTTGAGCCAAGACATGTTAAGGCATATGTGAGAGTGTGCACAAGATCTTATTATGGATATGCAGTTGGAATGGATAAAAATTTATCTTATCTACTGCTTGAACTACCATCCATCATAAGGGGATTAATAGTGGAACATGCTATGGATGACATAGTCACTAGGGATGTTGTGGAGCTTGAGATGGTTGCAAGTGCATATTCAATTGTTGAAGGATTATTGGACTCACTTACAAAAACTGTAATACCAGAGGCTCCAAGGAGTGGTACAAGACAATTGGATAAAAACATTAAGCAACCAGCATGGAAGCCATATGATGTAGAAGGATTTCCTGAGTTGTCAGTACCCTTGATAGGATCAAATGGAGATCATAAAGAAGTTTTTTCATTTCACCCTAGTGCTAAGAATTATGAATAGAATGTGGATAAACAAGCAGTGAAGTTCTTTCCAACCTTGAGCAGTTTGGTGTAAATGCGCTATCAAGTGGGTTGTGGTAGTATACCTCCCCTTAAAGGATCTTACCAAGTATCAGTGATCTCTGAAATAAAAAGGGTGAAGGTGTACAAGCGACAGCTAATGGAAGAGCATCCAAATGAAAGAAAAATAATGTCAAATAGGCGTGACCTTAGCGTCAAGGCAACCATCCATGGCACTATAAACTTGCTCCAAAGTCAACTCAGGGCTACTTTTTACGCCTATCCAAAGGTATAGATAGTGATTATACCAACTCATACCTCCACTCTATCCTTGAGAACAAGGATTCTAAAAGGGGGATGGAATGATACGAACATAATTTGCTCGAGGCTATTGACCGCTTGGATGCAAGCAAACGTAGGCACAGAGTTGAAGAGGCACGCTGAACACATGAGTAGAAGGGACCATTACAAATTTAGTTGAGAAATTCCTCACCTAAAACTATTCTGGACTGGTATACTTCAGCGATTAGCTAGTTCAAAGACACAAGATAGTTCCAAGTTGAAAGTTATTATTGAAAACATTGTTAGTGATTTACTAACTACACTAAGCCTCCATGAATATCATGCTTCAGCTCCTATTTTAGAGGTAAATTATTTGTAATATATTTACTATTGCTTTCTAACATTTCCTTGTTTTTGCACTAAGAATTACTTGTTGGTTCTCTGTGTCTTACTTATGCAGAATACAGGACTAAAATCTAAAGACATTAGTGCTCGTTTGATAGCCATTGATATTCTTGGTCCTATAACTACTAGGTTGAAGCGTGATATTGTTATTTATAGGAAAAAAAATTATGGATATTGCAAGATTTGGTCACTGGAGATGACAATCAAAATCATCAGAAAGATTCATGCTCCATTTGCTTTGATAGGAGGGTTGATAATTTTATCTTATGCCAAAGTTGTCAGAGATTGTTTCATGTCGATTGTCTTGGAGTGAGAGAACAAGAAGCTCCTAACAAGAGCTAGCACTGTCAGATTTTCCTTTACAAGAAGTAGCCTATTGCAAATCACAGTATAAAGGGGATGTTAAAAAGAGATGGCATTGTTTGTCCCTGACTTTTATTATTTAGAGCTTTACAACTTTTTGTTTTGTGGATAGAGTTGTTAAATGGGTTATTTCAATTTCATCTCATGTCTCATTCAATATTCCAAATGGGTTTATGGGTTAAAGTTGTCTCATCTTATTCAAATCTCAGATCCCATTTTAGTGCTGTAATTGTTACCTCCACTCCACATCCTTAATTGTTTTTACTTTATATATTAATTATTTTTCTTAAATTCAAATTATTTTGGGTTAAACTTACTATAGGCCATTTGTTGTATATGCAGGAATAGATGTAGATTGAAGAACTTAATTATTGTGGAAATTTGAGGTATTGCTTCTATTCATGGAATCTGGATGTTGGTATACTCATAGTAGATGCTTATATTTACAGATACGGTCACACAGTGTCATTTATTATAGATAGTTTTATGATACTATAATCATAATGTATCTATATATTAAGAATAAATAAGCAAAGAGGACTCTTGTGCAAGGGTGACTTATATTATAGATGGATTGAAATTAAGTTACTATTTTATTGATATTCCTTTACTTTCTTTTTATTATTTTTCCTGATACTACTGTTTTCTTTTGAAGCTTCTTATACTAATCACAATAATGCTATTGCTGTTATTGATATGGGTAGTACTAATTTCATTGATTTGTCTCTCAAGTTTTCGTATTAGATTGAGTACCATAAATTTACTTAGAGGCTAGATATGCATTTCACCTTTCACTCTTGAACAGGTTCAAGAACTTACTATGGGCCATTTGTTGTATATGCAAGATTATATTCATAGAATCTGGATGTTGGTATGCTCATAGTAGATGCTATCAAGGAAGAATATTTTGAAGAAAAACATTACAATGGGACATGTAAAATATTTTCAGATTGATTTAGATTGTAGAAAATTTGATTAGTTATATTAGTAAAAGTTTTTTCATGTATATTTTTATATTTTTGGAACACTTTAATTAGCTAGTTATATTAAGGTTTTATTATGTTTAATGTATCTATTAAACTCTTAATTAATGTAATATCTCTCTTAAGTTTAATATAATGAATCTTAATTTTCTTAATTTATTTTAATTTATATTTAAAAATGAGATTATTTGAGATGTATATGATCACGGTTAAAGTGTAACCGAGACAATAAATATCATTTTGATTACAAGTCTATGGCCTTGGTTATTAGAAAACCGAGGTCATAAGGTGTACCTATAGTCTCGGTAATTAGAAAACCGAGGCCATAGATACATCCTATGGTCTCGATTTCATAAAAATCAAGGCCATAGGTACACCCTATGACCTCGGTTTTTTAATAACAGAGGCCATAGATACAACTTATGGCCTCAGTTTTCTAATAACTAAGGCCATATATGGTCTTGGTTAAAAAATTGAGGCCATATGTAATGACCTATAGTCTCTCTTACTTAGACCTCGGTTCTTATTACTATAGCCATAGACCTATGATTAGTCAAAAATGGAGGCCATAAATATGTTTCGTAGTAGTGGGACTACTAAAAGCTATTTTTTAATCCTTTTTGGACTCTATAAGAGCACATTGGACAGCTTATTCACTCAATTTTATCTTTCTCAATATTGTAGAAATTAATACTCATTATGGAAACAAAATGAGCACACCTTTAATTTCTTCAATATTGTACAATTTATGATTAAAATGTTTAAAAAATAAATATTACATATTGATAAAAGCTACTAGATATGTCTTATGCTAAAATTGTTTAAGCTTGAAAACTACTTTAAAAAACTTTTTAAACTGTCTAAAAAGTAGAAACTACATAATAAAATATAAAAAAAAAATAAGAAAATAATCAAATTTGAACACATATTTGGCTAGATACTTTCGCATGCATGATTGAGTGTGTGAGTTTGGGGTTATTTGCTTTCTATTTTTCTTTAATGAACGGTTTACTTTAATTGAAGTTACAAAAATACCTTCATAATCTCCTATGTGTACCACCATACATGAGAAAAATCCCTAATTAAAAACAATATATATTAGTTTATAATCGGTTTATGATTGAAATAATTGGACCTAACTCATTCATTAAATGTGTATGCATATATTGCATGAATTACCACCATAATCTCATGCATTACAAATGTAAAAAGTTAATGTGATAAAACTAATTATCTAACATAATATAAAGATAATATATAATGAAACTATCAAATATAACTATTAATATGATATTTTTATTTTCCGAGGAATTTTTCTTTTATTAGTTCATTAATAAAAAAAAGGGCATAAGTTGAAAAATAGATGGAAGGACATTTTGATCCTTACAAGAACAATAACACCCACCAAGCATTCTTGATGAATGCTTTTTATATATAGTAAAGTAATAAATGTATCACCAAACCAAAATCACTTGTGAAAATCTACCACTTAACATTAGGTCATGACAAATATATCACCAAATTCCTTATTAAAGTTACAAATCTATAACTTTTGTAACGAATCTAATACTAAACTTCTTATAAAAGATACAAATCTACCATCAAATTTCTTATAAGCTATACAAATCTAACACGAAAATATAAAAATAGCGATAGATTTGTAACACTTACAAGGATTATGGTGGTAAATTTGTCACGACCTAAAGTTAAGTAATAAATTTATGCAAATATTCTAAATTAGGTGGTACATTTTTTAGTTTGATCTTTTATATATAAAGACATCATCCATGTACCTCACAAGCCATCACATCATATAAAGACTACTAATTGCTAGACCTTCTAACATGCATACATGTTGTGACCCTACAACACTCAACCAAAACACGCCACACCAATGCATATGCTCAACGTTGTGACCTCATAACGTCTAGTCAACACATGATACACCATAATATAGGCTACTTACATGTATGAACTATTGTATCCTTGGAACTACCAGCTAGCACACGACACATAAGCACATAGGCTCCTCTCCTATGAGAACTTTTTCACTCTTTCAACTACTATCTGGCACATGGAAACTCAACAATAAGAGATACTCCTTGAAATAATGTGGCTCTTCACTAGCCAACAAGTATTTTGAATCTCAATAAATCCTCAATCAATCTCACATTTTTACACTCAATCTAGCGTTTGAAATAGGAAGGAAAGATGGTTTTATATAAAAATTCAAAGCCTCTTGGACCATTTTTGGCCTTCTTTGGCAAGGAGGAGTGAGCACCCAGAGAGCCCATGAAGAGTGAATGACAACAACATTGGTAAGCTTGCAAGCTTGTTCGTTAAAAATCACACAGAAAAGAATTTTAAACATTTATAAACATTGAGTCCTCAACAACACAACACAAATAACACATAAAGCTCATAAAGGGACACAATGTCAACAAATTCCCTAACGGGATGATGTAATAACAAATACCTAACAATGCAAACTATATGCAATCTAAGAGAATGAGTGTGTAACAAGAAAAAATGAAATTGTGTCTTAAGTCATACTATGCCACCAGTAACCAATCATAGAAAGAATGGAAAAAATATTAAATAAAATGTAAGGTTTATATGTTTCTTGGCAATATTCATAAACAAAACATATAAATGTAATTTAGTTTCTAGGTGTATTCTTTAAGAATATTTACAAGCCAAAGAAACTATCGAGCTCTAGCAATCACAATTAAGGTATATCTATCTACTTATACACATTAGATATCATATAAGACAAGTAGGAACATTTTGAGATTGAGCTACTCAATTGATCGAGACTTGTCTAGATGGATCGAGCTATATACATCGATTGAGGATTGATATATTCAATTTAAAAAGTCTTGAATTAATTGTTTAATTACTAGATCAATTGTACTGAATACTCTATCGATCAAGCATATGTTAGATCGATCAAGCGATCATGGTTTTGATTTTAAAACATATTTCTAACTTGAATTGAATTGGCTTTTTACTACATTGTCATTTTTCTTTAAAACTCTTTTAAATGATTTTATGGACAACATAGTAATTTTACTTTGACATAGTGCTTCAAAATATACTATATATATAAACCCAAGCACAAAACTTTATTCTTTCTCTTTTTTTGCAAAAACTATTCAAGTAGGCTTTTTCATTGAGTTAAATTATCAAACATTCATGGTTGTGCTTGATGAATTAAAAGTCTACAATATTTGTGATATTGTGCTTTAACTGATTATTCTAGGGTTTGTAGTTAATTTTAAATTATTTGATATATTATTAAATCATCCAATTAGGGTTATTCGTTATCAAATCTACTCTAGAACATACATTTATACTTGTGCTATTGTGCTAACTTTTTAGGTTCCCATTGTACGGATTCGATTGCTTGTGTGGCTCAAGTTGTTGAAACATTGTTTTAGATCTAAACACCTTTCTTTTCAGAGACTGTAATGAAAGTAGTGGCATATAAGTATATTACTTTGGGACATTACCTTGATGGGTAGTTTGAGTCCTAGCCTAGTAATTGGACCTTATTTTTCATAGTGGATTGTTAGGTGGTCTAGTGGACCTGTGATTTTTTCCTACATCATTGGTGTGATCTAGGTTGTTTCAACCTAAAAATATCATGTCTCAATCTTTATATTTATGCAGTATTTTATTTATATGTGATTTCATGCTTGGTTATCTGCAAAAATTTTAATTTTTCATAATATTGTTAATTATCTATCCATCGCCTCTAGCTAATCAGATCTATAACTTAAAAAAATATTTTAATTGGTATCAAAGTAGGTTACTGGATACACTTAGTATGCCTAAGACCTCATTGTGGATAATCCCTCAATAAGATAATCCACAACGAGGTCTTAGGCTCACTAAATACATCTAGTGATAGGCTTTGATACTAAGTAATAGCTTTTTTTAAATTATAGGTCTAATTAGCTAGATGGGTAATAGACAATTAACCAAAACACTTAGTGTGCTTGGGACCTTGTTGTGGATTATCTTATTAAGTGTGATAGCTCAGATGTCAAGGGCATTAATCTTTATATTCTTTATGAAAATAAGATTTTGCAAGAACAAAATAATGCTTTGAATTTGAATCTTATAGTTTTGGAAGAAGAAAAAAGAAGCTTGCTACTGAGAATGAAAAATTGGTGCAAGAGCTAAAAAATACGTAGAAGCTATAAAAAGGCTAATAGTTAAAGCTGAAAGGGCTAGGATATATAGATGAGAAAACTATACCAATCTCTTCAAAATCAATTGTGTTTGTAAAACCTTCTAATCCCTACCCTTCACACACGTCTCTTACATATGCTTCTAAGTTTATTCCTATATGGTACAGCTATGTTAGAAAGGGATATATTATACCTAGATGTAGATTCTTGATGAAGGAACAGTTAATTTTGTTGATGAAAATAAATCAAGGATTATTGGTATAATTCATATTAATGGTATGCCTAGTTTAAATGATGCACACCATGTTAATGGACTTAAAGCAAACCTAATAAGCATCATTCAAATTTGTCACAAAAACTATGTGTACAATTTACCAATAATCATTGTGTTATAACATATCCAAATGGTGAATGTGTAGTTAGAGGAACTAGGCCTCAGAATAATTGCTACTACATTAATAAAGGCCCACTTGTAACTTAGCTAATGATCATTCTATTTCATTTTGGCATCAAAAGATGTGACATATTAATTTTAAAGATCTTGTCAACTTGAGTCAAAAGCAAATTGTGTGTGGTCTTCCTATGCTTTCTAAAACTAAAAAAACTTTTTGTGGACCATGCCACCTTGGCAAACAAACTCGCTCTTCTCATAAGAAAATCAAAGGAGTTAACACAAGCAGAAAACTTGAGTTAATTCATAATGACCTCCTAGGTCCTATGAGGACTGAGAGTTTTGGTGGCAAGAAATACATTATTGTTGACTTCTTTAGTTCCTTTTGTCTTAAAATGCATATTGAAGTAGGAAACAAAATAACCAATGTAATGAGACTAAGGATAGATCATGAGAGTACATTTGAAAACTCAAGATATGCTGAATTTTGTAAACAACATGTATAACTCATGAGTTCTTAACACTAATTTCCCCACAATAAAATGGGGTAGTTTAAAGGAAGAATTAGGTGTTGCAAGAGATGACAACAATCCTACTACATGCAAAGAACATTACCAAGAAGTTTTGGGTTGAGGTAATAAGTACTTCATGCTACATAATGAACTGTCTATTGATCGGTGCAAAACTACAATGCACAGTATCGTAGTTTTATAATAAAGTGATAAGAAAAGTATCGTCCTCAAGGATTGGTAACTTATTTTTGACAAATACCAAAATTATATTAACCTTAATGTTATCTAGAGAAGTCACTACGGTTGTTATAATTGGAATTTAAAATAAAATTAATTTAAAGAAAATATGCAAAAGAAAATAAAGATATTGTTCGAAAATCAAATCAAAGGGAAGAAAATTTCTAGGAAATCGATTTCACCTAATCCCTTACTATTCTTTACTCATTTAGCTAATTAAATTTAATCCTCTCTTTTTGTTAGCAATCTTTAGAAACATCCAAAAGCCTCTTTCGATAGTCAATTGAAAACATTTGTATTCATCAATTTACACAAGAGTATGCAATTTAACAAAGGAAGAAAGCATTAAGACCAATGATTTTTAAAACTACATAGGTTTATATAAGTCTTTCGATCTCTATATTTACCTATGCCAAAATATTCTAGATCTATCCTATAATTCCCTCTTTCAACAGTAAATCACAAAACTAAAATCATCTAATTAATGGTCAGTTAACTAGAAGCAATAAACTCAGAATAAATCAAACAAACACGAAGAGAAAAAATTCAAATTAACATAGAAAATCAAGCATAATTTAGAATTAAATTAAATCTTTTTCTTAGAATAAAGAAAAATTAGTTCATGCTAAAAATTAAATTTAACATAAACGAATTCACCATAATTTTTTGAGAGAAATTGAAATAAATTTGACTCACAAAAAGAATCTACTTTCGTGTAAATCCGTCCCAATTTCTCTCTATTATGTTTGTTTTCATCTTCTTTTTCTTCACTCTGCAATGGCTATTTTCTTTTCTCTGTCCCATTGTTTCTTTCTAATTTATCTTTTTTTTGTTTCTCTCCGTTGTCGTTTTTCTTTATGATATATATATAAACCTATATCTCTAAACCCTCATCGATGTTTTCATTTTCTTTATATATATATGTATTAACCGATCGCAGTTTTCTTTCTATATATATATATATTAATTTAAATTTGATTTAAATAAATATTATTTTAAATTTGAGAATCCTTAGATGATATGCTTCTAATATTTTGGATATTCATTATCTTCAAATTTATAATAAAATTTAAATAATAATAATGAAGTCTAAAATAAATAAAAAATAAATAAAATAGACTAAATATAAAGTTGAGAAGTGATAAATTATATCATATTATGCAAGTTATCATCTACCTATGTCTCATTACAAACAAAACACCCTATAAGTTATAGAAATATAAGAAACCTAATATTAAACATCTATATGTGTTTAGAAGTAATTGTTACATCCTTGGAGATCGTGAGAATCTAGGAAAATTTGACTCTATAAGTGAAAGTGATGAAGGTATCTTTCTAGGTTACTAATTAACAAGTCATGCCTTTAGAGTGTTCAAATTTAGAACCAATATTGTGATGGAGTCCATAAATGTTGTTATAGATGATACATGTACTAGTACTCTAGTGACTAATGATAAAATCAAAACTTTAAGTAAAAGCTTGCCAATTAAGGAACATATTGATGAAACTCCTAACACTAAAAAGGTAGATAATGAGGGGCTGACCTTGGATGATGAGGTCACCATACCCAACACTCAAACTTAGAGGCCAACATAGCTGCGAAAATATACCCAACTAAAAACATCATTGGTGATCCAAAGGCAAGAGTGGAAATTAGAAGGGGACTAGTAAGTGAGATAATTCATCTCTATTATGTTTCTCAAATAGAACCAAAAAATGTCAATGAAGATTTACAAGATGTTATCTGGATAAATTCCATGCAAGATGTGCTAGCTCAATTCACTAGGAATAATGTTTGGACTTTAGTACCTAGACCTAAAGATGAAAACATCAAAGGAAGTAAATGGGTCTTTAAAAATTAATCTGATGATAATGTTATGATTAGAAACAAAGCTATGCTAGTAGCACAAGGATACAAATAAATTGAAGAAATTGATTTTGATGAAGAATGTTCTCCTATAACTTGGTTAGAATCAATTATTATTTCATTTTCCATTGCATGCTTTATAAAATTCAAACTCTTTCAAATGAATATAAAGTCTATCTTCTTAAATGGATTACTTAGTGAAGAAGTATATGTTGAACAACCAAAAGATTTTATTGACCCACAATTTCCTTAATATGTTTATAAATTCAATAAGGCCCTTTATGTTTTGAAATAAGCCCATTAAGCTTGGTATGAGAGACTTACAACTTATCTTTTGAACAAGAGATTTGTTCGAGAGGGAGTTAAAAAGACTCTTATTGATGATTTTGTTAACATAATGACCAATTAATTTCAAATTTCTATGATGGGTGATCACATATATTTTCTTGGTTTGCATATTAAATAATTAAATAAATGGAATATTTATTTTCCAAAGCAAGTATACATGTAGTTTAATTAAGAAATTTGGACTTGAAACAAGTAAGCATTTGAGAACCCCCATAAGTACTAATGCCAAGATTTTAATGGATGAGTTAGGTAAGAGCATTGATCAAATAGTATATAGAAGCATGATAGGAAGCTTGTTCTACCTCCTAGTAAGTAGACCTTATATTATTTTTAGTGTTAGTGTGTGTGCCCATTATCAATTAGATCATAAAGAATCACACATTAACCTTGTCAAAGGATAATCAAGTATGCCTCTAAAATAAAAACTTTGGTAACTATATGTGAAATTAGTGGATACACAGATGCAGATTAGCATGAAAACACAATGTAAGAAAAATCACTTCATATGGATGCTTTTATATTAGAAACAATCTTGTATCATGACACAGTAAAAAGCAAAACTTCATTTCATTATCTATTGTAGAAGTAAAGTACATTACTGTTAGAAGCCCTTGCACATAACTTTTATGGATGAAGAATATTCTTAAAGGAATATTGCTTTGAATAAGAAACAATTACCTTTTACTATGATAACACTAGTTCTATATGTATTTATAAAAATCATGTTATGCACTCTTGAACAAAACATATAGACATTAGACATCATTTCATTAGGAAACTAATAGAAAGTAAAGTTTTATCCCCTAAGTTTGTGCCAACTAAAAGGTAATTAACTGATTTATTCACTAAGGCACTTGATACCTAAAGATTTGAATATCTTAAAAGTGCCTTGTACTATTGATTAAATTTTCCTAGTATTTTCATTATTTTTTTAGAATATAAAAAAGGGGAAAAAAGAAGTAGACTTTCTTTAACTTGACATGAACACTACATACTACTTTTATTTTTTTTCTATGCATTATGAAAATGGACATTATGACTTGTGCATTTACATATTTCTCACATATAGTGATCAATTTCAACATGAATCTACTCACATTTACTGGACACAAAAGCATACCATGTTAAAAATTTGTAATTAATTATGTGAGATTTAAGAGCATGAGCTAACCTTGACTGTGAAAAATATAGTTAAACTTTTTCTTTCATTATATAATATGCTACTATAGAGAGACACAAAGTTTTGAGAGGGCTACCTACTGTTATGTGTGAAAGCTACCGTATTGAACGGAGATGACTACTTCACAACTAGTGTGAAAGCTATCATGCTAGGTATATTAACTCATGCATATTTACTTGGCAAAAGAAAATAAATATGATAAAGAAAATACCTATAAAGAATAAAAAAAAATTGAATGCACAAAAGGAGAGAGCCATAAATGGTTATACAAAAAGATAACCATTCCCTTGCAAAAAATAAAAAAAATAACATGATAAATATTGAAAAGGAATACAAATTTTTTTAATTAAAATTCTCTATTAGCAATAAAATTTTATTACGTGCAAGTATGAATTCAACTGAATTTTTTGCATGATTGGTGATGCTATTTTCTTTAAATCTTTAATAACAAATCATAAATGGACTAATTGACACACTACTATAATTCAATATTTATCTCACTTTATGTGACTACCAACATATGTGTTAGTATGTGTGTATGTCTAGCTTGCATATGTTTATGTTGTTAATGAATAGTCACACAAATCAATTTTCATATTTATGTGTATTGCTCTAGTCATGTCTAGCTCAATTTAATACCTCTATTAACAAAAAAAATCATATTTATCAAATTTTATAAATTTTTATCATCTTCTTCCTCATATTAGATGTAAGCTTCAATGTTATATTATCTATACGTATGACAAAATGGGGGAGAAATATTATATTACTAAATTTAGAAGGAGAATCAAGTTTGTAATTTTTTTGAAATATTACACATAGAGGGAGTAATGTCTTTTAATTTCTATTTTATGATTAGTCACTTTTATGACTATTCTTTGCTTTTAATATTGTTATATACACTAAATTAATGAAAAATGATTCTTTCAAGACAAGTTGTTTAAGTGTTGATGTTTTTATTTTTCAATGAAAACATGAGCTTTCAAGATTCAAGTGAAGATGATTTCACCAAGTTATAGGATAATACCACCATGTAAAAATTTATTTTTCCTATGAGCGTTATATAGTGAGAAGAGTTTTTGTCATATAAATATGCCAAAGGGGGAGATTGTAAGGTTTATGTGAGTATTGGCGATATTCATGAACAAAACATACAAATGTAATTTTAGTCTCTATGTGTATCTGATGAGTGCTCAAAAAACACTAAAATTATCATGATTTTATGCACTATAATTGATTAAAATAATATATATTTATATGATTTTATCATATTTTTATATATTTTTGTCTTTTCAGAATCACAGATATTTTTATTGTTTTTTAGGTATTTTTACTTAAAAAAGTAACTTAAAGACTCAAAGAAAAATACTAGAGGCAATACATCACAAATATATTCATAAAATAAATGAAGAAAAGTCAACAAAGATGAAAAAATTGGATAAAATGGATCAAAAGGGTCAAAAATGATGAAATCGTGCACGCAACTTCCCAACAACGCTGACTAACGCGCGCAGTCGCCTATTAGCATCGAGCAGCGCGCGCCATAATGCCCAACTATGCCCAAAAATATACGTAGCACACACCGTAATGCCCAGTCGTGTCAAGCAATGCATGCGTATTGCCCAAACCACGTCGAAGCCACGCACCCATTTGCGCGCCCGTGCCCCTCTACACCCAGTCCGTGCGCCTGTGCCCTTCTGCACCCAGTCCACGTGCACCTGCACACAGTCCATGCATTCTTGTGCCCATCTACGCCCAGTCTGTGCGCATCTACGAGCGCCTGTGCCCATATGCACGTAGTCCACGCGCGCCTCTGCTCTATTCTGTATGTGTCGTCGCACCCCACCTCATAATGACATCAACAATGATGTCATCATTCACCTAACACGCGTTTGCTACATTTTTTACCACTTTTTCTTCCTCTACTCACCTATAAATACCCTCATTCTCTACACACCTCAAAATCATCTTCTTCTATCTTTCTTTCTCTCCATTTCTTAGTTTTTAGTTTTTCTTAGTTAATTTTTCTTAGTTTTAGGGTTCTTCTCTTTTTGGGAAGAACTAATTATGTTTTTGTAATTTATTTGTTTTTTGATTCAATAAATGGAAATGTAAATTCCGTTTGGAGGTTTTCCAACAACAGAATTAGCATCAAAGTACTGTAAGAATTTTATTTCTTTATAGTTATTTTTTATGTTTTATTCTTATATGTTATATTTAATTTATCTATGATTAAATTTAACATTGTTGGTTGTTTGTAAACATGATATAATAATAATGTTGTTATGCTTGCGAAATATTAAATAGGTAAAAATCTCTAAAATGAATTGATTTTGTTTTTATTCAAGATTGTATATTAAGAATGTTAGAGAGAAATATATTATTTTTCATTATAAACTTAAATCAAAAAATTAGATTTTAAGGTTTAGTTATCCGGTCTGATTTAGAGTAGTGCTTTTTTATTTGTTGGTACAATCGCCTGGTAGTTAGAGTGAAGCTTTATTTCAAAAGTTTTTTATAAGAATTATTATCTGAAAATGTATTGACAACATATTTTCAGTACTGGTTTTAAAACTTGAAAGTTAGTACTCAAATAATTAAATTCTTAGGTTTAATTTGGACACCTTTAATAAAGTTTAAACTGTCTAACCCTACCAAAGGTGGCATTTAAATGGTTCATTTTCAATCTCTTAGAAAAAATGAATTAATTTAATTAACCAAATTAGTTATCAGCCCCACCCATAGGTGTTAATTGATTTGTTTAGTTAACAAAGAATATCTAACTCCACTAAAGGTGGTATTCATATCAAAAAGAGAGAATCAATAAATATAAATTTATATCTTTCATAACCTAAATAATATGAGCAGACATAATTAACTTAGTTATTATATCTATAAATACTCCACTATTATAAATGATAAAAATTGCATAAATATTTATTGAATCTGTATCTATGTTTATTTTTATGTTATTAGACTAGAAACACAAAAACCCCAAATATCATAAGAGGATGTTTAGGATTTCATTTCATTTTTAAAAGTTTGAATAATAAATTAAAAATTGCATATATTCCTTCCTTAGATATACCTTGTGAGTATACTTATCATTTTCTATGAAATGATTCGTACACTTGCGAGAGTTTTATAAATATAAAACCAAAGTATTAGTAGGATCGGCGATGCCAGTTTTGCTCATCAGTATCCTTCAACAATATTTTTAATCCAAAGAAACTATCAAGCTCTAGTGATCACAATTTAGGTAAATCTCTATTCTTATGCATATTAGATTTCACATTAAACATATAGGAACATTTTGAGATTAGGGTACTCGATCGATCAAATTTTTTTAGATCGATCGAGCTATGTATATTAATGAGGATCAATCTACTCAATTTAAAAAGTTTCAAATTAATTTTTCATTGACTGGATCGATGGGAATTAATTGGATTGATCAAACTAAATACTCGATCGATCAAGCGGTCTGGGTTTTGATTTTAAAAATTTTTCTAACTCAAATTGAATTGGATTTTTACTATATTGTCATTTTTCTTTAAAACTCTTTTAACTGGTTTTATTAACAACATAATAATTTTACTTTGACCTAGTGTTTCAACCACACAAGAGCATTATTGAACATTATTATTGAATATTATTCTCTTCATCTTATTCTCTCTCTTTTTTTACAAAAAACTATTCAAGTAGGCTTTTTCATTGAGTCAATTTGTCAAACATTCGTGGTTGTATTTGATGAATTAGCAAGTCTACAATATTTGTGATATTATACTTTAACTGATTATTCTAGGGTTCGTAGTTAATTTTAAATTATCTTATATATTATTAAATCATCTAGTTAGGATTATTCGTTATCGAATCTAACCTAGGACACACATTTGCACTTGTGTTATTGTGTTATCTTTTCAAGTGCCAGTTGTACGGATTTAATTTCTTGTGTGACTTAAGTTGTAAGAATGTTGATCTAGATCCGATTACCTTTCTTGTAAAGACTATGATGAAAGTAGAAACTTTTAAGTAGATTACTTGGGGACATTATCTTGGTATGTAGTTTAAATCCTAGCCTTGCAATTGGACCTTATTTTTCATAGTGAATAGTTAGGTAGTATGGTAGACCATTGGTTTTCCTCTTAGGTTATTAGTATAACCTAGGTTGTTTCCACCTAAAAATATCATGCTTCAATCTTTATATTTTTGTATTATTTTATTTATATGTGACTATATGCTTGGCCATCCATGAAAATTTTAATTTTTCATAATTCTACTTATTATCTATTCTTTCCTATACTTAATTAGATCTGTAACTAAAAAATAAATTTTCATAAAATACAAACATCATGTTTTGCACACGGGAATGCCAACACCAAAATGACAAGACTTACATATAAGATAAAAACATATGTTTTAAGGATGATTAAAAGTTAAACTAGTTGAGTAATTGAGTCATATAAACCTCAGAATGTAAAAATAAAATCATGTACTTAAAATCAATTACCCCATCCCTTTCTGGTATATCATCATTCTCATTTAGTTTGTTTCCACGTACACAAACTATCTATACATTACACATAGATTTTGATCTAGTGTGATTTTCCTTTCACCTGGATTTATATCTAAGTGTGATTTTAGTCTTATCTTACTTTGTTTTAATTTTTTTCTATATTTAAATCTAGATCTTTTATTTTTTATTTAGGTATTTTTACAATTCAAAATATGAAGATCTCAAGGTATAAATGGTCAAGTTTGATTGAATATATGTCATCTTGTTAATGGAAAGAGTCATACACATGGATGGAAATATCAAAATATCAATGGATATTAGAAGAAATTTTATGAAAATTATGAAAATTGTTAGAAATGTTTTATAAAAGTTTAGTAAATATTAAAATAAATAATAATACATTAGTTTAATCAATTTCATCATTTAAATGGCATACATTATATACGTAATGTACATATAGGAATTATTAAACATAAGTAGAATCTTTATTTAAAAGATATAAATATAAGTTATATAATACATCCCTAAATATATTAAGTACATTCAATACAAATACAAATAAATACTTAATAAAAATAAATTTTTCTAACTGAATCTTTTTCTTAGAGTTGTGTAAACATTAACATCATAACATGAAATTAAGTAATAACGATTTTACTTGTAATTATTAGTACGTCATATATATGTTATTCATCTCACCCAATAATTGTTTTATATAAAGGAAATTTTGAATTAATAAAATATATTTATTTCATAATTAATATTGATGTTATCATGTTGAATACAATCATGTATTTGGATCATTATAACTTTTAATAATAATGCTTTTTCATGAAACATTACTAATAGATTTTTACCAATATTACTAGAATTCAAACCAATATTAGATGCCAATATTATTGATATTATCAAAATTTTCAACATTTAAAAAAACAACTTATCATAAATATCTAAACCGATACCACTTTATTTTGTCCAATATTTATCAATATCACTAATATTTTCATCAAAAATATCAAGAAAAAACATTGCAATATTTTACTACTTTTCATTCATGATCATATATGATAAACTCCAAGAGTTAAAGAAGAAAGTTCAAAAATAACTTGCTCTCATAATGCATATGATTTTTATTAATTCGTATGATAATTTGATATATTTTTATTTTATTAATTTAATTATTCTTATAATTTTCATTTAATAATGAAATTTAATTTTTTCTTAAAAATCTTATAATTAATAATCCTACTAGAAAAATGTCAACGTTAATACATATATTTGAGGGACTTATGCACATACTTTATATATATATATAGAATAGTAAAAATACAATAAAAATAACATGCCTAAATCAACACACCATAAAGACAATCAACATATAAACAATAAAAATCTATGGTAAACACACATATGTTAGTGTGTTTCCTACAGGCTCCTGTTTAAGCTAACAACATGCAATAACAAGGAAAATAACACAATATATGAATAAGGAAACATATTAGAAAAAATATAAAGGATTTTCTAATAACTTCAAGATGTCCTATGTGCGAACATATTCAAGAAATAGGGATTGTACTCTTATAACATGTGATCATGCAAAACATAACATGTAAAAAGGTAAACCCATAAAGGATCTATCTCGTAAGGAAATCACTTAGTAGTACGCAATTCACTAAAAAGTAAACCAATAATATACATCTCGATAAAGTTATAAATGCAAATACCTCTACTAGTAGGGACACCTACTCTGACTATGCCTAAGATGCTTTCGCTTGTTGTCAACACATCATTTGATCCAAGATCATCCGTGGAGCTCTATCAATAAGTGATCTGATCAACTAATAATGGCCCAATCTCATAATACATATATTTTTTATGACCCACAACATCCAACTAACACACGGTACATAAACACATAGGCTTCTCATCTATGCACCACACGTTGCAACCTTGCAATACTCAACTGGCATGTGAAAATCTACCAAATAGACTCATCACTTATGGGAATTGTTTTAATCTTATTACTACTAGACGAAACACAAAAATTCAACACTAAGATATACTCCTTAAAATGATATGGTTCTTCACTAGCGAATGAACATTTTAACTTTCAACAAAATCTCATTCAATCTCAATTTTTACTCAACCTGGTATTTGAGAAGTATGAGAAAAACTCTTCTTTGATATTATATTTCTGAGAAAAACTCTTCTTTGATATTATATTTCCTATACATATACACACTATTTTTTAGACCCAATACTTAGAAGAAAAATGGACCAAAATTGGATCAGGGAACTTTGGTGCTAAACGGGTAGAACTTCCTTCCAATTTTTTCCAAAGAAATAAGAAGCAGGAGCTTAGAATTTATAGAAAAAAATCCAAGATTCATGTACCTCACCGATCACTTCGCCAACCTCTCACCAACCACATCAACAAGGGTAATAATCACCATCGATGAGGATAATATCTACTAGAGGTGTAAATTGAGTTGAGATGTTATTAAGATTCATTAAACAATCCATTAATTTTTAAAATTTATCTCATCTTGTCTCACTTAATTTTTAATGAGATGAGATGGTAATGAAATAGTACTAATTGAGACATCTTATTTGTTCCTAATGGACCTCGATGACACAAGTAAGAATACAAAAATAATATAAAATATGATAAATGAAAATTTAAAATGTAATTTTAATAAGAAATGATACAATATATATTTAAAGTTAGGTCAATTAGGGCTATAATTTAAATAAGACGAAATGATATTTAAATAAAATAAGACAATATTGTACTATAAGCCCATTAGGGATACTAAATGGAACATAAGATAGCTTATTTTATATCTCTAATATGTATTGCAACACTCACAACCTCATTGGCAAGAAAGTCAATGAGTAAGCATGCAAGCCCATGGTGAGAAAGTCAATGAGCTCATAAACTCACTTGCCAAAAACAACCAAAATGAAAGGCATTTTAGACGTGAAGATATGACTATTCCTTAATGGAAAAACACAACACAAACAAACACTTAATAATGCAAAATATATGCAATTTAAGAGAGTGAGTGTATGTAACAAGGAAACATAAAACTGTGTCCTAAGCGATATTGCACCATAAGTAACCAGCCTTATAAAGGACATACATAAACATCAAATTAAATATAGACAAAATGTTTTACACATAAGAATGTCAACACCAAAATGACAGGACTTATTTAGGGTATGTTTGGAGCATTATATTAGATAGATTAAGTATAATTATATTAGACTAATCTGTATTAAATTGTATTATAATTATTTTTATAGTGTTTGGAAAAACTTGCATAATATTGTAGGATAAAATTCATAAGTCTTGTAGTCCTTTGTGGTTAGCTTCTCATGTAAAAAACATGAAGTCTATTTATTTTACTTAGTATATATATCTTCTTCTAGGTATGGTTGGTTATTGATGATTAATAATGCACATACACATAGTTAGATACATTTTGTATGCAAGCATATTTACACAATCACATGATTAATTTTCATAGTGTTCATACTAGGTGGACTATCAAGATTTTTGACAAGCATGATTGCGATTGAGCCAACATTATTGTTGTTAAGTTACACGTGTAGGTATTTATAGATATCACTTGACATTCTTATGAATGAAAAAATTGGATTTTTGGGTTCCTTGAAGGAGCTCTCAGTGAGGCCTCGATGAGGTACCACGTGAGCTTGGGTGAGTTCTACAAATACCTAATTTCTTCTTTTTTCTTATCCAAAAAATTATAGCAAAATTCTATCAAATTCACATCTTGTTTTTCTATTTTCATATCACTATTACCTTGAGTGTTGTCTGATATTAGTGATTCATAACTGAGTACGAATGCATACCATCTTTACTGCCTGACTTACTTCTCTTTTGTCAAATTTTTAACATGTTTAAATTACTTCCTTACTTTTATATTGTCTATTTTCTACTATGTGTAGATACTTTTATTTTAGGAGAGTTTTGAGAGTGTAGGATGCATACCATCTTTATTGTTCGACATGCATACTTTTAGAGAGAGTGGTTTGTGTCAATTGTATGATGCCAGGGGGATTGATGTATTTTTTTTTTTGCATCTTTGATGTTTTCTTGTTTATGAGTTTATGTTATGTTGTTATGTTCTTATGATGCTTCCTTCTTAGCATCACTTTGTATAAACCATACATAAATAGGACTGTTAGTATGACATATTGCATCCATAATTTGCATTCTCTTGTTTCGTATGTCATCCTATGTGTTTTTACCTGCATTCTTGCTTTATTATGCTCTATTGCATGTTTTCTTACATGTAGTTTTTTGCTTGGTATTTGTTGTTAGATTGTACTACACATGTTTTCTTTAGTGGATTAGGATGTCTTTCCATATATTTGTGCATAATATGGGGTGAGGTTGCAGAATTGAATCCACCTAAGTGTCATTGGGGGTAAGAGAGTTGAGTCACTAGAAGTGTTAACTTAGAAGATAGTTGGGCTCCTAGTTAACTTCTTCTTAGGGATTCACTAACACATTTATGTGACATTGGTATTTAGGGAAATATAGTTTAGTCATTAAGAGTGTGTCAACTTGGAAGATAGTTGTACTCCTAGTCAACTTATTCTTAAGGATTTGCTGACACATTTATGTGGCATTGGTATTTAGGAGAAGATATTTTAGTCATTAGGAGTGTTTCAACTTGGAAGATAGTTGGACTCCTAGTCAACTTCTTCTTATTGACTTGTTGACACAATTATATGAAATTGGTGTTTGGAAACTCGTCTTATCGATGTGTTGTCAGTGTATTATGAAGTCCACTACCTCCTCCCACAGAACGTAGAGATGTAGGGCTCCATACATGTATCACATTAGGGAGATTTTTATTGTTTTCAGTTCTCTTCATTTGTCTATGCATTTAGTTTGTTGTTTGCTAAATTTTTTTACCTTGGTTTTTCCTCAATGTTATTCTTTGTCTCATATGTGTGACAACATGTGTTGCTCATTAATTATTGTGTTTTCTCTAACCTTTTCTGTTGTTTTGCAAGAGTGTTAGGAACATTGCATTTCTATTTGACTTCTCCCTTTCATATAAGGGTGTGGTGTGTTGCATACTATGTGTGTACTTGGTTTGACTTTCCATGTCAAAAATGGGAAAAAGTGTGCACAACTTGAGTTTTTTTGTATATTGTGTTTTTTTAACATGTTGTTTGCTACATAAGATGGTGAGTGTAGTTTTCAATGCATTTGAATGACCTTATATGCATATACTTAGAGGAGTGTTGCATATGTTTAGGGGGAGTTTGCATATTTGTATTATATATAGATTATGTTTGTTTTTGCTACATGTTGAGTGCGCTTAGTATAACATTGTTCATGTGATGCTTTTTTCTTCTTCTTGACATTAATTTGTATGAACCATGCATAAATAAGAATGTTAGTATAATATGTTGTATGCATAATATGCATTCTCTTGTTTCACATGTCATCCTATACCAACTTTCTTGTTGTAGTGGGCTATTGCATGTTTCTTACATGAAGTTGATTGCTTGGTATTTGTTGTTGGAATACATGACACATGTTTTTGGGAGACTTGGATGTCTTTATTTATGTGTGTGCATAATATGGGGTGAGGTTACATGATTGAATCTACTCATTATGGAAGATGGTTGAGCTATTAAAAGTGTGTCAATTGGGAAGATAGTTTATGTGGTAATGATATTTGACCATTCATCCTATATATGTGTTGTAAGTGCATTCTAAAGTCCCTTATGCTCTCCTATATCAAGTAGAGACATGGGGCTCCATGCTATAACCTCAAAGAGATGTTTTATATATGAACTTCTCTTGGTTTTGTCTGTGTATTCCATTTTTTGTTTGTTGCATGCTTTTTCCTTGGTGTTACCTCATTGTTGTTCTTTGTCTATTTTGTATGACTATATGTGCTGCTTTTTATTGTGTTTTCTCTAATTTTCTCTATTATGTTGCATAAGTGTTAGGATCATTGCATTTCTATTTGACTTCTCTTCTATATAGAGTGGTATGGTATGTTGCATACTCCTTATGTGCTTGGTTTGACTTTCCATGTCTAAAAGAGGGAGAAATATACACAACCTGTGTTTTTTGTGCATTGTGTTTATTTATTAATATGGTATTTGTTGCATGGGATGTTAAGTGTAGTTTGAACTACATCTGAGTTAGTAGATATGCATACACTTAGAAGGAGTGTATGCATAACTTGTGTTTTTGTGCATTGTGTTGCAAGTAGATTATGTTTGTTTATGCTACATGTTAAGTGTGCTAAGCCTATCAATAATGTACACAAGCATATAGTTAGGTATACTTTGTATGTGAGTATGTTTAAATATACAATGGGGTTGGTTTTCATAGTATGCATGCTAGGTGGAGCATTGTGGTTTTTGACGTGTGTGCTTGCAAGTGAGTTATCATTGTTATTGTTAAGTTACATGTATGGGTATTTATGGATATTACTCAGCATATTTGCAAATATAAAAGTTAGAGTTTTAGGTGCCTCAATGGAACCCCTTGTTGGACTCCAAATGAGGTGATTGACAAGGAAGCTAGATAAGGCATCAATGAGGTTCCTTGTGAGCTTGTGTGAGTTCTATAAATAGCCCATCTATAGTTGTTTTTATCTAGAAAAATTGTAATGGTGCTCTGTTAAATTGACATCTCATTTTTTTCTAATTCAAATTACTATTACCTTAAATGTTATTTGGTATTAGTGATTCATTACTCAGTGAGCAAAATTGTGTTCTTGAGTGATGTGTACTTGATTCGGTATTTACGAGTGGGTTTTAGGTAATGAGCATGTGTGGCGATGATTCGTGTGTCAGTTGGTAATTGCTAAAATGTAATGTTTTCATTGGGGAAGAGCATATATAGCTGTGAGCTGTCTGTCGACTGATAGTTGATATGATGTAACGTTTTCATCTATAAGGTGACTATATGGTGATGAATCGTGTGCAGACTAAGTGTTATTTGTGATAAGTGGTTGAATGTGTTTCCTACTCTAGTTATGTATGATACTTGGTTGAATGTATTCCCCACTTTAGTTGGGTGTGATACATGGTTGAATGTGTTTCTCATAGTAGTTGCTACTGGTTCATGATTAAGAGTGGCTCTCACGTTTGGTTGTTCACATTATTAACTTTACTAATCTTGAGTTACTAATCACACTACATCTAGTAATTGTTAGCTTTGGAAGAAGGCTAAATTCACGTGTCAAGCCAAGTCATTAAGGAGGCAGCAAGCGAAGGTAGTAATAAGAAGTTCAAATAGAAGTCTTAATTGATAGAGATTTGTTTGCATTTGAGTTATTACCATAAGCATCTTGAGGATGTTATCACATAGACAGGGTTCTACATGAGTTTACCTCGTTATATTTGGTGTTGTGCATGCTCTAGTGATTAGTTAGTATAATCTGAGTTTAAATCGTGCATGTATCAATATACTGAGATTTAAACCCTGATTCTAAAGCTTTTAATATTTATTGCTTGCTTTCTTATTGCCCAATATTATATCCAGTGCTTAATATATTGGCTGATTGTGATTACTATTTATTGCTTTCATTGTTATACATTAAAGTGTTTAACTTACTACTATTATGTGTTTGATTTCTATCATGTATGTACCAACATACTTGATATAGACTTTGATTAAAAATCTTATTTATTATATGTTTATGCATGCTTTATTTTCATTTTGTGTAGCATTCCTATAGCTTTCTACTTATTGCTTTTGTAGAATTACATTATTTTGCTTGCTTCCTGATTAATTTGTATTGTTTATATTTTTTTTATCTATATGCGAGTTTGGTATGAATCTCTAAAAAGTCAGTATCTTCTTATCCTATTTATGTAATAGATATTGGACTATTTAATTGGTTCGTTATGTTTTATTTAATCGCATGTTGTGAGAGTATAATCTTATGTAATCAAATGTTGTCTAATTTATGAGGTTTTAAAGATATTGAAAACCTTTTATTGCTTTCAATAACTGTATGTTATTGGCCATGCTTTTGTGTATTGTTAATTTGGACAGAAGTTTATAAGGTACACCGTTACTATTATATTTATTGCAAATTGTTGTTTCTTATTTATTGGTTATTTTAACTATGTATTGAATTAAATATGTTATTTTGTTTTTTTATTGTGTTATTTACTTAATTCATGTTTGTGTGGCATGTTTGATTAAGTTGAAATAGAGCTCGATTCCATAGATTTATGTTTTCACCTTTTATTTATGTCCAAGTTTCCTATTTTTGTAGGAAGAATAATTGATTTCTGTATAATTACTCATATGTATAGAATTCTCAAAATTGATGATAAATATTTCAATAAAATATTATGTATTTAAAATAGTATTTAATTTATTTTATATAGTTTTTTATCTATTAAAATAATTTTGTTATAAAAATTTATTTAAATCAATATTTAATTTATTTATATATTTTTCTTACATTTTAAAATATAAAAAATTATTTAATTTAAGATGAAAAAAGTCAAAAATATATAATTTTATAATTAAAATTTTAAATAAATTAATTATAATGTCCAATACAATTTAGACACATATGTACTACTAGTATTAAATTTTTACTTAATTTTATAATTTTTATTTTATATAATATAATCTTACTTCAAAGTAAAATATATACTACATAAAAATTATACTATCAAAATTTTAATATTTTGTAACATGTATTTAAAGTTTAAATTTTGTCCATAAAGTTTTGATGGCTTATAATCGGTTCTCCGTATTAGTAATAAATATTTGAGTTGTAAAAAAAAAATAAGTCGATAAGAAAATATAAAATTCATGTTGAAAAGTATTTTTTTTATGAGCATGAAGTAGTTCAGCCCTTTCGTAAGTAAAATTTTTAGTAAAACACAAATATCAATTAATTTAGGTAATTAAATTAATGTTTTTAATCCGTTATACTTGTCGTATAAATTATTATTATATAACATAGTTATAAATAGACTTTCTAAAACTACTTCCTTTACTATTTAAATTGGGAAAAAAATCAAAAATACTCTCGAAGTTTTCAATATCTTCAAAAATACCCTTAACGTTTAAAATAAAAACTACAATACCCCTGAGATTTAAGATATCTTCAAAAATACTCTTATTATTTAACAGAAGCATCAAAAAACCGTGAAAAATCACATCAATATCTGAAAAAGTCTTTTCTACCCCTACTTATATAGCTTTTTGAATATTACCATTAAAAATATTATCGCAAATACCCTTGAAGTTTTGTTTTTCTTCAAAAATACCCCTGATATTATAATTAATTTAACTTCATCGAAAATACCCCTGATATTATAATTAATTTAACTTTATCAAAAATACCCCTGATATTATAATTAATTTAAATTTATCAAAAATATCTCTACTATAATATTTAATTTAATTTCGTCGAAAATACCACTGATATAATAATTAATTTAAATTCATCAAAAATATCCTTACTATAATATCTCTACTCAATAACCTGCTATAAATAATCATCAATAATAAGCTATAAATATTGACCAAAAAATGCCTTTAACCTGCTCAATAACAGTTCAATACATATCATACATCCACATTTACAGTTTATATTACAAATCATACATCCACATCCACATCCGCATTCTCATTTCCATAACATATTAACTTGCTCAATAATAGTTAATATTCACATCCAAAGTCATATTTCATACTAACCTGCTCAATAACAATTCACATACACATTCACAATCTAAATTCTTACAAAATGTAAGGGGAGGGGACACCATAAATGAGTTTAAATACACAAAAAACTACAAAGTTCATATCATGTCCCCCAAAACCTGGTGTATACATGAACTTTGAGTTACAAAAGATTTCCTTTCAAATCATATTCATTGTTCCATTTACTTACATATTTTAAAATAAAAATTATAAAACAAATCAAAGCCCTATTTCAGAAGGCTCACTTTGACTTGTTGATTCTCCCATTTTTTGCTTCTTGTTGATTGCATCACCACTATCTATCACCTGATTCATGAACAGTAAATAAATTTATGGTATAAGAAGTAATGCATAATGAATGTGTTATACAATACATTACCTGAATTTGATTAGTTCTTTTGTTTTGCTTTTTCTTGGACCACCTTCTTTGAAGTTGTTTCCTACAAACAATTTAAAGTTTAATATAATTAACCAAATATATTTAATAAATGAATAGTTATAATTTTACCCGAGTTTCATTAGTTGAATTCTTTAACTTCTCCCTACATGTCCTCTCGACATTATGACCAAATTGATTGCAATATCCACATTTCAATCCTTCGCGACCTCTTATGTTTCTCTCGTTCAAGGTAGCTTCCCTATGTCTCTCGGTTGGTGGTCTTCCTTTCTTTGGTTTATAAATTGGTGGGAAGTATTTGTTGCTCACTGTGGATCATAACCCACTCCTTTTCGATGGAACAGTGGTGAATCAAAGAGAAATATGTCTTCAAAAATGAAGCCTTTGTAAAATATGGATGTACATAGTCCGTAATCTTATACCTTCTATCCATAATACAAGCAACACCATGCTTACAAGGTAAACCACTCAATTGCCACCCATAACAACTACATGTCCACTTATTTAAATTAACCAACATGTTGCAACCATCCAATACTTCAAATATTTCATCTCCAGTATACAAGACCTTTAAAACTCTTCCTTCTTCTTGTCTTTGAAGAATGTATTTCATTACATTTGGTGGAAAAGGAGTAGTCCACTTCAATGCCTCTTCATTCCTCTTCACTATTAGCCGCATCGATTTTCTTCTGACCTCTTCAAATAAATTCACAATAGGTCTAGACCTCACTCTTTTCAACCAATTGTTAAAACTTTCAGTCATGTTATTGGTCACATGTTTAACCTTTACATCATCATCAAAAGCATGTCTACTCCAATGTGAAGCTTGGATCTTACTTAAATATTCATGTGCTTCAGGCTCTTCTTTCTTAATTTCATTCATCACATCATTAAATTCAGTTGTTCTAGTTGTTTTAGATGCTGCCCAAAACAAAGATCTCATTTTCATGCTTGGATGCTTACATTTCAAGTCAGTAAATATGCCTAGCACAAAATCCGATTAATGGGAAGTTGGGAAAAACTTATTGATTTGGCCCATGAATGAGACCTTTTTTTCTATCAGACATGAAGCACATCTTTCTTTTTTCAAACTCCCCAATATGTTGGTCTAATAAAGCCATGAACCACATCCAAGTTTCACTATTTTCAAATTCAGCCCAACACAAGGACAATTGGAAACAAACCTCTATTAGCATCCAATCCAACAGCAATCATTAAGACACCTTTATATGGACCCTTTAAAAAACATCCATCCAAACCAAGGAAAGGCCTGCATCCACTTAAATATCCTTGTTTTGAGGCAGATAAGCTAATGAAACATCTCCTAAAACAAGGGCTAGCATTTGGTATTGGAATATGAGTATCAACAACTGCTATTGGTCCAGGATTGGTTCTTAAAATTGTATGACAATATTGCCTTATTTTTGAGAAACTACCAATATGGTCACCCAATTCTCCATCACAAGCAATTTTTCTTGCCCTATACAATGTCAAGTCAGGTACAGATATACCCCATCTTCTTTTACACTCATTAGACAATATAAGGATATTTACATTAGGATTTCCTATAACTAAGTCCTTTAACTGAGAAGCTAACCAAGAGGATGTAGCAGATCTTTGTTTTTCAACTTTTTGACAACTATGTCTCCCCTTATTGTTTGCTGGCTCAAGTGTCTTAACCATAAATGTTTTCTTATCAGTTCCAACAGAAGCGTGTATCCTCCAACCACAATCAGGGGCTTTACACCTTGCAATTACTCAGGTTTTGTCAACTTTAACCTTCTCACACTGGAACCCAACTTGAACAATGTATTCTTGTAAGATAGCTTTAAATTCTTTATCATCCTTAAATGTATCTCCGATGTTGAAGTCAATGCTACCATCACTTCTTCTCTTAAATTCCCTATTTTCATATTGACAACTGACTTTTTTAGCACTTTTTTCTCGACAATCTTCTGAGTCAGTATCACTGATATGATGGAAATTTTCATCCCCTAAGTCCCGAAGACTATCATCAGTATCATAAATTTCATCATCCTCTTCATCATTTCTTGTAATGTCATCATGCCAATTAGGATCTTCCTCATCACTACTCCAAAAAAACTTCTCATCTCCATCGTAATGTTCATCTTCAACTTCAACAACTATTCCTGCTTTATATTTTTTCAATCTTTCACAATTCCTTGAAAGTTCACCCTTGTTTTGGCTATTACTAGTTGGGAATGGCTAAAATGAGTCAAGGTGAAGTTCATCAATGTCAAAGTGAGGTGGTTCATTTGTTGGTTCAAAAGGTGGTTCATTTTGTGATTTGTTTGGTAATATAGCTCGTGTTTTCTTGAAACTCTGATATTCTAACATGGGAGGTGAGAAAACCACTTCCAAAGGATTAAATTCTACAAACAAGTCTAGCCTTTGCTTTTTATTATCCCTATAATCGTTCATCAATTCATGTAATTCATTATCGGTTTTTAATACACTTCGTTCATCACTATCAACTTTATTTGCTTCAATCCTAAAGTCTTCTTTTTTAAGCGTCAATCTCTAATTCATAATGGCCCTTTTAGCATCATAGAAGCAACAAATGAGACTGTATTCATCAGCAGGTATATGACCAACCCATCTAACTTCACCAAATAGATGAACATACACACTAGCCCATTCACTCATTTTTATCTCCCTATATAACAAACAAAAGTATTTTTTATAAGCATTATTATGTTAAATCATAATTGTTGAAAACATCTTCATCACAATCTGATTTTTTTTAATATATCGTCTCAAAAACAAAGCACACAAAATATAAACCCTAAACAATACTATGGTCAAAATATGTAATATTATCGCAAATACCCCTGAGTTTTTTGCTATTCTTCAAAAATACCCCTGAGGTTTTGCTATTCTTCAAAAATACCCATGGGTTCTTCAAAATCATACAAACGATCAGCTACTTCAGAAGAAAAAAAACATTACAACTAGAATATCAGAGCAAACTGCTATACAATGGGTTCTGAAATACATATTATATATCATCAATACAAGCAAGATATTGTTAAAGAATGGGTTCTAAAATACAAATTAAAAAAAGATGAAATACAAAATCAAATATGTGAAACGATATTCTGCTCCAATATATGCAAGTGTGCGTAAAAATTTTTTTTTATCCAAACGAACCAAATACAGAATATATATGAAATTAATCAGCTTATACCTGTTATATTGTAACGATGGGTCGCGTTAGGGCAGCAGGTGATACGTTCAATTTTCGAGTGAAGATGAGTCGCGTATTTGCGATAAGGGTGAGGGAGTTGCGATAATGGTGAGGGAGTTGGTGGGTGAAATGATGGGTTCGTGAAGGTGGTTCACAGGGGTATTTACGATAACGACGAGGGAGTTGGTGGCTGGAAGAATATCCGTGAGGTTTAGGGGCTAGAATGAGTCGTCCGATGGGGGAATGGGTGACTGGAACAAGCGACCAGGGAGGCTGGAAGTGTGGCGGTGAGGTTGGGAGAAGAAGAAACGAGTTTCCGTGAAGAAGAAGAGTGACGCGAAGAAGAGTGATATATGTATAGGGGTGAGATTACCATTTTGCCCCTAAAGTTAAACGGAGATATAATGTTGATAACGTTTAAGGATAGTTTTGATATTAAATAAAACTTAGGGGTAATTTTAAAGAAACACAAAACCTCAAGGGTATTTATGATAATAATCCATTTAAATTGCCTATAAATTTTTTTTTTAATAACAATCATAAATAGACTTTTAAATGCACACTTATGTATTCATGCAAGTATAATGGTTCATTCGTAAATTGTATTTAATATCTTAAAATTTAATTTGTGATTCAGGGTATTATAATTTTTTATTTTTACTATTATGAATTCAAATTCAAATTTTATTTATACCATGATTTCTTTATTTAATATCTATTTTTTATAGGTAATGATACGGAAATTAATATTTATATTAATTTTTGAGTATTATTGTTGCCCAAATTCTTCACAATACTTTAAAAGTATCCGGTTAAAAAAATTACATATACAAAAAGTTAAAAGGTATTTTATTTCTTTAAAATAATTACTATTATTTTACTATTTTTTTCCTTTTTTTCTTTGATTTTTTTTCTTTTTGACTTAAGTGTTTAGTATTTAGAATTTAATATTTATAATTTTTAATATTTAATGTTTAGAGTTTAAAATTTAGTGAAAAATAAGAATAGTTATACATGATAGATAAATGCGTGAGAAAATAAAATTAAAATTAAAATGGTAAAATTACTCTTATTTTTTATGCATTAATAATATTTTTGATTAAATGGATACTTTTTTGAAAATATGAATATTTTAAAAATAACAATAAAGAAATTGAATAATAATAAATACTAAAATAATAATATGAGTACTAAAAAACACAGACAATAATGATATTGTAATAATAAAAATTATTATTTTTATAATAATTTATTAATAATTACTTTATTTAATAATATCTACATTAAAATTTTATTATAATCAAAATAAAATATTTATTTTATAATTTTTATTGTAACCATAATAATTTTAATTGTATTAATATTATTACCATATTATTAGTTTTCATGATTCAAAAAATAAATCTCAATATATGGAGAAAATCTTGCATATAGCAGGGGTACTAAATCAATGATTAATATTAATAGAAACATATAACATATTATAGGTAAGATTTTCTCTGATATATTACAGTAATCTTATTTTATCATCTAGATGAACAACTTGATAAAAGATACCAAGCTTTGAACAAACAGAAAGTATAGTCGAGACTACTATTTGTATGTTGGGAGAGAGGTTAAATCTTAAAACTACAAACTCATACATATAACACCAATTAAGTTATCTACTGATCTATCTCAAAATTGATTACCATGTTATTTTGTTTTGATGAAAATTATGGGTACAAATATTTGTTAGAATTTTGTTGTAATTTACCTTTTGTTGTAATTTGACAAATGCGAAAGCGAAAGTAAAGAATTGATTTGGATTGTTCAAACATATAATAATGGGTTTAAGGTAAAATAATAGACAATAAAAAAATAAATAGTACATAAAAATTTAAGTGATTTGACCTTTCAATATGAAAAGCCTATTCTATTGGTGACGACATACAGAAGAAAAATCACTAATAATCAAATGAAAATTACAAACATCAATATCCAAAAAATCACTCAAATCTCTCTCAACGAAAGGTAGCAATACAAAGTAAGAATACGACAATAAATCTTGCAAAGAAAAGATCCAAATTGTATATCAATAGTAGATGACCAAAAGAGAAAGCAAAGATAATTAAAAGATGGCTTGATTAATGAATATGACTTCAATATTGTGACAATTTATGGTGATAATCTCTAAAGGTAGAGAGAAGCCAATATATATAAGTGATTTACTTGATTAAGAACTCATGTATTCATTATAAAATCCTAATAATCTTAGGAATCTTTAATTAAAAAATAAATAAATAGTATCATAATCTCATAAGAAAACAATACATCGTATATATAATATTATTAGTAATATAATCCTAATTATAATATGACATTTTGAAACCAACTAAATAACAAATCTCTACTTTGGTTCAAAATAGAATCAAATTCTTCAAACAAAAATCCTCCAAAATAACAATATCCATCATTACAAATCTTTTAAGTGAATTACCTGTTGTGGAAACAAATCAAGTCCAAACAATGCTTGAACTTGTCAACACGATTGTCAAAATCTTCAAAGTGCCTATTTTCTTGACAATGATATCATTATAAGACATAATGTCTCCAATGAAGTAATATTTGACACTAAAGGATTTGATCTTCTTAAAATATATATTATAGATCAAATGTATCCAACTTTGACAATTAGGAAATACAAAAGAAATATTCTACTATAAACTCATATTACAAACCAAACATCTAAATAAGGTAACTTCGTTCACTACTTCTAATGATGCCATATACTTTGCCTCTATAGTAGAAAAATCAACTGTAGAATGTAAAGTAATCTCCCAACTAACAACACAATAAGGAGTGAATAAAAAAAATTCAAAAAACTTTTAATAAAATTTCTAGCAAAAATGAAGTTCATAAAACCAATAACACCATAGTTAGTGTTAAAACTCCTACCAAAAACCAAACCAAAATTCAAAGTATCAATCAAATTCTATTTCACAACTTTCAAAGAATCCTTACAAAAGTTGTCTATAAAATAAATGAACCACATTCTACATGTGAAATGTTAAGACAAGTATAAACCATAGCATATAACAAATTTCTAATGGCAGTAGCATTTGAAATATCATAGCTAAATAGTAACAAATGAATAAATGAACTAACGTGAAGCCAGTAAGGGTTCTAGAATTGTCTTTTACTAAAGACAATATACTATAGCTGCTCCATTTTCTCCTTTGCCAAATAATTAGTAAAATAATCTAACTTGTTCATTAAAGGTTGTACAAAAGTGACTGCTTGCACTTTACTAATGATCCACTCTCAAGCTACATTTGCTCATTAACACTATTTTCTTTAATGGCCAAAATATACTCTTTTTTTCTCAAACGAAGTATTCAACACAAATGCAATTGAGGAAAACCAATTTACCAAATAACAAGCATTATAAGCCTTTGGTCTAAAAGAATTTACACAAAACAGCTTGAAAAAACATGTAACATGCTTTTTTTCAAAAGAGTCAACGCAAACATTTTGAATGTCTACAAGCATTGATTTAAAAATAATTGATTGGTCAAAAACTTTCATTTACAAACTCTACAACTTAAGCCAAAAACTAGAAGTAAATTGCTCAAAACCAACCTCGCACAAAACTTCATAAGATGAGAATAATTGAATTGAATTAAAAACATTTTTCATTAATACATATTTTTCTTCATCAATCAATTTTTTTTATAATTTATCCTTACCTTCAAGTACCTTAACGAACCCTTCTTTAACTAATAGAGCTCGCATCTTTAAACATTAAAGACTAAGTTTATTTCTATAATTAAATTTCTCAATTTCATATTTTTTCGTCATAAAATACCCAAATTAAATCAACATAAGCACAATTTCAAATTTCAGAAACAAATTAAATATCCAAAAGTTTAGTTAAAATATCCAAATAATCAAACTTAATTAATTCAAAAAATAACAGATGAACCTAAGCTCTTATAATAGTTTGTTGTAAATTGTCAAATGCGGAAGCGAATGCTAGGAATTAACTTAGATTATTCAAATACATAATAATCGGGTCAAGGAAAAATAATAGAAAATAAAAAAATAAATAACACATAAAGATTTAATTTGTTTGACCTTTTAATATGAAATGTCTACTCTATTTATAACAATACACCGAGTAAAATCTACTAATAATTAAATATAGATTAAAAAAACTCGAAACTAAATCCCAACTAATCCAAACCTCTCTCAATAAAGATAGTAATACAAAATAAAAATACGATAACAAATCTTGTGAATAAAAAACCCAAATCATATATTAATAGTAGAGATCAAAAGAGAAAACAAATATGATAAAAAGATGACTTAATTAATGAATATAGTTTCATATATATATATATATATATATATATATATATATATATATAACTAATAAGTATATTATTTTAATAATAATCATTATTTGATTATCAATAATGTTAAGAATTTTTGTATTAATTATTAAATTTTAATAATATTAAGATTTTTAATTAAATAATTAAATAATTAAATAAATGGTATAATATATTATAAATTTATAATATTATTAAAAATATAATGTTAATTATATTGGCACATTTAAATTCCAACTAAATAACATTTTCCTATCTCATTTTCCACGTTTGAAGCTCTCTGACTACAAGATTGATCTGACCGTACGTTACTAGATAAATATTCTTTATTGGAATTGGGTGGTTCTGAACTTCTGTTTCCTGAAAGTAACGCACGAATTTGACCATATTTACATCATTAGTTTCACCGTTTCTCTTTCCCGTTCAAATTGTTTGTTACTCTATAAATATTTTTTTTATAGAATAAATTAATAAATATATATATAAAATACTTAAATAAATTTATTATTTAATTTTATATTATGATAAATATAAGGTCAAGTTTTTATAAATATTATAAATCTATAATTATAATAATAAATTTATCATTAAATTCTTCGATGATAATACAAATATTTAACCAAAATATATAATTTAATTATAGATTCGTAACATTATATTTATTTTGGTGACAAATTTATAATGAAAGTGATAGGTTAGTGATATTTATAAAATTATAATTGTAGATTTATCATATTACAAAATTATATAATATATTTATACAAATGTTTTAAATTTATTTGTATATTTATTATTTTTATTAATCTCAAATTTTTATTAATTAAAAAGGAAAATATGTAATAAAATTAAATTAATAGATATTCGAATTTAATAAGATAAGAAGGATGATGGTACAAGTTTTTTATTTATTTAAAATTATATATAAATTATATATTTATTTTTATGATAATGAAGTCATTATTATGAAAGACTAAATGTTTAAGGATTAGTTTTTAATTTATAATTTTTATATTTTTATTTATTTTTTTAAATTTTTTTCAATTACAACTTATTCAAATTAAAAATAATAATATCTAATATAATTTAAAAAATAAAAATAAAATAAAAAAATAACTTTATATTTGTAAAATCTTTTTTGAATAATAATATGATTGAATTATTATAAAAAATAAATAAATAAATTTAAATATTATTTTTACATTAAAAATATTGTTTCTTAATAAATAAATTTTTTTATTATTAAATTTTGAGAGTTATTATAAAAATATCATTTAATTTTAATTTATTATTTTTATACCTTAAACTTTACATTAATTGTTACAAAAGTAATTTAAAACTTTGTTTAATTATTTTTATAAGATTAAACTTATAAATTATTATAAAAATATCATCGATATTAATAAATTAAAGAGAGTTAATCATAAATTATATTGACATTAATAGTATTTTTATTACATTTATAAAATTTAATTGTATATAAATAACAAAAAAAATTAATGATATTTTTATAATTTTTATAAAATTTAATAATATAAAAATAATAAATTAAAATTTGATAATATATTTATAATAAATTTTAAAATTTGATGATAAAAAAAATCTATTTCCCAAAAGAAAAACAATTGCAGTAGATCGGTAAAAAGCAGTGATACCGAGGGACATACCATTTGTAACAAGATCACTCTCCTTATCCCCTTATGCATTAATCTGACACGTGGGTATTTCCTTCTCAGTACACCTTCATATTTCCCATGCAAATTTGTTTCATCATACATGATCTCATATTTGTAATTTATCCATTTTTTTCTGCTTTAAGTTGGGTAATGTACATATTCTCTCTCTCCCTCTCCCTCTCCCTCTCCCTCTCCCTCTTCCTCTCTCTCTCCTTCTTCTTGTATAGAAATAAGTGAAACTGTCCTGTAATCTTTAAGGCTAGTGTATGCAATTAATGCACAAGAAATGAAGCTGTTTAATAGTTTTTTTTTAAATACTACATTATTTAAATGTCATTTTTTTAGGCAAGTACTAAGATAATTAAAAATCAACAGTTATTAAGAATGTTTTATTTTACTACGTGTTTTTTTAATCATTTTAATAATTTTTTTTTTGCAAAATTAATCACATATTCTACCTATCAAATTTAACAAAAACCTTTCAAAACTTTTAAGAAAAATAAAAAATCAATAGTAAAAAATAATAATTTAATGACTAAAAGATACATCAATAATTAAATTAAATATTAAAATCAAATATTTTAATAATATAGGACATGAAATACACCATTAAATAAGGTATCAAATCTCTTATAATAATAATCAAATGTTTAAATTTATTTTTTTATGTACCGTTGTTATCGTTAATAATTTAAGTCTAAAAGATGACATAAAATATTATAATGAAAAAATCACATCATTAATTTGTTTTTTTTTTGTCTTCTGTTAAATATAATTTTTATTTTTTATTAAATTTTCATAAATTTTCTTGTCTAATTTATCAAGTATGACATGTAATCAACTTTAGTTAAAAAAACATTATTCAAAATGATTAAAAAAATATCAATATTTGAGGTACTAAAATAAAACATTTTGTTAAATATAAAATATAAATAATATTAGTATATTAACTAGTATACCACCTTACCAATTCCGTTATTAGAACTTTATTTGATATATTTAGATGCAAGTAAAGACTATTCAAAAAATCTCAATATGTAGTTCCTTTGCAATTTTTTCCAATTATTTGCTATATACATGTTTTTATTAAATATTATACATTACTCAATTCAGTACCTTCCTTACTCAAGCAATGACTATTTGAACGGTTATTATAAGTGATTTTTTTAGTGATTTGACAATAAAATTTATCTGTTTTATTTTAAATTATAGATTCAGATCATATTAATATATGTTTGATCTAAAAAAAAATAGTTAATATATATATATATATATGTAATTGTTATTAAAAAAATAAAAACTAACAAATTTTCTTAGAAATATGTCCTAATTTCTTGAAACTAATTATCCTAGATGGAAAATTTCAGATGCTCCGCTTAAAAATTTAATTTAATAACACTTTATATATGTAAAATTAGTGTAACAAATAATAGCAAAAAGTGCATATTATTTTGCTTAACTAAGACCATATTTAGGGGTTTAATATATAAGATTATAAGTTTAAGAAACTGTAATTGCATATTCAAGTGTAGAAAAATAAATATAAAAAGTTTCCCCAAATGTAATAGATTTTTTTAAATACAAAAAATAATATATTTAAAACTTATAATTATAAAAATAATACTTTTTATGTTCACCTCATACATTTTTGTTATTAAAAAAATTGTAATAAAATTTTTATTTTGAAAATTGTTCAATTAAACACTGTTCAAATTGTACTACTATCATTTAGATTAATTCAATTGTATGATGTTTAATATTATTGTGATATATTTTTATTGTTATAAGTTTTGAGATATCATTTTTTTAATTTTTCTAGTTTTTATGTGTTGTCACTCAAACACTAAACGGTATAGAATATTTTCACACGTCATAATAATTCGTTGACATACAATCTAGTACACAATTATATAGTACGAGATATTGTCGTTATTGTAAAAGTTTTCGATTTAAGTATCTAGTAGTTAAGTCAACTGTTACGCACAACGAAAACACAAACCAATAAATTCTTTCGTTATTTCTTTCTTTAAAAACCATTTACTCTAAATCAATGATGGAATTTCTCCCTACATTACACAACTTTTAACTATAACTTTCAAATTAATTAAAGTGTGGTAATTATTTGTGCCAATTTACTAAATATACAAGGGAATGGTTGTTAGATGAACAAATTTTCCCTCCTAAGCTAAACAGTATGGTTAATATGATATTTACGTAGATTTGTTAACCAATGTGTAAAAATATAATTATATTGCTGCTATTTATTATTGAATAAAAAAGTAAATAGGTAATTAGTTCTATACACTTGTAAACTCAATACTCAAAATTAAATAATTAAAGATTAATTACAATAGTTCCATTAACTTAAAATGTCGAGAAATTGGTCAATATTACATCGCGATATTTATAGGTTCTAACAACATAGCATCAAAAGAAAATACCAGTGAAAAAGATAAAAAAAGACTATTTCAAAGGAAATTTATCATGGTTAGTGAATAAAGACAACAAGTGCATTGTCACCTTGAGGTAGAGATATTGGTGTTAAATGAGTTAAGTTAACAATATACTAGGTTCAATTCACCTTATGTTAATTCATTTAAATTTTATGTGAGTTGAATTTATATCATTTTTAAATGAGTTGAGTTGAGCAATTTAAGAACTTATTTATTTACGTTTTTGAAAAAATAAAAATAAAATATATATTTGTTTATAAATAAAAATGTTAATATAAATATTATATATTAATTATATTTTTATAAAACATGAAATTTTTTTTTTTAAGTGTTTCTCTGTAGTAAAATAATGGTAACTAGTTTTCGAAAAATAATTTTTTTTAAATAAGCTCACGATGTGATGTGATATGATGAGTTAGATTTTTTTTAATTTATATTGAGTTAAGTTGAACTGTTTATTTGAGACTACCTGTAGAGAATTACCCGTCCTAAAACTTAAGATGAAGAGATCGATAGTAGTGAGCTAGCTAGTAGAGTGACATTTGTCAACTTGAGTTTATGATTAATCATTAAAGCTGTCAAGCATTGCTCTATATAAGGACCCCTCCTCACATTGTATCTTCATCACAGTGAGAAGAACATCTCTAAAGAGTGTAGTTAGAAACACAAAAGAGAAAAAGAAAAAAAGCTTTCTCATCAATTCCCTTCTAGCCATAAGTAGTTTTATTTAGTGTAATTTGGTGGTTTGATCAACAATGGAAGTAGAAACAGTTGTTGTAATAGTTGGAGCTGGTCCATCTGGGTTAGCTATAGCAGCTTGTCTAAACTCTCTTTCAATTCCAAACATCATTCTTGAAAGAGAAGATGATCATTCTTCTCTTTGGAAGAAAAAAGCTTATGATAGACTAAGTCTTCATTTAACTAAAAGCTATTCCTCTTTACCTCTAATGTCACCCTCATGGTTCACCTCACAATACATGTCAAAAAACACCTTCATTTCCTACTTAGATTCATATGTTTCAAAATTCAATATTGAACCCAAGTACAACCATTCTGTTGAATTAGCTTTGTTTGATGAATCTAATAAAAAATGGAAGGTTGAGGCCAAAAACAACATGTCTGGTGAAAATTTTATTGCTATTTCTAAATTTTTAATTGTGGCTACTGGTGAAAATAGTGAACCAATTTTCCCTAAGTTGCCTGGTTTAGAGACCTTTGGTGGAGAGATACTTCACTCTAGTGAGTATAAATGTGGCTTAATGTATAGTGGTAAAAATGTTTTAGTGGTTGGTTCTGGTAATTCTGGTACTGAGATTGCGTGCGATCTTACTGAACATGAGGCAAACGCAACCATTGTAATTAAAACCCCGGTAATAACTTAAAACTTCCTTTCTTTCTCTCTCTAGTTATAATTTTTAGGGTTTTTATTTCTCTAGGATTTGTTCTTTCTCATTTTTACAGAGAAAATTAATGAGTAGAGATCTCTAAATATCTCTATATTTCTTAATTTTTCCAAGAAATTAAAGGCTGATGAAGATTATGAATATTGCCTTGCATGTAATTAAAAACAAGCATATATATATATATATATATTTAATATTACTCTTTTATTTCTTTTTTTCTTTTTTTACCATGTTTACTCAAATAATGGACAGCTCAGACAAATAATGATTTTTTTTTTTGGGCTCGAATTAATGTCTGTTGAAATTTGTTTTATTGAAATTGATGAGTCTTTGGAAAATTGTTTTGAAACCGATAATCATAGTAACTGACGAGAATGCTGCTTGGTATTAATTAAACTTGATAAATTTCTAATGATAGATAAATAAACCCTTGCCTTTACTTTGATTAATTATCATAGATCTTCTTCCTCTACGTCATCTATCTCTATCTCAAATGATTCTGCTCTACATTGATTTCAGTTTCATATCTTTACCAAAAGAATGATTTACATTGGAATGTTGTCGTTGTTTCAATGCCATCTACCTATGGTCGTTGTGGACAAAGTGGTCGTAGCTATAGCAAAACATAAGTATGGCGACTTGTCTAGCTATGGAATCATTACTCCAGACATAGGTCCTTTCCGCCAGAAAGCCACTACCGGAAGAACACCGGTGATCGATAGTGGATTCGTGGACAAGATTCGATCAAAAATGATTAGGGTAAGAACATATGGCATTCAAGTAATTATATATAATTTCGGTGACCCTAAACAGTGCCATTTTTTTATAATTTTTGGATTTGTTCTTGTTTAAAGTGACATGACTCACCACTCTCACCACTATATAAACAAGATCAAATCCTATCCGTATAATTTTTATTTATATTTTAATAAAAAAAAGTCACATATAAACTCTTTTTTAATATTATAAAAAATTAACACCATACCTATTTTGAGCACATATAATAAACTGAACTTGTTAATTATGTTGATTAATTAATGGTGTTTAATTATTTATAGGTTGTACCTGAAATTCTAAAGATCAAGGGAAATAGAGTGGAATTTAAGGATGGGAGTGAGTATGAGTTTGATGCAATCATACTGGCAACTGGTTTCAGAAGTGTAGCAAATAATTGGCTCAAGGTATATATAGCATTAATAATAATTTTTGTAATTAAGATTATAACTAATAGTTAATTAATTTTTATTATATATTAATTAAGAGTTTTGGTAAACTTTAAGTCACTAAAGTTATGTTAATGGTAACATTTTATTTCCTAAGCTTTCAAATTCCATACTTCAAAAGAAAAATGTACATATTTTAAAAATCTAACTACTAAAATGTATATATATTTTTTTAAAAAATATGGATGTAAATATATAAATTAAAAGTTTATGTATTAAAATGTGTCAAAGACATAAGTTTAGTAACTATGGAAATACATTTTCCCATAAATAATAGGATTTTAATTTTAACTGATGAATTAAAAATGTGAATAATTTGAGTAAAATAGGATTACAAGTATGTACTGAATGAGGATGGATTGCCAAAGAGAGAGACTACAGAACATTGGAAGGGAGAAAATGGGATTTACTGCATTGGGATGTCAGGAAGAGGAATACCAGGAATTTCATCAGATGCTGAGCATATAGCAAATGATATTAACTACATTCTAAAGCAGAAGGAGAAATTACTCCAACAACCAAAACCCAAAAACACCCTTCTTTCCAAGTTTCTCAGTGCTTATTACTATTTCACTGCTTTCCTGCATTTTAATAAGCCTCAATAATATGTAATATTTCTAATTAAGTGCTTTCTAAGTGGGGGTTCAGTTTCTATGTTATTAAGTAGTTTTGGCTTTGCTCTATGTTGGTGCTAGCTAGTAGTTTGGCTTCTAAGTTTATTAATTATGTATGCTTCTCAACTTTCTAATTAAGTGTTTGCTTTTGTGTTATATGAGTTGTACTTCTAATTAAATGAATAAAGATTAGTGTTATTCTTATTAACAAAATTTTTTTTTTGCTTGAATTAATAAAAGTATAAAAGCAATATTAATCTTTTCTTATTAGTTTAAATTTTTGCAGAATTTGTTTGCTTAGAGTCTCTTACATAATATTAGAGATACTCCAATTATAGAATTGAATTATTTGACCTGTATGTTAGATAATATTTGTGAGGTGTTAATAAATGTAAAAAACAATAATAACACTTCTTTTAATAGTTTAAGTTTTTGGAATAATTATTTTTCTAATTACAAACTCTAACATGGTAAATCTTATTAACATAGTTTGTGTATTTTTTTTTCTTACATATATGGTTTAATTTAAAATAATTTGATAATAATTTTTCGCATATTTGCATGTTCATTATAATTTATGATTTTGGAATTATTTATTCAAATTTTGGAAGGTACTTTATAATTTTACCTACATACCTTCCAAAAGTACATTTGAAACTTGATTATAATTTACCTGGTGGGAGCTCTACATGAAGCCTACCAAGATTATTCTTATACAAATATTAATTGAACTGGGGATTGTACAAATCAAATTAACAAAGACTCCAAGGTTCATTTCTATTTAGAAGTTAAGCTGGAAATGAACGATATAAAATAAGAGTATTTAATAGCAATTTTAATTCCCAATTTTGTTTCCAATGATTTTTTAATTAAATATGTTGAATACGTATTTTTTTATTTTGATTTATATTTTTTTTTAAGATTCACTTTTAAAACATAAGGCGATTCAAAGAATTTTGAAAACAAGTGTTGATCTAAACCCGATATTAGGCTTTTTTTTTCATTTTCAAAATACATTTTTCCAACGAGTAAATCAAGTACTAAGAATTTCATATAAATAAATATAATCGGAAGAAAATGAATCGAAACATAAAAACTACAAAAATAAAATAAAATAAATTCTTAACTACTTATTAAAAACAAAAAATCAAAAAGCAAAAGGAACTGTAAAATAATATATCAATGATTTTTTATTTTAATTTATTTTACTTTTTTTTTATGTTACAAACATATTGAAGATTATTTTTCATAAAAGAATCATAAATGATAATATCAATTATTTAACATAAATTATAAACCAAAACATTTTCATTTGTCCAGCTAGCTAGAATGCGGTCGTGCATACATGTGAATCTATGAATAATGAAGATGAGAGTAGAAGATAAAGATATACTGTTACAATATTGATATATAGTCTTAGTTTTTAACTGTGATTGTAGATCTATAACTACGGTTATAAAAACCAAGATCTAAGTGGGAGAAATCATAGACCCTTATATATAGTTTTGATTTTTAACTGAAATCATATGCAAACCATTTGAGTACGATATTTCATAAGACCGTGACCATAGACACCATTTGGTCATGGTCTTATAAAAAATGGTGACCGTAGATATACCATTTGGTCACGATCTTATATGGTCTCGATTATACGAAAAACTATGACATTTTATATTTATATTTGATCTCTATTATAAAAGGATGATACCAAATAATATGTGTATGGTCTCGATTACACAAAAATTGTTATTTTTTATATTCATATTTGATCTCGGTTTAAACTAAAACTGTGACCATATACATCTCAATTATCACCTTGTACTAATTTTTTCGTATTTAATAAATTTAAATACCTATTTTTTAATATAAATTATAATAAATTTATGACTTACAATATTAAAAATCAATATTATGTTAAAATTAAGAGTGAAATTACATTTGAGAATTTATCTTCCAAAATATAATAAAACCTTACTAACTAATTAAAATGTTCAAAAATATGAAATACATGCTTAAAGTTTTCCAATACAATTACTAATCAAATTGTCCACAATCTAAATCAATCTAACAAATAAGTAATTAAGAGCACATAAATGGTCTAATTAGCTAGCTATCATTATAAGAACCGATTTGTGAACTCTACCTACTCATTCCGCATTTCATCAATTCTACTATCAGTGTAAGTTCCTTCATAATTAAGCTACAATGTACACACATTTAAATTATTATTAGCCACCTATTTTGATAAAGAAAAAATTGAAATCAAAATTAAAACAAAGAAAGAAAATACAAATAAAAATTTTGATTATTACCAATTCAATCATGGAATCAAATATATCGGTAATAATTACCTTTATAATTAAACATAAGAACATATAAGAAGCAAAAGTAGGTAGAGCTTGTGTTATACAAAATTGGAACAATATAGTAAGAAAATAGGTAGTAGAAAATATATGTAACTTTTTTCGATTAACACATTAATTGATAAGAGTAGCAATAATAGCCCATAGGCAGGGTAAACATGATCTCAATATGAGATAGATTGATTTCCCAACATGGGATTCAAAAACCAAAATAACTTATAAACTTGAAAATTATTCAATGACCAATCTTTTTCTCTTTCTCCAAGATTTCCCTGATAGGTCGATGTGCTGCTACCACATGTAAATTCTACAAGAGATTACAGCATAACCATAACATAGCCTTGTCACTTTGTAAGGCAAAGATATAGAATTATATAGAGAAATTTTATGATTTTTAAAGAAAAGTGTCAAGGTTATATTGGTAGGCGTTCTGTTTGAAATGTTAGAGTACGCATATATAATAGTTTTATATAGAGTTAGGTCGCTATCCTCATATGATATACTACACCCTTTATTGGGATGCAGAGTTCTTGGAAGGGCTACCCACGGCTCGTTTAATCCTGAAGTCTATAATTGATTAGGTGTTGCTTTCTTTGAATCACAAGGTCAAGCTATAAAGGTCGTTAGTTTGTGGAGTGCATCCTAATAACCATGCCAAGTTTCCATACACGAGTTGCTTGAGTTAGTGTACCTGTTACATATAGAGTACAAAACGTTAACTCCCTTATTCCTTAAACTTTAAAAAGTTAAGGGGGCACTTCATAACTTGACTCATATATCCACATGATCGGGTCGTTGTTTATAAGAAGCCTAATATAACAGGCTTTAACCAAGAGAGGTTATTTAGGTCGTTTCGATAACGAACCCTCTACGTGTACTATACCTGACATTAACTCCCATACTTCCTAGGATTTTGGGAAATTAGGGAATATTTCTAGTAATAATTTTAGCTTTAATGGGCAAACCATTCAACTTCCATCCCCCTTTATAAATAGTGCGAAAATTTTAACTTTTTACCCATTCAAGTTTCTAACTTAGCCAAATTGTTTTTAAAGAATCTCAACATGGTACAAGTTTTTACCTTACCTTTATTCGTAATTAGTCCATTTGAAAAACACTTGGTTTGGATTTCAGTCCGTTTGGCTAGCGACTTCATTTGGAAAACCAATCCATTTTATTATCACCAGGTTATTAAATTTGTGACATTCACTTACTAGGTAACTTCTTCCTTTTTTACTTCTTATTTACTATATCTACTAATAAAGGAAAAGGTGTAGCCCACTCACCATCTTCCAAAGAAATTCTCTTAGGTCATACTAAAAGTTTTCCTTTAAGAATAGGTATGCCCTAAGAAGGATCTCGTGACTCAATTCGCTTACCAATGAGCTCGAAATAAGCTGAGTGACTTGTTGAAACTTTGGTATGTCATAAAGGAAGGCCAACCACCAAGGATTACATCCTTGCTCTTTTTGCTACCTCTTGATCCCACCCTACTTCCTTATTGTCTTTGCGGGGACCGATGCTCATCATTTGCTTCCCTGTATCTATGGTAACAAAGGTACCATATCCCAAAAAGAAACGTGACAACCAAGGTGCCTACCCATTGAACTAAGACAAGCATCAGATAGAAAAGATGCCCAGTGTTCTAATTGTTGATGACCTAATGAAAATAAAGTATAAATATGGTATCTCATCACATGTAGGTCTGATGTCAGTACCCGCCATTTATATGATACCGATGATCCTTCGGTGGGGTAAGGGTGATACACTTGGCTCCCTTCAAAATAGGACTTCAGTGCCCATTTCCCAAAATGATGGCTCATGCCCTTAATACTTTTGAAATTAACCCCAACCAAGATAATCCCAACATATGTTAGACTCTCTTGTGTCTTTTGATTGTTATTGGTGAACATAGGGTCGATCTAACAAGCGAAGAGATCATATGTATATACTACTTAAAGAGAAATGGCCTCGATAAAGAGAGGGCATATATATCGTGTGTTATTGAGCATAGACTACACCTGAAGATCCCTAATAGTACCTTAAGTCGGAAAGATAACTATTTTTACATTATTAGGGATGTTTGGGGTGATAAGGTCGACTTACTAGTTCATTATACATGGAACTATCACTTAAGCATGTCCCAACCCCATGAAAGTGAGTTGATAAAAATTTGGGTCCAGATGGTAAGGAAACAATAAGGAGGTAGAGGCTCAAGCTTCAGAATACTTCAAATGAGAACTAAAGGAAAATTTTAACTATAGTCCGTTTGAAAAACTCTAGGGTCTAGAGGGACTATATGGATGAGTACTCAGGTTATCCTTCTATAATGAGGTGAATACCATATGTTGTAACTCAAACTATGACTCATTATTTTTTACTTTTTTGTAGGCATGGACTACTCAAATGTGAACCTTGAGGACTTTATTGACACCTACAGTGTTCAAGAGCTACTACCTACGTACCCTCAGCATAACCCCACCTCGCTTATAGTGGACCATGTTTCCCTATATAATGAGTAGATCGAGGTTCCCCTACCACCTATGGAGTCTAGCATGCCTAGGTCATCCTCTAAACTCCATAGGACCTAGGTTTCTAACAAAAGGAAAGTCAGTGAGGAACTAACTCCCCAAATCAAGGCTATGTATTTGGAAGACTTCAAGTTTAACGAGGTCATTCTAAGGGATGTTGTGGTTCTTGACACCCTGGTGACATATTTTGAAAAGGGAATTTTGGGTAGCTTGAATTGAAAAGGGACCTTTACCATCACTTTGGTAGTGATGCTAAACGGACTAGGCTCAAAGAAGCCTATAAGCTTGAAGGGAGGTCTAATGAGGAACTGATGGCTAATCGTCTACTCGAGGTGTATACGAACATGTTTAGATTTATACCTGGTTTTACACTTGTCATATTGTTTGTTTCAAGTCTTTTCATTGGCCAGAGAATAGGAGCTATTGCTCAAGGAGTACAAGCTTAAAGGGTAAGCAAGTCGATTGCAAATAGCCAAGTACCAAAAGGAAGTGGAGGATAAGGATGCTCTCTTTACTGAGTGTGGGGCCAAAATCCTAAAATTGGAGGGAAACCTACTTGATAAGACCGATAAGCCAAAAAAATCAAATAGCTACTACTTCAAACAGGGTTAGAAGGCAAGCCATTTTGAATAGGAGACCAAAAAGGCTAAAAAGATAGTGAACTCACTAAAGGACCAAATGAACTCATTCTATAACATAGTGGAAATGCTCAAAGTGGAGTGCAACAAGGCTTATAGAATGAGGGTGGGATTTTTGGTACGTAGTCCGAAGACCTAGGCTGAAAAGTTAGACCTGATTGTTCCCTACTTCACCTTGTTCTTGTAAGCCTTCCATAAAGCAGTTTTTTCCTTTTGTGATATCACCGTCAACACCTGAATGATTGATAGGATCCCCATCCTATGAATTCTCCATTAACACCTGAATGATTGAGAGGATCTAATCTTTAGAACAAAAAAAGATAATTTTTGATGTAAAATAATGTATTTGTACAATCACACGTTAAGATTGTATTTCAACTGATTACAAATGTATTGTGTTCATCACTTCATAGTTTTCATCTAGTGATTAAATGCTCCAAATGAAAGTACCTATGTTTCTATTTAATTACCTTATACTTCATATATGTTTGTCTTTTGAAATAGTTTGTATTTTCCTGAGAGTTTGAGGTCGCCTCCTAGAATTGTAAGTTTTGTTCTTAGATTCTAGGTTGTTTCAAACCCAAAACATTATAATTTGTAAACCTTCAAGGCTAATATATTTAGGTCATAGGTCATATAGACTACACCTAAATTGACCTGGATAATCTAATTAAAACAAAACATGTTTTTCTTCAACCTTGAACACCCTTCTACGAGTTACTAAGTAACACCCATTTTCCTCTACCATAAGTGACGAGGTGATTCCCCTACCATAAGGGAGAGTGTTCTACCCATTTTTAGGACGAGGTGATCAACTCTCTTTAAGGGAAAGTGCTCTACCTGGTTTGATCTCAAGGTAATCAACTCTCTTTTAGGGAGAACGCTCTACCTGGTCTGAGCTTGAGGTGATCAACTCGTGACATGTAATATTAGGCTAGACATCTACATCTGGGCCATTTTTAAACAGGCCTATGTTTTGGTTGCTACTTAGGAGTGGCCTCTTTCATAATCGCATTATAACAACTTTTGACCTTTTTCTAGTATCTCCTTATCTTCTTTATGCCTTCTTTAATAGAGAATTTGATGACTTGGTAGAAGGTGGATGAAATTTACTTCATCTTGTGTATCCATAGCTTGCCCATGATGGCGTTGTAGTGAGTTAGGACATCAATTACCATGAAATTGGTCATTAATATAGATCCTTTAGCCATGAGAGGTAGCACCATGGATCCAATTACATAGGTGGTGCTACTGTTGAATCACACAATAGGTAGCTCTCTTCTTACAATATCACATTCTTTTATGCCTAGCTAGGGCCCTTATTGTCTACAGAAAAATAAGATCAATTGAACTCCTACTTTCAATCATGATCCAAAAAACATCGTAGCATACTATTATTAAAGTGATTACCAAGGGGTACTCATGGGGAGATGAGGCCTCATCCATATCAGTGAAGGTGATTTCAACAAAAGACCTCACTTTTCTAGATTGTAAACATATGGGGAGCTGAATAAGTCTCTGGCGTACCTTTTACGCGAGTTATTAGAGGTTCCATTGAGCTTAAGCCCTCCATGTATGGTATGAATAGTCCTTATATTGGTCTCATTATGGGGGTCTATCTCATTACCTAATGGAAGAGGTAGCTTCAAAGTTTCATGTTCAGGCTATCACCTTCTTCTTTGTTGCTTCCAATGAGCATTACTACAAAAGTAGTCATTTAAGTCAAGATTTAAAGTTGGTTTTTGGTGAGAACTGACTTATAATGAATTTAAAGTCTGTTCGCTAAAAAACTGACGCAATCTATGTGTGTAGCGTCAGTTGACACGTAGAACCAACACTATGTCCTACATGTAGCGTCGGTTTAACACGTCAACTAACGCTATAAACTATGTGGATAGCGTTGGTTGAAATGTAGAACTGATGCAACACACGTGGATATTTCCTTTTCTCTTCTTTCTTCCGCAAATAGAACTATTCCAAGCGTTGCATAACTCTCAAAAATCCAAAACCTCTCCCACTTCTCCTCCACTCTTTCTCATTTTCTGGCCACCTACGATCACCAATTTCAGTGTCGGTTAGTGGGTTTTCTTCCTCTCTAACTCATCTTCTAGATCCCCTATTTTTTGAGCAAAATACTCAAAAGATTTATACCCATTTCTCACTTACAAAACACCATTTTTTTCTTCATTTCCTTCATTTTTTCACTTCATTTACTCTTGTAAGTATTTCTATTAATCCTACGCACTTATTATTCATATTGTTTTTGTATATTATGTGTTATTATTTATTTGTATAAATTTTTGTATTATATATGTAGGTTTTGTATTATAACATCAGGAGAAGAATATGATGATCTTGAATAACATATGACAACACCATGATAATTTTTCTACTATTAATTAATATTTAATTTTTTAATTATTTGTATTATTTAAACTATTTTTTAAACAAATTTTGTGTTTTATTTATGCAATTATGTAGTGATCGAATACAAGTTTTAATTTGAGTATAATAGAAAATGAGTAAATTTTGTAAAAAAAAATTAAAATTTAAAGTCGGTTGAACGCATGAACTGACTTTACATTTAAAGTTGGTCCATGCGCTGAACCGAATTTAAAGGTAAAGTTAGTTCACACATTGAACCAACTTTAAACGTAAAGTCGGTTCATGTGTTGAACTGACTTTACATTTTTAAGTCATCGTATTTAAAGTCGGTTAATAACCGACTTTAAAATTTGTTTTTGGCATCATAGAGGTCCTTTAAATATCCTTTGGCCAATAGATCCTCTATTTACTTTTTCAAATGCCTATAGTCTTTTGTCTTATAGCCTGCATCCTTATGAAAGACAAACCACTTAGATATGTCTCTAAGGGAAGCTTTCATTTTTTAGAGCCATATGACATTCGGCTCTTCCTCTATTCTCAACACTACCTAAGCTAGACCCAATATTAAAGGTGGACCTATGAAGGGAGATAGTGACCTACCCTAAGGCCCATGTTCCCAGACCATTGGCTACTCCCCCTATGATTTGGTGTGAAGTGCTTGTTTTTATTGATCTTATCGTCTTGGTTTCCCTATTTGAGCTTATCCTTCTTTCCTCTTTTTTTAGCGCAACCTTCATAGTTGCCTTACTACTCTTAACCAAACCTCACTCTATTTCCAATTGACAAATTTTCTCGCCTCTCTATAAGCTTCCTCCAAAGTTTGTGGGATCGTCTTGGTCAGTTCTAAAAAAAATTAGAAAGCCTTATGAGGCCTCGCCTGAAGGCCTCTATAAAAATAACACTGAACTTGGGTGGTGGCTCGTGGTGCTCTATTTCATCATAAAAAAGGGAGACATAGTTTCTCGTAGTCTCTATCCACATCATAGGGTACCTTACCCTTTTCTTGCCTTTTGTTGCACTAATACAAAATAGGCATTAAAGTCGGTTCGTAGAACAGACTTTAAATTGAGTGACTTAAAATGTAAAGTTGGTTCACCCGATGAACCGAATTTACAAGTAAAGTCGGTTTACGCGATGAACCAACTTTACACGTACATTTTATGAATTTTTTTATTTTTATTCTCATTTTTCATATTATTCAATATATATAGCATAAAAAACTAAAATATAAATAATAATACAAATAATTAAAAATTTAAAAATTTAAATATAATTAATTACTTGATATTTAAATTTATTACAAAAACAAATAATGTATATACAATACATATAGTTAACTTAAATTACAAATAAAATAATGTCGTCAAAGTGTAATTGGATGCGAGTAAGCTTGGTTGGCTTAGAATCACCAGCATTATGACAAGAAAACTAGACAAAAAATAGCCGATCCATATAACAATTCATATTCCCCTACATACATGAGCACGTAAACATCCATCAAACAAGCAGTCTAAACTTCAGAGACATACGAATGAAGAAATTAAATCATTATAAATATTACAATCAAAAAGAGATTACCACAGCGACATCCGAGTGATATAACCCTTCGACGAACTCATATTAGCACTTTATTAATCATTTGTCTATAAATATGAAGTTATCTGGAATCTCTGCTAGTATTTTTTAATGCTATAATGAACTTTAAATATGAAATCAAGTGTAACTCTGATTTCTTACTTGGCTTGTGTGAGTTTTGGTGCTCTTAAACATATGGAACACGTTCATGGGCACCAAAACTCATACAAACCCAAAAACAAATCGGAGTTACGTACACTTGATTTCATATTTATAGCTCATTATATCATTAAAAATACTAACAGAGATTCCAGATAACTTCATATTTATAAAAAAATGATTAATAAAGTGCTAATATGAGTTCGTAAGGAAAGTAGGAAAGAGAGATGAGATGTAGTTTGGGCCAAAAATAGGTACATAAAATAATGAATTTCCCTAAATACATGAGCATTTAATCATCCATCAAACAAGTGTCTTCAGACACAGGAATAGATAGAGAAATTAAATCATTAAAAAATTTGCTTTTATGTTGTCATATGCTATTCAAGATCATCAGAATCTTCTCTTGATTCTTCTTTTGATGATATAATTTGAACCATGTGTTTTGCACATTCCTCTCGTAAATCATCAAAAATTTGCTATCGTAGCCCGTCTTGTTCCAACCAAAGAACTACATGTATTTAAAATCAAAATAAGAATGTAATTTCATTTATTTACAAAAAAATAACTCAAATATGTTAAAAACTTTTATGTATATGGGTAAAAGATATTACCACATCATCAATTGGAATTTTGATATTTGTGATGATTTCGCTCATAAACTTCATGAAATAATAACTACACATGACTCCATTATTTTGTTGTGGAACCTACAAAAAACAAGTGTACATGATTTTTCATATTCGAACATATTTATTATTCAATTGTAAAATTAATAAAATTATTAATATTAGCTTGTACATACCATAGCCTTTGTCCATATAAGCTTATGAAATTTTTTAAGGGCAATACCCTTAAACTTTTTCTACAACTTCCATGCCCTATCAAGGTTTAAAAAGGTTAGTTTTTATTAAATATTACAAAAAATAATAGAAGAAACTAATATGTAGCTATAACTCTTACATTTCAACAACTGCTTTTGTATCTTTACTCAGTTCTATGGAAGTTGAGTCACAGTACTAAGCATGATTATTGAACAGATCAATGATTACCAACATCCAATGATCTTGGCCTTGTTTAAATCTTAATGGCCAAGGGATTATCAACTTTTGATTTCTGTTAAGCGTTAATGTCCTATCACATAATTGTTTAGCTCTGATGCTAACATTTTCTCTTGATGTTGATTGACATATGAAGAATCATAGAACATTGCTAAATGTGATGAGTGATTATGTTGAAGTCGATAATAGCACGCCCTATATAAAAGAGATATATATATATATATATAATTAGATAATATAAATATAATTATATATGTTCTACATAAATGAAAGAAAAATAAATAGATTGAGGACTCATCTTGTCCACACTTAAATTATACTTAAATCGATCATTTGATATTCAAATAATTACAAAATGCACTCGATCGATATATAAGTTTGGCTGAGGTATACACCAGAAATTTCGATAGGAAGTGGCACACTCCATCCATAATTTATGGTAGATGCCCTCCCAACAATAATCATCAAAGTTCCAAGATTTTTGCTGAAGTTTAAAGCATAATTATGACTATACTTTTTCCAAGGCTTCTTCTTGAATGACTTGGTGCGCGATGATTGGCCACTAGACATAGATTTAGCACGAGATACTTGCTTCATATCTCTTAAATGTGCCGCATTTAAGAGTTCTGGTATAATAGACTAAAAAAAGTATTATATATGTATTTTAGTAACAATATAGGATATAATAAAATAATAGTAGTAAACAAGTGTTATCTTTTAAGTTAAAAAATAGTACCACGTCAAAATTTAGAACAACTTGAATCAACGACCAAGCCACATACTGTCCAATCGCCTCTTGGACTGTGGTGGCATCAGAAGGCACATGTAGTAGAAAATCATGAAACAATGATTGATCAATTCCTATTCGCCAATGCTTAGGCAAATATTGATTATGAATTATCATATCATCATTCAATTATTGTACCATTCCAATAGCAACAAAGTCCGTTGACGAAGAATGTTTCAACAAACATTTCATATTCTATAAATTTTTTGTGTTATATATAAAAAATAAAACATATAATAAGAATTTAAAAATAATAGATTATATATACCATAAATTAAAATCTTATCACATATGATTCATCAAATAGAAGAGGACTCCCATGTGGGGTAGCTATTGGATGTACATTCTCACCAAAACGTTCATCGTGGTTTGATTGATGGTAAGAATGTGCAGATTGCATTGGAGAAAATGAACCACTATTTGATTGCTTATGCATTCCTCGTATATAGTGAGGACCAATAGGATGGCTATATCCCATACTGGATGTAGTTTGAGCGCAATGAGATTGCGTGGGTGGCATGCCTGGCATGGATGATGGCCTACCTGTCATGGATGGTGGCATGCTTGGCATGGATTGTGGCATGCCTAGCATAGATGGTGGCATGCCTGGCATGGATGGTTGCATACTTAGCCAATATGGCATGCCCTAATTATAGAACGATGCCATGGCTGACATTTGTTGTGATTGATGTTCTTTTAGAGTGGCAATCTCACTTAACACTGAGGCCTTAAAGGAGTTGAATTCTTCTTCAATTTTAGTGTATTTCTCCTTACTTACTTTTTGAGGCTTTTGTTTTGGAATGTTAAAATACTCCATAGAACCATCATATTGGCTATCTCCCCTAACACGACCAGGATGCTCCCGTCCGAATGCATGATATAAAGCATCTCTCCCAGGCTCTTCGATTATTTCACCCCTGGATATTTTTTCTTGAACAGCTCTACACAAATAATAAAGCACACAAACATATCATTCATTATTACATCAATTATTAAAAATCATTAAGACTTTTTATCAACCTAAATTACTAACCAACTTATTTAATTGTTCTTCTCCTCGCTTAGTCATCGGTCTTGAATTCTTCGTTTTGGGAGTCTTTGTTTCTATGTACAATTCAGTTCGAGTAACAGGTCTACCCAATAGATAGCATGTATAACTCTTATACCAATATAATTTCTTAAAAATTTAAAAAAACATTATTTTTCCTCTATTCACTACTTAATAAAATATAATTATTTATATATAAATAAATCCAATCTACGCACAGTAAATATATATAATCCATCAAACGCACAATATTTCAGATATTATTTCCACATAAAATAAGTCAAACATAATAACAAGCAAAATAAAAAACATACCTAAATCAAAAATTTATACAAAAAATAAAACAAACTGAATAATAAGCTGTAAAATTCTACTTAATAAAATATAGTTATTTATATATAAATAAATTTATCCACGCACAGTAAATATATATAATCCATCAAACCCACAACATTTAAAATATTATTTTCACATAAAATAAGTCAAACATAATAACAAGCAAAATAAAAACATATCTAAATCAAAAATTTATACAAAAAATAAAACAAATTGAATAATAAGCTGCAAAATTCTACTTAATAAAATATAATTATTTATATATAAATAAATTTATTCACGCACAGTAAATATATATAATCCATCAAACCCACAACATTTCAGATATTATTTCCACATAAAATAAGTCAAACATAATAACAAGTAAAATAAAAAACATACCTAAATCAAAAATTTATACAAAAAATAAAACAAATTGAATAATAAGTTGCAAAATTAATAGAAATACTTACAAAAATGTTTATGAAGTGACTAAATGGAGGAAAGAAGAAGAAAATGGTATTTTGTAAGTAAGAATAAGTGAAAAAATGGGTATACAAAATTTGAGTATTTCGCTCAAAAAATAGTAGATCTGAAAGATAATGAGAAGATGAATATAACCCACAAAACAACGTTGCAAATGGTGGTCGGAGGTGGCCGGAAATTGAGAAGGAAGGTGGGTGTGAGCTCGATTTTGGGAGAAAATGGAGAAGAGAAATGAAGAAATTGGATTTCTGCATAAAAAAATGAGCAGAATGGATATATTAGGTGGATAGCGTCGGTTGATATGGCGAATTGACGCTATCCACGCAATTTAATTTTTTTTTGTCAATTATTATTTTATTTAAATTATGCATATACGTACTATATATAGAAAAAGAAAAAATAATAACTTTAGAATAATATTTAATTAAACCATATACACAAAATTACATAAAGATATATTGTAGGTACATATATAAATTTAAATATCCAAACAAATAAATAAAATTATATAATTTTTAAAACTAATTGTCTAAAAAAAAGGAAAAATTATACTATTTATATCCAACTTAAATTCTAAAGAGTCAAATAAAATAATAATTAACTTTAATTGTATTTACTTCATCCATTTTTAATTTAAAAAATAGGACATAGTGTCAGTTTACGTGGCAAACCGACGCTATCCATGTTGGACGTAGTGTCGGTTGATGTGGCAAACCGACGCTAGCCACTTGTGTAGCGTCGGTTGACGTGGAGAACCAACACTATCCACGTGGGTAGCGTCGGTTCTCCACGTCAACCGACGCTACGTCCAACATGGATAGCATCGGTTCTACACCGAACCGACTTTAAATTCATTATAAGTCGGTTTTTTCCAAAACCTGACTTTACACAGTGAATTAAATACCCTTTTTTGTAGTAGTTTTGACCTTTTTCAGGGTTTGGTCTTGCTTTTTATTAGCTTCCTTTAATGCCCAAAATCATGCCTCCTAGCTTTCTTACTCTTGCAACAACTACTCGTTATTGGGCTCTGTCGAACTAGGAAAAGGGTTTCCCTCAACTACATTCTCACCTTAGGTAGGCTCAAGCACGTCATAACATGTATATATAGAGCATTGCATATATACATATCGATTATATAGAATGCACATATTATAGTGTGTCATAGTGGTATAAGAGTAAAGAAAAATACATCTAAAGCTTAAGGTTGACCACCCCATTGCTAGAGCTAATAGTCGGCCTTTCTACACCAAAGCTTCTATGTATAGGCAATACTATATTACGAGTATCAATGTGGGTGTGGGTTCTGTCTCAAGACTCGAGCTCTACAAAAATCATGCAACATATTATTTATATTCAAACATAATTAACTTTTTAAGATTAATAATTTATATTATTTATAAATGTTATATTAATATATTTTTTAATTAATATATGATATTCTTTTTATATACTACTATCTCACTGGATGAATAATATATTTTTTAATTAATATGTAATATTTTTTTTATACGGCTATCTAACTCAATGAGAAGCAAGATTTTTCTCTATTATGATCTTAATTAAGTCGTGCAATTAATCAAATAACGTATTTGAGGGAAAACCGTTATCCTCCCATAATGATAATAGATTTATATTTATGAGAAAGGAATGGTTAATCTTCCTCATAATTTTCCTTGTTTGTTTCTCATGTAATCTAGAAAAATGCACTCTATAACAAAAATTCTAGACTAGGTGTAATGGAAAAAATTTCAATAATACCTCTAAAATTTTGTTTTTTTATTAAAATGGTCAACCTTTTAAAAATAGGATATAATATCCTGAACGTTTATTGAATGTTACAAATATCTCTTGTTGAGAATGAACATTACAATAAACGTCAGTGGTATAGTTTTTCAAAGAAAAACATCAAAAAGGCCCTTGAGGCGTGTCTTTTTTTTATGAATATCTTAGCATTTGATTTTAGGGATGTTGTTTTATTTAATTTTTTCATTATTATTTTTCTTTTAAAATGTTAAAGATCAATTTTAATTAAAATTTATCACATATAACTCCAAATGTAATGGTAAAAAAAATAACTCTAAAATAAAAATTAATAATAAAATAAAAAATTAAAATAATATGTAAAAGTTTAAAACATTAAAAATAAATTATATATTATTTCATAATAAATTATTCAATCATTATAAAGATACGGTTTATTTGTTTAATAAGAAGTAACTTTTTATTTATATGAATGGTATATACGTAACTTTTACATATGTTAAATAAATTAAAAGTAAATTTATAATTTTTCATAAGTCATTGTCGAAAAAATTTAGTTTTTTTAATTACTTAATTATTTTTTAATAAATAAATATCAGTAAAAATAAAGAAAAAATTATATAATGTATAAAAATAATAAATATTTTTAAAAATATTAAAAAAAATAAAAAATGATATGAATTATTAATTTAAAAAAATCAATAATATAAAATTATTTATGACTATTTTTAATTTAAATTATTTTTTAATTTTTATATATTTTTCACTTATTATAGAGTTTTATTTTTAATTATAATCAACATAGTAAATAAATATACTTTATTTTATTATTTTTAAAGGATATTTTGTAATTTAGAAAACAAATTGAAAAATATGTGATAGAAAAATAAATGTTATTATTTGTTAATGTATATATATCTGCATATATATATATCGAATTACTTTAGGCATATCTATATCTAATTACTTTAGACATATCTAATTTACTTGTAACTCCTACATAAAGGCATCATACATATTCCTTTAAACACAGAATATAATACACTCATTAAGTATTTCGAACATGGTATAAGAGGCACTGCTCTTATCTTTCTAATAGTCTTGTCTTTTTTTTAGTGTTACTCCACCCTTATAACTTTTGTTGTCACAACAGGCTGCAACCACTCACCGTTGAATCTTCGACAGTCCCCGTTGTTAAGGAGTCTCGTTCCACACAGACCAATGCAATCACTATCGTCGTCGTGCATCTTGCTCCGACAATCTTTCTACAGATACCACTGTGATCGTTTCCACCAGATCTAGATATGGTGGGCAGCTTTGATGATGCTAAATTAGCATGGGATATGTTGGCCAAAAGGTACACCACTACTCAAGGATCTATGAAATATCAGTTAATAGTTGAATTGCATCAACTTCAACAGGAACCAGGGCAATCCATCAATGACTACTATAATCAACTTCACTTCCTTTGGGACCAAATTGACCTTTGTGATCCAATTTGGGCATGCTCAATGGATGCTCAGCAATATGCTACAATTAGGGATGAATTTCGTCTCTATGAGTTCTTAATGTCACTTCACAAGGACTTTGAACCCATCCAAGGTCAGCTTTTTAATCACAGTCTTCCTCCTTCTCTTGATACTACTGTAAACGAGTTGGTTAGAGAAGAAGCTCGCTTGCAACCCTTCAAGCCCATAATAAGTTCAATGTTTTGGCTATTAATCCTTCTACTCCTGTCGTTGAGCAACCTCAGCAATCGGGTGATTCCTCTGGCTTTAACAATAGTTGCAGGTAGAGCAACAAAAGGTTATGTAATTATTGCAAGCGTCATGGCCATACCATTAAGACTTGTTACCATCGCAACAAATCTACTGCTGTTGTTGCTAATACTGAGCCTACTCCGCTGATGCCTTCCAGTTCATTAGAATCCTAGTCTTCTGGATCCACTATCAACCTTTCATCCACTAAACTACAGAAGATTATAACTCAGGCTATTCAAATGGCTGGTAATGCATCTCTTTCCACTACTCTCTCAATTCTGCCCGGTAATTCTCAAACTTATCTTTTTCATTATGCATGTTGTAATCACATGACACCTCACTCATCTTTATTCTCTAAACTTGACCCTACACCACATCCTCTTAATATTCATATAGCTGATGGTTCCACTATTCATGGGATTAGTCTAGGTTTTGTTTCAACCTCTACTTTCTCTGTTCCTGGGGTCTTCCATGTACCTGACCTATCCTGTAATTTATGCTCTATGGGATAATTAGTTGAACTAGGATATCACCTTATTTTTTACTATTCTAGGTGTATTGTGTAGGATTCGAGGATGGGGTAAGAGCTGGGGACCGGTCCTAAGGTCAGGTATATGTTTCCTATGAACAATCTTCATCTTCCACCAGTTTTTCCAGCCTCTGTTGCTACTACAGTTTCTTCCTTACCTTCTTTCGCACTTTGGTACTCTCGTCTTGGTCATGCCCCATCCATTTGGGTACAATAGTTAGCTTCTAAAGGTCTATTGGGTTCTGTGTCCAAAAACAATTTTTATTGTACCCGATATTTTCGGATAGTAAATCTCTCTCTAATAGTATTTTTGAGTTAATTCATTCTGATATTTTCGGACCTTCTTCTATTACTAGTATTGGTGGATCTCGTTATTTTGTTATTTTTATTGATGATTATTCTCGTTATAGTTGATATTTCCAATGAAATCTCGTTCTGAAATCTTACCAATATACAGTAACTTTGCAAAAATGGTTGAAACATAATTTTCCAAACATATCAAAACTTTTCAATCTGATAATGCTCTTGAATATACTCAAAATTCTTTTCAAGCTTTGTTACATTCCTATGAAACTGTATATCATCTAACCTGTCCAAGAACCTCTCAACAAAATGAACGAGCCGAAAGAAAACTTCGTCATATTCTTGAAACTATTCATGCTCTTCTTCCTTCTGCCAAAGTTCCTGCCCCATTTTGGGGTGAAGCCACTCTTTATGCTGTTCATGCCATTAATCACATTAAAAGCTCTCTCATTCATAATCAGACTCCCTATGAGTGCCTTTTTGGGTCATCTCCTGACTATCATTACCTTTGCTCATTCGTATCTGCCTATTCCGTTCTTCTTCAGCCTCATGAACACAACAAACTTGAGCCTCGATCTATAGAACAACATTTTTTTCTTGGTTATGGTGAAACTCAAAAAGGGTATCGATGTTATGATCCTGTCTTGCATCGTCTTCGTGTTTCCCATAATGTTGTCTTTTAGGAACACCACTTATTTGTTGAACTTTCTCACTTTCTTTCTTCCTTAACTAACTCAAATGTTTTAGAAATATTTCCAAATGAGTTTCATGTTCCTTCTACAGATACTTCTCATCTTTCTTTGGACTTCTCTATTCAATCTTCAGATATTTTTGATGATTCTTCAAGATAGGTTGTAGAAGAAAAGGTTGATGACGAGCTACCCCACCTTGAGCATAGGTCCCCTCCTCTTGCTTCGCCTGAAGATCCTTCACAAGACATTCCACCATACCACTCAACCCGGGTAAGATCCATTCCTACACATTTAATTGACTATCATTGTTACACTTCATGAGCCTAACACCTATCGTGAGACATCTACTAACCCTTTATGGTAGATTGCAATGAAAGAAGAAATTGATGCATTAACCAAAAACCATACTTGGGATCTGGTTACTCTCCTTTCTGGTCAATCTGTGGTTGGTTATAAGTGGATCTATAAGATCAAGACTGGCTCTGATGAGTCCATTGAGTGCTACAAGGCTCGTCTTATAGCAAAAGGTTTTACACAAGAGTATGGGATTGATTATGAAGAGACTTTTGCTCCAGTTGCTCGTATTTTCTCTGTTCGTACCCTCTTAGCTGTTGTCATTGCTAGTAAATGGGACCTTTTTCATATGGATGTTAAAAATGCATTCCTTAATGATGATCTACATGAAGAAATCTATATGTAACCTCCTCCTGGTCTTTCTATTGAAACAAATAAGGTTTTTCACCTTCGATGTGCACTCTATGGACTTAAACAAGCTTCCCAAGCATGGTTTGCCAAGTTTAGCTCCACCATCATTCGCTTGGGTTACACTGCTAGTCCTTATGATTCTGCCCTATTTCTTCGTCATAATGATAAAGGCATCATTTTGCTTCTCCTATATATGCATGATATGATCATAATTGAAAAAATGATGACCTCAGTGGCATTCAAGAACTCAAGGATTTTCTTAGTCACCAGTTTGAGATGAAAAACCTTGAACATCTTAGCTATTTCTTGGGTCTTGAGATCACTCATTCCACAGATGGTCTTTATATTACTCAAGCTAAGTATGCATCTGACCTCTTATCTCAAGTTGGATTCACTGACAGCAAGAGTGTTGACACTCCAGTTGAACTTAATGCGCATCTAACACTCTCTGGGGGGAACCATTGTCTAATCCTTCTCTTTACAGACGATTGGTTGGAAGCTTGGTTTATCTTACAGTTACTCATCCAGACATTTCTTATGCTATTCTTCAGGTGAGCCAGTATCTGTCTGTTCCACGATCGACTCACTATGTTGCTATTTTGCGTATTCTACGATACTTGAAAAGCACTATCTTTCATGGCCTTTTCTACTCATATCAGTCTCTTCTAGTACTTCGTGCATTCTCTGATGCTGATTGGGAAGGAGATCCCACTGATCGCAGGTCCACTACAGGTTATTTCTTTCTCCTTGGTTTTCTTTGATTTCTTGGCGAAGTAAGAAACAAACTTTTGTGGCCCGCTCTAGTACTGAAGCAGAATATCGTACTCTTGCTGATACCACATATGAGCTCCTTTGGCTACGATGGCTTCTTAAGGATTTGGGTGTGTCCACATCCTCTACTACTCCCCTTTATTGTGACAATCAAAGTGCCATGCATATTGCTAACAATGATGTCTTCCATGAACAGGCTAAACACATCGAGATTTATTGTCACTTTATTTGCTCTCATCTTGTCTATGGTGCTCTCAAGCTTTTCCTCATCTCCTCCAACGATCAACTTACAGATATCTTCACTAAGACACTTTCTAAAGGATACACTCGTAATTTGGTTGATAACCTTAAGCTAGTCTCACATCCACCTTGAGTTTGAGGAGGGCTGTTAATGTATATCTAGTAATAAATTAATGCATATATATCTACTAATGTATATCTATTTACTTTAAGTATATCTAATTTACTTGTAACTTTTATATAAAGACAAAATAAAATACAATTATTAAATATTTCTAACATTATTAAACAATTAAACGAGTTTATCTTTAATAATACGTCTAGTATACGTGGATATATTTCTTCAAACATTAAGCTAAGCCTTGTTATAAAAAATCGAATATAAGTTAATTTGCAGCAGCAGCTATTGTCTATGTATGTTACCTACTATTTGATCCCAGTATATCTGATCCAAATAGAATCAATAAAAGAAAAAAGAATAAACAAAATGAGAACTAATCAAACAGAATAGATAACAACAATGCGAATACTATTCACTAAGAAAGCTACATAAACCATTAATAATTAATTTCAAAAAATGAAAATTCAAAAAAATCGATGTGAAAAATTGTAGAAATGCGAACAACGCGATTCAAAAGCTAACAATATTATATAACCTCAAATCAGAAAACAAAAACTAACCATGATCACTTCATGAAAGCGAATACGAATTGATTAAGTTTACATACAAAATTCATGCAAAAACATTCTAGAGATCTCAAAGAAGAAGAATGAGATCAAGGTAGAATACGATTCTTATTAGATTTCATTGGAAGTAGCCATTACTACAACCTCAAGTTTAGGGTTTATTTTAGTTGTAAAATATCATCGGTTTTTAGGAGTAGTGTCAGCATGTTCTTCACTCATTGAAAACGTGTAATGGGCTTGCATTTTGCCCATTAAATTTCTAACAATTTGTTTCTATAAATTCATGTAATTAGAAATAGAAAATGTAGGAGAAAAATTATTCCGAGACCCAAAATTTGGTATGAATTTAATCTTCAAAAAATGAGATAAACAAAAGGAAAGTTTAGAAAACTTACCTAATATCCGATATCAAAGCCATGTAAGGGCCTGAATTAAAAAAAAACAATAAGCCAAAGCCTTGTAGCATTAAAATGACAACAAAAAATGGAAGCTTTGTCCAACCAACTATTCCTAGATTCGATGGTCACTACGATTACTAGAATATGTTGATGGAAAAATTCTTAAGATCTAAGGAATTTTGGGATCTTATAGAAACTGAGATTGGAGAGTTTGATGAGTGTTTAGAGGTTTTTGCTCAACAGAAGCATAAAATTGATGCACATAAATTGAAGAACTTGAAGGTAAAGAATTACCAATTTTAAGCAATTGAAAGGTCCATTTTGGAGACAATCCTTAAGAAGGAAATGTCTAAGCAAATCTTGGACTCCATGAAAAAGAAGTACCAGGGCTCCAATAGGGTGAAGTGGGCACAACTTCAAACTCTCTAAAGAAATTTGAAACTCTTCAGATGAAGAAAGGAGAAACAATAACTGATTATTTTGGAAAAGTTATGCCAGTGGCAAACAAGATGTGTATTCACGGTGAGCAAACCACAAATGACATTGTGGTTGAGAAAATCCTAAGGTCCTTAACTCCAAAGTTTGATTATATGGTCTACTCAATTGAGGAATCTAATATAGTTAAAAATATGTCCATAGATGAATCGTAGAGTTCCTTGTTCATGCATGAGTAAAGAATTAACAGGACCAATACAGTTCAAGAAATGTAGGCACAAAAATTTTCCACCTTTGATGAGTCTTCAAACTTAAGGGGAAGAGGTAAAGATCATGGTAGAGGTGGAAGAGGTCAAGGACATCATTCTTACAATAGAAACCACAGAAAAGATGAAGATAAGGAGTGGAGTAGTGAAGGAACTAAATCATCTTATCAAACTCGAAGGGATGATGATCAAAATAGGACAAAGGGACATTTTGAAAAATCAAAGGTCGAATGTTACAGATGTGAAAACTTAGGTCATTACAAAAATGAATGTTACACGAAAATGAATAAGGAGAAGAGTGAGAGATCCAACTTTGCAGAAAAGGGAAAAGGAAAAGAGGATGAGACTTTGTGGATGGCCTTTCATGCAATGGAAGACACAGATGAAGACACCTGGTATATGGACATAGGTTGCAATAACCATATGAGCAATTGTAAGTCACCCTTCTCTAATTTAGATGAGAGTTTCACCACTTTTGTTAGTTTTGGTAATAGATCAACTGTGAAGGTTGAAGGAAAAAGTGATATTCAGATAAGAACTAAGAATAAGTTCATTGAGATAATATCTAATATATTTTACATACCTGACCTAAAAATGAATCTTCTAAGTGCTGGCCAGTTGTAGGATAAGAGTTACATTATCACAATTAAAAAAAGGAGAGTGTGAGATTTATGATCCCCAAACGTGGATCGATTGTAGTGATGTAGATGACAAGAAATCGACTCTTTCCTCTCAAAATTAAATCAGTGGAAACATGTTTGATGGCCAAAGAAAATGTTTTAGTGTGGAGATGACATAAGTGATACGTGCATCTTCATTTCAATGGCCTCAAAACCCTAAAATAGAAGAATATGGTGGAAAGGCTACCTAAAATCACAATGCCCTCCTCGACAACATGTGAGAATTGCATCACAGGGAAACATGATCGTGATATGTTTCCCTCAGGAAAACCAACAAGAGCTCACAAGATCTTGGAGCTAATTCACTCAGATCTTTGTGGTCCAATATCCCCTACATCTGATGAAGGTAAAAGATTCTTCATAACCATCATAAATGACTACAGTATGTAATTTTTATAGGAAAAGTCAGAAGCTTTCAAAAACTTCACTACTTTAGTAGAGACATAGACAAAGAAAAGGATCAAATGTTTAAGAACAGATTAAGAAAGAGAATTATGTTCTATGGAGTTTTCTGTGTTCTATAATGAGAAGGGAATAAGGATATAGATGACCAAAGCTTATACCCACAAAAAAATGGTGTTTGTGAGAGAAAGAATCGTACCATAGTCAATATGGTAAGGAGCTTACACACAACAAGACATGTTCTGAAAGCTTTATGGCCAGAAGTTATCTTTATTTCACATTCTTAATAGAAGTCTAACATTTTTTGTTAAGAACATGAGCCAACAAGAAGCATGGAATGGAAAGAATCCTATTGTAGATCATTTCAGAGTATTTGGTTGCATAACATATGCACACATACCTTTACAAAGAAGGAAAAAACTGGATGACAAGAGTGAGAAATGCGTGTTTCTAGGGGTAAGTGAATTGTCAAAAGCTTATAAACTATTTAATCCAGTTTTAGGAAAGATAGTGATAAGCCGTGATGTGGTGTTTGATGATGAAAAAAGGTGGAATTGGGGAGAACAACTAGAAACACCAAAGAATATGCTGGTGGAAAGTGAAGTAGATGATGAAAGGACAACTCAGGTAATTGAGACTCAAATCCCTCAACCACTAACATCACCCCATGAGCCTCAAGCTTACACATCAGCTTAAAGTGATGAGGAATCTAAAGAAGAGAGGGTTTAAAATTTGAGAAACCCTTAAACACTAAAAAATGCCTTATTGGATGATGGACTATGAGATAAATTTCAGTGGTTCAAATGAAGACACTGCCAACTTTGCATTGTTTGTTAGCAGTGATCCCATCATATTTGATAAAGCCGTAAAGGAAGATAAATGGAAGGAGACAATGGATAGTGAGATACTATCAATTGAAAAGAATAACACTTGGAAGTTAAGTGATTTACCTAAGGGGTAGACGAAGATTAGGGTAAAGGGTAAAATGGGTGTTCAAAATAAAAGTGAATGAAAGAGGAGAGGTTGACAAGTATAAATCCCGTTTAGTGGCTAAAGGATACGTACAAAAACATGGTATAGACTATAATGATGTCTTTGCACCTGTAGCAAGACATGAAACCATAAGGATGCTCATATCCTTGGCTACTAAGAAATCCTAGAAGATTCTACAGATAGATTTAAAGTCTTCTTTTCTCCATGGAGAATTGTAAGAAGTGATTTATGTTGAACAACCTCCTGGTTTTCTTCAAAAGGGAAAAGCAAAAGGAGTGCTAAAGTTGAATAAAGCACTATATGGCCTGAAGCAAGCTCTACGGGCATTGTAGAGCAGAATCGACACATATTTTACCAAGTTAGGTTTTGGGAAATGTCCCTCAAAACATACATTGTACACTAAGGTTGGAACTGGAAGTAAAATTCTAATCGTGTCACTCTATGTTGATGACCTAATCTATACATGAAACAATCAGGAAATGTTGGATGAGTTCAAAAACTTAATGATGAGAGAATTCGAGATGACAGATCTAGAACTAATGCACTATTTCCTAGGGATAAAAGTAATTCAAAACTCTTTTGGTAACTTCATTTACCAAAATAAATATGCACATTATGTACTTAAAATATTTTAGATGGTAGATTATTGAGCCATTGGGGCTCCAATTTAACTTGGATTGAAAATCAGCAAGGATGAAGAAGGAAAAGAGATTGATAACACTTTCTTCAAAAAAATCATTGGAAGTCTCATGTATCTTACTTCGACTAGGCCAGACATCATGTATGGTGTAAGCCTGATTGTAGATATTTGAAAAATCTATAGAGTTACACCTAAATGTAGCAAGAAGATTTCCAAGATACGTGAATAGGACACTAGACTATGGAGTGTTTTATAAGAAAGATGACAACTCAAATTTCTATGGCTACACTGATAATGATTATGTAGAAGATATAAATGATAGAAAAAGCACATCGGGCCATGCTTATATGTCAAGATCAGGAGCTATCTCTTGCTCCTCAAAGAAGTAACCAATAGTCATTCTGTCAACCACTGAGGCTGAGTGTATGGCAATAGCATCAAGCTCCTGCCAAGGGATCTGGATGAAGAAAATGTTTAGTCCTAGAAATGAAGCAAGACAACCCTATGATAATCTATTGTGATAACATGTATACTATCAAAATGTCCAAAAATCCAGTAATGTATTTGAGGAGTAAACACATAGATATCAGATTTCATTTTCTTTGTGACTTATGTTGAGATGGGGTTATTGAGTTGAAATATTGCAAGTTGAAATATTGCAAGAGTTCAAAACATGTAGTAGATATTCTAACCAAACCCCTCAAGAAACCAAGTTTTATGAAACTCAAGAAGTTGCTTAGAATGTGCTCAGTCCTCAACCTTGAACAAAGGAGGATTGTTCAAAGTTGAAGACCAGTCCAGAAAACCCTAAATTATTTTTCAACAAAAAATCAATTTAAGGGAGGGTGTTGGAAGTATCCATTACTACTACCTTAAGTTTAGGGTTTATTTTAGTCATAAAATGTCATTGGTTTTCAAAAATGGTGTGAGTATATTCTCCACTCATTGAAAATGTGTAGTGGACTTGCAATTTCCCCCCAAAAATTACTTAAATTTTTAGCAATTTGTTTCTATAAATTCATGTAATTAGAAGTAGAAAATGTATAAAAAAAAATTGTTCATGACCTCAAAAATTTGTGTGAACTGAGTCTTCAAAAATTGAGATAAGTAAGAGTAAAGTTTAGAAATTGGTGAAGGTAAGAAATGCAGTGTGGGGGAAACATGGGAACGTGGACGAGAAAGTAGACAGGGGAAATCAAATCACCCCAAAATTGTAAACAAACAGAAAACATTATTATTATGGAGAAGAGTATTCAAAAATGTGGTATATTGAGAAAATGTAAATTGTAATATATCTAATATATATATAGTATATAGAGATATATCATGTTTAATCTTTTCACGTTGAACAATTTGTGTATTATTCGGCCTCCATGTAATAGAGATAGACAAAAACAACACTTTGACAGAGAAATTTTGATGTTCGAGTCTTATATATAAGTACATGGGCAAAGTAAATATTAAGAAAAAATTGTCCATCAAGTCAGTAGTGTGTTAATAAAGGAGGAGCGCCATATCTTTTTGGACGTGGGTTCAAATCCCCACTCAAGTAGTTTAGAGCAGTTAATATATATATAACTCAAAATTTGTATCTATTGAAAAACAAAAAAACACAATAAATTGAAAAAAATATTTTTTTCTAAATAATATTATCTTTTTATGCAATTCATTTGAATGAATTCGTGTTCATTCATCTGGATTCTAATGAATGAAATCATCTTTGTGTAGATTCAAATGAATGAAGTCAACATTTAGATTCGATTAAATGAAGTTAATTTTATCTAAATTCAATCAAACGAAGTTCACTTTAACTTTAAGGTAAAAGTACAAAATGTTATTTTTGAATTCTAAAAGCACTTATAGGAAATTTGTTTATTTGGTTATGAAATTCTTTTTCTAATGCTATAAGCACTTTTACATAGAATTATAAACAAATATGTCCAAAATCAACTTCTTATTTAATTAGATAAAGTTGATTTCATATGAAGTTAAATGTGCAACAAGCAATGAACCCCTTTCAAATAACATTCAACCACAATCCACTAGCATTCAACCCTTGTCATTATATTAAACCTTGTTCATAAGAAAATCAATATATATGTTAAGGTCTTAGAGTAAATATGAACTTGTTTTGTGGTATCTTTTTTAAATATTAAAATTTAAGTTATAGATCTAATTAACTTAGAGGAGATAAATAAGTAATTTTGTTAATTTTATCTAATTAAAAATTATTAAATAATCGGATAAACAATCGTATATAAATAACATAAAGTAAATATAAAGATAAATATGACATATGACTTTAAAACTCGTTTTTGTAGTAGTATAAAAACAACTAAGGTTATAATAATATTTTAAATAGAAAACCACTAGTCTACGTAAATAACTAGCTATCTACTATGAAAAACAAATTCAATTACAAAAAAAGGCCTTAAACTACCCTTCACAAAAACATTTAGAAGAGATAAATAGGTAATTTTGTTTATGAATACGCCCAATACTCATAAACCTTAAAAATAAAACTTTTAATTACAATATAGTATGATTTTTGAAAAACATTTATTCAATTTTTTTGTATTTAAATTATAAGATTGGTTATAAAATCTCAAATGTTTTTTCGACTTTGGATAATGGACACAAAAACATGCATAGAAATTATTTTACATTTAAAAATATACACAATACTTATATACCTTAAAAAATAAAACTTTTAACTACAATATGGTATTATTTTTGAAAAATATTTATTCAATTTTTTGTATTTAATTTATTAGGTTAGTTTATTGATTAAACATCCAATTTTTAAGCGACCAAATCAAATTGCCAAAATCTACGAGCTAGTATATTATTTTTAATTAATACTCGGAAAATTAAGTAATATTAGGTTCCCATAATTGGTGGTTCAGAAAGAGGTAGCCTCGCTCTTAAAACAAAAACATTGTAGCACGCAAAGGTCTTTGGATATAAAGTCATTCTAGACTGTACTGTTGTTTGTGAAACCCGTGACCCATATGTTGTCTCATAGCTTCTTTCTAAACAAGGCCTTGTGAATATCACACTAGCTTCCAAACAATGCCTCACTACAATCAATAAAGAAAACAACAACAACAAAAAATAAAAATAAACGAAAACTAAAATAAAATAAAATAAAATAAAATAATGCAATTGTTTTGCAAACAACTCTTTATGTACGATAAAGAATGTGGATTCTAACAACACAAGTCAAAACCCAATAGATCTCACCAAGTGATTTCCTTGATCCCCTGCCTTTTCCCACCTTTTTATTCTTCCTATTTTTGATCATTTAGATCTCTATCTCAAAATGGGTTCTTCTATTTTCTTCATATTTGTCCTTTTCTTTTCATTTCCTCACAACCTCAATGCAGATTCAAATCTGATAAAAAAAACTTGCAAAAACACCAAATATTATGATCTTTGTTACTCATCTCTTAAATCTGACCCCTCTAGTCAAAATGTAGACACAAAGGGTTTGGCTAACATAATGATTGGGATTGGAATGGCAAATGCAACAGCTACTTCTACTTACTTGTCCTCTCAATTGCTAAGTACAACAATTGACACAATTATGAAGAAAGTTCTCAAAGAATGTGCTAATAAGTATAAATATGCAGGTGATGCCCTTCAAGCTTCTGCTCAAGATTTGGGGGTTGAGTCTTATGATTATGCTTCCATGCACATCTCTGCTGCTTCTGATTATCCAAATGCTTGCCATAATGCTTTTAGAAGGTACTCAGGATTGGTTTATCCTCCAGATCTTGCTCAGAGAGAGGAGGGTCTAAAGCATATTTGTGATGTAGTTTTGGGAATTATTGATAATCTTGGTTGGTGATTTAAATGTTTTTTTTATAAAGCTGATATGTGAGGAGCATCTTCTTTTGCTTTTTAACATCTTTTTTTTCTTTTGATGATTATCTTGTGGTATAGTTTTAACTTTACGTTAATTCGTTAGTTTTATAAGAAAATTCTCTTATTAATTAAAAAATATATCAATGCATTTTTTATAAATAATATAAGAAATATTTTCGTGATATATTATGTTATTTATATATTATATTAAATTTATATAATATATATGTTTTTAGTATTATGGGTAAATGATTAACATTTTTTTTAATAGATTTTTCAAGTCCATATCTCTCCCCCAAAATATATTAAACAAATGTGTATATATCTCAATATAAATGCTTTTAATGGCTGCTTGGACAATAGTATTAATATGATAATATCCGTCATAAATAAAGTTAAGACGTGGTTATATCTCTTTTATATCCCTAAAGTGAAACCTACTCTATGAGAATTTTGGATTATATCCCTAAAGTGAAACCTATTCTATTAGAATTTTGGAGGGATTTTAATATATATATATGTTAACGGGAGCTATAATGTTCAACAAATGTAAAATATTTTTGCCTATACCAAGACTAGAAATCACGATTCTTTAAATATGGGGCATTCCCATCACCACCTATACTAAGGCTTACGTCTCATAAATATAAATTTTAATTAAAGGTATCATTAATGCTCACTTACATGTTAGGCGTGGAATTTCTCAAATGTTAGAAAAGAAGAAGAACTAGATAAGGAGGAACTATTAGCTATAATTTTCTCATCTTTTTATTGAATTAAATGTGGCTATATATAGCCTTACATGCACATGAAATTACAAAGAAATCATACTAACAAATTTTGACATTCTTAACTGAATTGTAACCCTTTTTATGCTACGTTTTCTAGTGGTCCTCTCCATCTGTGTTGCCTGCACCTTAGCGTCGTGTGTGGTTCCCTCCTGCGTCTCGCGCACCCATGTGTTGCGCCAAGTAGCCCGAGCATGTATGCTAGTATCATTCCATCCCCCTTTTAGAATGCTTGTCCTCAAGGATGAAATTGAAGTATGATTTGGTAGGATTATAGCATGTGCTTTGAGATAGAAGAAATTGGTAGTTCTGAATTGACCTTGGTGCAAGCCCATAGTTCCAAGAAAATTGCTTCGATGCTAAGGTCACACCCACTTGTTATTATTTTTCATTCAGCCAACTACTCTGTATTTGAGACAGGCCTTATAGGAATACCAGTTGGTATGACTATTACATTTACACCTTGTAATGAGTCAGCTAACTCACATTTCCTATGAAATCCCTAACTTGAGAGGAAGTGTTGCAGTGATTAAAACAACAACAACTCCCTTGACATTTGCTATATCATAAAGATGTAGTGTAGAAACCAGTAGAGACTTCTTGATAAGGAGTGACAGGGGTTGGCCTATCCCTTTGGCAATTCCAAGGATGGCTACTTTAGAAGATGCATGTGGCTGCAAGTGGTATCGAAACCCTTGATCTACTTTTTGGTTTTTTTTGCATAAAAGATCTCCAAAGAGCTACATTGCCTTCCTTGCTGAGAGAAAATGATTCTGACTCGCAACTCAAGGAACCTACTGCCTTGAGACCAGTGAAACTATTAACAGAGGTTGGGGAGTTAAACCTAAGAATGCATGGGTTTGGCTGTGGAAGTGAGCTTACTTTGGGTCCAAGAGAAGAATTTGTTCCAATTGAAAGGATAGCTGTTGAGGTTGTTTTTTCAAGCCCTTCTCTCAAGGAAGACATGCTTTGATCACTATACTTTAGAAAAACATTCCCAGTAACCATTCCAAATAATTGGGAAATCATTCCCAATAATTGGGAAATCAGAGCCGTGCACCTGGTATATTTATAACAACATATTAGAATAACATATTTATAATTTTTTCTTAATATGTGGAAGAACACAACAGTTTGTTCTTCTAATTTATTAGGAGCCAACACCAGCAAACAGAATGGTCCAATTGTGCCACCGACAGAGGCATCTTTTTGACTGCATAGCAATTGTGGATCAACTAAACTTGTGTCCATTGACTCTGAATTTTCTATATTCATTCCATTGAGTGAAATTTCCACATCCGTCAATGAAGCTGTGCTACCAGAAATTTCCACATCCGTCAATGAAGCTGTGATACCAGAAATTTCAGAAACTGATCCAACCTCGAGTTCCTTATCATAAATACTGACCTTTTTACCACGAAGTCTCTCAATTTCTTTGACAGACCCTTGTACTAATTTCTTTCTAGATTTACTTAGAAATACCGTTCTAGGAATGGCCTAAAGACCAGCCCATCCTTTAACATAGGAATCAAAATCACTATCTAATTCATTCACCTAACCCCATAGTATCCTCCTTCTATGAGCACCATCATAGAAGGTTTTGGAAGCATAAAAGTTTCCATAATCATATCTCAGATTTGTACTAACACCGACGAGGTTGAAACTAGCCACAAATTGTTCTGTTTCAGTCAGGTAGTTCCCAAGTAAATAATAGCCATGTTTGTTATCAAAGAAGCTTGTTCTTAGAACATGTTTGTAATATTTATCCTGATCAGTTGTCTCAACTCCATTTGTGTTACTAGTGCTAACAGGAAAGAAATCTACACATTTCCACATTCTAGTTTTTGAAGATAAGTGAAAAGGATCCTTAGACCTAGTCTAGTTTATCTTAAGAACTACCAAATTTTGGACTTCAAGGCTTAAGGAATCAATTCCAGTGTACATAATGACATGTTTAAGAGAGTCATACCTTCCAAAGTACAACCCCAGGTTCACAATGATTCCAACATAAGAAAAGGTTGAACCCACAGTAAGGGCCAACAATACCCTCATTTTTCTGAGTCTTTCTGTAGACACCAACTAAACTATCAAGTGGTCTTTCTCTACCTTTCTTTATAGCCTTTGAATCATCAACCAAGCAGTTGATAACATAGTCCAAGGAGTAGACAAGGAAAGAGCACCAATAGCACCACCAGAATTCCATCTTCCAACAACCCATTCACAGTAACCATTTCTATCTTCCTTAAAGTTAAATAGTCTCTTGAAGTAAACTTTGATTGTTCTCTTGAAGTAGTTATCAATGTCTTTGTAATATTTAGGAAGCCTACCCAAGTTCATCATCTCATCCTGATTTTGAATCCATAGTTTAACATATTTGATTGGGGCAATAGCCATCTGGGACACCTCAGTAGGAACTCCACTCATAAGGAATTCAACAAGGAAGTTTCCTTATTCTGTAGGCCCAAGAACAAAATTAGGGAACAATGCTGATTGAACCCTAGATAGGTCAGTAAGAGCTCTACAAGTTGGGGAAGATTGATTCCACAATGCAAGGTTTGAGTAGTTTGTGTAAGCATACTTCCTCTGCTGCACATCAGGTCCTCGAAAAAACGATTTTAAGCAAGTGATATGTTAGAAGTTAGATGGAGTTGCCAACAATTTTTTGAACAATAGTTGGTTGCTGCTGCTTATCAACCATTCATTTATGAGCACGCAGAAACCCCTTTGAGCTTAGCCGTACAATGACAAAAGTAGAGAAGAACAAGGATGACTGTGGAGCTATAGCTGAGGTGCGGGCATATCAATTCTGGTTGTCCTTAGTTTTACAATGCCCCAACGTAAGATCTTAGTGGAAACAAACATGCAACCTCCTCGACCCTTATTCCCGACAGTTTTCCTACCACCTTTGAGAGCATCTCCACCAGAAATGCTAAGCCATCGGCATAATTTCGTGTGACTGCTATCCCAACGAGATAAGAGCCTCACTCGATAGGGTTTCACATGGATAATCTTATCATATGGAGCAATCATTTCTTTGTGGATTGGGCTATAAATTTGCATAAAGGCTTGAAACTAAGCCCATTTGAACGTGTGAGGCTATGTCTACGATATAAGCTTACTTCGTGGGCCGATATACGAGCTAATTTTGTGAGTCCAACTGATCCACAAATCCTTGGCTTGGGTTCTATATTAATCCATGTTCCCTCTCCTTGTAACTCAGAAACACAGTTCTTACTACCTCTGATTTCTATGGGTTGGGATTCTCTCATCACGGGGAACCAGTGGGTTGAGTTACAGATCTCTCGCAGATCTTAGGTGAGGTATGAGGGTGTGATTTAAGTAAAGGTGATGATTGGTGTTTGAATGTTTTTGAAGACGCCAAGAACATTTGAACTGCGTTCTTGAAGTTAGAAATCTCAGATTGAACAATTGTTGCTGGGTATGAATTTGATTCAGATCCGGTTATGAGTTTCGGATTCAGAGGTGTGCTATGGGAGGTGCGAAGAGCTCGTAGAGCTATCACCTCAGCTTGCAACGCCTATAGGATGACATTGAATCTCTCTGTATCGAACCCAGATGGCACGAAGGAATCAAATTCCTCATCAAAGGTTTCTATGTTGGATCGGTTCCAGTCGTCCATGGCTGGAATCGAATTCGATACCATTGTTAGGTGTGGAATTTCTTAGAGGTTGGGGAAGAAGAAGAACAGAGGTAAGGTGGAGCTGTTAGCTATAATTTTCTCATCCTTTTATTAAATTAACTGTGGCTATATATAGCCTTACATGCACATGGAATTACAAGGAAATCATACTAACCAATTTTGACATTCCTAATTGAATTGTAACCCTTTTTATGCTGCATTTTCCAGTGGTTCTCTCTATCAGCGTTGCATGTACCTTAGCGTCGTGCATGGTTCCCCCTACGTCTCATGCGCTCATGTGTTGCGCCAAGTAACCCGAGCATGTACGCTCGTATCATTACATTCTATTTGAAATCATTTATTTAAATTTAAATAAACTATTGTTGATTAGAGAATAAGTAGAGAGTAACATATCTAAGCACTTGTGTTTTTATTGGGGTGAAAAGTACAAATATTCTTTTTTTTAATACGGTTTAGTAAGTTAGTTACTATTAACTTTTTTATTATAAAAATAATTATATTTAATCATATAATTATTTAAAATATATATTTTTGTCCATCAAAAAATTATATTTTATAATAAAATGTCAATTTTTTGTGAATAATAAGACTAAGAATCCAACATATAAATTATAGTTTATACTATTAAAGTATACTTTTGATATGAACTATTATGATTTTTTTGTTTATTGGGACAATTATTCATTGATTTTGAATAAATTATATAGATTAATAGTACCTCATATAATGTATGAGAGAATATAAAAACTTAAAAATGAATGTACTCTTTTTTATATAAATTTATATTTATATTTTTAAACTATTATTAGTATTTACATATACTCAGTTCTAATTTTCCTTTTATTGGAAACTAACTAGAGTTTAATTTTTTTCATTAAAAAAATTGAGATTAATTACCTATAATTAAAATTGAGCTGTTTCTAGAAGACGCGTGCTTTAATAATAGTGTAAATTTATTACTAGAAAACAAAGAGTAGGTATGGATATGACGCGAGAGATTTTCCACTAAATATAACTGATTGACTATTTTTTTCAGGGGAACATATTATGACGTGAAATAAGAATGATATATTTAGAAAACCGATGGATGTATTCTTCTTTTGAAAAAAAAAAAAACTTCAAACATATTTTGTTTGAATTTTTTTTAAAATATCTTCAAAATTTAATTTATTATAAATATGCTCTTAAAATTTATTATTGTGTAATATTTATATTATTTTCATCATTTCTATGAACAGACGTTGTTTTCTTTAACACCACAACATAAAATATTAAGGAAAACAAATGTTGTTAAGCGAATGATGAAAATGATATTAAATTTTGTTGAAAATAATATAAATATTACACTCTAATAAAGTAAGGATATTTTTGCAAGCATTTGTTCATCATGGTAATTTGTTATTAATTTTAAACATTATGAATATAAAATAATTTTAATATAAAATAATAAATTAATATACTTCTTCTAAAAACCTTAGAATATGTGAAGATTACTATAGAATGAAATAGAGAAGAGAGAAAATGCAAAGAAGAGAAAAACTCATAATTTCTTAGCATATATTTTAGTAAATTTTGTATTATATAGTATAGTCTAATAGTAGTTATGTAGAGCATAACCAACTAGATGACATGTCATTCTAGTGTAACAAACAATTCATCTTGCATATATGACAAACTTATACACTATACAACCTTTAACACATCACATAACCTCTTGGGCTCTGAAAGACAATCATCTTAGTCTTCAATTTAGCAAACCTAAAACTAGGCAATAACTTGGTCATAATGTTTGCAATCTATTCCTTGGATGATGTATACTCAACTTGTAAACCAGTTAAAATATTCTCATGAATAAAATAAAAATTAATTTTTATGTGTTTGGTCTTAGTATGAAACACATGATGTTTAGATATATAACCAGCACCAATATTGTCACAATGTAATACAGGAGCTTCAATAAAATTCAATTCTCAACTCAGTTAGTACTTTTTGTGTCCATAGTAAGTAAACTCAACCTCAATTAAGACCTTTACACTACCTTTTGCTTCCTTTAGTACCAAGATACCAAAGAATGGCCTAAGTAGACATGGTAAAGAATGGCCTAAGTAGATATGGTATCCTCCTATGGACCTTCTAACATCATTATTAGAAGCCCATTCTACATTTATGTAAGTTATAAGACTAAGGTTTATGGATTTATGTAACATAAGACCATGTGTAGTGGTGCTGTTAAAGTACATGTGTCAAAAAGAGGAATAAGTTTGTTTGTAGAATTTGTTGTTCTTTGCATTGCTTGTATGTTGCATGCATGGAATGTGAGTGTAGGTTTCATTGCGTCATGTTTGCTTAGCTTGCGTCAAAGGGAGTTATGTTGTATCTATGTTGCATGTTAAGTGTGCTTAGTCGATCAATATGTACCTATGTAGGGGTAACATAAAAGTATTTGGTTAGATTACATGTATTTGCATGATGCATTTACGAGTATGTGTTGTTTTGTAAGGTCATGATAAAGGTGTAGCACACACTACTACAAATTCAAGCTTTTAACCAACTTAAAAAGTCATTTTAAGTCGGTTAGGTGAACTAACTTAAAACGAGGAGACTTAAAATTTAAAGTTGGTTCACTTTTAACAGACTTAAAACGAGGAGACTTAGAATTTAAAGTCGATTTACTGGTTGACCGACTTTAAATTCTATATTTTTTAACATATTTTGAGAATTTTTTGCTATCCCCACTACCTATTTTCGATCACATAATAGCAGGGAAAAAAATATTTAAAAGAGTTTTTAAATAATACAAATTATTGAAAATTAAATATTAATTAATTACTTGAGAATAAAATTTATTACAAAAAACATTTATATACAATACATATATATATTTAACTTAAATTACAAATAAAGTGATGATGTCTCTTTTGTCACAGATTTTGTGATATTTTCAATTTATTTCAGGAGAGAAAGCTTGGTTTGTTGCTTAGAATCACCAGTAATGTCTCATTTACAATGAAGAGGGAACTCTCCAATGAGATGAGATGGAGTTTGGGTAGAAAAATAGGTCCAAATAATAATTCATTCCCCTAAACATCCATGAAATATAAACACCAACAAGCCCAAACTTCATAGACATAAGAATAGAGAAATTAAAGCATTAAAAATATTACCATAGTGTTGTCCTTCGCTATTCAATATCATCAGATTCTTCTTATGATGTAATAATTTAAAGCATGTATTCTACCAATTTTTCATGTAAATCCTCAAAACTTTTCATATCATAGCTGAATTCGTTCCAACCAAATAATTACATTTATTTAAATTCAAAATAAGAATGTAATATCATGAATTCACAAAAAATAACTTATATATATTTAAAAAGTATATTAGTAAAAGAGATTACCACATCTTTAATTGAAATGTTGATATTTGAGGTGATTTTGCTCATAAATTTTATGACAAAATAACCACACATGACTCTATCATTTTGTTGTGGAGCGTACAAAAAAAAGTGTACATGATTTTCTATTTTCGAACATTTTTATTATTCAATAGTAAAATTCATTAAATTATTAATATTTGCTTGTACATATCATAACTTTGTCCCATTTAAGTTTATGTGATTTTTTAAGGACAATGCCCCTACTCTTGTTTCACAACTTCCATGCCCTAACAAAATTTAAAATAGTTAGTTATTTATTAAATATTACAAAAAAAACTAACTATAACTCTTACATTTCAACAATTTCTTTTGTGTTTTTACTCAATTCTATGGAAGTTGAGTCATAGTACCAAACATAATTGTCATATAGATCAAGGATTATCAACATCCTATGATCTTGGTCTTGTTCAAACTTTAGTGGCTAAGGGATTATCAACTTCTGTTTTATGTTAAGTGTTAATACTAACATTTATAACTCAAAAGAATATCACTATGGATAATGTGATACCTAACCTTATCAACATCAAGAAATTTCTCATTTTTACATTTAACACATGGGCATCGAATCATACTAATTTTATTATTATTATTTCTACGAGCAAATTTCAAGAAACTTTCAACTCCAAAAATAAAATGTAGTCGTGCTTAATTTGAAACTTTGACATCCAAGATTTGTCCATTTTTTATTAATGACACCAAGCATATTAAATATGTATCCAACCAATATATTTTAGATATTATTATATATGAATTCCCTAATTATTAAAGTATCTATCAAAACATTATATAAAAATAAATAAATAAAGTAATTAATAAACTCAGAATAAGATTAACAAATTTATAATATTAACAATATATATAATATATAATAATATTTATATATATAAATGCATGTAATTAATAATAATAAATATTAATACACTTATTATACATTATATACATATAAAAATATATTTTATATTATATATATATATATATATATATATATATATCATGCACATGTACATGTAAATAATTTTCAAAAATTTTAAGTTTAAAATAAATTAATATATATCAAAAACCTAAATACATAAAATTATTAAAATAAATAAATTAATAAAATATCTTCTTCTCTTATAAGCCTGAATAAAAATACACAACTTATATAACATAAAAAATTATACACATAATCAATAACACATAATATACATTAAAATAATAAAAAATATGAATAATAAGTGTAAAATAATTCATAGAAATACTTATAAGAGTAAATGAAGTGACAAAATGAAGAAAATGAATCAAAAAATAGTGTTTGGTAGGTGAGAAAATGAAGAAAAATAGGTATATAGGTTTTGAGTATTATGCTAAAAAAAAGTGGATCTAGAAGAGAAATTGGTGAGGAAGAAAACCAAATTGATGGCGTTGGAAATGATGATCGAAAATGGCTAAAAAATGAGAAAGAAAATAGAGATAATGGATAATTTTTCTCTATAAGGAAAGAGGGAAACACGAGCTAACAATGTTGGTAAATGGAGGAGAGAAGAAGATAAGGAAAAAAAAGGTAGTATCGGTTGACACGTAGAACCAACGTAAAATCATACATGTAGCGTCGGTTCTATGTGTCAACAGACTTAACAAATTGCAGAAAAATAAAATAGTAGCATCAGTTGACACGTAGAACTGATGCTACACATAAGATTTTAAGTTGGTTCTACATGTCAACCGATGCTACACATGGCTTAAGTTGGTTGACACATAGAACTAACTTAAAATCTTATGTGTAGCATCAGTTTTATGTGTCAATCGACTTAAAAATTGTAGAAAAATAAAATAATAGAGTCATTTGACATGTAGAACCGACTTAAAATTTGTTATAAGTTAGTTTTAAGAAAAAATTGACTTTATATCCTGACTTATATACCCTTTATTATAGTAGTGAAGAGATCTTGAGGCACTGGTAGAGTTGTGGAGTTGGACATGCAGCTTGTATTGTGCATCAAGATGGATGTATTGATTCTTGAAAATGGATGGAACACGAAAAGATGGATGATCTTGGAGTATGTGTGTTGGGGGTGTCTGAGTTATGTGTCCATCTTTGTTCATAGGAATAAATTTCTTTCGGTTATCTTGCTTGATTATCTTATTTGTTGATGTAGAGTTTGTTTTAGTTGTGTAGTGTTTTTCCACGAAATCCAAATGGAGAGATTGTAAGTCTTGTAAATCCTTTGAGTCTTTGTTGGCATTCTCATTTGTAAAACATAGAGTCTATTTGTTTTGCTTAGTATTTTATCTTCCCCTGTGTATGGTAAGTTACTGATGGTTTAGTGCTACACACATACATTTAGATGTGAACATTTTGTATATGAGTTTGTTTACACAAACAAGTTTTTTTTAGTATGCATGCTAGGTTGCATTTCAATCTTATCTTTGCGGATATTTGTGAGCTAATTACTTGGCAAATTTTTGAAAATAAAAACTGATTTTTGTGGGCTTTCCACCCCTTTTCCACTACAAGCTAGCTAGTGTGTAATGAATATTACCTTTGTCAACGTTTAACTATTACTTTCACTACCATGGTAGACGAGGCTCACCATCGTGGTTAGCGAGAAGGGTGTCGAGTGGCCAACAAGGTACCCAAAAATATTGGAATTTTCTAAAAATACCCCATCTTTTAAATGGTTTAGTTAATTAGAAAATTTAGGAAACTTTACAAGTTTTGAGATTCGTTTTTCAAAGATTGAAAATTGTTTTCTTGTTCTCGGTTACTAATACTTTGAATGGTGAGGCTCTGGAAGAGTATCAAATTCAGCCTTGGATTAGAGTAGCTATAGAGGTAGTTGGTAAAGGCAACATATGTGCAGCTTGGGCAAGAGTCCCGACTGATAGAGATCTTTGTGTTTATATTTCTATTGAGTTGCAACTGTCTTATTCATTAGCATATTGTTTGTTGTTGAGTGATTACCATAAATAATCGAAAAATGTTACCATATATACAGGAAATCTACATCAGTTTACCATATTATATTGTTGTGTTTTAGGATGTGTTGTTTCGTTAATAAAATTAGAGTTCTATCCAAGATTGTTTTAATATATAGGATCTAATTGTGATTGGAAAGCATTTTGTTCTTATAAGTCTTATCATTTTTATATTGGCATTCTTGTTTGCAAAACACACGTGTTTGTATTTTATTTGATGTTTTTGTCTGTCCTGTATAAGATTGGTTATGGGTAGCTCAATATCATTTAGGACATAGTTGCATTTTTTCGGTTACACATATTCATCTTCTTAGTTTGTGCATATAATTTGCATTGTTGGGTATTTGTTGTCAGAGTGTCCCGTTGGGGACTCTATTTATGTTGTGTTATCCTATTGAGGACTAGACGTTTCTTCTTATCAAAAATGATGTTTGTTGTGGATTTAGATGAGAAAGCTTACGAGCGAGTAGACATTGTTTCCATTAAATATTTTTCCTCTTCAGGATGCTCGCTACCCCCATGTCGAGTAGGGTCGACAAGTGTGTAATGGATAGTTTAACGGCTAGTTTGCTTGCCAACCCTATGTAGAAGAGGGGTTAGTGAGGGGGGTTGGAAAGGGTCCGAGTGGATGAATATTTCTATAAATTCTCCTTTATTCCCTCTTGTGTTCTTGGCTAAAATTGGGGAAGCTCTATGTGTTTGGTTACAGACTTCCTCGGTTCATTTGTGGTCTATTTTCTTTTTGAGTGTCGAGTCTAAGAAATAGTTAGCATTTGTGTGATTTGGCTCTCCTATCTCAAACATTGGGTTGAGTGTAAAAAATGTGAGATTGAGTGAGATTTTAATAAGAGGTAGAATTTATGGTTGGCTAGGGGAGAGCCAAATCATTTTTGAGAATTTTCTCTCGGTGTTGACATGGGTACCTCATTTCATTTCACAATTGCCTTGAATGTTTGCTTAGTATTTGTGAATCTTGTTTGTATGAGCAAAACTGTGTTATTAGTTTAGGCTTAGTTTTATTTGCGAGTTCTAGTGAGTAGGTGTTGAGGTAGGTACCTCATTATATTACACGATTGATTGGTAAAGCATCGTGTGCTAGATGGTAGCATGTCGTGTGTTGGTTGGGTATTATAAGGTTTCAACATAGTGCATAGGTGAGGAACCTATGTATTTATGTGTCATTTGTCAGCTATGTGTTGTTGGTCGCAACATATTTGAATGTTAGGGGGTAACACTATTAAAAAAATTTCTTTTTAGAATGATTAATAACCTTCCCTAAAAACCTATTGAGATGGTTTTTTTTTTCAATCGCAACCATCCTCTATATAGCTGTCCCCATAGGTATGACTTTTTACAATGGTTAGTAACCATCTCAAAAGGTAAATAAAAATCATTCCTAAAGTTACAATCATTCTAAAATAATTTTAGGGGTGGTTTAAGCTTACTTTTTGGGACATTTAATAACCGTCCCTAAAGACTTTTAGGGATGGTTGTAAACAAATTTTTTGGGATGGTTAATAACTGTCTCATAATACATAACCTAAAAGACTTTTAAGGATAGTTTTTTTGCTAATGTATTGAGATGGTTAATAATAGATTAAGTGTTCCAAAAGACAAAAAAAATTTTAAAAAAATATCTTATAAATATAATTTATATAGAATACACCTGTAAAATAAAATATATTGCATTCTTAAAATCCATGATCAATAATGATAATGTCATCATTTAAATAATATTAATAATTATACCTAAATAAAATTACATGTACCTACCTAGTTAATAATAATCACTATAAAATTAGTAATTAATTAGTTCCAAAACTTGGAGTCATTGTTCATATATGTCTCTATTACAATCAAAATATTATCATTTATTATTATTTCTATCAAATTAAATAGAATAATAATAATATCATGTTACATTTATTTTGTTGACAAAATAAGTAGACCGTTTATGTCGACAAACATCGATCTCTTCTCTTGTGTGCATTTTCCTTCCTTTAAACTACATAAATAAATAACATGCTCAAGTAAGAGAAAATATATATCAATTACATAAAGTATTAAAAAAATCCAAATACACATCTTAATTAATACTTACTAATCATGAAGATTTTCTCTTGGATTATATATAACATCCCTCGTATATCTTATGACATAAAATCTATGCTCAATATCATTAAGGTGTATGAGAGCCTATATATGAAACATATTCTTAGTATTGTTAAAAAATGAATATTAGTGAAAAATATTAATGTTAAATAAGTAATATATTTGTAAAAATAATTACTTTGATAGGTTGAATATTAGAAAGTGGTTTAAATGAACGTGTGATGACCGTGTACCATTGAGAGATAACGCTACAAGAACATACATTTATGTCATATATATATTATACTTAAATAAATACTAAATGTGATTTAAAAGTGTGTTTATTACCCAGACACTAATTGCACAAATTTAGGTGGTGAACTATTATCGAGTGAGTCAAACCATTTAATTACACTACTATATGGATGTACAATTCCAAGTATCCAATAATTTCTAGAAATAATATAAAATCATTAAATAATATCACAAGGTTAAAACAAATCTACATAAATTTCAACATAATGTAAATTACTCACTTTAACCAATAAGGTACTAAAAGTCATTTATCCTCACAAATATTAATCATTCATTGAGAAACAGAATCAATTTGTTCATCTAAGTTAGGACTCCATGCATTAAAAATTAAAATAGAATGCACAAAATGATATAAAGTTCTACTACTCGAATTCACCATATGATCAAAAAATATTCTACATCAATGCAACAAAAGAATTAGTAAAGAATCATTGACATGTTATAATCTAAAGATAAAGATATAAATTAATAATTATTAGTTATTACCCCTCATAAAGAGCAATAACAGTTGATTGAATCCATGTAATTGTGCAAATAGGAATAATATCTTCATATTTAATAAAAGAGGGGCCAATGCTTTATGCAAACGAAGCATCAATTGAGAACTCAACTTTATTTGTTAACATTTGAGTATATGCATATTGTGATGTGACATCTATAGGTCCTAAAAAATTCACTTCTGGATTAGAAGACTCAACTTTTTTCTTAATTGGCCCAACATTTGATGCACAAACTTTTTAACTAGCCTTAGTCACTTGAGAACAATTTTTTTCTTATTGGGCCAAACAATGATGCATAAATATTTTACTAGCCTTAGGTACTTGATAAACAATTGTTTCCTTATTTGACCTAACATTTAATGCATAAACCTTTTTACTAGCATTAAGTACTTAAGAAACAACTTTTTCCTTACTTGGCCCCATGGATGCACAAAATATTTTCCATAATTATAATCTTCTTTCGACTTTCCTAAAATCATGCAACGTATCATCAATATAAAATAAATTCAAAGAATATTCAATTTTCAATGAACTAAATATTTTACTAACTGATTCGCTTGATGTAACTATCCAAGCTTTTGGCCAAGCTACAAAGAATCCTTTAGATTCACCTATATATATATGTATCCATTTTTAACCAGAATAGGCAACACTGCATCTGACATGATTTTCTCATCTATACTTGTGAATTATATATTCCAAGAGGCATATGATGAACTACCTCTGATAGGTGGCTTGTCAAATAAACTTTACCTCTAGTCACAATATTATTCACATCATCCAATGCTAACTCACAAACAATTCCCTAAGACATGATAATAAGAGATAGATTATATCACTCTAAATTAATAGGTACAAGAAAAATGAATAAATAACATGATATTTAGCGTACAAACCTTTAACAAGCCAGTGAACGATCCAAAATTGGAGGAGGATTACAAGAGTTGATCCCATGTGTGAGTTTAGGACTTTTTCTTCCTAACTTAAGAGATTTATTATCTTCCAACAACTTCAAAACTTATTGTCTAAGTTGGTTTTTCTCCTTATCTTCTTCTTCATCTATTCTCTTTTCTTTTCTTGTTTCTTCCACTGTCTTGTTTTCCTATAAAATTGTTTAAATAATCTCACTTCAAAGCTAACTACTTTATCACATCTGGAGTGTTTTTTTTCCTTAATTCCATAGTTTACATGTCACGGTGACCATCTAAAACCAATTCCCTCATTTCCACCTTCCTTTGCATCTCTTCGTACAAATTACTTCAATTACATATGAAATCGATATATATATGAACATTTGGTTTAGCATTTGTTCCAAAACCAATGTCATCTTCTTATTTTACAAAACTCCATCTTTACAATTTTCATCTTTCCAAGGAACATGTCTTCCAAGAATAATTCCATCAGCATAATTTTCCTTTTATAATAGCAAATAGTTATATATTAACATATAATATATTTATAATTCACTAAAATTATCAATTTACTTACCAACTTCTCCTCTTTGTTATCAAAGTTAAATTGACCAGTATGTGCTAAATAAATAACCTATTCTTGACTCTTTTTTTCCACTTCTACTTAGTTTCTACATAAGATATATATTCATAGTGACCAATTTTGAAATGTATAAAATTAAATTAAATTATGTTAAATAAAAAATACTTTAAATTCTTCATATTGAGTCCTATGTGTGAACCAATCCCGTTGTTCTTGATTAATAGTTGTAAAATATTTAGGAATTGTATGCAACATATCGAAGTTATCAAGATGAAGCATCAAAAAATCATCATACAATGCATGCTTGTGCTTTTTCCATAAAAGCCCCAAAGACTCATGCCATATATACGGGCAACATTCAAGTCAATATCAAGAAATGTAAAAGTTTCCTACAACATAAAACAAGTACTAAATTATAAGCATAAATAATAAAAAATAAATTGTTAGTAAATGAATAGTTCAATATATACCATAACATTCACCCATGCCTTGTCTGAAAGTAATGTCTACTTTCAACCATATCTATAGTTGATAGGAACTTTATAACATGCATGTACTCCCAAACAACTCTTAAAAGTTGTACCATTTTTTCTAATAACTACACCTTTCATGTTGAAATGTACCTTTAACTATGTACCCTAACTCCATAGTACCACTAAAGATTTCATCATCGTATGACCTATTTTTCTTGTAGGCTTGTTGGCATTTGGTGATGAATTCATTCTACAATAAAAAAATGAAATAAGATGTTAACTAAGAATTTAAAATATTTTAAACTAAACTATATATGGATATCACAAATAAAAAACAATATGAATATACTTTATACCTTGGTCATTAAATAGAAAATATCAAGTTTCACAATCAATATGAGTGTAGCTTATTTGATTTTCATCTTCTCCATTATCATTCATGTCACTTGCAACTAAAAGTTTATCATGCTTCATAGAAATATCACCTAAAACATCATTGTTCATGGTATCAATGTAATCTCGATGATGATGAGTTAAAACAACCCACCATAATGTCTCTTGATCGTCTTGGATATAGAACACTTTTTTAGCTTAGAATTCCATAATGAGAGTCATATTTATGACCAATATGATTACGATCACCTTTATTTGGCTTCCCTAATACACCTGAATCATTTGGTTGACATCGATCAACCGAAAGACCAATTAGCTTGCTTTCAACTAAATATTCTGAACGAAATTCAATTACTTCTTCGGCAACAAAACACTCTACTATGCATCCATCTAGATTATCAAAATTATGAATATAACTTTTAAGAACTTTCATACCGCTCTCAAGTGCATGTGTACTAGCCCAAATAACTCTAACTCCCTTATGAGATGCACAGTAAGATGTATCATTCTATCAAAAAATGAGGGTGGAAAGTACTCTTTAAACTTACATAAGGTACATACAACTTTTCTCTATATATTTTCTAGTTTATTTACATGCATAGACTGTTTGCAAATATCATTAAGTAGTTATATATATATATATATATATATATCTATAATAGCATTCTTAATATCTTTGGGAAATATGTAAGTATTAGAATGGGAAGTATTTCTTGCATCATAGTATTAAAATAATGAGACTTTATTGCATTCAGCTTCCCATCTGTTGTACAAACCAATGACTATATTAGAGGAACATTTAAAAGGGACATTAACTTTGGATAATGTCTTAAAAAATGCTTCTTTTCTTGCTCACTTAAAGTGAAACATGTAGCAGTAACAAAAGTGCTATGTTTACCAATTATAGGATGCAACTCTGGACGTAATCTACTTTCTTGTAAGTCCAATTAGGCACCTAGTCCATCTTTCGTTTCTCCTAGAATATTTAGGAAGGTATCAAGAATGCTATAACACACATTTTTCTCAATGTGCATGACATCTATCTTGTGTCTTATAGGTAGAGAACTCCAGTAGTCTAACTCAAAAAATATTGATCTCTTTCACCAACAAATTGAGATGTCAAAAAACTTTTGTTGTTCTTTTGATTTATGACGAGGAAATGTTATTCCTTCAACTTCTTTCAAAATCTTTTCACCTGTTGGTGGTAATGGAAATAGGTAAAGTTATATTGTCCCATCATAAGATTTCCATTGATTTTAATAAAGATGATAAAGAGGGAGAAACTTGTGATGACTTATACATCACATTTTATGAGAATGTGTTAATGAATTTAAAATTGTATTCTTGCTACAAATTGGACAACCAAGTTTTTCCTTAATAGTATGACCAGATAATTTACCATAAGTTAGAAAATCATTTAGAGTCCACATTAGGATTACCTTCATTGTGAACTTTTCTTGATGATATGCATCAAACACTTCAATACCCTTATTCTATAGAGTTTTTAAATCATCAGTCAAAGGCTCCAAATACACATAAATGTCATTTCTTGGTTATCTGGGACCTCGTATCAACAAAGTTAACATCATTAACTTCCTTCTCATGAAAATCCATAGTGGAAGATTATAATTGACCAATAAAACTAGACAACAACTATAATTACTACTTAATGAACTGTGTGGATTAAAGCCATCATATGCAAGTGCTAATGTAAGATTTCTTGGATTTGATGCAAACTCTAGACAAGTTTTATTAACTAAGTTCCAAGAATGGGCATGTGATGGATGTTCTATTTTTCCATCCATCATTTGTTATGAAGCCTACCACATTAAGTTCTTTGATGTCTCAATGCTTCGGTACATCCTTCTAAATAGCAGAATAAGTGAAATATACCTCAACACCTTAGCATGAATTTAATCATTCCACCTTAATTACTTACAAATTGGACACATACTTGTATTTACACACTCTTTCCTGTAGAGTATGCAATCAATTAAATAAGCATGTATTTTGTCATATCCTATTCCAAGCTCATTTAGTGTCATTTTTTTACTCATACATTGAATTAGGAAGCCGATGGCCATCGAGTAACATTTCACCAACTACACTTAAAACCTCCCAAAAGTTTTTATTAGACAATCTAAACTTTGCCTTCATATTTCATAATGTTACTAAAGTTGATAACTAAGTAATGGTTTCCCATAATGGTTTCCCAGCATCCTCCAAAATATTATTAAATTCTTCACCATCAATACTTTCATGCACAACATCTAGCATTTCTACTGTGTTAGCAAAAACATCATCATTATGCTTTCTTTTTGTGGTGAAAGTTAGACATGATCATTCCTTATGCTTTCTAATCTCCTCTCCATGCCAAATCCAATTCTTATAGCTTTTTTCTATACCATTCTCAAATGCATAGTTTTGAATGTCATTCATATTAATTTTATTTTTGTTTTCATACTTAAGACAAGGGCACCTAATATTTCTAAATTTTATGCCTTCTTAGTAGCAAAATTAAGAGAGTTTGAGAGTTTTCAAGTCCTTCACTAAATTCAGTAGATCTTTTATTCATACATATCTAATATTTCAAGTTTGTTCTTAAATGTCAATAATTATTTAGAACATAGATTTATATGAATTGATTTAAAAGAGTCATATATATTCGATATTTGATTATATTAGTTATTTCTATTTTACTAATATATATCTCTTGATATAACATGGCATAATTATATTAAATTCATAAAGCATTATATATTTATATAAAGATAAATTTGAGCTAAATACTACTTAAAATCACCCTTTTAGACTTATTTTTCTACTTTATCTAAGAAAACAACATTCAAAAGCCAGGTTAATTGTTTGCTCATAAAGCAGAATTGCGAATACTCTTGAAGGAAATTAGGACAGTTTTCCAATTCTAATAAAATCAAACTGAAAACACACAATGTGAATGAATTTGAATAAATGAAATAATATAATTTACATGTAGTTTGTTAATTAAACACATTAAAAAAAGAAAAGAAAGAAATAGGAAAAAAGAAAGAAAGAAACTGGGGAAAAAAAGAAATAAGGGCATTTTCATTTCAAACAAGTGTCCAAGAAAGGTAAGTAGTTTACCTGTAATCTACGTAGGTGGCTGAGGTGGAGGCTAGAGGCTAGGTTGGAAGAAGAAGTTGTTGGTGCCTTCAGTTTATGAAAATAACAATTTGCGTTGGGGAAGTTGTTCGCATAGAAGAAGAAGCTAGACTACTAATTCCATCACAGGAGATGATTCTACTGGCGATGGCATCCTAATTATTTTGCCAATCGTGAGTGACACTGTGTCGGGAATGGTGGTTCAGGGGAGGCAGCTGCTAGAAAATTATTTGTATGTAATAGTTAGGACAAATGCAAGGGAAAAAAGATAGATTGTGTTTTTAAATTAATGTGGGAAAGTGTTAAGAAAGGTTAATCATTTTCCCAAAAAGTGATTTTTTAGTGACAGTTAATAATCACCCCAAGAGAGTTCAGAAAAATGGCTTAGGGATGGTTAATTATCGTCCCAAAAAGTGACCTTTTAGGGACGGTTAATAATCATTCGTAAAACCTTTTCATAAATTTCCATCTACAATTGTCCCTAAATCATCCTTTTAGGGACGATTTTTCATTTTTTCATATTTAGAATCCTTCCAAAATTTATTTATTGTTATAGTGTATAGCTATCGGTAGTCGATCAAATCACATGGTGATAGAGCTTTGGGGACGAGCTTGGATATACTTAGATCAAATGCTATGCAAGAAACAAGTAAGGACAACAATAGACAATTAGGATAGGGTGACTGATAGAGGTATTGACATTTATACTTGTCTATTAAGTTGTATCTTATTCTATTTTAGTGGATTGTTTGCTACCGAGTAATTTCCATAAGTAACTGGAGGATGTTACCTCACTACATATTTTGTTATGTATGATTGTATGTTATAAGAGTACAATCATCATTTACCGAATATGTTCTCACATATGAGATCTTGAAGTGATTGAAAATCCTTTATAGCTTTGCAGTATGCATGCCTGATTCACATGTTATGTGTTTACCGTAGATTTCTTTCTTATATGATGGTTTTTTTGTTGAATTAAGTATATATTTTTGTACTTTCACTATGTTAACTACTTAATTCAAGTTGTGAGGTCTGCTTGACCGAATTGTGATAGAAATCATGAAAATATACCAGGTGTTGGCATTTCCACCCTTCATATAGGTCATGATTGCCTATTTAGGTTACAAGAACTATTGACTTATGTGCAATTGTTCCTACATATGGAAATATTAGTTCTCTCTATCGCATGCTTTCATTTTTCTACTATTATGTTGTCCTACCTTGCCATACTTTCTAATTTATTTGTCCATCTTGAAACATAAAGTATTATTATAAAATTCAAGAATCAAACTATTTTTGGGAAATGGACATAGAGGAATATACCTTAGGAGTTGATATGACCGTCTAGTCAAGGACATTAAATGTGACACTAGTTGGGAGGTAACCTGACCTTATTTTACTTATTTGTTTTTATTTTTTTGTATTGTAGGTGAATAAATGTGGAGAGCAATAGCATAAAAAGATTGAGCATTTCAACGATAGATGTGGTGTCCCAAGACTTAGAGAGTTTTCTTTCCTTTTACATTTTCATATTTGTATATGCACATTAAGGACAATATTCAATTTAACTTTAGAGAGGAAACTTTATTATCTACTTCAATATTTAGTATGCATTTATAATTTTTCGGAATTTTTTTTATTTTTAGTATGACTCTAATCACAATTTGGGAATAAATTCATAAATATATGGAAACTAAATGCATTCATACTTGATATGAAATATATAAACCTAATGATATATTTTTTGTCATGACTAAGATAAGGAATGTAACATGCTCGTTAAGAGACTCATATTAATCATGTGATATACTTGCTAGTTTTGATTGTATAGATTCAAATTTTTATGCACATATTCATTATTGATTTTGGTGTTCTTATTGAGAGAAAATTTATGGTGAGTTATACAAGTTGATGAGATCTATCATGTTTTAGAATTTATTTCATCATCTCTTGAGGCAAAATCCTAAATAGTATTTGGCATAAGAAATTATTTAGGCCTTATTTGGATTGATTGTGTCTTTCAAGCTAACAATTGTTAATATCTTTAGTCATCCATTTGAGTTAAATTAAGAACTTTTCGTATTTTTAAGCCACATTTTATGCCCAACCAAACTTGCACCTTTAGCTTGTATGAAAAGGAACAAATGCAATCATGTATTATTCTATAGAGTAAGATGAAATGTAATGCATCCTATAAAAAAATCACAACACAATTATCTCTCTAAAGAAAAAAAATAAGTTTGGGGGTACTATGAAGTTACAAAAAAATGATTTGAAATAAAAGAATATGAAAAGAATGATAAGATATGGTGCACTAAAATATCAAGTAAAATCCTAATTATAGTGCATGATGTATAAAAAGAGAGCTAAGTTGTTGAAAGAGCCTAAATGTCTTCCTTTATCGACCCCCATCTAAGCCTTACCTTATAAGTATGTAAAGCCCTTATTGATCTTTAGTTAAGTGTATATTTCTATTAGTGGAGAAGGATGTGAAAAATAGACTTAAGAGACTTGTTCTAAGATTGAATTGATTAGCATGCTTATATAGGTTAATTGAATGAGTGCATTAGATGATATCATGTGCAACATACACACGAATCAATTTGTCAAAAACTTTACATATCCTTTAATAGATGGAACGTTGATTGATGAATATGTGAACCTCCTTGTCATAGAATTATATGACTTTTGAGGAAAATAGTTTTTGCTAAATATGCATGTATTATATTTATATATATATGAATATACTATCCGTCTCATTTTATCTAGTTAGATTTGGCTTTACTTGAAGGCAAGAAAATAATTAAGTTTGGGGTGTGATAATTTTATGAAAGTAGAATTATCGGTACACTTTTCTACTTAATAATTGTTCATTTTATTTAATAAGTAGTACTTTTTGGGTTAAAAATATTAAAATGAATTTTCTAGTGAAAAGGGATGAAAATATATTTTTTGGAAATTTTCTATAATAATTATGAATTTTTTTAATGAATAACCAATTAGAACAAGACATGTGAGCACCACGTAAGAAAGGGGAGCCGATTGGAGTGCATTGCATGTACAAATGATCAATCATCACCACGTGGACACCATGTAAGCAAAGGGGAGCCAAATGGAATTCACTGTTTGTACTAGGTGATATAGGCATTACCACTTGTCGATAATGTCTTCATTTCGAGCTTTGCCTAGCAATCTGAATCATTGAATTATAATATGCCTTGTGTTGCTGACTCAATAAGCATTGATTTATCCCATTTTTCTCCCTTGCCACGTGTTGTGATCTCATTTTCTAGTGTTGTTTAACTTTCCTTTTTTCATCTCAACCCTTAATCTGAAGCTAATCTGATGGTCAAGATTTCATTTGAGCCTAATTTAACCCCCAAATTGCACCAAAAACCCTACTAGTCAAATTTACAATTTTTTTTATCATTTTTTGGTGCTAGGAAGATAGAAAAATATAGAAAAAGTTCAAAAGGAGATACAATTTGGTGAATATTCAAGAGGAGATTGGTGCTACAATTTAAGAGATTGATTGTATTTATTCTTTTTCTCCTTTCATTATCAATTTTCATGTTTTTCTTTATAAAAAAATCTAAGTTTTATGAATATAATTATGTCTAGCTAATTTATTAATCTAGGGGTCTTACAAACCCAATTATCTATATGTGATGATCTAATATTTTTACCCAATTTATGATTACAATTCAATTATATTATTTAATCTTATTTTTATGCTATTAATTATTTGGCCAATATTTGATCTATAGAGGCAATTAAATAGATTTTAGAGAATTATTCAATTATTTATCTTGATTAAATCACATGTATAGTTTCTAGGTAGAGATATATGATTCTTATATATGTGATCCATAATTGATGAGTAGTATGTCATTTAATTGACATGAGAATGTGATTAGGTTAATTACTATATAATGCATAGTTTACTTGAGAGAATAGTATATGTTAGATTAGATTCAATTGATCATGTAATTAATTGGTAATTATATTGGGGGGATTTTAGTGATTCACATGCTTAGAAAATTGGAAGATTAAGCATTCCTAGATATTTTCTCATATATCTTCCTATTTACTAATTTAGAGTTAAATAATTACTACCATTTAGTTTTAGTTTTTTTTTTTAATTTTGCTTTCTCAAAACACAATAAAATTAATCTTTATTTTTTAGTTTTAAAATTAGTTTTTAATAACATAATCTCTATGGGAACGATCTTATACTTGTGTACCCATTACACACAATTCATATTGATCAGCTATTATAGTATTTTCAATAAATGTCTTAATTGGATTCAAGCTTGATCAGAATAATTTTTTGATATGGAAAGAGCATATGGTCAATCTGTTCACTATTTATTGAGCAGAATTACACATCATTTGTAAAAAGATAGAGCCTAGCTAATAGGTTTCTTGAAGGATATTTAAAACTTAATCATGAGCATGATTTATGGTCTTGCATCAATAGAGTAGTGAAAAGTTGGATTTATGGCTTAATTTCTAGTTCTATATGTTTGTAATGTTTCTAGTAAGCATACTGCCTTTGATATGTGGCAAAGTCTGAAAGAAATTTTCTTTCTACTTCAAAGACATGTGTGATGGAAGTTAAGTTACAACTTTAGACTAATAGGAAAGACAATATGAGTGTGCTAGATTATTTTGACAAATGAAGAGTAACACAATTGAGAAATGCAAGTATACATGGTCATGGACAAGTAATAAATAATTTAAGAATAAGGATTTTCATACCCACAAGGATTAGTAACAGTTTCTACTACTTATTAGTTCATTAGTGCATTAATTAAAATTAGTAAATGGGGTTTTTAATTGTGTTTGAAGAAAATAATTTAAAGCTATAATGTAAATTGCACAATAGTAATGAGAGATATATGATTATGGGACTATCCTCACCACTATCCTACAATTTAATTAAGCATGTCATGAATGTAAACTAGTTTCCTAAGTTCTAAATCACTTTCATAATTTAAAATCATTCTTGATTTTTGAACTTTAACTTTAAAAATCTAGATTCACTTAAAACTTCCTACATTTTCTTCCTATGTATTGATTCAAAATACTATTATAAATCAACCTAAATCTTGAATAACCTAGAGGTCCATTTAATAGATTTAATTCATTCAATGCATTAAGATTTGAAAAAATGATAACTAAACTATGCAATATTAGAATAATCATTCAAGCTTTAATGTAGGTGTTCAACCTTACTTATGACAGCATCCATTAGGTACCACTTTGAATAAAAATATTAGCAATTACATACTAACATTTTAGCAAAGAAAGCCTAAGTCATAACATGCATAGTCATGTCATTTAAATATACAATTGCACACCCAAGAATCAAGAATATAAACTAAAATTTATCATAACATTAAATGAATTAAATCATAGTCTAGGATTTAGAATTTCCCATAATCATATTATGAAAGTTAGCTAGACATAGGTTCTAAATTAATCAAAAAGAAGATAAATAAGAAAAGCTTAGGAATTATTAATGATGAAGCCAAATAATCCCAATCTCCAATCTTTAATCTTTAATCTTTTTGTCGAAATCTCCTCCAACGATTACTTTAAAAGTTTTATTGAACTCTCTTATTCCTTGTAGAAATTATATGTTTCTAATGAATCCTTGGTTTTTTATATAGTGTATTTTTAGCTTAATTTGATTAGGACTAGATTTTTCTTGATCCAATGGCTATGATTATAAGTTGTTGCTAAAAAAATCTAGATTTATGTGTTTACATCTCGATCAATCTAACTATTGTGATTTCCAAGCTGAAACCACTCAAGTAAAGTTCGATCAATAGAAACACTTTTTGATTAATCAATCAGTTCTTGTCATTCTTGTCCTGACTCATTGATCAATCGAGTGTTCTACTTCATAATTTTCAACCAAAGGTTCTCTATTGATCTCAATCAAAGCTTGATCGATTGAGTTTCCTACTTTTGCTCTAAATACACATTTTTGCTTATTTTTGTTCATTTCTTCCATTCTATTCTTGTATAACATAGAATGAACATATAAAACACAAAAGGAACAATAATTATTTGTAATATATAGGAATTGATACACAAATTATGTATAACAATGACACTAATCAAAGAGTTTTGTTGATGAAATAGCAGTGCCTATTGATGATCAAGATTTGATTATCTTGATTCTTGAAGTTTAGGTCCTCGGTTTAATACTTGCATTTGTTCTTTGGATAAAGGAGATGTGAATCATGAACAACCCAAAAATGAGTTGCTTACGTACAAAAACTTGCTTGAATAACAAGATAAGGTAGAGAAATCTCAAGTTTATCAGAAAAACTATTCTAATGTAGGAAAAGGTGATAATAATAAGGGAAATTGTTGTAGTTCTCAATTTGCAACTATAACTTTAATGATTTTTCTGCTAGAAATCATGCACGTGGTAGTAGAAATAGAGGATGAGGTAAAGGACATAGCAATGTACAACATCAGTTTTGCGTAAAACCAAGACATATGTCTTTAGTTTGTTACATTTTGAAAAATATTCTTAATGGTGGTGTAAACAATGTCTAGAACAATAAAGGACAATATTATGCATATATAGCTACTTCTAACAATGAGAATAACAATATGCTTGGTTGTAAGATAGTGGTGCAAATCATTACATAACACTTTTATCAGCTAATGATAAAACATGCTTTAAAGAATATGTTACATGCACCAAATATGTTTACAAAACTAGTTTGATTAGTTAACAAATTGTGCCAAGATAATCAAGTGTTTTTTTCTCAAAGACCCTCTTACGAAGAGGATTATGCTTCAAATCCTGACAAAATATTGCTTGTACAAGCTAGGAAATAATACCCACATGAATTCTTCCATAAGATATAAATCTTATCTTACTAAGAGATTTATATGGTATGATTGACTAGCTCATTCTTACGATGTAATCGTACATAAAGTGTTACATATTTGAGGAATAATTGTGTCATCCACTGATGGTATGGCTAGTACTTGCACAACTTATGCACTAGCAAAAAAAGAGCACAAGTTACTTTTTATCTCTACACATGTAAATGTTGTTAAACCTTTTGGACTATTATATTTTGACATATGGTGATCAACTCCTCATATTAGTGTGAATGGTGATAGATACTTTCTACTCATATTAATGATTATACAATATTTTCATGGATATTTTTTCTTGCAAACTAGGGATAAAATATCGTATATTTTCCTTAAATTTAAACAAATGGTGGAGTGACAATTTAACATGGAAATTATACAAGTTGAAAGTGATGGCATTGCTAAATTTAAACCATTTTCTAACGTTTTTGAGAATGCTAAGGTAGTTTAAATGTTAACTTATCATCACATATCTCCTTAAAATGGCATGGTTGAGTCTAGGCGTAGGCGTATGTTTGATATAGGTTTATCATACTTGTTTAAAGTTGATGGTCTAATGTCCTATTGGCCATACAAAAGTGATCTAGTTTTAGTCTCCTTATTTCAAACTACATACATGTCAACCAAATTATAATTTCTTGAGATTTTTTGGTTATTTGAGTTTTCCTTATCTACACCCATTTAAAAGATTAAAATACAGGCTTAGACTATAATGTGTAATTTTCTTGGTTTGACACCTAGTCGAAGGGGTTAACTTTGTCTTGATATAGAATCTAATAAAATAGTCACTAGTAAACATGTTGTCTTAAGTGAATAAGAGTTTCTCTCTACTAAAGTTTTGTTTGTGTTAGAATCTCAAAATATGTCTAATCATATTCAATTTTCACTAATCGTGTACTAGCTTGTCACTTTTTGTGCATTGTGTCTAGTCAACCTTAACCTGCTCCTTTATATGCTTTATCTATTACTCATATGTCATTTAACTCTCCTATTCCATCTAATTTTTAGGTCACTTTCTCATCATCTATATCTTCTAGTATGCTAGCTATTACTTCTAGTCCTTGCACTATTTCTTTAACATCTTTTTCCATTTTGGGTGAGTCTTCTCACTTGTTATTTCTTCTATTTTTCCTTCATTTTATCCAAAGATAAATTTAGAATTGAGTCTTCTCACATGCTAAGCCTAATGCTCTTGTAGCTTTAACTTCTATTATACCAACACCTATGTCACATAGCAAAGTGGCATGCTACAGTGAGTAGTGAACATGCTACTCTAATAAGGAATCATGCATGGACTTTAGTGGATCCACCTTTTTCCCCTAAGGTAATTCATAATTTTGGGTTTTTAAAAAAATTAATGGTACTCTTGATAAGTGAAAAGCTAGGTTAGTGGCACAAGGGTTCTAGCAAAGTTATGAATTAGATTTTACTTAATCAATTGGCCCTATAGTGCAACTCACTTATGTCATATTTATCTTATCCATTGCTATGCATATAAGGCAATTGAAGATTAATAATGCTTTCTTAACGAGGAATGGAGGAACTTGTGTACATGAGGTTAGCCTATAGCTTTGAAGAATTTCATCAACCACACAAAGTGCTTTTTATGGTTTGAAACAATTTGAGGGTTTGGTTTCACAGATTATAGCAATGATTGCTTTGATCAATTTGGTTTTTTTGGTACTAAAATGATATAAGCCTTTATGTTAGTCGAGATGAAGAACATGTTATGTTGGTATTAGTTTATGAGGATGATGTCATCTTAATAGAGTCTAGTCTTACTCAACTTCAAGAATTTTTCATTATCATGAATAAGCAATTTATTGTTAAAGACATGGGAAATCTACTTTATTTCCTTGCCATTGATGTGGCATGTTCACCTCAAGGCTCATACATAAAGCAAGTCAAGTACATAAGAGATCTCTTACAACATTTTGGAATGTCTACATGTAAGCATGCACTTACTCCCATGGCTTTAAGGGGAATGTTGAGTAAGCATGATAACGGTGCTCTTGAAGATCCATCTTGCTACCTAAGTCTAGTAGGAGCTTAGTAATAATATATGGTGACTAAACATGAGTTAAGCTTTGTTGTGAGTAAGCTATGTTAATTCATGAGTGCACCAACACATACTCGAAGGTAGCCAAGTGTGTATTGAAATATCTAAAAGAAAGCATGGGCTATGGAAGGATGTTGATGAAACCTATAAAATTGAACTTGATTGGTTATATAGATGTTGACTGAGCTAACTATCATGATAATAGAAGGAGTAGGTACTGCATGTTTGTTGATGGTAATCTTGTAAGTTGGGCATCTTCAAAGCAAAATATTGTTTCAAGATGTTCCAATTAATCAGAATATTGAGAGGAGAACTAATATTTTATGGATATTATCTTTGTTAAAAGAGATTGGTTTTGATGTCTCTAGAAAATCTAAGTTGATTTGTTATAACATTTGTGCTTTAACTCGTAGCCAAAAATCCAATTCAACATGCAAGAACAAAACAAAAAGAAATTAATATACCTTTTGTTAGAGATTTAATTTTATAAAAGAGATAAGATATATTGTACGGTAGTTCAATAAACCAACTAACGTATAGTGCAAAGCAAACCCTAAGTTTAAGAGAGAGTATTTGGATCCCAAAGTTGTAAAGGGTACACATGTTCTAAGTTATAAAATGAAATGACTAAGATTTTGTTACACATAATATAACATATATTGTGTACAATTAATGCACATTAATGAAGCTTTCACTTCTCATTCATTTTCTTCACTTTACAATCCTCTCAATAGCATTATCCTCAAAGTCTTTCTATTTGGAGGATCAAATGCAACATTAGTTTCCATACGTTTGATTTTTATTCAATTTGATCTTTTTATAAAATTTTAATCCAATTTAGTCCCCAAAGTATTGTTATTATATCCATTTTAGTCAAAAACCACTTTTACATGCAAAACAAATACCACTCAACTATAGTTAATGGTTTTGTGAAAGTATTAGTAAGGATATCAACGTAAAAGCAATTTAATTTTTTTTTTATTTTTTTATTTTTACTTTTGAAAATATAAAAAACTTAATCTATAAGGAAAGAAAATAAAATAAATAAAATAAGAATCCACTCAAGTCATCCCTCTGTTTTCTCCCGTCATTCTCAGACTCTCATTCTCCCCTTCTCTTTCCACATGAAACCCTAATTTTTCAATTTATCATTACAAATCTAATTGTAGACCTTAATTAACATTAGATTTATTCTCAAAAACTAACAATAGGGAAAGAAGGATGGATAGTCAACCAGCAATTTTGAGAGAAAATCATTTTTTATGAAAAATCATTTTTGTATTTATTTTCCATTCGATTACTTAATATATTTACCAAAATAGATGTTGGACTTTAAAGAGGTTTGAGTTGTTTTACTTGTATTGGGTTTTGAATAGTTAAGATTTGTATATTGGTATTAATCATATAAAAAACATAGTTTTGCTTCTCAACACAGAAAAAAATATTTTTTATGGATTTTTGATAATACATTTTGGCATATTTTAATGAGATAAGACCAAAGGTTTTTTTATATGTTTTGAATAAATTTCTTAGTTCTTATCATCTTTAGTTGAAAAAAGTAGGTAGCTACATGATTCTTTTCAATGTTTATTATATATATATATATATTATTCAATTAAAAATAATAAGATAAAATAAAAGCATTGATAGCATAAGGTATTCTAATATTTATCTAGATTAACAATATACATAGGTGGTTATATTGATTATTTAGACTGGTGCAACAAGGAGATCTTATTATGATTCTTATTGATAATCTAGTTATGGGGTTGGGTCTCAATGGTAAACAACTAGAGTTTTATTTTAGAGTATCGAGAAATAATCATAGCATGGGACTTCACAAGATTATTGACATAGAGAAACTGATATTTTTGCATATATGTATACCTTTAAATATAAGAGGCATGTACCTTTTTTTATTGAGGAGAGTGTCTCTAGTTCTTTGGTGCATATTGAAAACCCTATTAAACTCTTCATTGAAAAAAGTTTGCATGAAATTAATGTAAATGAGGATAGTGACAATGATAGTACTGTTCAAGAAGGGGTATATGATACTGAAGATGAACAAAAATTAACAGAATTTGATTTACCACGAAACGAGAGATAAAATTAGCAAGTTAATGATCGTAATGAGAGTGGAGTAGATGAGGTTAATATTAATCTTGCAAACATTGATGATGGTGGGTAGGAATCTAATTATGGAGATGATGATGAGTTGAAGAGTTTGGCCGGTAGTGATGATGAGGGAAATGTTAATCAATTTGGATATTTCAACATTGACATAGAATTAAACAATGTAGAATTTTATGTTGGTCAAAAATTTCCTAAAAATAAACATTTTAGGAAGGCATTGTTAGTATTACCAAATAAAAAAAACATAGAAATTTGTGTCCAGATAAGAATGACCACATAAACATAAGGCATCACGTTACAAACCTTGTCCTTGGATGGTTTATGCATATAGAATGGATGATGATGTTAGTTTTGAAGTTCGAACGCTGATGAAGGATGATGAACATAAGTGCATGTGGACTAGTAATATAAGAGTTGCCGATACCAAGTGGTTGGCTAAAACATTTGAGGATTACTTTAAACTAAATCCAAGGGCTACCCAAGACAACATTATAAACTATGTCTTTAGTCAAACACACATTAATGTTACAAATTAATGTTAGTCAAAGCCAGGTATCTGAGGCATAGAAAATAGTGATGGATAATACAATATCAAAACAATATGAGTTGCTTTGGCAATATGCAGATGAGCTATAAATGAACAATCCAGGCATAACAGTGAAACTTCATAATGAATTGCAGGCAAATGGGACATGTAACTTCAAAAGAATATACATTTGTCTTTGGGCACTAAAAGAGGGTTTTTTAAGAGGTTGTATGCCACTTATATGTATTGATGCTTGCCACCTAAAACGGGTATTCACAGAAAAAAATTTGGTGGCTATGAGAATTGATGCAAATAATGGCATGTTCCCAATAGCTTATGCAGGTAATACTTACCTTTATTTTTATATTTTTCTTAACTTGTCGAATACAAAAAAAAAATTTATTTGTCACGTAATTTTTGTTTTTTAAATGGCAGCTGTGGAGGTTGAAAAAGAGGAAATATGGACTTGGTTTTTAAACATCTTGACCGATCTAGATGTTCAAAGAACTGATCAATATTATTATATGTAGAAGAATTGTTTCCCGAATGTAATTAAGCATAGAAATTGTGTGAGGCATATCTATGCCAACTTTAGTAACAAATTCAAAGGCAAAGAGCTAAAGAAAGCATTGTGCAATGTTGCAAAGGCAACACGAGAGGGTCAATTTAACATGGGAATGGATTATTTAAAACAACTAAACCCTAAAGCAAATGAGTGGTTATCCAAGCAACAACCTAGAAACTGGTGCAAGCCATTTTTTAAATTCATGTCATGTGTTTGTGTTTTAATGATATGTTTTATATTTACTTGTTTTGTTCTTAAGTATAGACTAAAAATTTAACATCATCATTTTCTCATTTAATTGTAGGTATAAGAGTGACATCTTGACAAATAGCCTTGCTGAAATGCTTTAATGGAAAGATAATGAGGGCAAGAAATCAACCAATCTTTAGTTGCTTAGAAACAATTAGGGAGTACATCACGAAAAGAATGGCAAAGAAAAGAGAAGAAATTAAAATTTGGAGATGTTCAATCGGGCCAAGAATAATAGGTAAGATAGATAAGTTGAGAAAGAATGTAGGTAATGTATAAATTTCATTAAAAAAATTATATATATTGTAAATGAAATTATTTTAATATTGTAATTGCAACTTGGAATCATGGGTATTGTGTTAGGAATAGTGAATGGCAACTTACCACTAGGGCTGGAAAGTCAATTTCCCAGGGAACTGATGAACAAAGCTCTCAACTTTTATGAAATTTGAAGAATTCAAAGAATGTCTCAAAAGCTAGATGTACCCATTAATTGATCAGTTTATGGACAAGAGCATAGGAAAAATTGTCTTTTAGGGAGGAGGAAAAAAGTATATTTTTTATTTTCCATACCATGGAAGGATTTTTAAAACAAAAAGCTTGATATGAGTTTAACAATATGTTATTTTCGAACATATGATGTGATTTATTATCAAAGTTTGATATAAAATAGAAATATGGTTTGCCATGAAATATAAAAAAAGAAAAAATTGTCATGATTTAAGCCAAAAAAACAAAAAGTAATAATAATTGTTATGAATGATCGTTCTTTCTAATCATATTAATTCATGAATTAGTAATTTTATCTCTATTTTTCGTGTAAGCATTAGGTTTTATTTATTTTCAATGAAACTTTACATTATTTTCCTTACTTTGTTTGTCACAAAACCATCTATTATTAGTATTTGTTTTGAATGTGAAAGTGGTTTTGGACTAAAATGATATAATAACAATAATTTAGGGATTAAATTGAATTAAAATTTTGTATAAAGACCAAATTTGATGGAATTAAATAATATAAGAACCAATGGTGTATTTGATCCCGTGGCGAGTATTTACTTTAAATTGTTTGAACAAATTTTATCAAAAAAGAGAAAATATATATATGGAGGTAAATAGTATATTATGAAGAATAGTGAATAATATTTTTCTATATGTATCATTTTCTTGCAAATATAAACTCTACATACTATACATGCTTAATATTTGAATTTCAACAATTAAAAATTTTAAACAAAAGACTTCTCACTACTACAAAAAGGGGTATTTAAGTCGTTATGTAAAGTCGGTTTTTGGAAAAAATCGACTTATAATGAATTTAAAATCGGTTTGGTGTAGAACCGATGCTATCCACGTTGGACGTAGCGTCGGTTGACGTGGAGAACTGATGCTACTCACGTAGATAGCGTCGGTTCTCCACGTCAACCGACGCTACACACGTGGCTAGCGTCGGTTTGCGACGTCAATCGACGCTACGTCCAACGTGGATAGCGTCGGTTCACCACGTAAACCGATGCTACGTCCTATTTTTTAAATTAAAAAATAGATGAGGTAAATACAATTAAAATTAATTATTATTTTATTTGACTCTTTAGAATTTAAGTTGGATAAAAATAGTATAATTTTTCCTTTTTTTTAGACAATTAGTTTTAAAAATTATATAATTTTGTTTATTTGTTTAGATATTTAAATTTATATATGTACCTATAATATATCTTTATTTAATTTTGTGTATATTTTTTAATTAAATATTATTCTAAAGTTATTATTTTTTTCTTTTTATATAGTACGTATATGCATAGTCTAAATAAAATAATAATTGACAAAAAAAAATTTTAATTGCGTGGATAGCGTCGATTGACGCGATGAACCGACGCTATCCACATAATATATCCGTTCGACTCATTTTTTACGCAAAATCCCAATTTTTTCATTTTTTTTCTCTATTTTCTCCCAAAACCGAGCTACACCTACCTTCTTTCTCAATTTCCAACCACCTCCGACCACAATTTGCAACGTCATTTTGTGAGTTATATTCCTCTTCTTATTATCTTTCAAATCTACTATTTTTTTGAGCGAAATACTCAAAAATTTTATACCAATTTTTTCACTTATTGTCACTTACAAAACACTATTTTCTTCTTCTTTTCTCCATTTAGTCACTTCATAACATTCTTGTAAATATTTCTATTAATTTTGCAGCTTATTATTCAATTTTTTTTTATTTTTTGTATAAATTTTTGATTTAGGTATGTTTTTTATTTTGCTTGTTATTTTGTTTGACTTATTTTATGTGGAAATAATATCTGAAATGTTGTGGGTTTGATGGATTATATATATTTACTGTGTATGGATAAATTTATTTATATATAAATAATTATATTTTATTAAGTAGAATTTTACAGCTTATTATTCAATTTGTTTTATTTTTTGTATAAATTTTTGATTTAGGTATATTTTTTATTTTGATTGTTATTATGTTTGACTTATTTTATGTGAAAATAATATCTGAAATGTTGTGGGTTTACTGTGCGTGGATAAATTTATTTATATATAAATAATTATATTTTATTAAGTAGAATTTTACAGTTTATTATTCAATTTGTTTTATTTTTTGTATAAATTTTTGATTTAGGTATATTTTTTATTTTGATTGTTATTATGTTTGACTTATTTTATGTGGAAATAATATCTGAAATGTTGTGGATTTACTCTGTGTGGATAAATTTATTTATATATAAATAATTATATTTTATTAAGTAGTGAATAGAGGAAAAATAATGTTTTTTTTAATTTGTAAGAAATTATATTGGTATAAGAGTTATACGTGCTATCTATTGACTCTTAAAAAAATTATAAATATATATTTATAAACTCAATAATTTAAATAATATATATATATATATATTAATAAAAATCAAATAATAACTAAAAACTAAGTAGTATTATTATTTTTATTTATATATACTACTTATGTGTTAAAATGCTAAATATGTTACTATAGTAGTCCCTATATACTTCTATAGAATGTTATGTATGTATAATTAATATTACTTTTTAATTATGATATAGTAACATGTTTAGAAATTATAATCATTTTATGTGATTGGTTTTTATATATTCATGCTGACATGTTGCTTATTTTTTAATTTGTATATAAATGGTTTTGTAAAATGATTAAAATGATAACTATTTTGTATTATGTATGTTTTGATATATATTCTAATAATTAGGAAATTTATATATAATAATACTTGAAATATATTCATTGGATACATAATTAAGTAATATGTTTAATTAATGTCATTAATAGAAAATGGACAAATCTTGGATGTCAAAGTGTAGAATTGAGCAAGACTATATTTCTGGAGTTGAAAGTTTCATGAAATTTGCTTGTAGAAGTAATAATACTAGAACTAGTATGATTCGATGCCCATGTGTTAAATGTAAAAATGAGCGATTTCATGAATTTGATGAGGTTAAGTATCACCTTATCTGTAATGGTATTCTTTTGAGCTATAAATGTTGGTATTATCATGGAGAAAATATTGATAATACTCATGGGAAAAAGATAAATAAGAATGTGAGTGGATTACATACATCTTATCATAATGTACATACAGAAAATATGTTTCATGGTGTTGAAGATGAATTACGCGAGGATGATTCCGAAACTTTTAAAAAACTTATAGAAGATGCCGAAAAACCGTTGTATCCAAAATGCAAAAAATACACTAAAATGTCAGGATTGGTTCATTTGTACAATGTGAAAGCAAAACATGATTTTTCTGACAAGGGATTCACAGAATTACTAAATCTACTAGTCGATATGTTTCCTGACGGTATTGAATTGCCATCTTCAATGTATAAAGTGAAGAAATCTCTTAGTCGATTTAGCATGAAATATCATAAGATTCATGCTTGTCCAAATGATTGCATTATTTATAGAAAAGAATATGAGACATTACATGATTGTCCTATGTGTAAAGAATCGAGATGGAAGCATGGTACAAATGAGAGTACAACACATAAGAAAGGCATGCCTGGAAAGGTTCTTTGGTACTTTCCTCCAGTTCCTCGCTTTCAAAGGTTGTTCAATAGTAAAGATATATCAAAGATGTTGACTTGGCATTCAGATAATCGATTTGATGATGGGGTGCTACGTCATCCTTATGATTCTTCAAATTGGAAAGTAACAGATGATTTATCTCCTCAATTTTCATCTGATCCGTGCAATCTTTGTCTTGCCATTGCTACTGATGGAATTAATCCACATAGTTCCCTCAATAGTAGATATAGCTGTTGGCCAGTAATTATGGTAACATACAACCTTCCTCCCTGGTTATGTATGAAAAGAAAATTCATGATGTTAACATTATTGATCTCAGGACCGAAACAACCCGGTGTTGATATTGATGTATATTTGTAGCCTCTGATAAATGATTTAAAGACGTTGTGGAATGATGGTGTAAATGTTTACGATGCATATAAAGAAGAACACTTTAACTTGAAGGGGGTCCTTTTATGGACAATTAATGATTTTCCTACCTATGGAAACTTATCAGGACATGCAACAAAAGGTTACAAGGGATGCCCTATATGTAGTGATGGAACTTTTGCAACTTATCTTGTTCAAGGACGAAAGATGTCTTATAGAAGACATAGAAGATTTTTGCCATCTGGACACAAGTTTAGATACCAAAAAAAACCGTTCGATGGTGAAGAAGATCATGATCATGCAACTCGACCTTTGCGAGGTGTTGAGATATTGAGGAAATTGAATGGTATGACATTCAAACGATATGGAAAGATGAAAAAAAAAACTCACTAAGGTAAGGAAACGAAAGAGGTCAACTAATGAAATGGGTGAAAATGAAAAAGAGTTTGAACCGACTTACCATGGTTGTTGGAAAAAAATCAATATTTTGGGAATTATCTTATTGGAAAGACCTACACATTCGTCACATCTTAGATGTCATGCATATTGAGAAGAATGTATGTGAGAGCTTGATTGGTAATTTACTTAATATACCTAGAAAAACAAAGGATGGAATTAAAGCAAGATTGGATTTAAAGAAACTAGGCATACGACCTGAATTGGAACCAAGGGTGGAAAATGATAAGAATTGAACATACTTACCACCGGCATTATATACAATGTCAACAAAAGAGAAGGGTGTGTTTTGTAAATGTTTGGAAGGTGTGAAAGTTCCTGATGGTTACTCATCCAACTTAAGAAATTTTGTGTCTATCACCGATAAGAGACTGTATGGATTGAAATCACATGACTATCATATCTTAATGCAATAGTTATTACCAGTTGCTATTAGATCAATTCTTCCAAAACATGTTCGATTATCAATAATTCGGCTTTGTTCATTCTTCAATACAATATTCAAGAAATCTATATCAATTGGCAAGTTAAATTTTTTACAGAAAGATGTTGTAGAGACTTTGTGTCTAATTGAAAAATATTTTCCTCCTTCTTTATTCGATATAATGATTCACTTGTGTGTTTATTTAGTTCGAGAGGTTCAATTGTGTGGTCCTACTTACTTAAGGTGGATGTATCCTTTTGAGAGATATATGCAAGTCCTTAAAGGATATGTAAATAATAGAAATCGACTTGAAGGATGCATGGTGGAATGCTACATTGCTGAAGAGGCCATTGAGTTTTGTTCTGAATACTTTAGTGGTTGTACTGAAATTAGGAATCCTACGCACAAGTTGTTCTTAGAACGTCACATGATCCAAGTAGGTAACCCTATGCTTGGTGGAAGTAAGAAATTATTTATTGATCGCACTCGATGGGAAAAAGCACACCGAATCATTTTGGTAAATAATAATGAGGCACAACCGTACATAGAGTAAGTGATGTTCATTGTTTCATGATTGCAAAAATCATTTTTTATTTAACTATTAATGATGATATATAACTTAATATATATTTAATAACATTACATGATGCATTTAAACTTATTGAAGATCGATCCTCGTTATAAAAAAAGGAGGAGAAAAATAGTTGTATGATGAACATAAGTGAGAGCTTATTAATTGGTTTCGTACCCATGTAAGTGTCACAAACAAAAATTCATGCATGTATCTTCCTAGATCTATTCAATGTTTTAAAACTTTGCTCTAAACACATTTTTGTGTTTTTGTATACATAGATTTGAGATGAACTCAAGAAACCCAATCATAAAATATCAGAAAGTTTACAATGGCTTGCACATGGGCCAAAATTCGATGTCAAATCATTTTATAGTTTCACAATAAATGGATTGAGGTTTACGACTCAAGCTAGGGACAAAGTCCGAGTAAATCAAAATAGTGGTGTGAAGATGGTTGCACAAACTATGGAATTTTCCAATTCAAAAGATGTTAATCCTGTACTTTCTGATAGAACATATTATGGTATAATACAAGAGATTTGGGAATTGGATTATGAGGTCTTCCATGAAATAGTTTTCTTGTGCGATTGGGTTGAAGATGTTATCAATGTTGGATATAAAATAGATGATTTTGGATTTACCCTTTTAAATTTATCCAAGATAAGTCACACTGATGATCCTTTCACGTTAGCACTTCATGCAAAACAAGTATTTTACGTGAGCGATCAAATTGATCCAAGATGGTCTATTGTGTTAACGCCTCCACAAAAAGAGTTTTACCATTGTGATGTTGTAGAAGATGATGACTCTATCCTTGATACATTAACCAATATTAGTAATTTCTCAAATAAATTGCCTAATGTATGGGATGATCTAATTGATGATGATGATTCTTCGTCATGGGCTCGAAGTGACTCTATTATTTTATTATATCTTATATTGTTACTAAAAAATACATATATAATACTTTTTTTTAGTCTATTATACCAGAACTCTTAGATGGAGCACATTTAAGAGATACGAAGCAAGTATCTCGTGCTAAATCTATATCTAGTGGGCAATCATCGCGCACCAAGTCATTCAAGAAGAAGCCTTGGAAAAAGTATAGTCATAATTATGCTTTAAACTTCAGCAGAAATCTTGGCACTTTGATGACTATTATTGGGAAGGCATCTAGCATAAATGATGGATGGACTATGCCACTTCCTATAGAAATTTCTGGTGTAGACCTCAGCCAAACTTATATATCGATCGAGTGCTTATTGCAACTATTTGAATATCAAATGATCGATTTAAGTATGATTCAAGTGTGGACAAGGTGAGTCCTCAATCTATTTATTTTTCTTTCATTTATGTAGAACATATATAATTATATTTATATTATCTAATTATATATATATATATATCTTTTATATAGGGCGTGCTATTATCGACTTCAATATAATCACTTATCACATTTAGCAATGTTCTATGATTCTTCATATGTCAATCAATATCAAGAGAATGATGTTAGCATCAGAGCTAAACAATTATGTGATCGGGCATTATCGCTTAACAGAAATCAAAAGTTGATAATCCCTTGGCCATTAAGGTTTGAACAAGGCCAAGATCATTGGATGTTGGTAATCATTGATCTGTTCAATAATCATGCTTGGTACTATGACTCAACTTCCATAGAATTGAGTAAAGATACAAAAACAGTTGTTGAAATATAAGAGTTATAGCTACATATTAGTTTCTTCTATTATTTTTTGTAATATTTAATAAAAACTAACCGTTTTAAACCTTGATAGGGCATAAAAGTTGTGGAACAAGTTTAAGGGCATTGCCCTTAAAAAATTTCATAAGCTTATATGGACAAAAGTTATGGTATGTACAAGCCAATATTAATAATTTTATAATTGAATAATAAAGATGTTTGAATATGAAAAATCATGTACACTTGTTTTTTATAGGTTTCACAACAAAATAATGGAGTCATGTGTAGTTATTATGTCATGAAGTTTATGAGCGAAATCATCACAAATATCAAAATTCTAATTGATGATGTGATAATATCTTTTACCCATATACATAAAAGTTTTTAACATATTTGAGTTATTTTTTGTAAATAAATGAAATTACATTCTTATTTTGATTTTAAATACATGTAGTTCTTTGGTTGGAACAAGACGGACTACGACCAGCAAATTTTTGATGATTTACGAGAGGAATGGGCAGAACACATGGTTCAAATTATATCATCACAAGAAGAATCGGGAGAAGATTTTGATGATCTTGAATAGCATATGACAACATAACAATAATTTTTTTAATGATTTAATTTCTCTATCTATTCCTGTGTCTAAAGTCACTTGTTTGATGGATGATTACATGCTCATGTATTTAGGGGAATGCATTGTTTTATGGACCTATTTTTGGCCCAAACTACATCTCATCTCTCTTTCCTACTTCCTTACGAACTTATATTAGCACTTTATTAATCATTTGTTTATAAATATGAAGTTATCTAGAATCTCTGCTAGTATTTTTAATACTATAATGAGCTCTAAATATGAAATCAGGTGTACGTAACTCCGATTTTTTTCATGGTTTGTATGAGTTTTGGTGCCTATGAACGTGTTCCATATGTTTAAGGGCACCAAAACTCACACAAGCCAAGTAAGAAATCGAAGTTACACTTGATTTCATATTTAGAGTTCATTATAGCATTAAAAAATACTAGGAGAGATTCCAGATAACTTCATATTTATAGACAAATGATTAATAAAGTGCTAATATGAGTTCGTCGAAGGGTTATATCACTCGGATGTCGCTGTGGTAATCTCTTTTCAATGGTAATATTTATAATAATTTAATTTCTTCATTCGTATATCTCTGAAGTTTAGACTGCTTATTTGATGGATGTTTAGGTGCTCATGTATGTAGGAAAATATGAATTGTTATATGGATCAGTTGTTTTTGTCTAGTTTTCTTGTCATAATGTTGGTGATTCTAAGCCAATCAAGTTTACTCGCATCCAATTACACTTTGACGACATTATTTTATTTGTAATTTAAGTTAACTATATGTATTGTATATACATTATTTTTTTTGTAATAAATTTAATTATCAAGTAATTAATTATATTTAAATTTTTAATTATTTGTATTATTATTATTTATATTTTAGTTTTTTTATGCTATATATATATTGAATAATACGAAAAATAAGAATAAAAATAAAAAAAATCATAAAATATACGTGTAAAGTCGGTTCATCGCATGAACCGACTTTACATTTTAAGTCGTCGCTCAATTTAAAGTCGGTTCAGCGAATCGATTTTAAATTTGTTTAAAGTCAGTTTTTAATCGATTTTAATGCTTATTTTTGTAGTGGTGTCTAACTTTAATACATGGATGTTAGTTATTGCCTTGGACACAAAATTTATGTACATATGCATGGAGGTGAAGATTTAGCCATGCTAACTCAAGAGAAAAGTATCAACAATAATAGTTTTATGCATGTATCAATACCAAAAAGAAAAGTATGATAAGCTGCTCGAAATCCAAACATATATTTATATAGAAAAATCGTGAATCATTGTTATTCTTCGTAACATTTTTTTTTAATTTTATCTTTTTTTTCTTCTTTGGGTCAAAATGTTTTGTCTCGAATTATCTATCCCCCTCTTTGTTTTAAATAATAAATTAACACATATAAATAATTTTATTTTTAAGTCAAATAATTTTGTTTATTGTCTATCTACCCGTTACATATTCACGTTAATTATAATTGAAAAAACTATATGTAATTTATAATTGGATCATTCTACAAACAGTTTGATGGCAACTTCCCTATTGATAAAACCTGCGAGGGAACTTGCAGTAAAACTCAAACAAAACCTTATAAGAAATCTTATAATAAGTTTTCAAAATCAAGAAAACCATTCTTTGAAAAAAGAATGAATTTTTATAAAAAACCTTATAAAAGAAATTTTAATAAGGATTCAAAACATCATAAAAAACCATTTAAAAACTTTAAAAAGTTTAAATGTTATAAATGTGGCAAGAAAGGTCACACTGCAAATAATTGCAAAATGTCTAAAAAACTTTACGAATTAAAACTTGAAGAAGACACCTTTGCCAAAATATCTGCTCTTATGGTAGATACATCCTCATTACCTTCTGAGTCTAAACATTGGTCAGACGAAGAATCTAATACCCAGAAAGATGAATTTGCAACAAGCAACTCTGATTCCTCAAACAAAACTATTAATGTATTAACTAAGGAAGAAGATGAACAACTTCAAGAAAAAAAATCCTTAAGTTAAATGATCCATCATTAACCAAATTGTATGTAGAATATTTAACTACATCTTTGGATAAAAAACCATTAAAAAATTATGAAATTCCAAGTACCAGCAAAGGCTATTACAACCTCACTGTTGTTTTGGAAAGAAAGAACAAAATGATAACACCAGAAAGTCAAATTCAAGACTTAAAACTAGAAATCAAAACTATTAAACTGGAACTCCACCAGCTTAAAGAAAAACTAAAAGAATATGATATTAAGTTTCAACTACTTAATAATGGAGATAAAATAACAACCTATGTGAGTGATTCGGAAGATGATATTACTCAAAATAATCAAGATATCCAAAACTTGAGAAAAATTACCACCAGGAAATACAAAATAAAAATAACTCTAGTATCTCCCGATGATTCAAAACTTGAGACCATTGCTCTGTTTGACACAGGAGCCGATCCCAATTGCATTTCCCCATCAATTGTTCCCAGAAGGTTTCACAAACCTACTGAAGAACGTCTTAATTCTGCCAATAAATCTCGTATGAGTATTATTGGAAAAACTAAGGTATCGATTCTAAAAGGATTATACCTAATCAAAACTCCACTTGTCATAGTATCTGATATAGGCTATTCAGTCATATTAGGCACTCCATTCATGGATATCATTACCCCCTATTCTATTCAACATGATAGGATTTCTTTCAAAATGGGAGCACATGCTTTCATTTTCCCTTTCATTGAAGAACCTAAAACAAGGGATCTCAATCTCATTAAAACTTATTCAATCTCTCCAAAGGAGATTTCTGTTCTAATTACTCATAGAGAAAAATACCTTCTCTATCTCAAAACCAAGGTTCAATCTCATACAGTTGAGAAAGAACTTCTGATCCCAGAGATTAAGGATAAAATCTCTAAATTACAAGCTTCTTTTGAAAAAGAAGTATGTTTTGAATTACCCAGTGCATTCTGGGAAAGAAAACAACACATGGTAAATTTACCATATGAACCATCCTTTCAAGAAAAGGATATTCCTACAAAAGCAAAAGTTCAAAATATTCCCTGTTTACATCTTGCGGATCCTATGCTCCCTAAGATAGTAGAAACCGATGCCAGTGATATTGGCTATGGTGGGATATTAAAACAAGTCCAGAATAGCAATGAGCAAATTATTCAATTTGCTTCTGGCCATTGGAATGATTGTCAGAAGAATTATTCCACTGTCAAAAAGGAAGTACTATCCATAGTACTTTGCATTTCCAAATTTCAATCAGATTTATTAAATCAAATTTTTTTACTAAGAATTGATTGCAAATCTGCTAAAGAATTTTTATTAAAAGATGTTAAAAACATTGCATCAAAACAGATTTTTGCTAGATGGCAAGCATTATTAAGTATTTTTGATTTTGATATTGAATTTATCAGAGGAGAGAATAATTCATTACCAGATTTTCTAACCAGAGAATTTCTCCAAAACAGGTATAAAGATGAGCAAAAAGAAGAAAGGAAAGGAGAAGAGTGAACCACCAAACCTCACCATTACTAGCCTCTCATCGACTAAACCTATCATGACCTGGTCTCAGGTTACTCATAACCAATCATCATCCTCCAACCAAACCTTGGAAAAATCATTACCTCAATTAACTCCTGAGGATTCTGAATTAAATGATCGCATCCATCAATGGTTGCAAAATATGGATTTTGAGAAAATTAGAACAGCATTACGTTGTATCCCAGAAATTAGGGGACCAACTACTTCATCAAATTTGGAGATCATACCTTCAAAAACATTTTCACAAAAAACATCTGGAACAATTTCTATTCCAGAAAGAGGAATTACATCCTCAACTTATTTTCTGTCCAAAGGAACAAGGGATTCATTTCCCAAAACAAAACCATCATCTGAGTATTTTAAGAAACAACCAACTCAGGTGGTAACTATTATTGAAAAACAAATTTCAACTAAAATCCTTATATGGCCATCCAAAGTTATTTTGGAAAAGGAATTTTTTACAGGCCATCATTATCTTAAAAAACTCCTCAATACTATCAGAGTATTTTGGAAATTACAGGTAGTGTGGAATTCAAACATTTCCATTACCCAAAAACAACAGAAGTGCAGTTTTCAATTGCAAAAATTCATAAAGTCATATCTCCATCATATTGAAGCAATGATCTCTATAAGCAACTCACTTTTCTAGTCAGTTCAACACATTCCATTCCCCATTGTACTTCATACAATTACTGGGATTATCACTAGGCATGGTTTAATGCATTTCTTATCTAAAATAAAGATAACCAGCATTCTTGGTTATTTTTCTTCATTAATAAAAGTATTGATTCAAACCGATTTCCATCCTGGTTTTTACAATGGTGAGAGCTATTCAGAAACCTTTAATCAATTCTAAAATCTTCTGTGAAAGAGAGTTATGAATCTTTCCAGTCATATTACAAACCATCAGTAAGAGAGGCTAGATTCCCTCCCTTATGCATATTCTGCACAAAATTTTATCTCCCTTGGGTATGTCAATGGGTATTATATCCAGAAGCAACAGGGTGATGACTATCAAACAATCATTTCAAATCAAATGGTGGTCGTCATTTATGATCCCAAAAACAATCTTATTACCAGCCGTTGAAAAATGGTTAAGGCAAAAGGGCCACATGGATTACCTGGTAGAAGAAATTCAAGCCTCATCACTATTATTAGCACAAAAAGCACATACAACTGCTTTAATTGCTCAAGCAAAAACCCAAGAAGATATCTTGGACATCATCAAGCAATTATCATCAGGGAAAACATCCCAGACACCAAAACAAGAGGAAGTTGATTCAGATGAAACACAATCACCCGATAAAACAATCACTCCATCACAGGGAACAGAGGAGGATATGATAGATTTAAATTCCTCAACCCAAGATATGAACTTTTGGGTTCCCAAATCAACATAGGATTACTTGGGCCTGCGTGTCCATTAATTTATTATTTTGGCCTGCGTGCCTATAACTATTCTTATTTGGGCCTACGTGTCCTTCATTAAATAATTTCTGAGGATAACTAATTGTTAAAATCAGGAAAAAGACAAAATTGTTAACGGTGCCGACAAGGTTACTGTTCACTTACCTAAATAGTACTCGACAACGTACTATTCCATTACCTATCCGGAATGATGAAACAACTACTATTCACAACAGTAGTCAAAGTCAAGATTTCTACAGTACCAAGTGGCCGACAAAGCTACTATTCAAGTGGCAGACAAGATACTATTATTTGAATAGTAACAGCATCTTCCACAGTATCATTACTCGGTTATTTAAGAGAAGCAAGATCAGAAGAGAAGGGGTTCAACATTTTTGAGTTTTCTCTCTAGCATTGAATACTCTCTACTCTCTGAATCTGTTTTAATTCATAACCTTTGTTTACTTTTTATTTATAAGTAAGTTTATTTGTTTATTTCAGTTTGTTTAATTTAAGTGTGATTTAAGTTTTCTTTTATTTATATTTTGTATTGTAAATTACAATATGGCCGACTAGATTAACGGATTGATACAATGGCGTGGATTAACTTGAGTTTTAGAAGGAACATCTATTGTAAACTATAACTTACAAACTAGATTAACGGATTTCAAGGAATCCTTATTAGGAACGGTAGAAACAAGTTTAGGTTTAGGACCTATATCCTTTAACTTCTTTCCAAACATAGTGGTATCTATTACAGATCCCCAAATATTAAAAACATTAACTCTTCAAATCCAAACTCATAATGTTGAGGTTTTACCAGGAACAATTATGGTAGCTTTAATTTATAGAGTTCATTATAAAATTATGGTGTCCACTTGGGACATAAATGCCATCCATAACTCTGTTAAAAGAGAAACCCTATTATTACAGACAGACTTGTCTAGATCCAATATTACCATACCTAGACCAATTAGTTGGAATAGTGTAGTATATCCAGATAGTTGGCTCCTAAAAGGAATTTCCCAACCCATATCTGAAAACAATCAACAGGAAGTAGCTGAACAAAACACAAAACTTTCTAAGATAATAGAACATAAAAATGGAAATATTGAAATAGGATTCAATAGATCTTCATCAATGAGATACTCTTCGAGTGCCTCAGAATTCTCATCAATGGATTTACCATTCAAAACAAAACCTAGGTTATCAACCTCTGATTTACTTAGGAAAACAAAACTCAAAGAGGTAGACTGTAGTAACCAAATACCCAGACCGGTTTACACAGTTGAACCATCTGAGATGAGCGAATCACCTCAGTTATCACCCATATTTCCTTTATCACCAACTCAATCTTTAGCACCCAGTCAGGATGTTAGGATCAGTGAGTTAAATGTATTAACAGTAGATTTAGAAGAATCTTGGGAAGATAAAATCCTTAGAACAGATCTAAACCTACTACATAACAAAAGAATTAAACATTAGTTCTTTAAAAATCATTCAGAACACTCTAGGGCTAGCTGATTTAGGAAACATGAACGATATGTTAAAGAACATAATAAAAATAAAAATAAATTCAAATGGTTAGAAATCTATAGGGCAACCAAAGGATTAGACTCCCCATTCATTCATCAATCAAAACATACAAATAGGATAAAACCTAGCACTGTAGAAAAGTTACCAGATCACATTATTACCCTTACCCAGGATAGCAAATTATCACCAGTTGACTTAGTCAAACCATCAACGGTCTTAATAGGTAACCTACCAGTTACTATTCAAGATCCATTACCAGAACTAATAGTCAAACCTATAGTTCAAATTGACCGTAAACCAGTCAACATCACAGTAGAACCAATAGCAATAGAACCTATAGCTATAGTTCCACAATATAAATCATTTCCTTAAATTAGTGTCTCGGATGTCACAGAAGTTGACTTCGACGTGCTTTTAGAAAACAAACCAGTAGAGTCTTCAGCTAGCACACCGATAGCTTTAACTCCATAACTCAAAACCTTTTCTGAAATTAAACCTAGTGAAATCACATTAGATGACTTCGATAAGGTTTTAGAAGAAACAGATAATCTAGTTAACGAAGTTAACATGGTCGAAACCAAAAAGAAGTTTCCCGTATGGGAAACTCCGGATGGTTCAGTTGAAGCTGAACATCCTTCATTACGACCTATTACTTTCCCTTACTAGGATAGTCAGGTAGAAGCCTTCCCTCTTAAGAACCCTCAAGAGAACCAGGCAGCCAACCTCAAAAACATAGTTACCCAAAATAACTATACAAACATCAGCCTATATAATTTAGGTAAATAATTAATCAGGATAGAGAAGAATCTAAAAAAAGATATCCCCTCTACCTCTTATCAAATTATAGATAGGATAGTAAAGAACCCTATCTTCAAACCCTTCTAGGTCTCCAAACCAGCCCAGGAAGAAATAACATCAAAATTTGAAAAACTTCAAAATTGGAATAATACCCTTAGGTCCCAATTAGAAGAACAACTTTCAAATAATCTAGGATTAGTTGTTCCTGAGTCACCAATGACTTCAAAACAAACTCAAAACCCATTACAAGATCTTAGTATTCTTAGCAAGCTAGGATCTGAAATAAGATTTGAGGATAGTTCCCAGGAAACCCTGTCTGAACCACTTCCTCAAATTCAAAAATTAGCTTGGAAAGAACCTAGTCCAGTTAGGTATCCTCACGCCATAGGAACCCAACCTATCCAGGTCATCCAAACTAAGTATAATGTGTCTTCTATCTATGTTTGGAACATAGATGGCTTTGATACCATAATGTCTACCTAGGATCTGGGGAGTTATCAATAGAGGCAATCATATCGTATTAAGAACACATGCTTATCAAACCAACATATTATATTGATAGATTAAGGGCTTAGCCGGCCATATTGTAATTTACAATACAAAATATAAATAAAAGAAAACTTAAATCAAACTTAAATTAAACAAACTAAAATAAACAAATAAACTTACTTATAAATAAAAAGTAAACATAGGTTATGAATTAAAACAGATTCAGAGAGTAGAGAGTATTCAATGCTAGAGAGAAAACTCGAAAATGTTGAACCTCTTCTCCTCTGTCTTTGCCTCTCTTAAATAACCGAGTAATGATACTGTGGAAGATGCTGTTACTATTTGTTAATAGTATCTTGTCTGCCACTTGAATAGTGCCTTGTCGGCCACTTGATACTGTAGGAATCTTAACTTTGACTACTGTTGTGAATAGTAGTTGCTTCATTATTCCGGATAGGTAATGGAATAGTACGTTGTCGAGTACTATTTAGGTAAATGAACAGCAATCTTGTCAACACCGTTTATAATTTTTTCTTTTCCTGATTTTAACAATTTGTTATCCTCAGAAATTTTTAATGAAGGACACGCAGGCCCAAATAAGAATAGTCATAGGCTCGTAGGCCTAAATAATAAATCATTGGACACTTAGGCCCAGATAAACTATGTTGATTTGGGAACCCAAAAGTTCATATCTTGGGTTGAGGAATTTAAATCTATCATATCCTCCTCTATTGCCTGTGATGGAGTGACTGTTCTATCCGGTGATTGTGTTTCATTTGAATCAGCTTCCTCTTGTTTTAGTGGTTGGGATGTTTTCCCTGATGATAGTTGCTTGATGATGTCCAAGAGATCTTCCTGGGTTTTTGCCTGAGCAATCAAAGAAGTTGTATGTGCTTTTTGTGCTAGTAATAGTGATGAGGCTTGAATTTCCTCTACTGGGTAATCCATATGGCCTTTTTGCCTTAACCATTTTTCAACGGTTGGTAATAAGATTGTTTTTGGGATCGTGAATGATGACCACCATTTGATTTGAAATGAACATTTGATAGTTATCACCTATGTTGCTTCTGGATATAAGACCCATTGACATACCCAAGGGAGATAAAATTTTGTGCAGAATATGCATAAAGTAGGGAATCTAGCCTTTCTTATTGATGGTTTATAATATGACTGGAAAGATTCATAACTCTCTTTCACAGGAGATTTTAGAATTGATGAAAGGTTTCCGAATAGCTCCCACCATTGTAAAAACCAAGATGGAAACTGGTTTGAATCAATACCTTTATTAATAAAGAAAAATAACCAAGAATGCTAGTTATCTTTATTTTGGATAAGAAATGCATTAAACCATGCCTGGTGATAATCCCAGTAATTGTACGAAGTACAATGTGGAATGGCCATATAAGGATTTTGATTGAAAAATTCTTTTTCAATAATAGTTACCACCTGAGTTGGCTATTTCTTAAAATACTCAGATGATGGTTTTGTTTTGGGAAATGAATCCCTTGTTCCTTTGGAAGGAAAATAAGTTGAGGATGTAATTCCTCTTTCTGGAATAGAAATTGTTCCACATGTTTTTTGTGAAAATGATTTTGAAGGTATGATCTCCAAATTTGATGAAGTAGTTGGTCCCCTAATTTCTGGGATACAACGTAATGGTGTTCTGATTTTCTCAGAATCCATATTTTGCAACCATTGATGGATGTGATAATTTAATTCAGAATCCTCAGGAGTTAATTGAGGTAATGATTTTTCCAAGGTTTGGTTGGAGGATGATGATTGGTTATGAGTAACCTAAAACCAGGTCATGATAGGTTTAGCCGATGAGAGGCTAGTAATGGTGAGGTTTGGAGGTTCATTCTTCTCCTTTCCTTTCTTCTTTTTACTCATCTTTATACCTGTTTTGGAGAAATTCTCTGGTTAGAAAATCTGGTAATGAATTATTCTCTCCTCTGATAAATTCAATATCAAAATCAGAAATACTTAATAATGCTTGCCATCTGGAAAAAATCTGTTTTGATGCAATGTTTTTAACATCTTTTAAGAAAATTTCTTTAGCAGATTTGCAATCAATTCTTAGTAAAAAAATTTGATTTAATAAATCTGATTGAAATTTGGAAATGGAAAGTACTATGGATAGTACTTCCTTTTTGATAGTGGAATAATTCTTTTGACAATCATTCCAATGGCTAGAAGCAAATTGATCAATTTTCTCATTGCTATTCTCGACTTGTTTTAAAATCCCACCGTAGCCAATATCACTGGCATCAGTTTCTACTATCTTAGGGAGCATAGGATCCGCAAGATGTAAACAGGGAATATTTTGAACTTGTGCTTTTGTAGGAATATCCTTTTCTTGAAAGGATGGTTCATATGGTAAATTTACCATGTGTTGTTTTCTTTCCCATAATGCACTGGGTAATTCAAAACATACTTCTTTTTCAAAAGAAGCTTGTAATTTAGAGATTTTATCCTTAATCTCTGGGATCAGAAGTTCTTTCTCAACTGTATGAGATTGAACCTTGGTTTTGAGATAGAGAAGGTCTTTTTCTCTATGAGTAATTAGAACAGAAATCTCCTTTGGAGAGATTGAATAAGTTTTAATGAGATTGAGATCCCTTGTTTTAGGTTCTTCAATGAAAGGGAAAATGAAAGCCTATGCTCCCATTTTGAAAGAAATCCTATCATGTTGAAATAAATAGGGGGTAATGATATCCATGAATAGAGTGCCTAATATGACTGAATAGCCTATATCAGATACTATGACCAATGGAGTTTTGATTAGGTATAATCCTTCTAGAATCGATACCTCAGTTTTTCCAATAATACTCATACGAGATTTATTGGCAAAATTAAGACGTTCTTCAGTAGGTTTGTGAAACCTTCTGAGAACAATTGATGGGGAAATGCAATTGGGATCGGCTCCTGTGTCAAATAGAGCAATGGTCACAAGTTTTGAATCATCGGGAAATACTAGAGTTATTTTTATTTTTTTGTATTTCCTGGTGGTAATGTTTCTCAAGTTTTGGATATCTTGATTATTTTGAGTAAGATCATCTTCTAAATCACTCACATAGGTTGTTATTTTATCTCCATTATTAAGTAGTTGAAACTGAATATCATATTCTTTATTTTTTGTTTAAGCTGGTGGAGTTCCAGTTTAATAGTTTTGATTTCCAGTTTTAAGTCTTGAATTTGACTTTCTGGTGTTATGACTTTGTTCTTTCTTTCCAAAACAGTAGTGAGGTTGTAATAGCCTTTGCTGGTATTTGGAAGTTCAGAATTTTTTAATGGTTTTTTATCCAAACATGTAGTTAAGTATTCTACATAAAGTTTGGTTAATGATGGATCATTTAATTTAAGGATTTTTTCTTCAAGTTGTTCATCTTCTTCCTTAGTTAATACATTAATGTTTTTGTTTGAGGAATCTGAATTGCTTGTTGCAAATTCATCATCTTGGGGATTGGATTCTTCGTCTGTCCATTGTTCAGACTCAGAAGGTGATGAGGATGTATCTACCATAAGAGCAGATATTTTGGCAAAGGTGTCTTCTTCAAGTTTTAATTCGTGAAGTTTTTTAGACATTTTGCAATAATTTGCAGTGTGACCTTTCTTGCCACATTTATAACATTTAAACTCTTCAAAGTTTTTAAAGGGTTTTTTATGATGTTTTGAATCCTTATTAAAATTTCTTTTATAAGGTTTTTTATAAAAATTCATTCTTTTTCTAAAGAATGGTTTTCTTGTTTTGAAAACTTATTATAAGATTTCTTATAAGGTTTTGTTTGATTTTTACTGCAAGTTCCCTCGTAGGTTTTATCAATAGAGAAGTTGTCATCAAACTGTTTGCAGAATGATCTAATTTCTCTCTTTGAAACTTTAAGTTCCAATTTCATTTGTTTTTGGATTTTCAAATCTTGACAAATTTGAAGACCCTGGTTTTGAGCAAAATTGATTAACTGGTCATAGGTTAGTTGATCATATGGGATAATATGATTCCCATAAGTTTCATGGATTTTGTTTCTGGTTTTCTCACCTAAGAGGGGAGGAAGTCCTGCTAGGAATTTCTCCTTTCCAGAATGGTTGAATAGAGTCATCTCTTAACATAACTCTAGACAGGAATGTAGTTTTATAATTTTGAAAATCACTCATCTTCCTACATTTTATGTTGGAAAGAAGATCAACGTTTTTATCTTTTAAATGGGATGGATCCCCCATAAAATGATGTGATATGGTGAAGAGTAATGTTGATACGGCATCCTGTATAGGAGCACCTTGATGGGAAAGTATGGGTGTACCACACTCATCAGTCAATATTGCATTGCAGATATCTAACTGTTCTTGTTTTGAAAGATGATGATCCCACCATCCTTTTAGTTGGCCTGAAAAGCCAGCTATTAATAATTCAACAACTGTTTTATCAATTGTACCAATTTGAGTTTTATAAGCATTTGACGCCATGGTCATTTGCTGTAAGATATTTAATATCTCATGATCAGTCATACCATCTATGTTCCAAACATAGATAGAAGATGCGTTATACTTGGTTTGGATAACCTAACTAGGTTGGGTTCCTATGGTATGAGGATACCTAACTGGGTTAGGTTCTTGCCAAGCTAATTTTTGTAGAAGAGGAATAGGTTCAGAAAGGGTTTCCTGGGAACTATCCTCAGATGATATGTCAGATCCTAGTTTGCTAAGAATACTAAGATCCTGTAATGGTTTTTGAGTTTTTTTTTAGGTCACTGGTGACTCAGGAACAACTAATCCTAAATTGTTTGAAAATTGTTCTTCTAATTGGGTCCTAAGGGTATTATTCCAATTTTGAAGTTTTTCAAATTTTGATGTTATTTCTTCCTGGGCTGGTTTGGAGACCTGGAAGGTTTTGAAGATAGGTTTCTTTACTATCCTATCTGTAAGTTGATAAGAGGTAGAGGGGATATCTATTTTTAGATTTTTCTCTATCCTAATTAATTGTTTACCTAAATTATTTAGGCTGATGTTTGTATAGTTATTTTGGGTAACTATGTTTTTTAGGTTGGCTGTCTGGTTCTCTTAAGGGTTCTTAAGAGGAAAGGCTTTTACCTGACTATCCTGGTAAGGGAAAGTAATAGGTCGTAATGGAGGATGTTCGGCTTCAACCGAGCCATCCAGAGTTTCCCATACGGGTAACTTCTTTTTGGTTTTGACCATGTTAACCTCGTTAACTAGATCATCTGTTTCTTCTAAAAACTTATCGAAGTCATCTAAAGTGATTTCGCTAGGTTTAATTTCTGAAAAGGTTTTGAGTTGTGGAGTTAAAGCTATCGTTGTGCTAGCTGAAGACTCTACTGGTTTGTTTTCTAAAAGCATGTCGAAGTCAGCTTCTGTGACATCTGAGACACTAATTGAAGGAAATGATTTATAATGTGGAACTATAGCTATAGGTTCTATGGCTATTGGTTCTACTATGATGTTGACTTGTTTACGGTCAATTTGAACTATAGGTTTGACTATTAGTTTTGGTAATGGATCTTGAATAGTAACTAGTAGGTTACCTATTAAGACCATTGATGGTTTGACTAAGTCAACTGATGATAATTTGCTATCCTGGGTAAGGGTAACAATGTGATCTGGTAACTTTTCTACAGTGCTAGGTTTTATCCTATTTGTATGTTTTGATTGATGAATGAATGGGGAGTCTAATCCTTTGGTTTCCCTATAGATTTCTAACCATTTGAAATTTTTTTATTTTTATTATGTTCTTTAACATATCGTTCATGTTTCCTAAAGCAGCTAGCCCTAGAGTGTTCTGAATGATTTTTAAAGAACCAATGTTTAATTATTTTGTTATGTGGTAGGTTTAGATCTGTTCTAAGGATTTTATCTTCCCAAGATTCTTCTAAATCTACTGTTAATACATTTAACTCACCGATCCTAACATCCTGACTGGGTGCTAAAGATTAAGTTGGTGATAAAATAAATATGGGTGATAACTGAGGTGATTCGCTCATCTCAGATGGTTCAACTGTGTAAACCGGTCTGGGTATTTGGTTACTACAGTCTACCTCTTTGAGTTTTGTTTTCCTAAGTAAATCAGAGGTTGATAACCTAGGTTTTGTTTTGAATGGTAAATCCATTGATGAGAATTCTAAGGCACTCGAAAAGTATCTCATTGATAAAGATCTATTGAATCCTATTCAATATTTCCATTTTTATGTTCTATTATCTTAGAAAGTTTTGTGTTTTGTTCAGCTACTTCCTGTTGATTGTTTTCAGATATGGGTTGGGAAATTCCTTTTAGGAGCCAACTATCTGGATATACTACACTATTCCAACTAATTGGTCTAGGTATGGTAATATTGGATCTAGACAAGTCGATCTGTAATAATAGGGTTTCTCCTTTAACAGAGTTATGGATGGCATTTATGTCCCAAGTGGACACCATAGTTTTATAATGAACTCTATAAATTAATGCTACCGTAATTGTTCCTGGTAAAACCTTAACATTATGAGTTTGGATTTGAAGAGTTAATGTTTTTAATATTTGGGGATCTGTAATAGATACCACTATGTTTGGAAAGCAGTTAAAGGATATAGGTCCTAAACCTAAACCTGTTTCTACCGTTCCTAATAAGGATTCCTTGAAATCCGTTAATCTAGCATCTCTTAAGACTGCTAGTATTGATGAGCTTAACCCTAAGCGGGTTAAAGGTCTTAATCCGATCTGGACAAGGCCTATATGGACATACTTGAATTTTTTTATCAAAATGCCTTTGTAATGATTCTTTTGAAAGAAGTTGAATTGATTCAAAAGGTAATGAAAGTTGAAGATCTCTTTCTTCAGTTTTAATGATGTAATCTGTTTTGAAAAGATTCATCATCTTGTTGTGATAAATTTGGTTCCTACTGATCTTTGGAACTTTTCAACGATCAATAGATTTTTCAAAGTTTTCAATAGTAACTTCGTTACTATTGGTAATGTAAGACTTCTTTGAAGAAGATGATGATTTTTTGTTTAATAAAGGTGATGATGTTGAAAAGTTTGTAGACATGTTTAAAACAAATTTAAATTGTAAAACAATATGGATAAACTAATCATCAATATAATATGCATAGCATGGTAAATAATGTTCTTAATAGATAAATTACAGTCTATTAATAACAAACTAGATACAGAGTATAAGTCACGAAATTTGAGTCATGGAATTATTTTAAATAATCAATGCATGAAGTATTTAACATTTAAGTTCTTGTTCTATCTCTTATAAGAATACTTATAACTTATAACACCTACCTAATAGAATTAGGTCGTTTGCTAAAACCATTGGTATTTCTAAGGAATTATTGCCCTTGATGCCATTTCTTCGGCTTAAGCGGGACTTACAACCCTTCACCCAGATCGAAGCATTTCTGCAGCAACCTTACCGCTTCTACTAGAGTGAACAGTTAAGTTATATGTATTAGTACAAGTTAGTATTGAAAGGAGAGATGGATGTTTTGAAAACACAGAGAACAATACTAATGAATATTAACTACTGCATGTATTAAATAATTTAAAGTAACCCCTTGGCTCTGATACCATAATGTCTATAATACATATAACTTACAAATTGGTACAACTGATAAAACAGGTTTAGACAATAGATGTTCCTTCTAAATAATAGATGTTCGAGGTTAAATAAATGTATAACAGGTTGATGGATAATAAGTAAAATTATTTTATGTAAAAAAAACAATACATGTGTAAATTTGTGATTGAAGGGACATAAAGTGGATATATAATTTGGAATACAAAATTCAAACTCTCTTTCTATTTAGTTTTTGTTGGTTTTTCTTGAATATCAAAATTTTTACTACTACAAAATGTGGCATTTAAGTCGACATGTAAAGTTAGTTTTTGAAAAAAACCAACTTATAATGAATTTAAAGTCGATTCGATGTATAACCAACGCTACATATAACATCGATTGACGTGTCGAACCGATGCTATACGTGGACATAGCATCAATTCTACGTATCAACCGATGCTACACACGTGGATAGCATCAATTAACCACATCAACCGACGCTACGTCCTACGTGTAACATCGATCCAACACGTCAACTAGCACTACGAACTACATGGATAGCATTGGTTGACACATAGAACCGATGCTACACACGTGGATATTTCCTTTTCTCTTCTTTCTTCTCCAGACAGAAACTATTTCAAGCGCTACATAACTCTCAAAAACCCAAAACCTCCTCTACTCTTTCTCATTTTTTGGCCACCTACAACCACCAATTCCAACGCAGGTTAGTGGTTTTTTTCCTCTCTAACTTATCTTTTAGATCCCTTATTATTTTTAGCAAAATACTCAAATTTTTTATACCCATTTCTCACTTACAAAACACCATTTTTTCTTCATTTCCTTCATTTTGTCACTTCATTTACTCTTGTAAGTATTTCTATTAATCCTACACACTTATTATTCATATTTTTCTGCTATTATGTGTTATTATTTATGTGTATAAATTTTTGTATTATATATGTAGGTTTGTATTATAACATCAGGAGAAGAATATGATGATCTTGAATAACACAGGACAACACCATGGTAATTTTTCTACTATTAATTAATATTTAATTTTTCAATTATTTGTATTATTTAAACTATTTGTTAAACAGATTTTGATTTTTTCTGCTATTATGTAGTGATCAAATACATGTTTTAATTTGAGTATAATAGAAAATGAGTAAATTTTGTAAAAAAAATTTAAAATTTAAAGTCGATTCACGCGTTGAACCGACTATAAATTTTAAGTCATTTCTTTAAAGTCAATTTTTAACCGATTTTAGTAATCTGTTTTGTAGTAGTGTTCTCTCTAATAAACAACGATGGAGCCAAGAAGTTTTTTTCAAAAGGACTGACATACTTTTATAGAAATCATAAAGATTTCAACAATATGAAAGAAACTTTCATTAATAAAATAAAAATACAACATGATAGTTCATAGATAATACAAAAAAGACTATTTATAGATATTACTAATATATGCCACATTAAAATGGTAAACATAATACAAGTACAATAAAATACTATTATAGTTGAATCCTACGAATTTTCAAAGTATAAAATACATTTATTATTAAATTTGAATTAATATTTTCAATATATTCTCTATCAATGTAGACAACCATACAATCTGGTAGAAATTCTTCCTTCATTTTTTTCAAAGTGATGTCTTAATAAGCTTCATTGCTAAAAGGGAAACCTCAATAGTTACAATAGTAATAGGCAAAATCAATACTAAATGGAACATCCTATCCACCAAAAAATATATATTGAACTTACTTAATTCAAATTGTTTCAAACATAGCTCAGAAAGTGAAGTCAAATTTTAAAACTCTGACATATGTATTTTATCAAGCGCAAACAGATTTAGTTTTCTCCACAAACCTTGAAGCTTACCCTTTGTGAAATATTGTTATAGAAGTTTTTGCAATATTACAAATATAATAAATAATGAAAGACTTAAAAGTACCTATGGAATCCAAATATGAACCAAGTGTAAGAAGTTTCAATGTTTGATCATGAAATATATTGCTTAACTCCGTCAATTGAAAATAAGTAACAACATTAAATATGTCAAATGATAATAGTGATCAATGTGATATGATTTTGTTGTTTACTTAAAATCATGTACCCTTTATGTAATAAGCATTCATATATGAAATATAAATGTGATGTCTTTCATCAAATGATATCGCAGTTTGCAAAAAGACATTTCAACTATCTTGTTTCAACTCTTGAAGAGTTTCTATTATACACAACACTAACCCTAATGCATTCAAACCATCTTGAGATTATGATTGCAAAGCTTTACACAAAATATTTGTAGTTCTCATGATGTCATCCATCAATAACAAAATAAATACAAATTCAAAACTTTACATAGCTTTGAAAGCCCATTTGGCTTCCCCTATTGTATTTCTATTAGATCAATTTTGAATCATATTCTCAAGAACATAACAAGTTGTACCAAATTTATCAATCATACCACTAATAAATGCAAAATTAATGCATCCTCTTGTAACTCCATGTTGTTGCAATGTACACATTTATTTGGCTCCTTTTCCATTTTGGAGTTCTCTAGAAGTTAACTGATAAACTAACTCATCTTCTCGAGTAAATTTTAATTTTGAGCAATGCTTTGCTGAAACACCAATGAGATTAATTATTGATGTCAAAATTGAAAAGAGAAAAAGCCATACGTCATGGATATTTTTAGAAGATACAATCAATACTGATTGCAAACAATGAGTAAAGAAATGGATATAATACGTAGATGGACAATCTTTTTTAAACAATGTTTGTAACTCATTCCATTCATCACTCATATTACTATCACTATCATATCTTTAACCTCGAATAATCTTAACTTGAAGATTCTTTTTAATAAGAGCTCTACATATTTCAATTTTAAGATTTGAAGTATTAGTTTCTTTGACTAATAATATCATAGAAATGTTCTCGAATAAATTCATCATTATCAATGAATCTTAATTTATCAATGACTTCATTAATAAAAATACAAAATGTGACATCTCTAACCTTATTACAAATTTTCTTTCTTACTTCGTTGGCAATAATATTCGATATCTATTTCTGAATTATTGGAGAGATATATTTAACATTTCTTGGAGTACAATTGAATACAATTTTTTTAATATTTTCATTCATTTATGCCAAAATTCTTATCATGAAGTTATTTGATAGTTTCTATTAAATTTTTAAGAGTCAATTTATTTTATATTAATTATTGTGATAATTTTAAAATCATCATTTTATTGATACGAGGGGAAGAATTTCTCATAGCATCCCATTTTTTCATAGTAACATTGTAAGGTGAAAGTTATTCTCCTTCATAAATCAAAAGAGCACATTTGCTTTCATTGAGTCGTTTCCAATTTCAAAGCTTCCGACGGAAAAAAAAGGTAGAGACGGAGATAGATGTTTCTACCAAAAAAAGAAACATGAAAAAAAATTGTCTATTTTTAAAATATACAATAAATAAAAAAGGCTAAATCATGACCGTTGAAAGCTTTGATGATGATTCCCAAAAATAGTAGGTTGATATGCTGCCAATTTGAGTTGCCCATGTTAATGTATTTTCATCAAATATTGTCTACTTTATTAACGTGATATGGAACTATTATCAGCTTTTCGAAATTTATTCTTGGAATTTAGAAAAATGTGGTTTATCAATAGATTGGGTATTTTTAATGGGATGGCATTCCCTTTTCTTTAAAATATAAATGAAAATTTTTATTGCCTTATAACTTTAAGGATGATTTTTCATGATGATTAATTATAAATACATATTATATAAATTGTAAAAAATTTGTTGAGATAAGATAATCATAAATTTACTAATTATTTAATTAAAATTTAAAAAATATGACAGAAAATTGAAAATAACATGCTTAGTAAGACTCTCATATATTAATCTTCTCTTTTTCTTTTTTCTTTTGAGCTAAACAAAACAAAAAAATCTCACATAAATGTTTCAAAAAAAAAAATCAAAAAACACAAGTTTTAATAAATCAATTCATGCATACAAATTAAATTAAAGAGTAATAAGAACATTAAAGAATAAGCAAAATCATGTACCTTAAAAATAAAGACTACATTTTTACTTATGACTCAATCTATCAAGTATCAATAAATGAAAAAAAAATTAACATTTTATATTTTGATATAAGAACAAATTAACATTATAAACTAAGTAATAGACAAAAGAAAGAAAGAAAAGAAAACCCATATCTAAGACTTAGGTCTAAATAGTGGATAGGAAAATAATTAAAAATTAGTGACAAAATAAAGAGAAAAAGAGTGAATAAGAGGGAAACGAAAGATAGCTCAAACCTAAAATTAAATTAAAAAAAAGCCATAGTGAAAAACCGATTAAGTAAATAAATAATATGAAAAGAGAAGGCAACATATATTGCCTTTGGTGTGTTCTTGTGACTGTGAGGGAGAAGAAGAGTTGGTATGTGAAAATGGATGAACACAGTGGGTAGGGATATTAGCAGTAGGTGTGTATACACAACACTGGACTCAAATTAATTTCTTAGAGCCCAAATACTTAATACACATAATCCTCTACATGGTAGTATAGCTTTTACTTAAAAATTGGGCTGGGCTTCAGCCCGTGCAAGCCCAAAAAGAAATTCTCCCTTATAATAAATATATTATAATAAATATATCATGTCTTATAAATACTTAGTTTGATGGTTTTATAAAGTATTAACTTTATATTATTAGTCATGGATAATTATTTTCCTAACATACAAATTGTTATACTTGTACTTCTTCGCATTATGGGTGACAACTTATGTAATTTGTTCTTGGGTCGAATCTCATAGATTCTTTTGTTAGTAGTTCTAATTGTATCGAAGTTTTTATTTTTACATAAATATCATGTTATAATAACTAAAAAAATGAACCAGTATACATTATTTTCAAGATAAAACATTTATTAAGTTCAATAAAATTATATTTATTGTGTTTATATAGTATAACTTTTAAAATAATAAAAAATTATTAATTAAAAAAATTTATATTTATTATAAAATTATGCATGTTTTGTCAGTATCTTTTATAATCACCTATGTTTGTATCTTTTTTGAATCATATATTATTGTCATAAATTACCTCATATATTACTCATAAAATAGTTCTCGTTATTCTATATTATTCACTATAATAACAAATTAATTAACAATTTATTTTAATATTATTCCTTCGAATCTTTTTACAAAATTTTAATATAAATTTTTCACTTTGTTGTATTAAAAGAAAACTAAAAGTATAAATTTTTCACCAATGATGTGATCTAAATTAGATCAAGTATTGATCCATGGATATCCATAATTTGATCTAAATTGTTTCAATTTTTTAAAAGAAAAATATTATTTGATGCACTACATTACATATTTTAAATTGATAAATTAAAAAAATAAAAGAAAATTATGTATGGTTGGAAAACACATTCTTACTTTTCGAAGAAACTTTTGTACTTTTTTAAAATAAATTATGATAAATTAAAAAATAATATCATTTATAATAAATATAAAAAAATAAATAGTTATAAATATGATGAGATTTGATTTTCTTTTAACAAATTTTAAAAAAATAATAAATAAATTTATGAAAATTTTAAGAGAAAAAATGTCAAATTTATAAAAATATAAAAGAAATAAATTTTAAAAATGTATTCATAATAATGTAATTTTTTTCAAATAAATATTTATAAAAATATGGAAATATGTTTGAAATATATGATTATTTTAATTTTAAACAGATTTAAATTTAAATTGATCCACTATCAATATCCATGGATCAATTCATCTTGGTTCATAATGATCTGATCTTATATTATCCAATTTATTGATCTTATAAAATCCAATTTGTTGATCTTATACGGAAATAATGATCCACTTTAATCTAAGTTTAATACAATCTAAAGTAGATTAGATAGAACAAATATATGCAAAACTCTGATCCAGTAGATTTTTGCTAAAAGTGTCCCATAAACTTACAAAAACTACGACCAAGAAATGCATTTTCAATGAAACTTTTCAAGATTTGGTAATTGCAATATATTCTTTTGCAGTAAGGGAGTAAGAACTGGCTCCTTCCAAAAAGAAAATAATTGTAATCTGCAGTCCATCTTAAGTACCGTTTAATTAATTTTTTTAGGAAAACTGGCCATAGAAATTCCTTAACTTTGAGAAAATTAATAAGTATTTTATTAATACTTTTTTCAGCAATGACACTTTTACATTTTTACTGCTTTAATTATAGTAAATGAGTACCGCTGTTTTCATAATTATGAAAAATTAGCCTTTTGTTCGATTAATCATTTGAAAAGAACTTGAATAAAATATGTACTAATTTCATATCTATTAGACTAAAATATCAAATAAAAATAATAAAATTAAAGCAATTATTATTTCAGATGAGACAATCCTCCACTGCATTACGGGTAAAAAACGTTAGATTTAATTTTTATCTGATAAATTTCATAAATGGGTACGATTTCGAGTAAAAATCGACATGAAACAATGGATACAGTTTGAATACGATTATATTGATAACTATACCCAAAATTAATTATATTTATTTAATTAATTTATATATTTATTAATTAAATTAAATATTAATTAATAATTAGAGTTTATTAAAAATATATTTCTAATTCATAATTTTTTTCGAGTATTTTTTAATAAACATCTTGAACTGTTATCCGCGAATAAAAAAGTATTTTTGAATTATAATTTTTTTTGGACGATTTTAAATATAAATTTTATAATTCAATTTAGAGATAATTATATCAAAATTATCCTGCCCTAATTTTCTTTTGTGATTAAGCTGGTGGCGTATGGAATCATATTCATGGGTGCTAATCAGTTCCTATTTTGCAGAATCAGAGTAATTATGAATCCCTAAGCAGTACTCGTAATGGGAGAATATTAATATAATATAGAGTATTTTTTATGAATTTTTTTAAAATAATAAAAATTAATTTTTTTTAAACTCATAATTTCATATTCATAAATATTAAAATACTTCTATAATATAATTCAAATGAAGTTTTAATTACAGTTATAAATGGAGTATTAATCACCATTTACAGTGACCCAATGGAGTTTTATAGATATGTACAATTTTGATAGAATATTTTATATTAATATGTATTTTTATATATAATATATTACATTTATTTAAATTTCATTAATAAGATTGTGAAAACTTTAACGTGGATGTCAGAATATAAATAGAGTTGTAAGAACTCTTATGGATCATATTTTATTTAAATTATTAAACGATATATTTTTATTTTATATTTTTTATTAAAATTTTAATTTATAAATATATTATATTTATTAAATAAAAATATTAATATTAGATCATTAAATTTTAAAAAATACAAGTATGCATGCATATTAAATTTTATTTTAATTATTAATTTATTTAATAAAACATTACGAGAATAAATAATTTTTCGACTTTTTATAAACTATCATAAAAAAATCTTTTATTGACTTAGTTAGTTACAAAAATTAATAAATTTAAGATAAATGCAAAAGTGTATTTTATGGATAGAATAAAATAGTTTTTCACGATTTACGTAGATAAAAAAAAATTAGAAACTTAATTTTAATTGTAAACTTTTCTGAAGTGAGATTAAGAACTCCTTGGCTTGAAGAAAAAAAGTCAGTATTTATCTTCTCTACTAATTATATATCTTTTAATCATTAAATATGTTTTTAAAATTTATAAATTTAAGTTCATTAAATATAAGATAAAATAAAGTAATTATTAAAAATGTGTCCAGTTAATTTAATAAATTTTCCATTTATTTTGTTTTCTAATACTTAACAAGTTTATTAAATTTACATGGTAAACAACACAAAATGCCTCTACATTTTTTTATATATATTCTAAACTTTGATACTCTTACTATTTTATTATGATCGGTACCTTTATTTTTCTAATTTTTTACTTTATCTTACTCTTATTTTTTTCCAACAATTTTAGCCCTTTATTTTTTTTTCCAATTTTTACATGGTTTTCTTACTCTTTTTTTATATACTTTTAAAGTTTAATTTCAAATTGACCTTAAATTTTGGACCATATGTGTTAAAATTAAAAAATAAAAGGATCATATTAAATATGAAAGTATTGATACTAAAATGTGAAAAATAAAAATTAAAGTGATTAAATCAAAATAAAAATAATAATGGTACTAAACTTTTGAATATAGAAAAATATATATACCATTTGTGTAGTACCTTAAAAAGATTAAAAAAAGGGATTAAAGTGTAAAAATTAAAAATAAAGAGACAAAATTTTAAGAAAATGAAAATTAAAAAGAAAAAAATAATAAATGTATCAAAGCTTAGAATATATAAAAACAACCATTTATATATTTCGCCTAATTTATATGGATGGAATATTCTATTTTGTAAATAACAATATGGACATCCTTTATTATAGATATATAATATTAAATAATTATATATGTTTGAGATCATTTTTAAAAAAATAAATAAATATTTATATATTAAAATATCAAAAAATGAAATAATATTATGATATAACTAATTTAACATATTCAAAATTATTTAAGATAAATAAAGTGCTTCACAACTAAAACATCATGAATTTAGGCGTAACACGATGCATTTTATTTTATGAAGTTCTATTTTATATGAAATAGTATAAATATGTTATTTAAAAAAAAACATTTTTTGTACAAGTATATTTGATTAGGCTAGAAAAATTGCTACATATCATGCTTTTGTTGTGTTTGTACGGTGGGTTTGTGTTTTGACATGTTCTTGTCCACTATTGGTCGAGATAATAAAAATTTAAATATTTTATAATATTAAAAAATAATATGATTTTTAAACTATTAAAATAATCAATAAAAATTATAGCCCATCGAATTTTGGTTGTAATAATCATTTAAGTTTCGTGCTCGCGTAGGATTCTCACTTATAAAAGAAGAAAAATAAATTTATTTTATATTATTATATTTTAAAAATTAAAAAACACAGATCAGGAACCTCGTTAGGCCAAAACTCTAGGAGACCCCTACACTGCTCAGCGCTTGGGTCGGCCCTGATATTTTGCAATGGCTTGATTTCCTGGAGCATCTCTCAAAAGTCGAGCAAGATCGTTCTTTTTATGTCATTTTGTCCATTTGGTAGGCTTGGAATGTGCGGGTGCATGACAAAAGGAAGATGGATGCCAGTGGGATTCTACGATGGGCTTCGGTGGTTGGAGGGTCTTGTTGCTTGACAATTGGTTTTGGTCGATTTGGTACCACTTTTTGGAGCCCCCTCTTGCTGGATGGGTGAAGATGAATTCATATGTTAATTAGGATTCGAACTCCAGGGTATTGGGGTTGGGCATTTTTGTACTTGTAAGAGACCACAAGAGATTTTTTGTGGCAGCTTGTGACTTCCAGAGTGCTTCATGTTCATACTCCTCTTGCTGCTGAAATGCTTGCTTTGAGGGGAGTGGCGACGTTAGCTTTTGAGATGGATGCCTTATTCTATCCAACCATTCTTTGGATATTGTTCTTAGGTTGTGTTCCACTATAGAGTGTTGGATCATAAACTTCACTCAAGAAACTAAACTCAATCAAATTAGAGTCTAAGTCTATCAATTAAGGTTCAAAATTACAAACATTCTATCTAAAAGATGGTTATTGTAATTTTGGATTAGTTTATTTTGATGGTGTATGATTATTCTTAAGTAATATAAATACCTCTCTTCATTTTAGTTTAGGCATCAAGAAAAATTAAGAGTTTTAAGTGAGTAAAGAAGAAAAATCTAAATAAGAGTTGAGTTGTAATATCTTGTATTTTTAGTGAGAATGTTCTTATAATATTTCTTTGAGTTTGAATAAAAGTTGTTTGTATGAGTGTTATATTTCCAACAAAGTGGAATCAGAGTCAAGTTAGAAAGTATACACTATTGTATATCAAATCGAAGGTCTCGATGAGAGGAATCCAACGCCGCCAGAATCGCCTCAATTGAAGTTCAGTCGTGTCTCAACACGTCGTAAAAAAAGTGCTGCTAGAAATCGAGTTAAGCCAATTCAGCAAAGTTGAAGCCATTTGATCAAGCTACCGAGCCAATTAACCAAGCCATTGATTGTTGACTTTGATAAAAAAATTGAATTTTTTTTCAAACTTCCTTCCAAGGTTTTTCGACGTTCCAGATTCATCCATGTGATTGAATTTTGAAAATTCTCATCATATTGAGAGATATGGAAAATGGTGTGACACCATGCCAAGTCCCGACACTCAACAACAACTACTACGATAACTGAAGTATCAAAATAATAAGGCATTTCTTGGATCACAAGATGTGTGGGATATCACAAAGAAAGGTTATAATGAGCCTACAGATGATGATACTCTTACACCACCAGATCAAAAGACAACTTTGAAGGATTCAAGAAAGAGAGACAAGAAGTCTCTCGACCTCATCTACCAAGCATTGGATGGTGATGGCTTTGAAAAGATTTCGAGTGTAAGCTCTACTAAGGAAGCCTGGGAGAAGCTGCAAACCTCTTACAAAGGAGTCGAAAAGGTAAAGAAGGTTTGTCTCCAAAGATTAAGAGGTGAATTTGAATCCTTACACATGAAAGTATCCGAGTCTATTTCAGATTATTTTTCAAGAGTAGTAGCTATTTCTAATCAATTAAAAAGAAATGGTGAAAATTTAGAAGATGTGAGGAGAAAAGATACTTTGTTTGTTGGATCCCAAATTTGAGCACATCATCGTGACGATTGAAGAAACTAAAGAATTGAAAGAAATGACGATCGAGTAACTCTAAATATTATTGCAAGCATACAAAGAGAAGCATAAGAAGAAGTAAGGGTTTATTGAGCAACTCCTCAAACTACAATTCAAGGATATACATGAAAGCCAAGTCAATGATAGAAACCAATGTGGCTGAGGCAGAGGTAGAGGTTATGAATGAGGTGAAAGTCGTGGGCATGGACGAGGTTGGAATTACAACAACAAAAATTCCTATAACAACCATAAGAAAGGAGAAAGTTCAACATAATGCCGTGGAAGAATCAATTTGAACTCGAGGTATAAAAAATATCAAGTTCGATACTATAATTTTCAAAAGTTTGAGCATTATGCTTCATAATGTAGAGCTCTCGACAGCAAAATTGAGGAGAAGGTCAACTACGTGGAGGAGAAGATAGATGACAAAGAAACTTTTCTTCTAGCAGGAAAGGAAATTGATGGTGGCCAAGCAAATTCCTGATATCTTGATAGTGGTGCAAGAAATCACATGTGTGGAAGGAAAGATATGTTTGTAGAGATAGACGAATCAGTAAGTGAAAATGTTTCGTTTGGAGATGATTCCACAATAGTAGTGAAAGGGAGAGGTAACATCCTTATCCGTTTGAAAGATGAGAGACATTAGTTTATTTCCAATGTCTACTATGTACCCAATATGAAAAGTAACATCTTTAGTTTAGGAAAACTGTTAGAGAAAGATTATGATATTCATATAAAGGATTATAATCTTATAAAAGATGATAAGAAAGATTTCTCTCTCTAGAAAGTTTTCTTCTTTTCTTTTAGTTTTTAGTTTTAAAGTTATTCTCTTTTTGAGAAGAACTAACTATACTTTTATAGATTTTTAGTTTTTGATTCAATCAACAGAAATACAAATCCATTTGGAGATTTTCCAAAAACAGAATTAACATCAAAGTTCTATAAGGATTTTTTTAAGCTATAATTTTAAAATAAATTCTTTATAGTTATTTTTTATATTTTATTTTTATATGTTATTTTTAATTTGTGTGTGATTAAATTTAACATGGTTTTCTGTTTTATAAATATGATATAATAATAACGTTATTATGTTTGCGAAATATTAAATAGGTAAAAGATTTCTATAAAATAAATAGATTTTATTTTTATTCAAGATTTTATATTAAGGATGTTAGAGAGAAATTTATTATATTTCATTACAAACTTAAATCTAAAAATTAGATTTTAAGGTTTAATTATCCGGTCTGATTTAGAGTAATGCTCTTTTATTTCTTGGTACAATCACCCGGTAGTTAGAATCCAACTCTATTTCAAAGTTTTTTATAAGAACTATTATTCGAACATGTATTAACAACATATTTTTAGTAATGGTTTTAAAACTTGAAAGTTAGTACTCGGATAATTAAATTCTTAGATTTAATTTGAACACCTTAAATAAAGTTTAAAATGTCTAACCCCACCAAAGGTGACATTTAAATGGTTTGTTTTCAATCTTTTAGAAAGAAAAAAATTTAATTAACCAAATTAATTATCGAACCCACCAATAGATATTAATTGATTTATTTAATTAACAAAGAATATCTAACCCAACCAAATGTGATATTCATATAGAAAAGAGAATCAATAAATATAAATTTATATATTTAATAACCTAAATAATATGAGCAAACATAATTAAATTAATTATTATATCCATAAATACTCCACTGTTATGAATGATAAAAATTTGCATTATTGTTTATTAAATCCATATCTATGTTTATTTTTTTTAATGTTATTAGATTAGGAAACACAAAACCAAAATATCATAACAAGATGTTTATGATTTAATTTTCTTTTTAAAAGTTTGAATAATAAATTAAAACTACATATATTCCTTTCTTAGATCAAACTTGGGAGTATTCTTATCATTTGTTATAAAATGATTCATGCATTTGCAAGAGTTTTACAAATATAAAAGCAAAGTATTTGCAAGATCGGCATTGTAGGATGATCTTGCTCATCAACTGCCAAAGAAATGATTAGTCTAATAGTCTCTAATCGAGCAACATGAGCAAATAGCTCATCATAGTCAATTCTAGCCTTTTGACTATAACCTTTATCAACTAGCCTTGCCTTGCACCTTTCAATCTCTCCTTTAGCGTTTTGCTTTGTTTTGTACACCAATTTGACACCTATCACCTTATGTGCCTTAGGAAGTGAGATGAGTTCCCATGTGTCATTTTTCTCGATAGCCTTGATTTATTCATCCATCGCATCTCTCAACTTTTTCTCTTGTACTGCTTCTTGAAAGCTCACTGGTTCACAATCAAAAAATAGACAAAATAATGTAAGGTTATCTTATTGTTCAGTTACCTCACAGAGATCTCTAAGACTTCATGTGTGTGACACAACTATTTCATCTTGACTTTGACTTGATGATGATGAAAGTGATGAGTCTCCTTGAGTGATTGATGTTAGTGAAGTGGGTGGAGTTGCAAGCTCTTATTGAGGTTCACCTAGTTGTTCCCTCATTGTCTGCTCATCTTCTTCAAACTGAGGAAAGAAATTGAAGTCATCTACATGAGAGTTAAAATCTCATTTTACTTATTTGTTAAATACCATATCTCAACTAATCACAATCTTCTTATTTTCTAGATTGTACAGCTTGTAGCCCTTCGAATTAGAATCATAGTCGATGAAGATAAAACTCTCGCTTTTATCATCAAGTTTTGTTCTTGTTTCGTCTAGAACATGAACATAGGCTATACTTCTAATCACATCTCAACTAATCACAATATTCTTATTGTCTAGATTGTACAACTTGTAGCCTTTCAAATTAGAATCATAGTCGATGAAGATAAAACTCTCGCTTTTATCATTAAGCTTTGTTCTTCTCTCATCTGGAACATGAACATGGGTTATACTTCCAAAGATTCTCAGGTGGGAAATGTTAGGCTTTCTTCCACTCCATTCTTCTTGTGGTGTCTTTCCCCATACACTTCTTGTTAGAGATCGCTTTAATAAGTAGACTGCACACGCCACTACCTCTGCCTAAAATTCCTTGGGTAGTTTCTTGCTTTTGAGCAAGCTTCGTGCCACGTCGAGGATTGTTCTGTTCTTTCTTTCTGTCATGCCATTTTTTTGAGGGGATCTAGGAACTTTCATTGGTCAACGAATTCTATTTGCTTCACAAAACTCTTGAAACTCCCTGAATGTTAATTTTCTACCTCGGTCTTTTGATTTTTCTATCGCTTTCTCTCTCCACTATAGCTTTGAACTTCTTGAAGACTTCAAAAACTTTTGACTTCTGTTTTAAAAAATATACCTAGGTTTTTCTTGAAAAATCATTAATGAAGAGAGTTTTATTGAATGATAAAAAATTTCATTATTATTTATTGAATCCATATCTATGTTTATTTTTTTATGTTATTAGATTAGGAAACACAAAACCAAAATATCGTGACAGGATATTTAGATCGACCTTGGGAGTATACTTATCATTTGATATAAAATGATTCGTACACTTGTAAGAGTTTTACAAATATAAAATCAAAGTATTTTTCAAGATCAACATTGCATGTCGATCTTATTTATCAAGTTTTTGGCACCGTTGTCGGGAAAAGAATAACGTTTTTAAATTATTTATCAAAATTTTGAAAACTTTTTATGTTGTAAATAAATGTGATTTATTTATTTATTTTGAGTTAAAGAAATTAAAAACAATTATTTAAATAATGATCTCTAAAAATATAAATAATAATAATAATAAACTAATTATTTAATTAACTTAATTAATTTGAATTTTCACTTAACCTAATTTATTTATTTAATTAACTTAGATTTTTACTTAACTTAATTTATTAACTTAATTAACTTAAATTTTCACTTGAACTAATTTAATTATTAACTTAATTAACTTAGATTTTCACTTAATTTAATTTATTAACTTAATTAACTTAGATTTTTACTTAACTTAATTAACTTAAATTTTAATAACATGAAAAGTAAAAATCTAAGGGAGTTCTGTCTAGGAGACTAGTTATTGGAAACCTTTGTGCCACTAGTCTTTTGTAGGAACGTTGCTATATTTAGAAGGATGGTTTTTAAGGAGGTTTTGTCCCACCATTATTTCTTGGGAGCACTATTGATTAATACTTATTATGTTATTTAACTTAGAAATTATAATAAAATAAAAAAATTCTTGAAGCTATCTCAAAAATTTCAATGTTTTTAATCATAATCTATGATAAAATAAGGTAGTTACTTTGTTAGATCTAGGTATAAATTTGTTTTGATGTTTTAGTTATTTAACTTGCACCTAGAAGTGAGTTATCTAAAACCTATAATAATATCTCTAGTTTTAAATAAATAAAATTTTAAAAATTCATAGGGTATGACTTAAAAAGTATAGGTAGACAATCTTGTCCTACCTATAGGTTTGATTTACTCAATGATGTAGAGACATTGAGTTTACTTAAAATGAAATCCCTTAAGTTACATCTGATGACTATATGAAGTAGAGTCATTAGCATATTGTTTTACTTAATATTTACTTGTTTTATTCAATAAATAGTATTTTTATGGCAAAAAATATTAAAATAAAAACTTTGTAGTGAAAAGGGGTGAAAATATAATTTTTGAATTTTTTTTAGATTTTTCTAGAATTTTTATGAATTTTTAACACATGACTAATCAGGAGATACAACATGGCATGCCATGCAAACATAGGAGTTGACTGAGTAAGCCACCCAGACGCCACGTAAGTACGGAGAGCGAATCACATTACGTCGCGTGTGAGAAGGACGAAATGCATGTCATGTGTCAACACGACGTTCAATCTGTACATGGGTCCACTTTCTAAAAAAATGGATTCTCTTATAAAAAAAATGTAAGAAAGAAAGAGAGAAAAATGAATAGTATAATCTATATACTATGACCCAAAAAGCCTAAATAGTTATGAGAAATTGTTTAATGCAAAAAAAATATAGGAAGTAATTCCTTAAGAAATCATTGTATTTTCCTACATTTTCTAAAAGGCATATTACTTGATATTTTTATTTGATGAATTTGATTGATGCATGAAAGTAATGTATAATATTTTATAAATCCTTACATTTGATTCCTTTCATGAGATCAACATTAAAATAACCCTTTGGGCCTTTATTTTTTATACATATTCGAATATATTAATTCATTTCTATACATCAACTCTTTTGCATATAAATTAGTATGAGTATTTGAACCCATAAGATTCAGTGTTTTTAAGAGTATTGACTTGTGAGGAATATAGTAGAAGAAAATTTGGATTTCTGACACTAAGTTGGGTGAAATTAAATTGATATGGCAGCTCAAAATAAGTGAAAGATACATCAAATGGATGTAAAATCTCCCTTCTTAAATGGAGTCCTTGAAGAGGAAGTCCACATTCAATAACCATTAGGCTACAAAGTTAAAGGCCACGAAGACAAGGTGTTGAAGTTGAAGAAGGTTCTTTACGGGTTAAAACAAGCACCAAGGGAATGGAATAGCCGAATCGACAAGTACTTCCAAGAGAATGGCTTCAACAAATGTCCCTACAAGCACGTTCTTTATATCAAGATCAAATATGGAGATATTTTGATCATGTGCCCCTATGTGGACGATTTTATCTTCATCAAAAGCAACCTAAGCACGTTCAATGAATTCAAGGATGTGATGACAAAGGAATTCAAGATGACAAACATGGGGCTCATGGCATACTACCTTGGCAGTGAAGTTAAGCAACACAAGGATGGAATTTTCATTTCACAAGAAAGCTATGCAAAGGTGATCTTGAAGAAGTTTAAGATGGAGAATCGTAAGTTGATACACACATTGACGGAATATGGAATCAAGATGTCCAAACATGAAGAAGGTAAAAGTATAGATCTAACATTCTTCAAAAGTTTGGTGGGAAGTCTATGCTATCTAACTTGCACGAGGCGCCATATTCTTCATGCAGTTGGATTGGTTAGTCGCTATATGGAATCTTTAACAACCACCCATTTTAAAGCCGCAAAGAGAATTCTTCGCTATCTAAAAGGTACAATTGACTTTGCTTGTTCTATTCAGTTTCTAATGATTACAAACTTGTTGGATATAACGATAGTGATTGGGATGGAGACATAGATAATCAAAGGAGCACTATTGGATTCATATTTTTCATGGGATATACTGCTTTCATATGGATGTCAAATAAACATCCGATTGTCACATTGTCCACTTGTGAAGCTGAATATGTTGTTGTTATCTCATGCGTTTGTCATACAATTTGGCTTAGAAATCTATTGAAGAAGATAGGCTTGATACAAGAAGAGTTGACCAAGGGTTGTGTCGACAACAAGTCAGCCATTGCCTTAGCAAAGAATCTAGTATTCCATAATCGAAGCAAGCAAATCGATATTCGCTACCAATATATAAAGGAGCGTGTTGTAAGAAAGGATGTGCAAGTTAAATATGTGAAGTCACAAGATCAAGTTGCTGATATTTTTACCAAGCCACTAACAAGGGAAGACTTCATAAGATTAAGGAACTTACTAGGGGTCACAAGATTAAGTTTAAGGGGTATTGGATCATAAACTTGATCCATTATGGGAATCCAAACTCAATCAAATTGGAGCCCAAGTCCACAAATTAAGGTCCAAAACTATAAGCCTTTTACCTAGAATCTTCTAGGGTGGGGTAATTGTGCATGTGAATCATTTGATAACTTAAAATATTGTTAGAAGGATGGAGAAGAATGAGGTGTATGGTAATTGTAATTTTGGATTAATTTATTTATGTGGTGTAGGATTGTTCTTAAGTAGTATAAATATCCCTCCCTATTTTAGTTTAGACATCAAGAAAAATTAAGAGTTTCTAAGTGAGTGAAGAAGCAAAGTCTAAATAAGAATGAGTTGTAGTATCTTGTATCTTGAGTGATAATGTTCTTGTAATATTTTTTGAGTTTGAATAAAAATTGTTTACGTGGGTGTTTCATTTCTAACATAGAAGACCTCTCGCAGCTTTGGTTGATAGTAGGTGACATTCTTCGTTATCTCTAGCTTGCAACTTTGTTTAGTTTCAAATTTGGCGCTAGAAGTGCTAACTTGTTTTCCCATTCTTTGGTAGACTGTTATTAATTTTTTTTTTTACAAAGTCTATATAATTATTAAAAGTGTGTTAGGAAAGGAATTCTCCCTGGCTAACAATATCAATTGGGTTTTGGGTTTAAACACAAACATCCAGTTTTGATATCATATACCAGCTCTCCTAAAAGCTTGATTATTAGCATAATACCCGACAATACTTTATACATGTACCATTAATTCCATAATGAAGATGTCAAATTAGTTACAACAGTCTTATAAATTTTATTCTTGCAGAACACTTGTTGATGAACAATGTTATTAATTTAACACAAACATATTTAAGTAATCTTTATCACACACTTAGAAAATTTAAATAAATTTCAAGAATCTTGTCACCGAGGCCATTACTTGCATAGCTTTCAATAATCAATATTTTTTCTCATGGTTTTGATGACTGGCGTCTCATCTTGTTTCCATTTCAGTAGCCTTTGGATGATTATGTATTGCAGTTTTCTTTATTGTTTTATCAATGTGTACATCTTCTTCAATAGACACTAATTTTACTTGTTCACCATTTGGTCCTGCTGTCATAGCTTCCTCTACTTTCATGTGTTCATCAAAGTTTATACCCATCCCCTTCTTTCTCTTCTTAATAAAACAGAAAAGTGCAGATAGAAATGCAAGAAAGAAGAGACCACCAAGTGAGACAAAAACACCTATGATGGTATTGTTTGAATGATGTCCTGGTGTTGGTTGTGGTGGTGGACTAATAAAAGGTGGTAGTAATTGTGGTGCTGAAAATGGTGGTGGCATAATAGTTTGTGATGGTGGTGTGGCTGAGGGATGCGGCGGCTATATTGATGAAGGTGGAGGTGCCTTTGGTGCTGCTGATGATGGAGTTATTGAGGAACTAGGTTTGCTGATGGAATTAATGGTTTGGTTGGTGGTTGGGGTTGTGAAAGAGGACGAGGCAGTGGCATTGGAGCTGATGAAGGTGGAGGGGCTGGCGGGAGAGGTGGCTTCAACGAAGAAGGTGGAGGATTTAAAGAACGTGGTGGCGGTGCAACAGGCTGAGGTGGTGGCTTTGTAACCAGTGATGGTGGAGGGACTACTGGCAGGCGAGGTGACCTTGGTGGCTTCATTGGTGAAAGTAGAGGATTTAGAGAATGTGGTGGTGGGGGTGTTGGAATTGGTGGTGGTTTAATAGGGCTAGTAGGAGGGCATGGAGGATTAGGGTTAGGCGGTGGTAAAGGAAGTTGATGGAAATCATAGTCAAAAGGTTCAATAGAATCCATTTTGTTTTATTGGAAAAGTTGATGGAAATATGGGTTTTGATTGAGCTATTGGGGACTACTAGACAATGACATGTATTTATGCATTTTAGTGATCTAGAGAAGAGAAGACTTTGTTTAGTGTATTTGCAAGAGTAACTTGACTTTCATGCTAAGATTTTGCAGAGTTGACATTGATTGCATTGAAAAACACTTCTGTCTTTCTCTTTCAATAAATAATAACCAATAACTGTCACTTGTGGATTTTGTAATCTCCATATGGACTTGACGTCTGTCAAATGGGTAGCGTTTCAGAGAAACTTGGGCATCTTGTGTTCTACAATATGTAATTACAAAGTTACATATAGCCTTATATCATTATCAGAATTAGTAAGAAAATTAATCAATTGAGTTCATGTTTGATAAATATTTTTATTTCAATTTTCTATTTCATTATTACACAACTCTTGATATGGAATGAGAACAAGAATGGTTATACTGTGCCAAATATTTACTGACCTTTATGAGCAGTGCCTTTACATAATTGCAATGTTTCAAAGGCTAAATTTAGGCTTTTCTCGGTGGAAAATAATCACACAAAAATTTATCTATTGTGTTTTTTTTGGGTGGTGGTGGTGGGGAAGAAGTTATGTTCATAAATGGTATTGTGCATGCAATTTCACAATTCTGCATCCATTCAAGAGCGGACTCGAAACAAACAAAGCTTAAAACATTGAATCACCTACAAACTCTACCTCTGCATGGTCTAATGTTTTTACTTTGGAAATAAATGCAACACTTTGTACATACTCAAATAAATAGTCTGATATAAGATAGAGGGTAACATAATTCCCCCACCTTTAATAAAAATGTAATTTAGTACTTAAGTTATTCTGTGGGTTTATACATCATAGTGGTGCAATGCAATGGTGAACCGTGGTGACGGTTCGGTTTCGTCAAAATCGTATGTTGGTTATGAAACCGAACGAAATTCTTGATGGGAGAACCTTTATAAAGCATCAGGTCCTCTCACTATTGACTGCTTAATTCAGATACACCATCAAAACGCAGAGAACAAGGGTGAGAAACCAATGAGAGCATCGAATCGAAAATCCATTGGAATTCTCGTGTAGATGCTGAAATTTGATCAATGGCGGGAGGTGTGTTTTCAATCCATTTTTGTTTCCGCTATATTTAAATTTTACGTTCATATGGTTTCCTGAACGTTTCTGGAGTGAATTGTGATCTTCATTTGGTATCAAAGCCATTTTTGAAAACATCCATGGTTTGCTCTATTTCACAAGGAACTGAGATTTTGGGTTTTTTATTTTGCTTGTTTTTGATGCATATGAAAATTATAAATTGTTTCAATATTGATTTTAGAGTGATTATGTAAATTTAAATTTGAAAAACAACGAAGAAAATAAATTTATTTTACCATGAGTATTCATTTGAATCATTAATTAAATTTTTATTTACAATGATGTTTTTGATTCAAACTGAGAACATAAATCACTCGAAAATCGAATTCTGAGAATTTTGATAAAAAAACGTCGGATTTCATCACCGAAATAGAAAGATACGACTAAGTATCCCTTAGGGTCAAATCCTGGTCGGGTTAACCCGACTAGAGGTTGAAAATGAAGTTTAAAAAAAATTAAAAACTGTGCTGTCTGGGAGACTCGAATTCAGGTCCCGCGTGAGGCAATAAGAGTCTCACCCACTATGCTGTAACGAATCTAATCTTCTAAATATATCTAACATGTTTTTATAAATTCTGAATTTAGTTTTATTAAAAATATGAACATTTGTCATTGTTGGGGCTCGAACCTATTTATCCAAGGAGAGAGTCTAGCATTCTGAATGCTAGGCTACAACAAAATTTATGTCAATTTGTGTACAAATTTTTATATATTCGATATTTAATTGTTATACATAAAAATAAATAAAAAATAAATTTCAAATATAATTTTAATTAATTATTTAACTTATGTTTGTCATATGTATAATATTTATTACACATGTGATATTTATTTAAATAATTTTTAGGCACATTAAAAGATTATTTAAATACTAAAAAATTATTTAAATATAGTATGTTTAAATTATTTGTTTTGGTATTTGTATGTGTAAATTTTGTAATTAATTATACATATAAAAATTCTGTTAAATAATTTATGCATAATGAAATTAATTATTAATGACGCTTTATGGATTTAATTAGTGCTTATATTATTTATTTTTACTTGTATAATTTATTGTTATATATGTAATCTTAAGATAGATAATATTTGCACATTTAAAATTAAATTAATATTGCTTATGGTTTTATGCAATAATTAAGCCTATAGATTTAGCTAATATTTAAGTGATTAATATAGTTTAATTAATTAGGTGAGGAGCAATCACATCATCTTTAATTAATTAAAACTATAATAAGTTTTATTTAGAATCACATTTATAAAATAAATATTAATTGTAATTAATCATATGTGATATAATAAATCTTATCTCACAAGAATTTTTATTATATTTTTGTGTGATTAATTAGGATATAATATCAAATTATATTTTCTAATTTGTCCACAGGGATTAAAAAAATGAACATAATTTGATAATTTTATCGTAAAGTTAGGATGAATCTAATTGAATTAAAACTTTAGCCCACAGACAAGTTTTATGTCACTAGATTCATATTTTCATGATTTACATTGGTAAAGAATGACTATAATTTAGGTCTCAAATTTTAATAAGCATATAATTTTTAATTGTAGTTTCTCAACCTGTAAATTTCTATGATATCTGTTGTGACATTCCCTATCTGAAAGAGGATAATTATAAAATATGGAAGGAAAGAATTTTCCTTCAACTAGAGTGGATGGATATTGATTATGCTATTAGGAAAAATGAACCACCTAAAATTACTCAAATCAGTACTCTAGAGAATATCATGCTTTATGAACAATGGGAGCGATCTAATCGCCTTAGCATGATGTTCATTAAGAATAAAATCTTTGCTAGTATTCGTGATTCTATTGATCAGCATAGCAATGTGCAAGACTTGTTAAAGGCCATTGATGAGCAATTCATCACTTCAGATAATGCTTTAGCAAGCACCCTTATTATAAAGTTCTCTTCTTTAAGACTCATCAGTGTGAAAGGTGTGTGCGAGCACATTATGCAAATGAGGGACATTGCGGCTCAACTTAAGCATCTTGAGGTTGAGATGTCAAAATCCTTCCTGGTGCACTATATCCTTAACACTTTCCCACATCAATACAGGCTATTCAAAATCTCGTACAATACACATAAGGATAAATGGTCAATTAATGAACTAATGACCATGTGTGTTCAAGAGGAAGGGAGGCTTGTTATTGAATTTGGTAAAAGTGTAATGTTGGCTACAACATACGGGAAGAAAGAATCCAAGTGTTTCTTCTATAAAAAGAAGGCACACATGAAAAAAGATTGTATTAGATTCCAAAAGTGGATTGAAAATATAGGTAATCTAACCTCGTTTGTTTGTTATGAATCTAATATGGTTAATGTTAATATTAACACCTGATGGATTGATTTTGGATCTACAATCCATGTTGCAAACTCCTTACAGGGTATGCGAAATCTAAGGAAGCTAGTAGGATGTGAGCAATATATCTTATCCGGTAACAAGATGGGCTCATATGTGGAGGTTGTAGGGACATGCAGTTTGATTTTAAGTAGTGGTTTTATTTTAGAATTAGAAAAGACCTTTTATGTTCCAAGTTTCTCTAGAAACTTGATTTCAATTTCAAGACTTGTACCTTTTGGTTATTCCTTTCACTTTTTAGAAACATCTTTCAGTTTATTTAATAAATCTGATTATGTTCGGAATGATATTTTGTCTGATGGTCTTTACTACATTAATTTACGAAATAATGTCACTTATAATGCTATGCATGTTCAAGCTGGCACTAAAAGGTGCATTATTGACGAGGACTCGTCTACATTATGGCATAGGATATTAGGACATATCTTTATAGATTGAATTAAAATATTAGTGAAAGATGAGGTACTTAGTACTCTAGATTTACTAACTTTGAGACATGTGTGGACTGCATTAAGGGAAAGTAGACTAACAAGTCAAAAAAAGGTGCCAATAGGAGTTCAAGCAAATTAGAAATCATACATACGAATATATGTTGTCCAAACATGGACATTCAAGGTTAGAAATATTTTATCACTTTTATTGATAATTTTTTCTCGATATATGTATCTTTACATACTTCATAATAAGAGCAAAGCATTAGATGCTTTCAAGAGCTTTAAGGTTAAAGTAGAGAAACAATGTGGAAAATAAATAAAAGTCATAAGATCAGAAAGAAGTGGTGAATATTATGTTAGATACACTGAGAATGGACAAGCGTCTGGTCCGTTTGCTAAGTTTCTTCAAGAACATGGGATAGTTGCCCAATACACTATGTCTGGTTCACAAGACCAGAATGGTGTGGCAGAAAGAAGAAACTAAACACTATTGGATATGGTGCGGAGTATGCTTAGCAACTTCAATCTTCCTAAATCCTTGTGGATTGAACCTTTAAAGATGACTGTGTATATATTAAACCAAGTTTCAACCAAGGTTGTCTCAAAGAGGCCATTTGAATTTCGAAAAGATTGGAAACCGAGTTTGCAACATATGCTCGTTTGGGGATGCCCGTCTGAAGTAAGAGTTTATAATCCATAAGAAAAGAAGTTGGACCCAAGGACCATAAGTGGGTATTTTTTTGGATATGCCGAAAGGTCTAACGGATATAGGTTTTATTGTCCATCTCATAGCACTAGGTTTGTGGAATCAAGAAATGCAAAATTTCTTGAGAATTACTTGATTAGTGGAAGCGATCGATCCCAGAGCATTGGTCTTGACAAAAATCATTTAGATGCTCGATGTGCCACTTCAAGTAATAGACTGGTCGTTATTGTTAACAACACGCCTCGAGTACAAACACGTGTTGAAGAACCAGTCCTAGAAGTACCATAAGCTGTTGATCTTGATCTAGTAGATGTTGAAATTCAATAGATGCCCGCAGCTTCGAACAACTAGCTGAACCTCAAGAGAATGTTGATACAGTATTAAGAAGATCTACTAGAGTAAGGAAATCAACTATTCGTAGTGATTATGTTGTGTATCTACAAGAATGTGACTATAATGTTGGAGCCGAAAATGATCCTAAAATGTTTTCACAAGCCATGAGTTCTGAGGTTTCGAACTTATGGTATAATGCCATGAAAGAAGAGATGGATTCTATGGCATCTAACTGAGTATGGGATCTCATCAAGTTTCCTGATGGTGTGAAAGCCATTGGATGTAAATGGGTCTTCAAAACAAAGAAAGACTCACAAGGCAACATTGAGAGACATAAGGCAAGACTCGTTGCCAAAGGATTCACTCAAAGGGAAGGAATCGACTACACAGAAACATTTTCTCTTGTATCTAAGAAAGATTCACTTCGTGTGGTCATGAAATTGGTTGCCCATTTTGATTTGGATTTGCATCAAATGGATGTGAAATCGACTTTCCTTAATGGTATCCTAGAGGAAAAGGTTTATATGAAACAACTTGAAGGAATTTTCTCTAGTGATGGCGAGCATTTGGTTTGTAAGCTTAATAAATCCATATATGGATTAAAACAAGCTTCTCGTCAATGGTATTTGAAATTCCATAACATCATCACTTCATTTGGTTTTGAAGAAAACATCATGGATCAATGTATATACCAGAAGGTTGGTGGGAGTAAGATTTGTTTTTGGTGCTATATGTGGATGATATTTTGCTTGTAGCCAATGATAAGGGTTTGCTACATATGGTAAAACAATTCCTTTCTAAAATTTTTGATATGAAGGATATGGGTGAGGCATCTTATGCCATTGGCATTAAGATCCATAGAGATAGAATTCAAGGAATCTTGGGTTTATCTCAGGAAACCTATATCAATAAAATTTTAGAGTGATTTTGGATGAAAGATTGTTCACCAAGTGTTTCTCTCATTATGATGGGTGATGAGTTTAATTTGGACCAATGCCCAAAGAATGATTTTGAAAGAGAATAGATGAAAACTATTCCATATGCTTCAACCGTTAGAAGCCTGGTGTATGCTCAGGTCTGTACTAGACTTGACATTGCATTTGTTGTTGGGATACTAGGGAGATATCAAAGTAATCCAGGTATTGACCATTGGAAAGCTGCAAAGAAAGTGATAAGGTACCTGCAAGGAACCAAGGATTATATGCTCACGTATAGACGAACCGATGAATTAGAAGTAATTGGCTACTCTTATACGAATTTGCTGGTTGTGTTGATTCAAGAAAATCAACATCTGGTTACATTTTCATGCTTACCGGTGGAGCCGTGTCTTGGAGGAGTGCGAAGTAGTCCTTGATTACTACTTCCACTATAGAGGCCGAGTTTGTGTCATGTTTTGAGGCCACATCGCATGGTGTATGGTTGAAGAGTTTCATTTTCGGGCTTAGAGTAGTTGACTCCATTTCTAGGCCATTAAGATTGTACTGTGACAACTCAGCTGATGTGTTTATGGCTAAGAACAACAAAAGTGATAGTTGTAGTAAGTACATCAACATTAAATACTTGGTCATAAGAGAACGTGTTAAGGAAAAGAAAGTGGGCATTGAGCACATAAGTACTGAGTTGATGATTGTTGATCCTTTGACTAAAGGCATGTCACCAATGAAATTCAAGGATCATGTAGAGAAAATGGGAATTGGTTCCACTTTGTAAATGTATATATATACAATTTATTAATGAAACTCTTATATATTGTGATATTTTCTCATATCATGTGTACCTTAATTTATTTGAGAAAATATATATTTTATTGGACCAAGAATAAATATAGGATTTATTCATTAAGTTTCGTTACCACATAAAGTATATTACTTGAGAAACTAAATACATTGTAATATATGGAAAATAATACTCGCTCTTAGAGAACCTATCGCTATGATTCATGTATTTTGTCACTTAAGAGAATTTCACTTAACGTTTGCACCAAGTGGGAGAATGTAACATTAGAGTGGTGCAACGCAACGGTGAACCGTGGTGACAGTTTAGTTTCATCGGAACCGTATGTCGGTTATGAAATCGAACGATGTTCTTAATGTGAGAATCTTTATAAAGCATCGAATCCTCTCACTATTGACTGCTTAATTCAGATACACTATTAAAACACAGAGAATAAGTATGAGAAACCAGTGAAAACATCAAATTAAAAATCCATTGAAATTTCTGTGTAAGTACTAAAATTTGATCAATGAGAGGAGATATGTTTTGAATTCATTTTGTTTTTACTGTATTTAAATTTTACGTTCATATGGTTTCCTCAACGTCTCTGGAGTGAATTGTGATCAATTATCTCTTTTAAAAAAATCACTAAAATACATGTAAAAGTTTTAGAGATAAAATTAAAACTTTAATTTTTTTAACAAAAATAACGTCAAAAAATATTTAAATAATTATTTATATTCAAAATTATATCATATTTTATTTTCGTATAATAAATAATTTTAATGGTATATTTTAAATTTTAATTTTTTTATCTATTTATTATTTAAAATAATAAATTATATATTTTTGAAAAAAATAACTATTTAAATATTTATTGTTATTATTTTTGGTAAAATAAATAATTTTTTTTTAAATATGAAATTTTTCTAAAAAATTTCATAAATTTCGATAATTCTTTTAAAAAAGATATTGTAATATCTCGTAGATTCCCTAACGGACTACTGGTATTACAACTGGTATTCAAATTTACGAGTACTGAAAAGACAATTACTACTGGTATCTCTGTAACATTCTAGAATTATAACATGTATATATTTTGCATTATCAGCGAGCAGATGTCACTTCAAATGTACTAATCAACACAAACCAAAAGCTAGTGGAAACACTGTGATTCTCCAAACTTAACAGATAAAAATGCCAGTTGAGAGTGACACATCAAAGAAATGCAATCGGCATAAAGATTAGAACATATGAATGAGAATGTACATGTCGAAACGTGCTTTAAGAGAAGTTATGCTATACAAAAAAAGGATTTTGTGGTAAATGATTAATGAATGAATAACCATAAATATTTTTATTAAGTAGAAAGAACTTAATGATTAAGATATTTGTAGATGGTCCAAAGAAGCCAATTATTAAGATATTTGTAGAGATATCAAATTAGTTGTGTTGAAAACAATTCATTTAATTTTATTTAAATTATTTTAAATTTTTATTTTTTTATTGTGAATTTTTAGAGTTAAATTATTTTATAATCAATTTATAGTTTCAATTTTTTTGAAAAATAAAAATCATGTAACATAAAATTAAATATTTTTTAGTAAAAAAAGTACAATTTTTTTAAAAAAACTCGAAATCAAAAACCGTAAATGATTTTAAAAATTAGATTTCTACAAATTTCTAATGGTATATAAAATAATTTATAATATAAATTATTTTTCAAAAATAAGTCAAAAATATTGTACCAAATATAAACAATTATTAGTAAAATATGTATAAATTAAAATAAAAAATCATAAAATTTATTAAAAACTAGACTTTTACAAATTTTCAATGATATATAAAATAATTAATAATATTTTGTAAGGCTATATAATTTATATTTCAAAAATGAGTCAAAAATATTCTATTTATATATATAATTGTAAAATTTATTATAAACTAGACTTTTATAATTCTAATAGTATATGAAATATTTCATAAATTTTTACGAATTAGTACAGTTTATGTTTTAAAAATAAGTAAAAAAATGTTCTTATGGATTTGAATAATCATTGGTTAAATATACATAAATTTCTATAAAAAAAAATTCAAAATTATAAACCATAAAATTTTATAGAAACTAGATTTTTAAAAATTCTTAATGATATATGATATGAATCATAATATATTAGGAATTAATATAGTTTATATTTCAAATATGTTTAATAGAATCTGAATAATATTCAATAAAATGAGTATAAATTAAAAAAACTAAAAAATTTAAAATATAATTTTTCTTATAAAATAAACTATTTGATATTTTCAACGATATATAAATTTAATTACAAATAATTATAAACTAATACAATTCAAATTTTAAAAATGAGTTAATGATTATCTCTTCAACCACAATTATATTGAATATGTTTTTAAGTTATTATTTGTCTTAAAATTTTATATTTATTGAAATATTATAATATAAAATTTACTTAATTTTTTAATTTTATTTTCAAAAAATAAATTGTTATTTTTTTTATTTATTAATTTGATTAATATTAGTATTTTTTTAACTTAATAGTAATAATTAAGAAAAAATGTCATAGTGGATTATTTTATTTGAGTAAAAGTGTTGTTTAATACTTTGACTTTTAAAATGTACTCCTTTATTATTTTACTTATAAAAAATATACACATTAATCCTTTTACTTATAATAATTGTGTTTATTAGTATTTTTATTTATAAAAAAAGGGTGTAAAGATTTTATTGATAAAAAGTTAAATAGATATCGATGAGAGTATTTTGTTCATCTACTTTACTCTATCAAACCAAAAATATTTGTAAATATAACTAAGGAGAGTATTGTTATCTTTTATCCCACCTATGGAACATTCTTGATAATTTTATTTATAAAAAAAATTAAAATTACTACATATTTCTTTTTAGCATCATTTTTATAAAGAATTAAATGTTACTTTTTCAAAATTAATGGATTAAATGAAAGTTTTTGTAAAAATAAAATGACCAATGTAACTTTTCATTCTAATAATTAATATTATATTTTGATAAAGTTTTTATTTTCTCGTTATTTGTTACCTTTTTAATATAACATATATTTGTTAAATGAACTAATAAATTACTCCTGAGTTGTTCATTTAATTTTGTGATTTAATTTATTTAAATTTTTTTAACTCATAAACTTAATAAATAAACTTTAAATAAATTCAACTAACATTTGTTCTAGGAAAACATAAATTAAAGTTCTTATATATTTATATTACTGTTTATATCACAAAATAAATTCTTATGTAAAATTCAAAAATCTAATTTAAAACTGAAGGTAAAATTTTATTTAATAAATAATAAAGAAAGTTTTAATAATTGATAACTGAAATGCTGTTAATTAGTAAAATATAATATGTTTGGTATTTAGTTATTAGATATTATCCTAATGTACCGTGGCGGAGGTAGAAGGACTGGGTGGGTGACGTCCCTCGTCACCGTCAACTTTTCTTCTTAACATATAATTTTTAATATTTAAAAAAAAAATATTTGATTCATTTTATTATAATAAAATTATGATATATAAATAAGTAAAAATAAAATAATTAATATAAGTTTTTATATTTCCAAAAATATCTCATATTTATTTATTGTATAAAATATATATTTATTTACTACTAAATAGTTTATAACATAAAATTTAATTGATTTTAATCACCTATAAAATAAATTCTAATCTAAATTAAGGTAACTTAAGTTCGTTATTTTTAATAAAAATATGTTTTAATTTTATATTTATTAGATGGAATAACATAAGTTCAAAAAGAGTAATCTTTACAAAATAAATACACTTATTTTTTTTCAAAAAAATAAAGGACTCATATTGTGTCACTTAATAGATACAATTTTAAAATATACTTTCGTTAATAATATATTTTATTTTAATTATAATTTAAAAATATATAATATTGTAATAATATATTTTTCATTCTAGTAATTTTTTTTTTCGTTTAATTCTATTATCATTTTTATTTTTATTTGTTTTTGATTGTGTGAAACAAGCTTATTCTAAGAATCATAAAGCAAACCTATAAATTTCAGGAGTAGTCTGTATGGTGTTAGCACTTGAATCATGAATGGCTTGGTAAGGTAACTAACCATTTAAATTAATATGTGAATATACAACCTCAGTAAATAAGTAGAAACTTTTATAAATGATCATTAGACTCAACAAATGATTTAGTTAAGGGCATGTTTTATGCATAGTATACAATATATTAAATATAATTTTATTAGATTTAACTATATTAAATTATATTATAATTATTTATATATTATTTAATAAAAAATTATATAATATAACAGAATAAAATTGATGATAATTTTTTTTATAAAATAATTTATATTTAAAATAATATTTATTTTATTTTATGTATTTTTTACCCATCAAAATAAATTTATCATAAAAATTCATTTAAATGAATATTTATTTATTTTTACATATTTTTCTTATATTTTTAAAAAATATTTTTAATATAAAATGAAAGAAAAGAATTAAGATAAATAATTTTAAAATTAAAATTTTAAATAAATAAATAAAATATTCAATATAATTTAAGCTCATATTTATTGTTAGTATTAAATTTTTGTATAAAAAATTATGATCATTAGGACTGTTAGAAACATATCCTAAAGGTTTAACAAAGCTGGGTTCGATTTTTGTTAAAAGAAGATTGAGGTCACATGGGGAAAAGGGTAGAAATTTGTGGAATGATTCTCTAGTGTAATGATATACATTAAGTGAATAAAATAAATAACACGGGTAAAAAATGCATTTGTTATTAGCATGCATAAATAAGTTAATATAAATTATTGCAAATTTATTGAGTGAATATTTATGATAGAGATAATTATAGAGAAAATAAATGATTATTCGTAAACTAAAAATTAACTAGAAAAATAAAAATTATGGTATAATTTTTTAAGATAAAATAATAATTACTCTAATTTAAATTAAAGATGACTAAATAATCTAAAAATTGATAAATTTTATGATCGAATTGGATTCGAATTGAAAAAAAAAATTAATAAATTTTATGTTAGAATTGGATTCGAATTGAAAAATATATAATCTATTTTAATTTAAATTGAATTCAAATTGATATATTTTATAATCTGTTATATTCGATTCGAAATAAGTTACTATTAAATTATAAATAAATATATATTATTTTATATTATTTTATAATATGTTACAGTTAAATATTATACATATCATAATTACATTATATTATTATTTTATATTAAAAATAAATATAATTGTTCATAATAATTTAATAATTCTACAAACATATTTATTATTATTTTGGTTTTCTTAGTTGGGATTATAAATAATAAATTTTAATACAAATATATTAATTTAAAATTTAAATATTATGTGTTATATTTTATAAGACAATAATTCATTAATAAATTTGAATATCAATATAACCTTATCTTATCTAAAAATAATAATTTATTTAAATTCAGATAAGTTATAATTGATTAAATAATCAGATCAAATTTGAATTAAATATCTTAAAATTTGATTCAAATCAAATCGAATTTAGATTAATTAAAAACAAACAATTTTGATTCACTTATCAGCCTTCTTCAAATACAACTTTAAATTATTATTATCTATTATATTACAAGTTTAACACCAATTATAGTAAAATTAGTTGGATTTATGCATAGTAAATTAAGATAAAATTTACAAAATTTATTGTGATATTTAAAAATTTAATTTTAAGTGTGATTTTTAGATTGAGGCCATACTCTCAAACTAAGATCTCAAAATGGCGGCCTAATTAGCCTGAGCCTTGGACAAGCCTTGAATAGAATAGTAAAAATTGGTACCTGACAATTCTTTCATTTCACAAAGAAATGGGATTGTTACTTTCAAAGACAAAAAATAGATAGTCATAGTAATTTTAAATTTAAAATAACATTAAAAGTTATTAAAAATAAAAAAAATTATTTCTTTATTTATATTTTTTTGTTATGGAAATAAAATAAAATAAAATAAAAAACTTGTAAATTTGAATTAGTATTAGTTGTGAAATTTAAAGCCGTAATTGATCGAGCCACGTCATTTTTAATTAGAATACCACGAAATAACAAGAAAAAGAAACAAAAATACCATCATAAGTCATATTAACATGTACAGTTCAGTAATTATTATGTTGGAGTCACACACACGTATCTATATTTAATTATGTCAAAACCTGAAAGAATGTATAATTGTGTTTTTATACTTTCAATACAAGAAATTGCTAGTAAATAATGAGCATTTGTAGCATGTTTTAATTTTTAATTTTTAATTTTATATGAAGCATTTTTACTATATAAATTCCAGAATTAATATTGCTTCTAGCTTTGAGTTTTAACCTTTTGAAGATGGCACGTGTAAATGAGCCATCATATATGAGTATTTTTATATATTCTGCATTCTCACCTTCATTTTTTTATTGATTATTATAATAAAATTTATTATTAAATCAAATAAAATTTATAATAATTAATGTAAAATTTAATAATTTTTGATTGAAGATCAAATAAAGATGAAATAGTAAGTTTTTCATAATCATTTATATATGTAATCAAACATAAATTTTAGTAATTATTTTTCAAAATTAATTATTTAAAATTGATTTAAAGTAATTATAATTATTAATATAATTGTCTCTCCTCCTCCTCACATCCATTCTTGCTAAAAATTCAAAACCAAACTACAAGAAAACATGTCTTTTTTTTTTCTTTCTAATTTCACATCAAGATCAAATTACCTCATACGCTTAAAAAATGTCCATAAATATAAGATAAGTAAAGTTTGGAAGAGTAAAACCTAGCAATCTATATTATTATTATAATAATAATCATTACTATAATTATTACAGTTTTATTTTATTAAATATCTATTATTAATCTTAATCAAATTTTTAATTATCTATGTTATTTTAAATTTTTAACTATTTTTAAATTTTATTATATGAAATTCATATTTAAAGACAATTTGACTGATTTCATTATCTTTAAATTTGATTAAGCATGCTTACTTCACATACAGAGGAATCAAATTCATGTTTATTCAGATTCCAAAACCTGTTAGTAAACAACATCAAATGTAATAAATCCAAGTGTTCTTATTCCTTCAAATTTTGATTCATCCTCGATGAAATTCCTAATGATTTTCATTCCAGATTAGTTAACACATATTTTATTATTTTATTTTTAAAAAAATTACTAATAATTTGAAAAATCTAATTTATTATACTGTTTCAAAGAAATTATAAATTTCTTTTAAATTTTTTCTCATAATATTACTTTACATCTAATTTCATTTGAATATCTTCCCTTATTCATCTATTTTATTTTTTAACATTATTTAAAATTATAATTTATCATTAATATTTGGCTATAAATTCTTATTATTTATGCAAAGTTTATTTTATTTTTATATTTGACAAATATATAATATTAATCCTTAAATATTTATATTTTAATAATTTATATTTTTGTATATTAAGTGTATATGCTAGTTAATAAATTTTTCCTATGCTTAACTAAAAATGTATATTTGTTGTTTTTTTTTATCTTTCATGAAAAACTTCAATTAGTTATAAAAAATAAAATTTATGTTAATTATTTATTTGGTATACGTTGTATATCTCTAAATAAATTATTAAAAATAAAAGTAAATTTTTATTTATATTATTATAATATGAAAAATATTCAAGTCCCAATTCAATATTTTGCCTTATACCTCTATACTCCTTGAGTCACAATTTCCTAAAAATATATATTAATTGTACACTGGATATGTATATTATATGTAAATTATACTTATATATATATATAAACATATTATTTATAAATTAATTTGCTATCAAATTAATTATATATAATATATTCAAATTATGTTGTAGTAATCAAATAACACACAAACTTACATCCACGTTCATTTAAAATAAGACGATGGGTAACAATGATTTATAACTAAAAATTTGAAAAATTTACTATTTATTTATTGTGTCAGCACAAATTTATTTACTAATTTTTTTGTAAAAACTTTAAGATTAAAATTATCATTTTAAAAATTTATTTTGATAAAAAATAATGTGACAAAAAAATATTTTAAAAACAATTAAAAAAATTTCACACCACACCGTAATCTATATTATTGCTTCAAATGAGAAGAAAAATAGGGAGGTGTGTACAAAATGTAAAATCATACTCAATAGCTTCCTACGTCAGAGTTTTATCCCCGGAAGAAAGTTGGCCAAACAAACTTTCCGGCCAACATCCAAAATTCTAAATAAATTATTTTTATAAGGTCATAGTACGTAGCCCAAGGCTTGCCGTTATGATTATTTCACATCCCATTTGGTCAACAAAATCCTAACAGCCTTTTCTCCACGTGACCTTCCAAATTGTAATTTTTTTTTCTTTTTTATTAGAAAATATCATATTTTAATCCTTAAAATAATATCTTAATTTTCATATATTTTTCATTAAAAATAATTTTGGTTTAAATATTTTTTCAACATTATTCAATTGTAAACATTCTATCATGTTAATCTTTAAACATCTAGATTAATTTAATGTTAAATTTTGTATGATATAAAATTATTAAAGTTAATAATATTTTATTATTATTATAAATTTTATTAGATATAGTTTCAAACTGTTTTACACACATTATATTAATTATTACACAATTAAAACAACATTTAATAATTGCTTGAACATATGTAGTGCAGTGACAATAGTTATGAGAATTGTGAGGTTATGAATTTTATCAAACCCAACATGCGTGTGAGTATAGTCATTAAAATAATAATAATAATAACTAATTAATCACCAATTACCTCATGATTAAACCCCATATTCATATCATTGGTACTTGATCTGTTACCTCCTATGTTGAATCCTGGAATAATACTGGGTACCGTAGGAGTTTTAGGGGTATAATTGTCCATGGAAGATGAAACATGAGCTTTGTTTGGTGCAAAAGCCCAATTTCCAAAAGCACTTCCCAAGTTATTTCCAGATGAAGAAGACGAATAACCTTTAGTTACTCCAATATTAAGGCATTGAGGATGAATATTATTCTGACTATCATTAGATTGAAGCAATTTGATTTGTCTCTTCAAGAACTTGACATAGTGGATAGCTTCATCTAACATAGAAGCTGTGTCCATCTTTGTTCCACCAGGTACAAGTCTTTGAAGAATCCTAATTTTTTCACTTATCCTTTCCCTTCTATGACGTGCTTGTACGCTCTGAGGATCGTCACTTATCCGAACGTTTCGCCTTTTCGGCTTTCGAATTGTGGCTGGATCGATGTCCACAGGCTGCATAGCAGCTATCTTGTACATCATTTCCTTCATAGCACCTAATTCTTCTTCTGGATCTTCTTCTTCTTGATCCTGAACTTCTTCAACAAGACCACTATTACTTTCAAAGATACTTGTTGACGATGAAGAAGGAAGTAATAGATGAGGGGATGGTGATGATGATGTGGCTAGTACTGGTCTTTGATTTGATTGAAGATGAGGAGGGTAGTTTTGCCAAAGAGGGTTAATGGAGTGAATTTGGTCATGGAGAATTGTGTTTTCTTCCATATCAAGATCCCAAGAAGTAGTATTTGTCATCAGTTTGAAATTTGTAGTGTGGTTAATGTCCATGGTTATGTAATTTGTGGGTTTCTTTGAGTTTCTTTAGAAAAGAAAACAAGGGCACGATGAATATTTAGGTAATTATTTTAGAGAGATTTCTTGTGAGGTACATGTTTCTCTATCTAGAGACTCATATATATACAAACCAAAGCATGTTATGTATATAAATAGTTACTTTGAAAATTTTCTAAAGAAACTATAAATTGAGAAAAATCCTTTTGGTGAAGCCTTAATAATGGTGAAAGTAAAGGAATTTGTGAGCTTTAGAGGGGAGAGGGGTGGAATGAAATTGAGGGCAGAGTGCTGTTAGCGGAAGGGGGCATATTACTATATTAGTACAAATATGTACAAAAAAAATTATTTTGTTTCTTTTATAAAATGTTATTTTTGACAAATTCATATAAATTGATTAATTATAATTTACTTCGTATATAAGGTACATAATCTCAAGCGGTTACATAAGATTATGAAAAACTATATTAATTTTGATTATGGATGAACATTGTATACTATGAGTTATATTATTACAATGTCTAAATATCATGAGGCTAAAAAACATGAAAATGAATCTATAAGAGATGATAATTCATCCAAGTATTGCTTAACTTTCAAATTTTTTTTATTAGAAGTAAGAATGGGCAAAAAAGCTACGTATTTGGTTATCCGCACCGTTGGTTCGGTTTTTATCCGATAAATTTCAAAAACTTGTACGATTTTGGGTAAAAATCGAATATGAAACAACAGATACGATTATACTGATAACTGTACTCGCCCGTACCCAAAATTAATTAATTATATTTAATTAATTTATATATTTATTAAATTAAATTATATATTAATTAATAATTAGAGTTTATTAAGAAGTTTTTAAAAAAGTTTGAAAAAATGATTTTTTTGGATATTTTTTAATAATTGTCCCAAATTAATTACCCGTGGGTAAAAAACCATCCCCGAACAATAACAATTTTTGGGCTATTTTGGCTACAAATTTTATAATTTGATTCAAGAACAATTATATCAAAAATCATTCTCACTCATGCCATGCCCATCACTAATTAAAAGCTCTCAAAATTGCATTTATCACAGATTAATAGTTTCCTTCTATTAACATAGAATGAAACTGTATCATATTGCTCTAGCCAAACCAATAGCTAAGAATAATGCTCGAGCCTTACCAACCTCTAGACTATATATTGTAAACAATTAGTACTAGATGTCAATCACATTAACATGAGAATGTCTAACTCTAGTTAGAATAACCCCTTCATTTTATTTAAAGGTTGCATCAAAGTAAAATATAAGGATCTTATAAGGTGGTTTCCTCCATTTATCAATCGTCATCACTTGATTTTGCTGGATTGTAGGATTTACTTAATCAGTTTGATTTAGCATTTGAGTGTATTCAAGAAAATTAGTTCTCCAAAATAGTATACATTTATGAACATTTGGTCTTCATTTTTAAAATTCATAGCATTTGGTATCTACCAAACAACCATCAAAGTCAAAGTGATGTTGAGTACAAATTTCATCTTGTGATTTTTATATGCAGTAAAAGCATTAGGAGGATATAGACATTGATCTAGAAATGATATAATGTCCAATCTATTGAACTTTTAAGTCCCTTCTATGCTAACCACAATCTATACAAAAATCACATCTTATAAACAGATGCTCCAATATTTCTTCTTCTTATCCACAAAGAAGATGTATAGTGTTCAAATCTAGAAGAAATCTTCTAAGATATATTTGATGGCTATTGCATTTGAAGCTATCTTCCATAAAAACAATTTTTGTTTTTCATGTAACCTTGCTTTCCAAAATTTCCTCCAAAATTACAAATGGCTAATATCTTGTACTTTTTTCACCATCATATTATAAGTTGTTTAACCAAAAACTATCCAATTTTCTTAGGCACCGTAATAATATTTTCTTGAATCTCTGGATTAGGGCTTCTTAGCTTACTAACGAACATGACTATGTTCCTATAAAATAGATTATTTAATATTCCTCAATCCCAACCATTGTCATTACTAAGGTACTTAACCTTAATGCTCTTTGCCTCTTTTTTTTTTTTTAGAAATATTTGAAGTAGAAAGGAAGGTGTCTTAGGAATCTATGGATGTTTTCTAGCATAGAAGTCCCTTACTTAACGTAGAGATATAGTGTCATGAATGTAAAGAAGAGATATAGTGTCATGAATGTAAAGTAGAGATCTAGTGTCATGAATGCACTTTCATAAGTATAAATCTAAAGATTTGACCCTCACATTCATAAATTCACTACTCCTGTAATACTTTTGTTTTAGAATTTTAACTCACATTTTGTATGAATTAGTTGCCAAGCTTCATCCCAACTTAGTTAATAAGGTTACATTCATCTCATTGAATGATCTAAATCTCAGTCCACCTATCTCTTTAGTTTTACATATTGATTTGCAACTTTTGAGAGCACAATAATGTTAGTTAAAATCTTATGAGTTCCACCAAAATTTCCTAATTAGTGAGTCTATATTTTTATAAACATTCTTAAGAACTTTGAATGTTCTCATAGTGTAAATAAGAGTAGATTTAATTACTGGCTTGATAAGTGTACCCTTTCATGCATTAGAAAGAAAATAGGTTTTTCATATCCCAATTTTAGAAGCCACATTGTTAATGCTTTATTGAACTCTTTGGATTTGTTATGCTAGAGAAAAAAAGGAGATTACCTAGATAGGTGATGTCATGGTCTATTTTTTGAATACCAATGATATGAATAATTTTTCGTTGGAGTTCCAATCAAACATTGTTTTATAAGAATAGCCCAAGTTTTAGCAGGTTTGGAGTTTTCCCAGATACCATTGTATATCATCAAGATCTCCATAGAAAAGATTTGCTTTCTCATCTCTGGCTCTACAAAACAAGATTATATAATCAATATAGAAGAGTGGATAATTGGAGTGGCTTGTCTTGAGACCTTAATTATATGAATTTTTCCAATAGTTTTAGCTTGAGCTATTGATATAGAAAGGGATTCAATTGCAGTTATAAATTGAAAGTTCTAAAATAGACCTAATAAGCCTAAAGAATGATGAATAGATTATTTTTAATTTTATCAAATTTAATTTTGTAACCTAATCACAATGGCCAAACAAGCAATTGTGTATCAAAAGTAAATGCAAAAATAGGTAAATGACACACACGATTTTTAGGTGAAAACAACCTAAATTACAACTATGACCTAAGAGGAAAATCACCAATCCTTCAGACCACATAATCCTTCCACTATGAATCAAATGCATAATTACAAACTCAATCTTATGCTGCTATTCCTACGATGTTGTTCCAATATACTGTACCTATGAGCCCCTACTTTATTTTCATAGTTTTCGAGAGTGGTATCTAGACCAACGTTCTAATTAGCTCCTTACTAATCAGACACATTCACAAATCAACCTACAAACAAGGTTAGCATAAAAATACAAGGACCCATGAAGAGCCCATGTATGTTCTAGAACAAATTTAATAATGAATAATCCTAACTAGATGATTCAAAATGTATATCAGATAAATGAAATCAATTAGAAAATTATAGAACTTTAATTAAACATAAGTTCAATAAATAGGCTCAAATTTATACTAACATAATCATATGAAATCAAAGATTCAAAATCAATAAGCATGCTCAGATCTATGATAGCATAATCATATAAATATATTAGATGAAATAAAAAATAATCCTTATTTTTGTTACTTTGAATAAAAAAAATATGTATTTGTGTTTCTTCATATAGATCTTGTACTAGGGTGATTTGTTTAATCTAGATCTTAATCTATTATGAATTATGTTATGTTTATTCTCATCTTGCTTGTATTTCATTAGAATCCTAGATCTTTATCTAAATGTGTTGCATTCAAGATCTTAAAAGTTAAAAGATGATATCAATTGATTTGCTTCTAAAAAATCCAATATATCAATTGCACCAATCAAACACTTGATTTGAGAACTTTACAACAGAACAAATGATTAAAGCTGAGATTTGTCTTCTAATGCCAATGAATGTCATTAGTTTTGGTTTATCAAATTTGAGTATTGATGTATTTAAGTGTATAAGTTTTGATGTAAATTATATCTTTAATCTTTATTAATTAAATTTAGTTTAATTTTATATATAAAAAAATTAAACAATTTTCATGTGATTAAATAGGTACTAATATAACTTACATGTGAATGAAAACAAATCTTCCAAATACCAACACTTTTTATTTTTTTAAATTTTATTTAATGAAACTATAATGTATAAAATAAAAATAAAGCATTACAATACTACAATAGTTGGATAGGTTTCAATTGGATTACCAAGATTAGGAACCACTCTAACCCATCTGGGATAGATTTTGGAAATTTTAGAGCCAAACTAATTCAGTAAAAATAATAAAACCACACAACTTCAGTTAGATTAATTCGGATTGAATGTAGTGGTTTGAATTAAGTAAATATAACTAACTATTATATGTTCATGCCAAAATGAGAAAGGGATAATTGATGAACAATGCTACAATTTCAAGGTGACAAATTTATGCAATATGAGGCTTAGCTTTTTTTCTTTTCTTATATAACATGAGAACACAAAAAAAATTAAATCCTTAATTGAGATTATCGTTTGTAGCTTAATATCATTTAAGATCATTGAAAAATTAGTGCCATATATTTTAATCGGGAAGCAACCAACATGTCATTGGATGATTGGCTATTTCCTTGTGATTGTGTTCACCAGATTGAGATGATCGATCAATTATATATAGCAACGTTAGTTAAATTTACTTCTTAATTTAGGTGCATGGAATTTTCCATGAAACATTATAATATTATTGTAGGTAAAAAAAAATTTGATAGGCACAATTTGAAAGAAATAGATACAAGAAAATGCAAAAAGAATAAGAAAGATGATGAAGAACATTAGCATGTATTTTCCATAGTATTTATAGTAGCATATTGTCACGACCTTAGATTTCAAATAGTGATCATGTGACACTTAGCACGGTCCGTTGCAATAAGCCTACCTTTTAACTCGAATGAAACACTCCAAAGAGACTAGAAAGAGACTTAGAGATTTAGAGGATTCAAGAGCAAAGCAAGATTAAAAGAGAATTTGTAAAGAATGCCTTGTATTGCTCTTAGAGAGGTTATCTTACAATTTCTCAAAGATGCTTACAAATGAAGACCAATAGGTCTATTTATAGTGTGACACCAAGCTTAAGATTATGTCACAACTTTCTAGATCCTTCTATGTCTAGAATGTACAAGATTATTCTAGTTTTATCTACAATATGACACAAGGTTCTAGGACCTTCTAGCCAACTCTAGAGTCTTCTAGGATTGTCTAGTTCCTTCATGCAAGTTCTAGGATATTCCATAAGCTTCTAGAGACTTTTACATCCTTCATGAACCATCTAGTACGTTCTAGAATATTGCAACCCCTTCTAGCACCTTCCAACACATGCTAGTGTACTATGGAACATTCTAGAGTCTTCAAGGCTTAAGTTGAGTCCATCCAACTCTAGCTCCTTCTAGACATCTCTAAACCACTGTATAACTTTCCTATGTAGAAAATTCTAGATCCTTTATGCAAGCACCATTTCTTTAGATTTTAAGGGGCAATTGGAGCAGGATGTAACACCCTCTCCCACTCAAGTTCGCGACACCCTCGTCGTGCCTTCAAGCTTGAACCTCTCTATGTAATCTTTGAATTGCCACAAAGAGTCTTCAAGTTCCCAACTTGCCTCTATATTCAGGGCATTCTTCCACTTGACCAAGTATCCCCGATAACTTGGTACTCCCCTATGCCGAATTGGGTGGTCTATTAAGATAGAGTCCACTCCTTTATCGTAGGAGGTTACTACTACGATGGGCACCCTCTTTGATTCTCCTCGACTTGTGTCTTCCTCATCTCCATGATAAAGCTTCAATATGCTTACATGAAAAACTGGATAGATTTTAAGCTTCAGAGGGAGTTGTAGTTTGTAGGATACCCTACCGACTCGCTTGAGGACTGGAAATGGCCCTTTATACTTCCATACCAACCCCTTGTGAACCTTCTACAAGGACTTGAACTATTAGGGTAATAATTTGACAAGGACCAAATCTCCTTCCTAAAATTCAACCATCCTCCTTTTCTTGTCAGCCCATTTCTTCATCTTTTTAGATTCCTTGTTTAAATAGGCTCGGGCTAACTCAGCTTGCTCATACCACACCTTGGAAAATTTGAAGGTAGCATGACTCTTTCCTTCATAGCTTGTGGCTAAAGCATGAGGAGTCATAGGTTTCTATCCCATGATGATCTTGAAGGGACTCTTCATAGTGGACTCGCTTCTTTTCAAGCTATAAGAAAATTGGGCTACATCCAGCAACTTAGCCTAATCATGTTGGTTGGCACTAACAAAGTGCTTGAGGTAGAGCTCCAGCAATGCATTGGCATGTTCTGTTTGTCCATCGCTCTGTGGATGAAAGCTTGTGGAGAAGTTCAAGTCTAATCCCAATAACTTGAACAATTCCGTCCAAAACTTACCAATAAATCGAGGGTCTCAATCACTCACGATGTTGGATGGAATTCCCCAATGCTTCACAAGGTGCTTAAGGAACAACCATGTTGTCTCATCCGTAGTGCAATCTGCTGAGGCAGGTATGAATGTGGCATACTTGTTGAAGCAATCAATGACTACAATGATGTTGCCAAAGCCCTCTGATTTTGGAAAGCAAGTGATGAAGTTCATTGAGACACTTTCCCATGGTCTCTCTAGGATAGGCAGTTACTCTAAAAAACCTCTAGGTACATGTTGCTCTATCTTGTTCTATTGGCATACAAGACATGTCCTCACATAGGCTTCAGCATCATCTCGTAGTTGATACCAATAGTAAATGGACTTGATTAAGGCAAAGGTACGTCTCATTCCTGGGTGTCCAGCCCATAATGAATCGTGGAATTCCTTGATAAGCTCCTTCCTTAAGTTCCCCCACTTTGGCACAAAGATGCGATTCTACTTGGCATAGAGTAGTTTGTCACTCAACCAAAATCACCTATTCTTTCCTTCCTTGATAAGAGCAAGGAGGTTTTGAGCCATAGCATCATGCTCAAGCCCTTCTTTGATCCTTTCCAGCAAGGGACTGCTTGGTCTACTCAAGGCTGCTAACTCCACCCTTTGACTTAGCACATCAACCACCACGTTGGCCTTATCGAGCTTGTACTCTAGCCTGTAGTCAAACTCGGCCAAAAATTCTTCCCATCGAGCTTGCTTGGGACTCAAATTTTTTTGAGTCTAGAAGTAGTTAGTCACTACATTTGTCCATCATGATAACAAAGTGAGAACCCAACAAGTAGTGTCGTCACACCCTTAAGCAATGGATGATGGATGTCATATCATTTTCTTGTACCATGTAGCGACGTTCGGTGTCATTAAGCTTATGGCTCTTATAAGCTATCAGATGCCCTTCCTGCATCAATACTCCATAAATGGCAAAGTATGAAGCATCTGTATGCAACTCATACATCATGGAGGGGTTTGGTAGACAAAGCACCAGTTCTCCACTAATAGTCTTCTTCAAGTCTTCGAATGAGGCTTGGAATTCACTTGTCCATTCCCAAGACTTGTTCTTTTTGAGTAGGTTAGTTAGTAAGGCTACTCTCATTGAGTAGGACTTGATAAACCTTCAGTAATATTTCACAAGTCCAAGGAAATACCTTAACTCGAGAACCTTGCTAGGCGGTTCCCATTCTTGGATGGCTTTCACCTTGGTTCCATCCATCATAAGCTTCCCATCCTTTATCCTATGCTCCAAGAACATCACCTCATCTTGGGCAAAGGAACATTTCTCATTTTTGACATATAGCTCATTTCCCTCAGGACCTAAAACACCTTGCTCAAGTGTTCAAGATGTTCTTCCAAAGTCCGACTATATATCACAATGTCGTCAAGATATACTATCATGAACCAATCGAGGTAGGGATGAAAAATCTTGTTCATGAGAGTGTAGAAGGTGGTAGGTGCATTAGTGAGACCTAATGGCATGACAAGGAACTCATAGGCAACATTCACATAGGTGGTCTTGGGCTTATCCCTTTGGCTATATGTACATGGTAGTATCCCGATCACAAGCCTAATTTTGAGAAGTATCTTACATTCCCTAGTTGATCGAACAAGTCAGCAATGAATGGGATAGGATACTTGTTCTTTACCATGATCTTATTTAGAGCCTGATAGTCAATGCACATCCATAGCGAGCCATTCTTCTTTTTCTAAAAGAGCACCGGGGCACCAAATGGGGCCTTAGAGGGCTTTATGAAGCCAACATCCAGCAATTCATCGAGTTGCTTCCATAATTCTACCAACTATGAGTTTTCCATTCGATAAAGGGCTCATTTCTGGTGGCCTTATGTCGGGTTCCAACTCAATTTTGTGGTCAACCTCCTTCCTTGGAGGTAACCTTTTGGGCAACACCTCAGGCATCACATCATGGAACTTATCTAAGACAACTTGCACTTCCGTCAACAAGCTTGGCTTTGGTGACCCCTCCCCATCATCATACTCTTTTAAGATGGCTAAGTAACTCTTTTCGTCCCTCTTCAATCCCTTCTTGAATTGAAGTGTTGAGAGAGCTTGGGTAGTAGGTCTAGTGGTCCTCTCCATCAGTACCACACAAGTTTTTGATCCATCTATGATGCACATAGAGTTTGAGCATGCCACAAGGAAAGATATAACCTGGTCTAAGAACTCCATACCGAATACTACTGAGAAGTCATCCATAGGTGCCACTGGTAAGTCTACTTGGCCAGTCCAAGCACCAAGACTGACCTTAACTCTACTAGCAACTCCTTGGAGAGGTAGTGTTGCTGAGTTAACTGCTTTGAGAGATCCTCCTCTATTGATAACCTTAAGGCTGAGTCTCTTTGCTTCCTCTAATGAAACAAAGTTATGAGATGCACCTGTGTTAACCAAAGCTTTGGCGACCTTCCAATTGATGGTTGCATCTACGAACATCAAGCCTTTAGGGGTCTTCGGGGTGCTCTACAATGCACCAAGTAGTCACAAAGAACCCATATTTACGCCTTCATCAATCTCACTTCCATCCTGGTCATGAGTGGAAGCAACTAAGGCACTTAATGCCTTTCCTTCCCCTAATCTCGTGATTTAAACGAGGAGCCTTCTTTGTGAATTTTATGGCCTTGAATTTTGGCATGGCCTTCCCCACTCTTTCCTCCACCAAAATTTCTATATGTGGCCTTTGAGCTATATTTTTTATGGAGTAGTCAATAAGGCTTTCTACTACCGTAATGGCCGAAGATAAGTCTTGGACACCACATCGCTTGAGTTCCAAGTTAGCCCATGACTGAAGACCATCTATGAACAAGAATAGGGCATCCTTGTCTGATGTGTCAGGAACTTATAGCAGCAAGGTTGTGAATTCCTTCATATAGTCCCTTATGCTACCTGTTTGCTTTAATCGTCACAATTGACCTCTTGCCTCATCTTCAGCATTTATAGGGAAGAATTGGATTTTGAACTCCCTTTTGAAATCATCAAAGGTTTCAATTGTGCATACCCCTCGTTGCACATCATCATGCCTCCGTCTCCACCATAGCATAGTAGTGTCAGACAAGTACATGGTAGCAGTTCGGATCTTGCTGGCATGGTCCGTTATGCCAGTAGCCTCAAAATATTGTTCAAGCCCCCATAAAAAGTTCTAAACTTCCTTAGCATTCCTAGCACCATTAAAGTTCTTTGGATTGGGAACATCCATCTTCTTGGCCTTAATGATGTGGTTGTGTTAGTTCTTGAGGCCATAGCCCGCTTACAAAAAGCTAGGTCACCACCCATATCCTCGACTCTAAGCAACACATTAGAAATTTTTCTTTGGACAAGATCTCATACCTTGGCAAGTTGTCCACCCGGTCGAACATCTCCCCTAAGTTATCTTGCACACTTCCAACACATGCTTCTAAGCTAGAAATTATGTCTTTTAACTCGGCTCGAGACTCCTTTGGTGGTTTTTGAAATTCCTCAAGCCCACGTTCCATTGGTGGAACATCCACACTTGGTATAGCTGGGGCACTGTTCTTCATTATGCCAAGGATAGTAATGATTTAACCTAAAACTGGGGCACTAGGCCTATCTTTCAACCCGAATAAAACACTCCAAAGATACTTAGAGATTTAGAGGATTCAAGAGCTAAGCAAGATCAAAAGGGAATTTGTAAAGAATGCCTTATATTGCTCTTAGAGAGGTTATCTTACAATTTCCCAAAGATGCTTACAAATGAAGACCAATATGTCTATTTATAGTGTGACACCAAGCTTAAGACTATGCCACAACTTTCTAGATCCTTCTATGTCTAAAATATACAAGATTGTTCTAGTTTTATCTACAATATGCCACAAGGTTTTAGGACCTTCTAGCCAACTCTAGAGTCTTCTAGGATTGTCTAGTTCCTTCATGCAAGTTCTAGAATGTTCCGTAAGCTTCTAGAGACTTCTACATCCTTCATGAACCATCCAGTACATTCTAGAATATTCCAACCCCTTCTAGCACCTTCTAGCACATGCTAGTGTACTCTAGAACATTCTAAAGTCTTCAAGGCTTGAGTTAAGTCCATCCAACTCTAGCTCCTTCTAGACATCTCTAGACCACTGTAGAACTTTCCCATGTAGAAAAGTCTAAATTCTTTAGGCAAGCACCATTTCTTTGGATTTTAAGGGACAATTTGAGCAGGATGTAACAATATGCCCTCTTTTATACACGCATTGTTGAGCTCAGTTTTTGCCAATGTTAACTGAATTGTAACAAACCCACACGACTTTACTTTAGAGTTTATAACTTACATCATATGCACATACTAATATCATACACTCAAAACATTCCTAATTACTTTAATAGCTTCTAACATCCTCCCTTATCCTTGCAAGTCTTAGACCATAGGCTAAGGAGATAGACCTAATGATATGTATTTAACTTACTTGGTGCTCTCACAGATCTTACTTGCTCGCCAATCTCCTACTTTATTGACTAGAGATGACATGGCTTCTTACACGTATGAACTCTGTTGATTTGACATTCTATCAAGAATTGTGAGTATAACTCTCAAATTTTGGAATTGTGTAGTGTGCAATGATTTAATCATTATATCTGTGATCTAAGCTTCACTTGGAACATACTCTACAACAATGTCACTTGCATGTATCTTTTCTCTTACAAAATGAAAATCAATTTCTACATGCTTAGTTTTAGAGTGCAACATTGGATTTTTAGCTAGATATCCAAAGTTGATATTGTCAAAAAATAGTGTTGCTGCTTAAGGCAAACATATTGACAATTCCTCGAGAAGCTTTACATACCATGCAACCTCATCTATTACACATGCCAATGACTTGAATTTTGCTTCAATTGATGATTGAGACACTGCACATTGCTTTCCAAAAGATTATGAAATCAAGGAATGGGCCACGAGCACACAAAAGAAAACAATGCTTCTATTGCCATCTAGGCATGTTGCCCAACCAGAATCATTGTAAGCACTTATAAAGAGAATGCTACTTTTTTGCATAAAGATTCCATGGCTTGAAGTACCAGCTAGATATCTATGCACTATCTTAATAGAAGATCAATGCATATATGAGAGAGCTTTTAGAAATTGGTACAACTTGTTAATTAAGTATGAGATATCAGGTTTGGTAAGAGTATAGTATTATAATGCACCTACCATTGACCTATATTGGGTGAAATCATCTAGTGGTTGTCTATAAGCTTTGGAGATTGTTTTCCTACCAAAAAGTGGGGTGCTAATTGGTTTTGCTTCAAGTAATTGCACTTTTTCTAGCAATTGATAAATGTCCTCCTATTGGGAAAGATGAAAAATTATTAGTACCTTGTACAATCTGAATTCCCAAGAAGAAGTTTAGCACACCCAAGTCCTTGAGAGTAATAGTGTTACGCAACTTTTCAATCATGTTTTGTATAAGCCCTTGATTTCTACCCGACAAAACGATGTTATCAACATAGATGAGAAATACAACCATATCTCTAACATTACATAAACTAGCATGGATTTGTCTACCTAAGAGCATCGAAACCCCTACCAAAATAAGAAACAACTCAGTTTATTGAACCAAGCTCGAGGATCCTATTTGAGGCCATATAAAGCCTTTTGAAGTTTACACATAAAGTGTGGTGTGGATTGATCAGTAAAACCCTGAGATTGGTTCATATAAACATCCTAATCTAATTCTCCATTAAGAAATGCATTATTGAATCAAGGTGTCAAACAATCCAATCCCTATACAAAACAAGAGTAAGCATGACTCGAATGGTTACTTGTTTTACCACAAGGCTAAAGGTCTTTGTGTAATCAATACGATGTGTTTGATCATACCTTTTAATTATAAGCCTGCTTTTATACCTTTCCAAGCTTCTGTCAACCTTTAACTATAATTTGAACACCTATTTATTACCAATGATGTTAACATCCTTAGGTTAGAGGTACCAAGTCCTAAGTATTATTAGCAAGAAGAGAAGCAAACTCTTTTTGCATAGATTCAAGCCATAATGGAGATTGCAAAGTATTTGAGATGGTTTTTGCTTCAGGAAGGATTATGTGAGTAGTAAGAGCTTTGGGTTTATGGATACCGAGTTTAGATCGTATGATCATACTATGATTATTGGTAGAGAGATAGGTAGATAACAAAATGATGGAGGAATTGGCAATTGAACACAAAGCTAAATGCCATTATAATTAAACACTTGACAAGGAAGATTAGCATGTATGAGAGGAAGTCTAAAAGTAGTAGGACTCAAAGAAGAAACAGATAAAAAGTTGAAGGAAATGATTGATAGTGTAAAGTTGAATAAGTGGTAGAGATATGAGGAATGAAATATGAGCCAAAAGTTAAAGCAGACAAGGATGGTGACATATAAGCAAGAAATGCAAATAAAGGAGATTACATAAGTGTATGGCCTGAACATGTAGAAATAGAAGGTGAAAAGAGGTTGGAAAGTTTCTTAATGTCAAGTAAAGAGATAAAATGCAAAGGTAAGGCTATTGCATTATCGAACATAGGAACTGAAATGGAAGTAGTGTCAATAGTTAATCAAGGAAAAGATCTCTCATGAAACATAACATAAGAACTCAAATAAACTCTCTTAGAGTTAATGTCCACACACAAATAACCCTTGTAGTTTGGTAGATAACCTAGAAAAATACGAGGAATGGAATGAGATTCCAACTTGGTAGAGTTTTAGGGTCTACTATAAGGAAAGCATAGGCATCTAAAGGTTTTCAAGTAGGCATAGGATAGTGTTCTGGCATTTAACAACTCAAAAGGAGACTTAGATTGAAGAGTTTTTGAAGGAATTCTATTAATCAAGTGAACTGCATAATTGAATGCATACTCCCAATAGGCAATAGGTAAGCCAGCTCGAGTAAGAAGTGATAGGATAGTTTCCATAACATGGCAATTTTGTTTTCTCTCCACCACATCATTTTAAGAAGGTGTGTATAGGTATAAGATCCTTATGGTATACCCACCTTGAAACAAAAGACTTTCAAGGGCTCTAAATTCTCCTCTATCATCACTTTGTAAAACCTTTATAGGCAGCTAAAATTGTCTTTCAATTAAGGCATCCAAGTGTGTAAACAAATGAGATACTTGATTCTTTTACGACATTACATATAATTATAAGAATCATGAGAAATCAACCATAAAAAGGTAATAACTTGCTTTATTTATTGAAGTAACAGATGTAGGTATCCAAACATCAACATGTATAATATCAAATGAATTCATAGACCTGTGATGCACATGTGACTTAGGCAGCCTATGTTACTTGCTCATTTGACATGCTTGAAAAACTTATGGCATAGAGCCAAGTTTGCTATTTAAATCAAGAGTATGATGTACTCATTGGACAACATCATTACTAGGATAGTTGAGTCTATCATGCCACAAACTATCATTGATAACTTCTTTATGATGAAACTCTATATTACCAAGAGTACCATACTGAGGGCCAATAGTAGGACAAAGGTTAGACTACATCACACAAGAAAATACATATGTATTGTTGCTAGGCAATTTATACAATCCTTGACCAACACCTCTCGTTACTACTACCTTACCGCCATTGAAATCTTTGATGCAAAATGAATTTGCAAAGATTTAACAACAAGATTATTTTTTTAACACAACTTCTTAATAGAAATTAAATTCTTGGTCAATTGAGGAACAAGCAACATATTATACAAATTTAAATTTTGATAGCCAGCCTTTTAAACACCATTACCAAAAGAGGTGATAGATACAATATTTTCATTATCTAACATCATAGCTTCAGAGCCTGTGTATGTTACTAAATTACCAAAAACTATTTTATTGTTGGTCAAATGGTGACTAGTACTAGTGTCTAGATACTAAGACTGATCTATAACATCAACATTGTTACTTATAGAGGGAGCAAAGAAGGCAATAAGTGGAAAATCATTCATGAATGAAGAATTAGCAAATTGAAGTTCTAAGTCTTGTACCTAATTAGTGGAAGTTTGTTGCGACACATGATTCAAAGAATTTCCATCTTAATCAGGTTCTTGTACTTGAGAAAAAAATTGCTTGGGGGATCTTAGAGCTATTGTTCCTAAAATTTTTGTTATTAGATGAATTATTTGATGTTGAATATGAAAATCTGGCAGTATTATGGCCTTGTTTCTTGTAAATTTGACATGTATCCTTATACTTGGATCCATATTTTCCTCTGTTGGTTCTATTATGGTTCTGGTTTTAATGTTCAAAGAATTTTCCTTATGAATTGTTGCAATTATTACTTAAAGGATGATTTTGCATAACTTTTTATTGAAATGACTACGAGTTAGATCTTTGATGTTGAGGGATAAATCTTTCCATGTTAGCTTGAACAATCTATGTAGTAACACCATTTTGTCTTTCTAGAAATTTTACATGAATTCTTAGTTCATTAAACACTTCATCTAATGAAGATACTCATTTCTTTTGTGTGATGTTAGTGACGATGGAGTTATAATAAAGTCCAAGGCCTCTCAGAATGTAGAGAATTTGTTCTCTATCCGAAATATTGTCACCAATAGCAATAATATGATCAATAAGTTTTTATTTGTGCTAATGTAGCTTTCCATACGCAGTACTCCTTTTTAAAGTGTTTACAATTGTCATCACAATTGCATGGATTGAACCTGTGAAGTATCTAAGAAACCCTTCTCCAAGGCTTTCCAATAAGAGGTAGCTTTGTCTTTACCCTTGCCAACCAAGTATTTTAAGAAATTTCGTGGGATTGAGTTGTAAAACCATGTTATGATAATTTTATCTTGTGTCCCATTCATCGTATTTGGGAATGATTTCAAGAATTTCCTAATTTATAGTGAAACTCGGTTAAAATTTTAAACTATTTTCTTGATGTATTGAGAGAGTGCTAGAGCTGAGTTATCAACAAAGTTTTTCAAGCCATACACCTATATTACATGCTTTAGCTATTGACGCCATATCAAGTAGTTTGTCTCATCAAGCTTGATTGAGAAGTTAAGTTTGATTGTTATACTTTGCGTAGAGAATGAAGGCATGTAACTTGAACCACTAGGCATGGTTTTAGGAGGGACAACATGACGTGTTATTGAATTAGATGAATATGAGTTTGTTTGATTCATAACTTCGAGATGGATGCTTGTTATCCCAACCATTCAATACCATGAAAGAAATGAAAACAAGAAAATGCAAAAAGATTAAGAAAGATGATGAAGAACATCAATGTGTATTTTCCATAGCATTTACAGGAGCATATGCTCTATTTTATACATGTATTATTAAGCTCATTTTGTTGCCAATACTAAATGTATTGTAACAAACTCACATGACTATTATAGAGTTTATACCCTACATTACATGCACACTAATATCATACAATCAACAAATTCTTAACTATCTTAACACCTTCTAACACAGTTGATATTATCACAATAATTGGATAAAGTATCATATCATATAAGATCGATTATAAATTTTTGATCAAAAAAATTTCTAAATCTTTTTCTAAAAAAAAGCTCTAAAATTTTAAGAAAATATAATTGCTTATTGCTTAAGTAAAACATAAAGTTAATTAATATATATATTACGAATATTTTTTTAAATTATTTAAGTTTATGGTTTTTAAATTAGGGTAAATTTTATAAATCTACTACCAAATTATATGATTCGTAAAAATCTACTATCCTATTTTCAATTTGTCAAACAATACCACAGAGTCTTCAAGTAAGTTTTATAGATGTACCACTTCCTTTATCTGTGTAATAGGACTTAATGATTCTTATCCCATGAAATACACGGTAGCTGTATATCCCAAGGTTGTTTCATCATATTAATGAATAGGATGATAGACTCCACCAGTGAGCTAAGTTTCATACAACTAAATTGTCCTTTGAACATAAATCTTAGAATCTCGAGTCAGCGTTAATTTCATGCAAAAATTCATATAAATCACATCATATATATATAACGAAAGTGATACACTTGTAACACTTACTAAAAGCTCCATTGTATTTTTTTTTACATATTAAATAGGTGGATTCATTAGCTTTTACAACTAGAGCACCTATATCCATTAATTATTTATATAATCAAATTTGCCCACTTCTTTTAATACAGTGACAATACATGGATAAAATAATACATCTAAATCTAATTGCTATTTTTTAATTTATTTTACTTTTATTTCAATTGCATTTAACAAAGAAAGTCTTAAATGACTAATTGTGAATTTAAAAAAAATATATAAAAAAAAAGAAAAAACATAACAATGACCATTTATCATTGTGATCCACTTTTTAGAAACTAGTGAAATAAAATAATCACAAAAATAATTATTTAAGTGCTCAAATTGTAATAACTAGTGCATAGTATGAACATACCAATGAGATTGCCATAGTGGCCATGGCCACCCTTAGGTTTTAAATTTTTTCAATCAGTTTGGATATATGTAGATATATTTTAACCATAAATACAAATATTTGAATTTCTTATCAATAGAAAAATAAAAAATATATATATTTGACACCCTCTCAATGTCACTAAATATCACTTTAAATTTTTCATCTCTCTTATATATATATAATATATATCACACTGATTTCCTAATGTAGTGTGTAGTAGAGGATTGGTACTTGCTTAGAGATTACATTTGCCCAAATGTCCTCTAACAATCATTGCATGTTAAAAAATGACTTTTCATAATTCTTGTAGATGTTTATATATATATATATATAATCAATATTATAATTTATTATAATATTATATTTCAACTAATTAGATTTAGAAGGGGTAATAGAGGTGGTATGACTTTCCATAACTAATGGCAAGAGATTTAAGTTCAAATCTTAATTGTGTAATATTTAATTTATTTAATAAAAAAAGTAATTTTAGTCCTATTTTTAAAAAAAAGAAAAAAAAGAAAAAAATCGTGTCTTTTAATCTCAATAATCAAAGATATTATAGTATAATATATTGAAACAATTAATCCTTTATAATAATAATAACAACAACAACAACATAATAATAATAATAATAATAATAATATTCTCTAATCATTAGCGCTTAAAATTGTAGCTTTAGTAATATCTTACATTCATTTTTCTTTTCTTTTTCTATTTGATCTAATTTTAATATTATAATTCTGGTGATGAAACTAGATGTTATCTTTTATGTAGTGTCTATAATTGATTTTCATGAAATTATTTTTTATTTTAACTCATCCTAGCTTCCATATTTGTCTTATAATTTGTAACATTAAAATTTAGTAATAAATTTATATAAATGGGTATTAAGTCATTCCATTATTGAAATTAGTAATATTTTAAATAAGTTTTATAATTTAAAAATATAATTAATTAAGTCAAAAAATTTTTAAAAAAATTAAATAATAAATTAAAAATTATATATCATATTAATAAAACATATTATTAAAAATATAGCAACTCTCCTATTACTTTTCTCTCTTTCTTAATTTTAGTTTTTATTTTTATTAATAAAATAACGATAATATAAGGATAGGAGAGAGAAAGAGTAAGAGTAAGAGTACAAAGAAAAGAAAGAAGAGAGAATATAAAGGGAGAGATAGAGAGAAGAAAAGGTGGGAGAGAGAAAGAGTAGAAAAAAAGAAGAGAGAATATAAGATAGAGAAAGAAAGGGCAAGAATGAGAGGTATTTTTTTATTTTTTTAAAATATTTTTTAATTAATAAAATATATAATTTTTATTTTATATTTTTTAAAAAATAATTTTTAAAAATTTTAATTTAATTAATAATATTTTTAAATTATAAAATTAATAAAATTTATTTAAAAATATATAAACCATATATTTAACAATGATGAAAATTTTGTAGGGTCGAGATTGCAGCTAGTGAAGCATTGCAGGCTTTCCACATTTCCATGTATAAGTACGCTCTACTCTTTTTTCCCTTTTTGTTTATTTTCTTTCTTCCCATTGGTATGACTAACATGCACAAGCACTGAAGACTAGATCAGCTGTCCTTTTTTTGGCTTTTATGGTGGCTTTCTCTCTCTTTCCATGAGATGATTACTTTCTCTGATATCTTTCAGAAGATTATAGACTTCTAGCTTTTCTGTGAGGGATTTAGGTTTCGTTAGCTTGAGTAATATATATACAAAGTTTGGTTATCTTTTTTTTTTCTAATGCCCATATAATATTATCTTTATTTTTATAATTTGGTCAACGGCTACAACAAATCCCTACCTCTTTTATAAGCAAGCTTCAAATAAAAGGCTTAAAAAATTAGAGAAAAATAAAGGATAAGTCTCCTAACTATTATAATTAAAATATTTAGATTTATTAATTTTTTTACAATTTAATTTATTAATTTTTAAAAAATATTTAGATTTATAAACAAAATAATTTAAAAAAATCCTAAAGTTTGATAATATAAGTTAAATCGTTAATTTTTAAAGTTAGTAAAGTAAACTATTACTTTTTTAAAATTAATAAATTAAATCGTAAAAAAGTAACTGTTTAATTCACTAACTTTAACTTTAAAAATTAATTGTTTAATTTATATGATCAAATTTTAGGTTTTTTTAAAAAAATTATTTTGTTTTTTTAAAGAAAATTTTAATATGAATATTTACAAAAGTATATTTTTTAAAAATAAATTTTTCAAAAATAGAAAAAATAATGAAGAACAGCATAAAATTAATCATTTGGACATGTATTATCACTTTTAAAACTAATATACTAAACTACTATTAAAAAATACTAAACTTAAGTGATTCATCCTAAAAAATTAATAAATTTGTTCGATTATCCGTCCAAAAAAAAAATTAATAGAGATCACATTCTCAATAGAGAAAATGCAAAACAATATAAAATGAATGTTACCACCATTTAAAGTTTTAGGGATATAATTGATGGGGTTTGGATGTTCTACTTGACAAGTTGTATCATATTTGCCTTTAAATGTCACAATATAGGAGAAAGAGGCTAGGTACACAACACTTTAGTTTGATTTATTTTAAATTAACTTTAGTTATTGTAATTGTTTCTTTTAATAGCTTAAATTTGAAATAATTATTAAACAATACATTTTAATATAATATTAGATGGAGGATTAGTATTCAAACTCCTTTTAATCAGTGGCATAGTTAGATTTTCTTTAACGGGAATGAATCATGTATGTTTTAATGTGCAAAGTATTAAATATAAAATCCAAAAATTAGAGACAATGAGTTGTAATTCAACCACATAGAGCTCATTTGAAAATATTAAAGTTCCAGAGTTCAAGTCTTATTTATAAGTATATTTTAATATATATATATATTGCATTTATTCAAACAAAAAATACAAGAATAATTAAACCAATAAAATAAAAATGTGTCAAATCATTGTGTATTAAAAAAATAATTTTGTTTTAAAATTAGAGTAGTCACTTCTTAATCCTCAAATAATACAAAAAATATTGTAGTTGTTTCTTACATAATAAATGTATTGCATGATATTTTAATGATTTTACTTTTACAAATTAGATATATTAATTATATTTTTTTAAAATTAATACATTTTAATAACATTATTGTTACATTTTAGATACATTAGTTTTTCTTATCTGAAAAAGTCCATGACCCAATTCACAACTAGGGTAAAGAGAAATGTACTTCTGAAAGACTTGGACTTAACTTGCAAGAAAAAATATAAAAAATACATAAGTCATACAGATAGTAGAAACACAAATAATATAATATTGAAAAATAGATAACTTGTAATTATAAATATTATATAACCAAATATAAAGCAAGTAAATAATATATGCCTTTTAATAAGAGCAGAAACACAAATAATATAATATTGAAAAATAGATAACTTGTAATTATAAATATTATATAACAAAATAGAAACCAAGTAAAAAATATATGTCTTCTAATAAGAGTTTATGTTTTAATATGTTGAAACATATACATAACAAACTTAGATTATACTAGCTAAACAACGATCATGTATAATAATCGATATAATGAGGTAAACTCGCATAGGGACTGTATCTATGTGGTAACATTATCGGGTTATTTAAGACAATCACTCAGTAGCAAATAGTTCAATAAACAATAAATAAGTTACAACTCTTATAGGAAAATAAAACCACTATTACTTTTATCAGTTGAAACTTTTGTCCGAACTACCTATTGCTACTCTTCCATGTTGCTTCTACAGTTACTTAGTTCAACATGTGAATCTTGCTTTACTCCACCACCAACACCACCCATTATAGTGTGATTGGTAAACCTAGATTAGTAACAAGAAGTGTAACCACTAACGAATTCAAGGGACACATAGTCCACCATATAACTCAAATCATATGTTAGAGACACATAGTCAAACTACATACCCACACATAAAACTATCTGATAACTAAGCTCAAAAAGACCTATTCTTACTCCAAATTTTGGTAGAGTTTTAGTACTAAAACAATGAGTAAAGAGTTGATAGAAGTGAGGGGTATTTATAGAGTTTCGGTTGGCTACTTTACTAGCCACCTTGCCATACACCTCGCTAAATGTGGTGGCGGGGTGGTGGTGAGCTTGTTAATGAAGTGCTAAAAAAGATATTTTTTTGTTTCCAAAAATGCCAAGTAATATCTACAAATACTTGCATTCGAAATGAACTAAAATTCACCACTTTTGACCTAGTATGCATACTAAAAACAACCAATCTGATGGTATGTGAAAACATGCTTTTAATCACAATATTCCTAATTATGTGTGTATGGTACTGATTCATAGTAAATAGCCTTATACAGAGGAAGACAGAACACTAAGTAAAATTAAACAGATTTCGTATTTTGTACGTGAGAATCTAACACAAAAAATAGAGTAAAATGGGACTTACATTATCCCTTTTTGGCTTTCCATGTCAAAACATTGCACAACTAAATGCAAACTCACATTTATCATGAGATGATCATAGAGATATCCAAAGATGTTTGTTCCCATGAATAAAAAAAACATCGAAACACACTAAACATTGAAAGATACACCTAAACCAATTGTAACCATTTTGTGTGCTCTATCCATCTTCATGTAACAATTCATCTACTTTGTTACTTTGAAAACACGAGTTTCTCATTATCACTACACAACATAAATGAAGCTCAATGACTTCAATCTACACCAGTAACCTGTACACACAAAACAAACACATACCCAATGAACATAAATAACATGTAGTCTAACCACAAACTATTGGGTTACCTCAACATAGGTAAACATGATAGGCAAAAGCATATGCAAAGTACACAAATTTCCCAAACTTCATGCAACACTCCCCCTGAATTCGTGCAAGTCACGAAATAATATATGTAGTGCAATTCTACATTCACCACCCATACAATACACAACATATTGAGAAACAATAAGTTGTGCACACTATTTTCTCTCTTTTAACATAGAAAGTCAAAGCAATTAAGCACCCATACTGTATGTAACATACCAAACCTCTATATGAGGGAGAAAAGGCATACAAAAATACAGTAATTCTAACATACATGCAATACTATAAATAATATTAGAGTAAATATAATTAGAAGAAACACATATAGTCATTCCAAAAAGGCATAGAATAACACCGAGAAAATAGTAAGGTAAAATTATTTAATAAAAGAAATAAGCAATAACTCAATACAATATGGGGTAGGTAAACGCATGGGTAAATAGGTGAAATAAGAAATTGTATACAATGCATGAAAAATATAATACTAATAATCCTATTTATGCATCATTCATACAAAGTGATGTCAAAGAGAAGGAAGAACCACATGAATAAGACAAAAACAATAACTCATAAATAGGAAAAGTAACATGAAGTAAAACAAACATAGCACTTCTCTTAACAACATACAATTGAAGCACACCTCTTATCTTAAAAGTAAGCATGGGAAAATAAACATGTTATGCATTTTACTATCAAAACTCCCCAAAACAGAAGCATCTACACATAATAGAAAAAAAGTAATACAGAAAAAGGGAAGCAAACTAAGCATGTTCAAATAACTGGAGGGTCCGTAGAGATTAATCAGTACATCTAACAAAAATATTGACATTGCCATCAATCCATGATGTATTTATATAATGGTATGACTAAATTTTGATGACATACTCTACGTGTGATATGATAAACTTGTTTACTCTATATGCTCTTAATATATGCTTACATGAATCAAGTAAATAGAGTTATTGACTCAAGTAGAACCAAATTCATATGTCCATATTTAGCCTATCTCTCCACTAATTTGTAATGATAGGCTAAGGTTTGGGTAAGAAGAAGTGCACTAGCACACATTTGCGATCCAATTCAAACAAATAATTTCATGTTCGTGACATATATACTCTCAAATATGGGGTTATTTTCTCTTTACATCTCAAATTTCAACCAATGATATCGTGAGAATAATGCATAAAATTCAATAATTTATGCAATACTTCCTTTTCATACTACTCATCATTTTACTTTTCTTTTCTTTTCTTTCTTCCTTTCTTTTGTCTCTAAAACAAACAATTCTCAATACTTCATTTTATTTTTCTTTTGCACATCTTTTCCCAATTTTTTTATATTCATCAATCCATTTTCAACTTTCTTCTATTGTTGATAGAAACCAAGAGGGTAAAATAGATAATCCTAGAACAAATAGGCTCTACAAAGGGTGTATAATATAAGTGGGAAAATAAATTTGGGCTAAGCTAGTATTTAAGTGTACGAAAATGAAGGGATAACATAATGGCTTACAGGGGGTAACTGAGGACATGTAAATATTGATGGCTTACAAAAGTCCAATGATCCAAAGGAACCCTAAATCCTTTCTCTACCTAAGTGGCACCTAGAATTTGGCCTCAAGAGGCTTTAGATTCTAGAGCTTGTTAGAGACATACAAATTGTCAAAGCATGAGATCCACACAAGCATCTCAAAATAACCATACAAATGCACAAAGTTATGGCATGTGTCAAAGCAAAAGTATATTTTAGATAAAATCAACAAGAAAAATTTAGCCATACATATTCTTAAGAAATACACATGCAAAAACATCCATATTTTCATTTAAGACAAATGCATGTCTACTATATATCAACATGGTCTCTCCAAAATTCACTTTACATGCATTAAGATAGCAAAGAGTAAAGTTGTCAGTCTCATGAAACACAATGATAATAACTAATAATACAGATGAAAATGAAGGTTTCAAAGCATATCAAAGTCTAAGAAGAAGGGGAAAATGTCTCAAATGAGATTCATAACAATACTCATATCATTGCTAGTTAGAAGAAAGAAGAAATTTGACTGACTAGTGAACAACACAAGTAACATTCCTAAGAGAAGGAAGAGATAAGAGGTGATATTAAAACCACTAAGCAAGTGAAAAAGGCATATGATTCAACACAGAAACAAATGACATGATTGGCAATAATCAACATCCCAAACAAAGTTAAAAAACACATGTTTAGTTAAAATAATGTAAATAGGCCAACAGTCCTAAAGACATGCTAGTAATCTATATAACATATAGATGCACATGAAAAACTAAAATATGCACATAATATAGAAAAAATCATGAATACAAGTTGTAATAATATGTCATAAGAATGATAGGACAGTAGAAAGAAAATCCAAATACTTTGACACTGCATGATGAAAACATGTATCATGATACTCATGAAAATAGTCACAGAAGAAGAAGTAAGTAGTAATAAGGGTAGGAAATTAGTATCGAGTCAAATAATTAAGCATAGCAACAAGTAAAGCAATTAACGTATTATGTAAGACAAAGAAACAAAGAGAAAGAGAGAGATATGCATGAAAAAAATAGGGAACATGCAAATAACAAACAAAATAACATAAATTTATATACATAAGAACTACATTCAAATAGAGAAAGGAATAAAACAACTCAATCCCAACAGATCATTTGAAAATAGTTATCAAAAAACATCCATCGGTTTAAAGAATTTATAAGGGGCTACTGAGTTAAGAGATAGTCTTTGAGTCATATGAGCATAAGAAGTATATGAAACTTGTGGTTTATTTTGTTTAACATTTCTAGAAAGTCTAGTTGAGTCATGCATATAAAGGATATGGTAGACTTTTTGAGGTAGATTTATTTCTTTCCGTATTGTGCCTCAAGTGCACAATGTATCCTACATGAACATGTTCAGATGATCCACAGTAGCTACACCTAATCAATAAATATGGGGAAGAATGGGGTGGAGGACTCTTAGAAGTATTCTCACATACCTAGTAATATGGCCAATAGTGTCAAAATGATAACAAGTAAGAACATTGGAGCTGGGAAAATTGGATCCCTAACTTTGAGCAGTAGTACGTAGTGGAAAGAAAAAGAAACACTCATATTGACTTTCACACAAGGATGAGATGTCCATTTTTTTCATTGTGGTCTCAAATTCCCAAGCTCACCATATTGGTAACATATAGGAATGACAGTAGATAGAGGCAGTAGATCACTATTAGAGCGATGGAAAGAGTTAGCTTTAGGTGAAGGGTTCACCTTACTATAGAAATCTGGTTGAAGAAACACAACAAACTTAGACTTCAACTTTGGCTCTTGATTTGAAGCTTTGACAAACTTAATGGAACCCACTTTGGAAGTAGAAACCTCTTCATTTTAACCAATGATATGCTTATCACTAGAAAGCTTGATATTGCTTGATCATTTCATTTAACATTTTTGAACCCGTAGTCATTCTATCTACAACAATGGAGGAATATGTTAGTTTCCTTCTCCCAAGTTTATCTTTCAAGGTAGTAATCAAGTCTTTCTTTTCCTTGAGGAAGGCATTAAAAAAAATAGTCAAATTATTATGAATCTCAACTCTCTTATGAAGTTGTTCAATTTTAGCATCCTTTTCATGAGAACGAAAGTCAAATAATCCTTTAAGCTCTCAATAATAATTATCTACCATTTTAATTTATCAATTTCATTCTTCTGATTAGAGGAAAGCACAAGATTGATAAGAGGTTGAGCAGCTTTACCATAAGTAGGAACATTCAACTGTTCCTCAAGCTTCTTTACATTCTCATGATTTGCATTGAACTTTTCAAGTAAAACATCATATCTCTTTTGAATTCCTTCACACCTACTTATGAGTTCAAGTTGTTGATATTCAATCAGGGACTTTCTTTCCTCTAGAGTTTTCTTCAATGCGTAAACCTTGCATTCTTTTTCATCAAGGCTTTTACAACCTTTTTCTTATCTTTTTCAAACTTAATATACTCCAAAAAATAGAGCATCGTAGGAATTAAGCAATTTGTTTTACTTATCTTCATCTTCATCATTTTTAGATGTCACCTCTTGAACATCTGAGGCAGTCATTAGAGAATCGACTACACTACTAGAAGCAACAAAGACCAGAAAATTAATGTCATCCTTATCCTCACTACTGGTACTATCCAAAACAATAATCTTAGCTTTTAAACCACTCTTTTTAATGTAATTTTTATATTGAAAATACTTGGCAGCAATATGACCTGGCTTCCCACATTCAAAAAATCTAATCTTGTTCAAGTGCCATTTGTTTGGTTTCTTAGATTTATCATTAACTTTTGAACCTTTATAGCTCTAACTATCATGTATAATACCCCCAAATGATGGTTTCTTCTTTCTAAAGAACCTTATGAATCCTATCCAAGCAAAGCCATCTCTTCCTCATCAGGATCAAATTCATAATTAACAGAAGTGGTAATTGTATCAATACTAGAACCACTTTCCTGAGCAGTCTTCATTGTCCAATTCTTTCCCTTTTTGAAAACAAGTTTCTCTTTCCTTGGCATTAAGTGGTGAAGTTCAAAGACATATAGTTCACTGACTAACTCATTTACAATAAGCTCATTGAATTGTACATTGATTCAATCATAGTGACATTGGCATGAAATTGGTAGGGTAGACTAGCAATGATTTTCTCAATATTTTTTCACTAATAGGCCTATATAAGTAGTAAGAGTTACTAACAATATTAAAGAACCTTCGATAAGCTTGTCAAAAGTTTTGTTTTTTTGTATAATGCATAGCTCAAAGTCTTTGTTTAATTTTAGGACTTGGATTTTTTTACTATTTATGTTTCTTCATGAATTGTCTCTAAAATGTGTCATACTTGTTTAGAAGTAGTAAAGCTTTGTATCCTTTTGTACTCATCCGATGACACATTCCTTATAATTGCATATAAACCCTTACTATTCCATTTGGACTCCTTCCTTTCTTCTTTGGTCAATTCAATAATCGATTTAGGGATCACAGAATTATTGGGAAGGGTTTTAGTTAGGTAAGTCCAGCTATTTTCAATAAAGAATAAAACATGGTCTCCTCGAAGTTGGGACCACAAAAAAGCCTTCATTTGCAATTTTCAATAAGTATAGTCTAGCCTATTGAAGAGTAGAGGTCTACTTACATTTTCTCTTTCTCTTGAATCCATTAGAGATAAAGTGTGTATGTGTGTGAAAAATGAGTTAACATAAACAACACCAGAGCGGTTATGCTCAAAAGGGTGCACTCGCTCTAATACCAATTGAAAGGGTTAAAAACTTGGTTCATAACTAGGGTAAGGAAAAGGAATCCTATATGACTTGGACTTAACTTGTAAGAAACATAACATATAAACCGTACATATAGTAGAAGCATAAATAATATAATATCGAAAAGCAGATAACTTGTAATAACAGATATTACATTACATAACAAAATAGAAAGCAAGTAAATAATAACTAATTTCTAATCAAATTTTATGTTTCAATATGTTGAAACATATACACAACAAACTCAAATAATACTAGCTCAATAACCGATCATGCATAACATACCGATATGATGAGGTAAATCCATATAAAGATCATATTTATGTGGTAATATCTTTGAGTTACTTAAGGTAACTACCCAACAGTAAATAATTTACAAAACAATAAACAAGTTACAACTTTGATAAACAATAAAACCACTATTACCTTTATCAGTTGGGACCTCTATTCAATTGCCTACTACTGCTCTTACTTGTTGCTTCAACAACTACTTGGTTTAACATACGAACTCGATTTTCCTCCACTACCAACCTTACCCAATGAAGTATGATTCGAAATCCCAGATCAGTAACAAGAAGTGTAGCCACTAATGACTTCGAGGGACACATAGTCCACTATAAACCTCAAATCGTGTATGGGAGAGATATAGTCAAACCACGTACCCACATAGAAAATGATTTGATAACTAAGCTCAAAATGAACCATACTCAAATATGATATCTTTAAAATAATTTAAATAACATATATAAATCTCAATGTGAATTTTGGCAGATTTTTAGTACTAAAATAATGAGTAATGAGTTGAGAAAAATAAGGGCAATTTATAGGGTCTTAGCCAGTCACCTCACCAACTATCCTACCAACCATCTTGCCAAACGTGATGATGATAGTGGTGGCGAGCTTGCTAGACAGGTGCAAAAAAAGTTATTTTTTGGTTGCCAAAAATAGCGAGTAATATCCACAAATACCCGCATCCAAAATGAACCAAAATTCACTACTCTTAACCTAGTATGCATATTAAAAACAACCAATCTTGTGATGTATGAATGCATGTTTTTAATCATAGTGTTCTTAACTATATGTATAATACTGAGTCATAGTAACTAAACTTACATAGAGAAAAACATAACAATAACTAAAAATAAATAGATATCATGCTTTACACATGGGAAGCCAACCCAGAGATAAAGTATAACAAGACTTACATTGCTAATTTTATTTTTTTTGGATATTTTTCTGTTGAAAAAACTTAAGTTGAATTGAAATGAATCTAACTAGCAAGAGCCCTTCTAAGAAATGTTTGAAGATCAAAAAGTTAAAAAGAAGTAGGAAAAAAGTAAATTAAAATCACCACATTTTCTTAAAATGGTTAAAGTGTTCACAAATATAAAATTAAGTTGATTAAAGTGCATCAATTTAAACTAAAGTTATTAATATATCTAATTTGTAAAATTAAAGTGACCTCAAATGTAATGTTTTTAATGATTTATCTTTAAATTTTATTGAAAATAAAGGAAAAAAATATTTATTTATAAACTAGAAACTAATAAATCAATTTGAAAGAAGTATTGGCTGGGGTTGAAGCCTAATTTAACCCTTGAATAGCTACTCCTACACCATTGCTTCTAAGAACCAGTTATTGATCATGAATTTCAAGCGTTAGATCATAATGAGTATAAAAAATACACTTAAAGGAATGTAAGACATATAAATGATGTCTTGGTGGCTAGATCATCTTTTAATAGCTTAAACTTTTTGAAAAATTGATGCTCAATACACTCTAACATAATCATTTCTTGTATAAATAAAGTTGAACATCTTCATGTTCTCTTAAATTTTCAATTTTAATTTAACACATTTAGTCATGTTTGGACAAAAGTAGTTAAAATTAAAAATTTAAGAAACTAATCTTTATGAAAAACTTTAATGGATCAAAATGTGGAATTAATACAAATTAGGGGTGTATGATTGTAATTTAGCCTATAAATTACAAAAAAAATTGTAAATTTTATAGAGTCCATAAAAATTATGCCATGTAAAATCCTAAAAAGTTAATCTAATATGTGAAGGCATATATATTTATGATTATTATAACCTCTACTATAATATTATATTTAATTAATATGAGACTTATATTTTTCCTAATAAAAATCGCCCTTCTTAATAATTTGGTTAAAGTTTACTGCTAATCATATGACCTTGAATTATTCAAGGTATAAACCAAATAATTAATTAGTATTTTTTGAAGTATAAGATACGACTTATTGTACAACCTTTGAAGTGTTTAAGCCTTGATATATAGTGCCCGAGTCTTGAGTCAATCTCGCACCTTAAAGATGGATTTTATAAGCATCCTCACAAGTATGAAACATCCAAGGATCGACCATTATTTCGGTTTCACAATGTCCTAGATTAGTTTAAACTTTTATTATTGTATCCCTCTGACACACCAAGACGTATACTCCTATGTAATCGATATATATATACACACACCTAAACTTGTATCAAAATAGTCCAATTCACTCACAATTATTGTATCTATCTTACCAACAATATTTGTTTTTTTCTTAGGCTACAAGATGATTATTTAGTATACATAAACTTGGGTTTATTTTGGTCGAACCAATTAATTTTGTTTTTATGAATATTATCATATGGAGGAGGCTGCCAGATGTTATTGTATCAACATCAAATGTGGATCAGATCACAGTGGAGTTTAGGTAGACTATGTCATTTTATTATTACTATTGATTTTTTTAATATCTGATGAAGTAGCTAGTCTGGAATTGGAATTGGGTCACTTTCATTGTATGTAATTGTTATAATGTATTGTGTTATTCTACACTGCGCATGCTCAGAACAATCATATTCTTCTAGGGTTCCACTATACTTGGTTCTTCCCAGAAACACATGATGCTACCTTCCATTATTTTAATTCCCTGTTTATTTCAATAATTATATATATATATATATAAACATCATTGGAAAGATTTCTTTAGCAAAAAAAAAAAAAAAACTTAGTCAGATTTTTTTTCCTGTTTTTTTTTTTTTTTGTGTGGAATCCCTGAGCGTAATATAGATTGTTGTGTGTTATATATATATTGCTGTAACTTAATTGTTGACGCCAAAATTTTAGAAGTTATTGATATCACTAATCGTTAATTGTTTTGTGCATTTCATTGTCTTATAATTCTTTTCAATCTATTATTATTTTTTAACCTATATAACAAAAGTATTTATTTATCATTATTGGGTCAATAAAACAACTAAGATACATGTATTTTTTATTGGATTTTATTTGGATTTCAATAAAATATAAATATTTTTTTTATTTATAAATGATATTGAGTAATTAATGTAATTATATTATAAAATATTTTTCAATTAATCCGATATTTAGTGTCAGTGTACGTAACCAATCAGCGTTAGAAACTTAAAAAGGCTACCGAAGAGAAATGAACTTACCGAATAAAGAAGTTCGATTCACATAAAAATGCATAGTAGGCATCAAGAACAATCACTAGGAAAGTCACTCTCGTAGTATTATATTATATATAGTCGAACATTTTTAGAAGTCAAAGATCCAAACTAACCAATTAATTAATAAAACTTTCAATAAGTACGAAGTATTAAAAAAAAAAGAGTGTAATCATATTGATAGCTTAAAAAAATGTTAGTTAATTTCTTAATTTAGTTGTACCTTGTAGCATCTTTTAGATCTAACCTTTTAACAATGAATAATACTAAAAAGAGAAAAATAGATATACAAATCAATTATAAACAAAATCTATAATTAGATTTGTTAGTAAATGAATAAAAACACTAAGAAAGTTAGGATATCTTAACACTAAGTTGTGGTATAAATATTAAGAGTTCTAAAAATTATACTATTGATAATAATATTTCTCTCTCTATAAGTACAAAATAATGGAGATTCATGCTACCAATATTATCTAAGCAATTTGTTCAAGTAGAATACCATCTTCATGGCACCAATAAAGATAGAATTTGAAAAAGAGTGACAATACAAGCAAAGTCAGACTACAACTAAAGTTTCTACCACCCAAATGTAATAGCATATAACACGATGTAAATGGTTATCGTGAATTTTACCTCAAAAGCATATGAGATCTTAAGTGGGATACAAAAACATCCCTTAACAAAGATCTTGAGTTCCGAAAGACCCTACACAACCAGATAAGCATGTCACCTTAAAAGCAACACCATATGTATTGACTTTTATCCATCTAGAAGGTAGTATCCTCCAAATAACTCCAATAATCTATTGTGCCCATTATAGGATGCCTTGTATCTATAGGCATTAAAGGACCTAAAATTTATCTATTGTATTTATCATGAATTTAAGTTGTGATAGATTCGCCTCACAAAAATTTCCAAAATGTGACAAATGTAAATTCAGAGTCATTTGTTTTATGTTCAAACTGATAATCATTTTTGATAATTTATATCATCGAGATGATTGAAACAATCCATGATTTTCATAAATACTCATGTTGTCACCCAAAGTCTATAGTCATTGTGTTTATTGACAACTCGAGAAAAGAAGAGTCTGTATGAGTCCGCTTGTTGAAAAAAAGCATAAGAGGTCCTAAAATGTGTCTGTAAAATGACAACTCAAAAAAGGTGAGATATAGTTTCCTCTACTGAGCCACATAGGAAGCATCAAGAAGGAAAGGAATATCCTTTTTTTACTAAAAATCCATGAAATGTTTTTACTGAATAGCTTATTATAGTAAAATAGATAGTTAGAATGGTATGAAAGAGGTTTAAATAGCCCTATCCCAAATCTTAAGTTCCTTGACCACATAATGTGAATCATAGGCCTCATTAGTGAGGAGGATTCCTCCTTTAAGTGAGTGTGTTCGAATTATCGTATTCATACCTCTCCCAACTATATACTTTCTAGGCAATATCAGGATAGAAGTCTTCAAAACACTATAACAGATGACATTCATTAGCCTTTAAATAATCCTCCACTATGGAGAGCATTGGCATCCATTAGGAGTTATCTATACTTTCGATTAGAAGAGTGTAATAAATTATCAGTCCAAAATCATATCGTAGAGTTCCTACTAACTATCATTTAGTTTCTTCCAAAAAGGTCAAATAACAAGCAAGTGAATAAGTTATAAATTTGAGAGAAGTTAGTAAAAGAGTGAGCTCTCCTCTTATAGAGATATAAATGTGTTGTATCATGGATTAGTGGTTCATCCCATCCCAAATTTACACAACTATCTTCTTTTAGTAATTTTTTCTCTCTTTGTTAAGTTTTCTTTACTCTCTTTACTTTTTTTATTTTTATTTTTTAGATTTAATAAAATCAATATAACTTGTAGTGTGTGTTTAGCTAAATTTTATTTTAGGTAGATTTATTTTGTTGCTTAAACTTGTTTTAGTGTGATTTTTGGCTTGTTTTTTTATTAGTTTTCAACTTGTTTTTCAATCTAAATATAGGTCCAAGATTTTTACATTTCTAATTAAAGTTGTTGTTACCTTAGAGAATAAAGATATGGAATCAAATAGATTGAATGAATATCAATCCTATCACTTGATCAATTGAAAGTGATGTTTATGCATTTACGTGCTTATCAATTTTATTTATTTGTTAATTCTAATTGAACTCTATTATGTAATACATTTTTGTTGAATTATTGCAAAATTCCTTCATAAAAAAATTCCTAACAAAAAAAAAATTGTTAGAGTTGAGTGCAGTCCCTTTAAATAGCTTAATAGTGCAATTGATAAATATTTATAATTTCTTTTCAAAAATTTAATGATTGAAATCTCAAATCCTCAATATAAAATGATGAACACCTTTTCTTTGGTTAGTACAATTTCACACAAGAAGTTAGAAAGAAATAATAACGAGACAATAAGCCTATGAGCTACAAAGTGGTCCAATAGTGATAAATAAAGGAAGAAAATGTATTTACTATAAGGATTGGATTAATAGTCCTTCTAAGATATGACAACCATGCAAACCAATTTCCACTTCCCACCGAATAAAAAGTGAAGTAAAGTGTCATAAAATTCAAACCCCAATAGCCTCTATTGGTCCTTTTGTTTTTTTTTTCCCTCCTTCCCTTAGGGTCAGGATCAATTGCAGTGGCTTCTTTTAGGAGGGTGAGGAATTTCAAGTTTCCAAATTAGGAAAAAGGATGGGAAAAGTGATCTCTCTTGTTGGATCCTCATATAGACTTTGGAAAAGGACATTGAAAAGTTGCAATGTAGTTTTAATCCTAAGTATTTGATGTGACCCAAACAGTTTGCTACTTTTTTCTTCCTTTCTGGTTTTTTGTTTGTTATTGTGAATAGCATATTGGATTTTAAGTGCTATGCATCAATTAGGGTCGAGTAACTGAAATGTATTTTAAATATATCATTTTTAAAATTTTATATTTTAATAATTTAATTTAAATATTGATATATTTTTAATATAGTTTAATAATAATATTTTTTTTTTAAATTACCTTTCGTCTCGTTAAAGATTTTTGTTATCGGAAAATTAACTAAAGTTAAAAAAATGAAAAAATTATAATCTTTAAAAGCTATTTTTTTGACATCATTATCAATACAAATGGACACTTTTATTTGTTAATAATATACAATGTAGATATGGTTTATTCACAATTTATTTATATCTAGGTAAATTTTGTATTTTTCTCTAAATGATTGGTTTTTATGCTTCATACAAAAAAATTAATTGATCTTATATGATCTTTGTAAAAAGAAAAATTAATAAAAAAATTGCAAGTTTGTATGTCTTCCTAATCTCTCAATGCTAACTACTTATAGAAAAATATTTTCATCAAGTTCTAATGAAATTGATAGGATGATATAATTTTTTAATACTTATATATATTATTTTTTTTAAAGACGGACAGTCAACAAATTTTTATTTTTTGCAAATTTTAGTAAAAAATGATGAATCCAACCTCTAGCAAAACAAAAATTATTTTAAGTTATAGTTAATCTCTAGAAACGAAAAAAAATTCGTTAAAAGGCTAAAAGGATATTTTAGATAAAAAAAAATTTGTTACTATTTAAAAAAGATAAAATTAATATCAATTCTTAAATTATAGACTAAAATTAAATATTTTAATAACATAAGATATAAAATATACCAATATATTAATTGAGATATATTTAAGTTTCAGCATCAATTCAATCAAAAGTATTTCTACAAAAGATTTTTATTTATTTATTTTATAATTTTATATTCATCAAACTAATTCATTTTTTGTCTGTTTAATTAGAAAAGGAAAAAAGTGACAATATTTAACATGACATAACAACATGATATAATAAAAATTAATTTTTTCTCATAATTAATTAATAATTTTTTCATAACGTAAATATAAATCTTGTTATTTCTTGTTATTGAGAATGAAAATACGGGAAAAAAAAATAAATCTCACATTAGTAACAATGTGAGTATAAATTTATAAATGTATGAATCAACCATTTAATAAATGAGTTATCCTTTTGGAGGGGAGCTCATTCACTTGTGGAAACCCATAAAAGTTATTGAAGCTATCAAATGATATATGTGAGAGCCTTGGTTTGAAGAAGTAGAAGCTAGTTTGCTTTTTGTAGAGTGAGCCTGATCAACACAAAGTCTCAAATCCCTGGTTAGCATTCTTGAAGATGAATCATGACAAGTGATAAATAAATATAGGATGAACTGTAAATATATAGGTGAAAAACTGTGACAATAGAATTACACATGTTTCTTAATACTAATGACGTTGTGATGCTCATCAACAATGAAAGCCAGAAAATTGCCATAGGATGCCATGATCACCCTACATTTTAATGAAGTTATGAACAATAATAAATTATGTATAAAAAAATGTTTGTTTTTATAGATTAAAATATGTATTTGTCCCAACTACGAAAGTTAGCATATATTTTTTTTCCATAGAGAATAAAGTTTGCATCATTTGCATTAATTATAATTATACAAATTATTTTTTCATTCATAGTTTTAACAATTTAAATAGTTCAAATTAGTTAAATAAAGTATTGGAAGGAATTTCACTAAGTAAGTGTGACACACACCGATTGATCCACATTATTATTAATTGTTCAAATGAGGTACAATCAGCGCATGATCAAATGTACAGTAAGTAGATGGGCTTGAATATTATAAAAAGAAATATCAAAACTTTTTTAAAATTTTAAAATTTTCTAATGGAATACTTTTCATTAGAATTCTAAAATAACTGAAAAGGTAAAAACAAGAACAGATATAATTTGATCATCATGAGCAAATCTAAAATCTTTGTAGACAAACCCAATCATTAATTAGTTCTCAATAATGGAAAGAAAGGGTCCAATTCTAGCAAGTTTTAAACAGGTTTTTAGAAATTGGTAAAACTCTTTCAATTCAAAGTGTATTGCATAAGAATCAACGATTTGCATGATTATTTAACACAACGAAATCACAAAAAAAGATATGTTGCTACCATTTTGGATAAAGGTCTAGTAGAAATTACTTGTTTTTTGAGACCTTGTTATAAATTCTATCCATATATGGTCTCTTGCTTCTATTAAGCTTAATCTTATTAGAAGTATGTAGTGGCACGACACTAGGTGGACGATCTATCCGCCCTTAAGTGGTATTACAAACCATTCAATCTATTAATAGATAAGGACACATTCCAACAAATTCCAAAAAATATTTGTATCAAATTTGAATTAGTAACTAATCCCAAAATTGAAGTATCAAAAAAGGTTAAATAAGAAAAAAATTAATATCCTTGATTGATAGTATTTGCGAAAGAATTAGGAGTTCCTATCATAATGCACAATTACTTAACTAGATTCCTCCTTTTGCTTCTCAACCTACGGGATATTAGCAGCTATTTTCAACTATTGTTCCCCTCCCAAGGGCAGGTTCTTACGCATTACTCACCCTTTTTCCACTAAAAACACCACTTCTTGTCTAACTTGCATGTGTTGACATAAAACATATCCAGAAAGTATTCTCTCTTGAGATAATTATATCAATATTTAATTATAAAATATATGATATTATGGGATTCAAAAATATATCCTCGGAGTTTGTCTGTATTATTTTAACCCCTATAAATAGTATCATAATATATTGATAAAGTACACATTCTCTAATAATTTCTACTATTTTAGCTAATATTTATCAAAGTAGATTTGATATCCCTTGGTGTCATTTCCTTTGATTTATTATTATTATTTTAAGGATTAAGCTGGTAGGAATGTGGTTAACATGGTAATTGACTTCAATATCGAGCATTGTTTGTGGGAAAGAAATTTGGTGTTCTATTCAATTTGAGCTAACAAATCCAAGAACATTCATCTTGTTCTTCAGATTTTTCATCTTGTTCATCACTCATTTCCTTCTAAAGACATCACTTGATTCGTAAAGGTTTCCAAACAAATCCCCAATGTGTTTTTGAGGATGTCTAACCTATTTTGTATGGGAAAAATTGGGTGAAATTAAAAAATCATAGCTAAACCTATTGCATACTACCAGCCAAGCAGACTAGCTAAGTAGACAAGGTAAGTAGAACAATCAAGTAGAATAGCCAAGCATAATAGTGAAGTAGACCACTCGAGTAGACTAACCTAGTATACCAAACATTAGTTGATATTGAGATTTTACAACTCCAGAAAGCTAAGATGCCAACCATCCCTAGTGATTGTCATCTTGCAACCATATGTAGTCCAAATAAGGTTTTTCTAACTCATCTAAGGGATAACCTTAAGATTAGACAATTAATGCATTCAGTTTGGAACATCCACATTGATGATATTGTGGATTCTAAGGTAGATATCCATAACTATAGTTATCAGATGGGCATCAATCTTAAAGGGAAAATAGTCACATAGAAAGAAACATTATTCCTTTGTATGGCAGGTCGTATTCTAGAAGGCTATACTATCCAAATTTCCATCCCCAGGGTAGTGCTTTCCAAAAAGTCACCTACTAGGCCATACAGTCCAGGACCCTACAACTTAGATCGTGCCATACTTGATGCAATTCCATCTTTTCAGCCACACTATCTAGACAAGCTACCTTCTAGGTCATACTTCTTAGCTTGCCATCCTTTATACTATGGGTCCAAGTTGTCGGTATCTAGGCCATAATTGATGGGGTAGATATACTGCTTTCCAAATTGTGATGTCCATAGTCATCACCTCTAGGATTAGTGGTCTAGGTCATCACCATCTAAGCCATGTTGAACTATAAGTAACTTCTTGCTATGACACCAAGAGGTGTGACCAACAATGCATCCAGAACGTAAGCACCACAAAAATTATTGAATAAGGCACTTCTTATATAGATCACCTTAACTACAAGAATTATCTTTGAATTTCTTTAAGTCAAGCATACTTAACTACAAAGTTCTAAACAAATGTTGCTCAATCTTCCTCAAAATCCACCAATGATTAGATGGTGTAAATTAAACTATTTAACTTTATACTTCCATGGTTCCAAGTTACTTGTTTTGGTATGATAAGATGAGAAAAGTGAGAAGGGTGCTTCACCAAAGTATATCTAGGATTTATAAATTTTATCCTATAATTAGCATGAATAGTCATTATCTCAAAAGTGCATCACCTTGGTGTCCTTGGCAATAAGAGTTCTAGAGAACTAGAGTACCCTCTCACTAACTCAGGTCAAGCAACCCTCAAGTAGGGTAGAACTTGGCCTAGAAGTCCACAAGTAAAAATGGATTCCAAAAGAAAGTATTCATTAGACAACTAATTCCAAACATTTTTGGTACGAGGTAATCCAAAATCTCACAACTTAATCTTTTGTAAATAACAAACCCAATAAGGTTGATAACAATTCTACTTCTAATAACTACTTCTTAGGGAGTTAAGTAAAGTTATCAAAGAAAGGTTTTGGTTGATTATGACGAAATGAAAATAATATAAAATAATAAAAGAAAATTGCACAAGATTGATGAGTGATATATTATCATAGGACTATGTGCACCACTAGCGTACAAACTAACTAATCATGTAATGAATAAAAATTAGTTTTTCAAATCCTAGATAAAGTTCATAATTTAAAACCCTTTTTGTATTCTTAACTTTAGCTAAAATTCTAGGTACACTTAAAACACATACCTTTTTTTTTGGTGTAATTGATTAACAATTCAATTATTAGACAACCTAAATTTTTAGTGTAATTGATTAACATTTCAATTATTAGGCAACCTAAATCCTAAACAACCTAGAATTACACTTACTAGTTTTAATTCATTCATTACATTATGATCTAAAAAGGTAATAACTAGACTAGGTGAAATTAAATCCATTGATAGCATGTATCCTATGCATTGAATCCTACTTATATTAGAATTCACAAGGTGTTATTTCAAATAAGGTGCTACTTTGAATAAGAACATTATAAATTGCACACTATTATCTTAAACTAGCAATAAACACATCCATATAATAAACTAGTTGATCACTCTAATTTATATATGCATATTTAAACATAAAATTGAACACATAAAGAATCAATAATTGATACTAAAATTTATCATGACATTTAAATTAACTAAACCATAATCATTGATTTTGAATTACCTCTAATCATATTATTAAATTAGTTAGTCATAGATTCTTCAAGAATCAATATTATATCCATGGAAAACTATAAAGAAAAGGATTCAAACAAGCTTATGAAAAGTAGATGAAGCAATGTTAACTTCAATCTTTTCTTAAAAATTGCTTCCAAAAGTTGCACTTAGTATGCTCATTGATCATCCTTAGTCCTTGTATCATTTGTATATATTTTAATGGTATATTAGGTTCCTTTTATAATGTATTTCTCAAGCTTAATTCAAATCGGATTATATTTTGCTGGATCTAATCAATAGGATTAAAAACTGGCAATGAAAAATGCCAAATTTGCATGTTGATTAGACTTCTCAATTGATCGAGACCCTAGATTTCTTGATCTAATGTTGTTGACTTCCAACGTGAGAATTCTTGATTGATCCTCAATCGAAGCTTGATTGATCTAGTAGCTGCTCGATCGAGTCATGTCTTGATCTATCAAGTAGTGTTTTGATTGATTACGTCTATTGATCCATATTTTTCCTTCCGAGGTCCTTGATCAATCTCGATCAATGCTTAATTGATCAAGCTAATGAACATTATTTTGACCTATTATTTGCTATATTTTCAAGCATTTACTTTCTGCTTTATTTTATTATTATCTTGTTTTGGATGTTACTTTTGTGGTTTGTAGGTTAATGTACGTTTAGGAGAATTATAGACAAACACGAGTTAAAAGAGTAAAAAGTGGGATAATTAATGGTAAATCATACAAGTTAGAACAAACCAAAATGTTAAAGACCAAAAATTCTATGTGTGCCATGGACCAAAAATATTCCATACCGCAACGAGGTGCTCTCAATTCCAACTGGTGATTTTGGGATTTCTATGCGCATCGTGGCTCAATAATACCATATCATGACACAAACATCTTGGATCCAACTTGTTTTTTTGAAGTTTTGTGCATGTCGTGACCCAACTTACTCCATGCTGCGGCACAATGCTCTCAGGTTGCAACTATAGAATCAAAAATCAATGAGCGTCGTGGTGTAGAATATAGTATGTTATAACCCGAGTGTTAAAATATTTTAGAAACCCTTGTATGCATTCCAAACTTATTTAACCCTAATTTCACTCTATAAATACAACTCTAACCCCTCTTAAACAAATATATATATTATCAACCATTAGCTCCGATAGTCGTTCTACACACTATCCATATATAGGTACAAAGAGGAAACCTCCAAATTATAAAGAATATCTAAGAATTTGAAGAAGATAATGATAACAATTTTAGATATCTGGAATCATCTTTGTCAAGAAGGAGCATTTTTATTGCTTTATATTCTTTTTTCTCTATAATTTGATATATTTTGTAATTGAATCAACTTTTCTTAATTTAATTATGATTGAGATTTTAGTAATTTCTTTTAATGATTGAAGGAATAATTTTATGGTTTGAATAAATAAAAGTTTGTTTTATTTCTTGTTCATGCTCAAATATTTAATTATAAATTCATGATAGATCAAGTCTTGATTTATAATTAAAGAAAATATTTTAGAACTAAGCATTAGACACATCATCTATGTTCGGATATGCATTGAAGAATAAGAATCTACTTTAATTTCATTAATCAATTTCAAGCTTGAACAAGAAAGTTATTGATTAATTGAGATAAAATTAGATGGTTAAAATAATATTTAATTATAAATTAATTATGCTCCAAATATTAATTTATAATTAAAGAATATATTTACCTTAAGTTTACAAATTAATTAATTTCATGCCCAATTAAGAAATTTATTAATCAAGTGAGGATCTTGGTTTATATATTTTCTTTAGTTTTCCAATTCATCAATTTCAAACTTCATTCAAAAAGTTATTGATTAATTGAGAATTGTGGAGACTCATTATGATTCTAAGGAATTAGCTTATTTGAAAAAGAAAAATTAGTAAATCTAATTTGTTATTTGAATCATTTAATTTATTTTTTTCATGAAGGGTTATGCTCTCTAATTTTCCATAGTTGTTCCTCATCCTTATTTTTGGCTATTAATTTACTTACAATCTTAGTTATTTAATTAATTTAGAATTTACAATTCTTTTCTCTCAATTGACATGTGATAGAATGTTTAGGATTATTTTCTCTTAACTAATTTAAAAAATAATTTGAATTTTTAAAACAACCGATCAATTCCTTTATGAACTAATATCAAGGAAACTTATCATTAATATGCTAGTGATTCGTGTACTTACGAGCAATTAAAATTTGTGCATCATGAGTGCCCTATTTCTGTTTTTACTCATTTCATCTCTGAACACTTGTATAATACAAAAAAAACACATAAAATGCATAAAAAACAATAATTAATTATAGTATATATGGAAATTGATCCAGAAATATGTGTATAAAATGACACCAATCAAACTTTCCCACACCTATTATTTGCTTGTCCTCAAACAAAGGAAAAATAAATTAAGTTTTTTGACATTGTCTTAGGGGTTTAGCAACTCTATTTTCTCCAAGTCTAATGTTCATTCCATATGGAATTTACTCATCCTCTTGCTTAGCTATCCTACAACAACCATGCTTAAAGTATGTGTGTAATTTTTCATCCACTAACAATAATTAAATCGTGTAACTTAAACAAGCTTATAACATTATTTCTCACTAAAGAGAATTACTATTCTTTTTAGAGTGGATTTGGTTGCCATATGCTTTTTGTTAGAGTTATATCTCCATTCACCAAAGGTATTTCCTAAAATCAAATGGTCTTCCATTTGAGCTAACAGTCCATTAAGCACTTCCTTGCACCTTGGTGGTAGTCTTCTTTGAAGCACATTAGATACACTTTCCCTCACATCTATCTCTTTATTATCCTTAAACATGTGCTATGTAATTAAAAATTCCATAAGGTACCTTTCATACTAAGACATATGTTTAATATATTCCATAAGAGATATGTGGATTTGCACCTTGGGAGAGGTCTCCAAAATTTACCTTTTAATGATTATTTTTTGTTGACATATTGGGAAAAAGATAAAGTAAACTCGTTATTAGAAAAGATGGTTTGGGTACTACCTTTGATACCACATTGGAATCTTTGGGATCGATGTTCTATTCCTCCTCAATAGTCTTTTATTCGGATATATCATTCTTAAGGACTGCTTAGGGCTCTTTTAGTTACCTACCACTCTCTATATAATGACACTAGAGGTCTTAGTAAGCTTAGCAATTGTTTGAGAAGGGAGCTCGACAACTGCTCGTGCTTCCATTCTTTCCACAGCTACAACTACTTGGCTAAAACTAAACCTAAACCTAAACCTAAAAAAACATTAAATTAAAAATGAAAAAGTAAAAGTAAAAGTTAAAAGAAAAGTAGAATTTTTTAGAAAATTATTGAAACACACCCAAAAAGGGAACGTCAAAAGTTAAGCCTTTAATTTTATTAAAAATGGGTCGATGTAGGTATGATTGCAACTAAGGGTCAAATATGTAGAGGATTGGTAACTATTCCACTTCTAATAACAACGTCGTTAGTGAGTTATGTAAAGTTAACAAAGATGATTTTGGTTGATTGTGAAGAAAACAAAAATAGTATTAAACAATAATGATGAAAGGTATTTGATCATTTGACTATCAGTACCACTATCCTACAATTTAACTAATCAAAATTTGTTTTTGAAGTCCTAAATCAAATTCATAATTTAAACATTTCTTGAATTCTTAACTTTAGTTTTAAAAATTTAGGTACATTTAAGAATTATAACATTTTCTTTTCGATCTAATTTATTAAATTCAATTATTAAATAACCTAAATCCTAAATAATCTTGAATTATACTTACTAGATTTAATTCATTCATTACATTAGAATCTTAAAAGGTAATATTTATACTAGACAAGATTAAATCCATTGATAATCTTTAACCTATGCATTCAATATTACTTGTAATAAAAGCCTACATAGAATAAAAATATTAGCGATTATAGTAGCTCAATATCACCGGAACTTTTTTGAGATAGTTCAAATCATATAACTTTTCTAAAAGACAATTGGACCACACCTTTTCTAGGTTCGCATCTAAAAGATACTTATTACTTGTCACAATCAAGAAGTTTGCTAAACTAAGAAGGTAGTAGAGCAGGGAGCTCTAAGTAGCATAACCCATTGAGGTTACCAACCAACATTTGATCAAAAAAATGTCAAGATGTACGAAGAACCTATGAAGCTCGAAGAAGTAATGACATGCAGGGGACATAATCCGACACATTTGAAAAAAAAATTTGACATCTTAAATAGAAAACAATTATAGAAAAAAAGAATAGATCTTCACAGAAGGTAAATGATGAATGTTAGAGACTCCCATGCTACGATCAGCTAGCCACCATCTGCACATATTATGGCTAAACTACCCTCGACCAGCCAGTAGCTCGGCCACCCAATTGGCCTGTCAACCAGCCACTATTGTTGGATAGCCATTGTTGCTAGAGATCCACTATCTGGTAATTGATCAACCTTCAAGTCACCATGCGTTCTCGCCATGGTTCGCTCTTCCTAGTGTCCTTTATTGCACCATTCTCACCCAATGCTTCATTTTCCACTGTCCATCCCTCTGAGTGATTTCCATATTTTTTATTATTCTACACCATGATGTGACACTGTAATCATTCTAGGCCATTGAGGCTATCACATTTCTGTATCGTTGCCTTATTCCCTGAAAATTGTAGAAGTTGCTTAGTGTTCCTTAGAAAATTGGAAAGTTTTAATTCTACTAACTCGGCTTAATACATTTACAAAATTATATTTCAAGTTTATATAACTAAAATGTAAGTGTTAGCGTGATGCCGCACATTGTCAAGTTATGAAGTGTACAACAAAAGTGTAGAGTGTGAAGTGTTCTACAATCATTAATATTATTGCATCAAAAACAAATTAAAATTCAACCCTAGGTCTCCCTGTCTCAAGAAGCAATATGGTGAGAATATAACTACCAAAGTGTTGGAATATTATGGATCAAAACTCAAGAACACTCAAGAACAATTTTCTAGAAACACTCAGAAACTCTCAAAATTTTTTGTTTCTGATATCTTTAACTTGATTATTACATTGCTACTGAGAGGTATTTATAGAAACAATAAATAAATCTAAGCCATACAATATAAACCTACCAAAATAATCTAAACCATACACCTATCTCCTTACCTAACCCATTGATTTTCTTCTTCCCACCAACCATGAGCTGTATCCTTATCAATCCATATCATCACCATAGAAGCTTCCATGAGCTAGACTTCAAATGGGCTAGAATATTTCAAAGTTTGTTTTTTATTTCTTTGTGCTTGTAAACAAGTTTACAAACCAACACTCCCCCTTAAACTTGTTTTATGATGCTGAGCAAATTTCTCAATCTGACAAAGTCTTCTTGCTTGAGTGGTTTAGTGAAGATGTCGGCAATTTGATCTTGTGATTTTACATACTCGAGTTGTACATCCTTTCTTGTGCTGCACTCCCTGATGTAATGATATCGAGTATCTATGTTTTTGCTTCGATCATGGAAAACAAGATTTTTGGCTAAGGCAATGGTTGACTTGTTATCGACACAAATTTTGGTTGGCTCTTCTTGTGTCATACTTAGCTCCTTTAATAAGTTTCTCAGTCAAATTGCATGGCAAACACATGAGGTAGCTGCTACATATTCTGCTTTACAGCTAGACAATGTGACAATCGGTTGCTTTTTCGACATCTATGTAAAAATAGTATCTCCCATGAAAAATACAAATCCAAAAGTATTTTTTTGATCGTCTATATCTCCACCAAAATCGCTATCACTATATCCAACAAGCTTGTAATCATTAGAAGCCGAATAGAACAAGCTAAAATTAATTGTACCTTTTAGATAGTGTAGGATTCTTTTTGCAACTTTGAAATGGATGATTGTCGGTTTCTCCATATAACGGCTAATCAATCCAACAACATACAGGATGCCAGGCCTTGTGCACATGAGATAACGCAGACTTTCAACTAAACTTTTGAAAAATGTTGGATCCACACTTTCACCATCTTCATGCTTGGATAGTTTGATTCCATATTCCACTGGTGTGTTGATCGACTTGCAATGGTTCATCTTGAATTTCTTTAGTATCTCCATTGTATAGCTTTCTTGAGAGATGAAGATGTCTTCTTCCTTTTGCTTCACTTCAATTCCAAGGTAGTATGCCATTAACCCGATATCTATCATTTCAAACTCTCGGGTCATCACCTTCTTAAAATCTTCAAATAGCTTCGGATTACTTCCGGTGAAGATGAGATCATCTACGTATAGACAAACGATTAGAATATCGCCATCTAATATCACTTTGTTTGAATATTATGGATCAAAACTCTCAAAACTCAAGAACATTCAAGAACACTCAAGAATAATTTTCCAGAAACACTCAGAAACTCTCAAATTTTTTTGTTTCTGATTTCTTTAACTTGATTATTACATTGCTACTAAGAGGTATTTGTAGAAACAACAAATAAATCTAAGTCATACAATATAAATCTACTAAAATAATCTAAACCATATACATATCTCCTTACCTAACCCATTGATTTTCTTCTTCCCACCAACCATGAGCTGTATCCTTATCAATCCAGATCATCACCATAGAAGCTTCCATTAGCTGGACTTCAAATGGGCTAGAATATTTCAAAGTTTGTTTTTGATTTCTTTGGGCTTGTAAACAAGTTTACAAATCAACACAAAGTGTTATTCATCAAAAACGAAGTAGTACACCATCTCAAAAAGATAGCACCTCTTTGGTTTGAAGTCCAACTAGAGAGAAATAAGTGTAACATATCTTCAGAGTTTGAAATGACTCATGCATTCTCTGGAGAGAAGAAGACTATAGCTCTAACATAGTGAAAGAAAGAAAGTACTTGACTATTTAATTGTCACAGCAAAGTCTCTATACACTGCGAAAGCAATCTGGTTTCTGGTTTGCTGCTTTATTTCCTGAGTTGCAATTATGCAAAAGTTGTTCAAGTGATGGGCCAATTTTTGACCTCGCCATAGTCTTTGGTCGAAACATCATCAAAAATTTCGAGTGTTGGATTGATCTCTGCCTTCCCAAAATCATGGCATAAGAGTTGACAAATATGTGCAAGTGTTTGTTGAGTACTAAGCATTTCCAAATTCGTAGTGTTCAAACAAATTTCAAATTGTGAAAAGTAATGTAGTGCTATAGAGAACATTATATCAAAAGTAGATAAGCCTTCTCTAGTCTTGAAAACTCCCAAGCACAAACAATGTTGAAGAAAAATTGTTTGAAGCCATAAGATTAGTCTGGAAGAATAAATCCTTTAAAAGTATAAAAATTTTCCAGCTGCAAGAAATAATCAGGTAGTGAAAGTGCCACGATCGCGAGAGCATAAATGTAGAAGTACCTTTTTGTATACCAAATCACTAAGTTTAAGCTACTAAATTGGATCCTATATGTCACCATAGATGACAAGTATGATAACAATGTCACCATGGAATCTAGAAGTCCTTTTTACACATTGCACACCATTATTCTCCTTCATTAGCAATAGACTAATGATAAGTAACCTCAATGTCAATCTTTAAAGGAATTAACTAGTTGTTTTAAAAGTTAAATTATTTCTTATATTAGTTAAGGAAAATAATTCCTAAACACTCTATCCATCGTAGGTTGAGAGAAAATAATTATAAATTATATATTTAAATTAATATCTAAAGATAGCAAGTAAATTTACATCTCAAAAACAAGCATGATGGACTAACTTAGGATTTTAACGACCATAAACTTTCATGACAATAACAATTAAATAATTCAAATAATAAATTATATTTACTAATATTTTTCCTTCTTTAAATAAACGAACCCCCACGGTCATGGTAAGTCTACACAATCCTCAATTAATCCTCAATTAATCAATGACTTTTTGGATTGGACTTGAAATTGATTAATTGATAAACATAAGGTAAATATATTATTTTATTATAAATCAAGATTTGATCTATCATTAATTTATAATTAAAGATATTTTTATCCATCTAATTTAATCTCATTAATTCAATAACTATCTTGATCGGGCTTGAAATCGATCAATGAAATTAAATTAAAATCTCATTCATTAATGCACAATTAAGCATAGATGATGTTCCTAATGCTTATTTCTAAAATATTTTCTTTAATTATATATCAAGACTTAATCCATCATTAATTTATAATTAAATATTTTAAAAACATAAACAAAAATAAATAAAACTCTTATTTATTCAAACCATAATATTATTCTTTCAATCATTGGAAGAAAAAACTAAAATCACATATTACAAAATAAGCCAATAATAGTTACATTAACAAAAGTCAATTCAACTATGAAAGAAATTAGATTACAAAGAAAAATAAAATATATAACAATAAAATTACCCCTCTTGTTGAAGATGATTCTATATCTCTAAATGGGTTGTCATTACCTTCTTCAATTCCTTAGATCTTCTTTATGGAAGATTTTATCTTGTATTTGTACATGGATGGTAGAATAATGACTATGGGAGCTCATAACAAGGTTTAGGATTGTATTTATAGTCTAAAATTGGGGGTAAACATGTTTGTAACACCCATTTGGATTTCTTGTAATATTTTGTACATGAGCCATAGCATGAGTTTTTCTATGTCATGTCAAGCGCTTATTTTGGTTTCTCCAAATGGAACCCTAGATGATTGTGTCATGGCATGAAAAAGGTTTAGTCACGACATGCACAAATATTTAGAAAACACAAGTAGACTCGATAGCCTTGTGTCGCATCACAAAAGATGTCTCGTCGCAATGCACCCAAAAATCTTAGAATGTCCAGTTTGAACCCGAGAGTATCTCATCATGGCATGTGTAGTGTCTCGTCGTAGTGCATGACGGGTACTTGAAAATCATTATTATTACGTGATTTATTTGCACTTAAATATTATAAATAGATTTAAAATATTAAAATTATGTTTCAATTACATCAATCTAGATCTAATTTAAATAGCTTGAATATGAGTTTAAATTGTCGGCCCGATCAAAGGTATCAAGTTAAATGGTTTGTTAATTTATTAGACAATAAACATAATTTTATTAAATTAACTAACGATCTGACGGTCTGACTGAAGACGTTAAGTGATTTAATTAATAACAAATAGTAACCCAACTATATTTATACATGTTAGGATGAATTAATAATCTGAATTTATATTTCATTAACCTAATAAATTCTATCAAACATATTCAACTAGCTAAATATCTCAATAATTCTCCATTGATTTATTAATTACATATTTGTTTGTAATTTGTGTGAACCAATATATCTTTTATATTTTTATTGTTTTTGTCATTAGATTAGAATTTTCAAAACCCAAACTATTATGACAGAATATTTAGGTTTATTTTCATGTTTGTTTTAAGAGATTTGTTGATTTAATTAAAACCATGTAGTTTCTCTACCAATCTTGGAAGTATAATTATCTCTTTTTACAAAGTGATTCGTGCAATTTGCGAGCTATTATAAATTTTACAAAATTTAACTAGCAAGTTTCTATGCACCAACGTGCGTATAAATTTTTGAATTTGACAATCTTTCTCATTCTCACTATTGTCTTCGTGTTTGCCCAGAATTCTTCTATAAAAACTCTAACTAACAAAAAATGTAAATACCCTCCAAAACAAGATAAAGAAAAATAAAGCATAAAATAAATAATTAAAAATACAGAAAATAATAAATCAAAATAGTGTTCGTCAAATACCCCTGAACTTACATTTTGCTTGTCTTCCAAGAAAACTAATAAATAATTAAACCATTCTAGCCTAAATGAGTACCATAGATTGACACAGTTGCATTTAGCATATATAATAAATCATTAAACCCCTAGGGGGCCCTAATAAAAGAGTTAAAATCTTATGATGGCTTCCAGTGATGATACATACAAACATCCTAATATGCAAAAATTAAAACTAAAAATATTAATAAAAAATTATAACTTGAATCAATGAAAATTCTTATGCTTTAGTTTCTTTTCAGTTCATGGTTAAAATCTTAAATACAAGTTCATCCAGCATCCCAAATGATCAAGGTTCATCGTGTAAATCAGTTACCACCACAAATTCTTACCCTATTACTAGAATATATCAACATTAACACACCCAAACCTAGTATTATGAATCCAAATTTTCTTCAACTCTATTCCTCTTAATATCACATTGATCTTATGGTTCAAGCACTCATCAATGTATATGTGAATATAAGTTTTGTAAAGAATAAAGCAAAAAGGTTCGCATATGTTTATAAACAAGAAAGCTCAAATATGCATAACATGGATCTCATGAAAGGAATCAAATGTTAGGATTATGAAGACATCATATTACTAATATCATATTTCATTCAAAATTATTAAGCAAAAATATAAAATATATGCCTTAAGATGAATAAAAATTATTTTGACTTCAAGGGGTTACTCCGATTGTTTTTGGTAATAACTATATCACTACTTTCAAGAATTTAGGGTCATAGTATTTATCTATACTATTTTTCTCTCTCTTTTATTTTTAGAGAATAAACCCATGTATATATATTATGGTGAGTGGATATTTTGGCTCCTTTTTTATTTTCTAATGGAAACCTATATATATATATATATTGTTTTTATTAGAAGTCAAGAATGAATAAAGGTAGGCACATACTTTTAATTTTTATTCAAATCATTTAATCAAATCGATAAAAATATGTAAATGATACTTCATTAGATGTTTAAAATCCTAACATTCAACACAAAGCTTACAAAGATCATCTAAAATTTGAAATAATAGAAAAGGTTTTTAAAAGTAGAAGAAAGATTATCACTCAAAATAAAAGTATATTAACTCAATAATTATCTCACAATGTAGTCTCCACTATTTTATTTTTATACACCAAATTCGGGTTCATCTCAATTTTAACATTCAAGCATGAAACATAAACTATAAATATAACTAAATTTTATAATAATCCTTGAACATGTTTAAGACATCACACAAGTAATCACCATAAATTAACTAAAAGTAAGATAATTTTGTATCAAATATTTTTGGGTCTATTTGCACCACTGCCCCAAAACTAAATATTATCCTCAATATTTTCAACTACGTATATGTTTAGAAAAACATTCAGAAAAGGGAAAATAGAAAATTATCTACTAATAAATAAATGAAAACAACTAAATAAAATAAAATAAAAAAATTATACCTAAAACAATGGGTTGCGTCCCACCAAGCACTTTATTTAACATCTTATCAACACATTGCTTGAGGCTATGGCTCGTGCACTTCAATGCACTCAATGTCCTCATTTGTATCGACTCTTGTCAAGTAAGGCTTCACATGTTTCCCATTCACAATGAATGACAATTGAGTTGGGTATATTACTTCTATAGCTTCATGTGGAAATATATGAAAAAATTGAAATGGTCCACTTCATATTGACTTCAACTTTCCTAGAAACAATTTGAAATGAGAATTAAATAAGAGTAATTTCATTCTAGGATAAAGAGACTTATGGATTAGGCCTTTGTCATGATAATTCTTAGTGTGTTCTTTATATAGTTTTACATTTTCATATGCTACATCCCTAATCTCTTCTAGCTCATTAAGTTGAAGTAAGTATTTATCTCCTACTTGTTCAAGGTCCATGTTCAACTACTTCATTGCCTAAGCTTAACAGGAAAATGTCATGCCTTTATAAAAATCAATCAATAATGACTCATACCAACGGGTATCTTGTAAGTTGTGTGGTATGCTCATAATGTATCATTAACTTGGTTTTTTAATCCTTCCTTAAAGGCCATACTATTTGCTCTAAGATACCTTGTGAAAGTTTATAAAATATGGACCTGATTAACCTAGAGGGGGTGAATAGGTTATTTTTAATTTTTATCAATTTATAATTTAATAATCTAAACAAAGCGGTCAGATATGCAATTTTGTGTAAGAGTAAAGTGCAGAAATAAAATAATAACACACGATATTTTTAGGTGGAAATAACCTAGGACACAACCATGACCTAAGAGGAAAACTACCGGTCCACCGGACCATCTAACTTTCCACTATGAAAATAAAATGTTCAAGTACAAACTCGGTCTTATGCTACCCTTCCTAGGATACTGCCCCAATGTATTTTACTTATGAGCCCCTGTTTTGTTTTCACAGTTTCCAATGTTAGTGTGAGTGGTTTTCATACCAACGTTCCAATAAGCTCCCCGCCAATCAGATCATTTACAAATCAACTGCAAAAAGGTTAGCACAAAAAGAAACACAAGTGCCTGTGTGTATTCTAAAACGGATTTAACAATGAATAATCCTAACTAGATGATTTAAAACAAATTTCATTTAAACCAAATCAACGAGAATATTCTAGAGCAATAAGATTACGTATAATTTCAATAAAAATAATCTCTTTAAATTTTAATAATTAAATCAAATAATCATGATCACTCCTACAATTATTTAATTTAAATATGCAAGATACTAATCACAGAATAAACTATATGAATATGAGAAGTAAATAATAATAATAATCGATTTATAATTATATTAATTAATATCTCTTCTCATATATATATCTTCACTCAAATACCGTACATATATATTATCTAAAAGCTACCGCTAACCTGAATTATATATATATGTTACCTATATAACATTACATAGCAAGCCTAAGTCCATTACTACTAATCTTTGCCAATCTTAATTAGATATATATATATATATATATATATATATATATATATTACCTATATAACATTGATCGTGAACACAACAAGCCTAAGTAAATATAGATAAATGTATATTACCTATATCACGCAGCATGAAGACAATTAAGCTTCTATATAGTTCCTCTAATTTTTTTCTTTTCTATCGTTTTTGGCAGCAGCACATGATCAATTTCAACTTCTATTCTGCTTTTCTTAATAGACTTGATAGCAAGCCTAAAAACAAATTTACAAGTAAATATTTTGTCCACGAAAATAGTCAACACTCATAATCCTTACACCTTGATTATTCTATTGCTTACCTCTACTTGATTGAAAGTATATGGATGGTATGGAGTAGCCATCTTGTGTGTAATATTATACTTTTTTCAGTAACCTACCAAAGATCTTATTGCAAAAGTGGCTCCCTCCATCATTAATTATGGCCCTAGGCTCCCAAACCTACTAAATGTCACATGCTTCAAAAATTTTACAACTCACTTATACACATTGTCAATTGCAACGAATATGTATTCATACCCAAAATTAGGGGAAAAAGAACCCATAAAGTCAATCCTCCAAACATCAAAAAGTTTAATAACCAAATTAGATGTCAAAGGCATATCTTTACATTTTCTTATGTTACCAGTCCTTCGACATCTGTCATAATGCATGCATAAATTATGAGCATATTTAAAGACATGAGTTGAATGTCAATCATCTCAAACTCTTTGGTCATAATTTTATTGGGATCTTCAAATAATCTTGGATTGTTGCTTATGAAGATCAAATCATTTACATAATGTTTGATATAATATCTTCATTTTTTACTTTGACAAAAAAAGCATGTTTATAAGGATATTTTGTCAAATCATTTTATTCAAAATATTTATAAATCCTATTATTTCGTGCTCTTAGTGCTTGCATTAACCCATAAATTGTCTTCTTCAACTAGAAGTACTTTATCTTCTTATCTTTTCATTTGATAGCCTAGAGGTTGTTTAACATAAACCCGTTCCTTAAGATATCAATTCATGAATGTCGATTTTACATACATTTGGTAAATGCTCAATTTATTTTATACTACTAAAGAATTTATTAATCTTATAGTTTCTAAGCAATAAAAAATAGCAAATACATCATCATAGTCAATGCCTTGCCTTCGATTACAACTTTTTTCCACAAATCTTTCCTTGTACCTTTCGATCAGTCCTTGGGTGTTATTTTTTACTCTATACATCCACTAGTCCTATCACTCCTTGTCCTTGAGAAAGATTGGAAGTTTCTCATGTGTCCTTATTATGATGACTTCTTTTATTCATCCATGGCATCACTTGACTTGTTGTTTTGTATTGCTTTTCTCATTGCCAAACCATTCTTTCTCATCCTTTAGCATAAACGTTTCTTGAAGGACTTACTATAAGGTCTCTTCTTTTCTCTTATTTATCTCTTCATATGCTTGAAAAGAACCCTAAAGTTACTCAGTTATCATTTCTTCTAGATTCTCTCTCTTCAATTTGACTACAATATGCTAAAAACAAAATTATAACAGAGAAAAAAATATCTCTACAATTCTCACATCACACACAGTTTCACCATTTCCTTTTGCTGGATTAAAAATGACTATAACTATATAAATATATTCTAAAATTGTTTCAAATTCTTTTGTGTAAGGAGTCAAACTCACCTCTTAGAGTTTGAAGATGTACCACATACCTTTTTTACCTATCCCACTCCCTTATAAGTTGTTTGAAGTATATCTCATACTTAAATGTTTTTTGCTTCAGACACCTTCTCAAAACCATCATCATTCAAAGCTTGAAAGATGAGAAAGATTTCCTTCTTGTCTTTCTTTCTTGAATCGTTTAGAACATGTTTTTGTGCTTGATAAAGAGTAATATTATCTTGTGATTCAACGTATACGTTGTATTTAATGTACTAAGTTCCAAGAATGCTCTGATTAACATATTTTCCCTTTGTGAGAAATGAAACTTAGGAAGGGGCCATGACATTGCTAGCCATCTTTCTGAACTAAACTTTTTATTATCTAGGCTCTAATGTTACTTTTTTGTATATTAGAGTTTTCAGAAGAGAGGATTGTATAGAAGGAATATATATGAACAAGTTAAAGAGGAAGAGATTTAGGAGAATAGCTACTCAAGTTTATTTTTGTTAAACTTGCTTATGAAATTTCTTAATAACTTAATTACAAATGGTGATAGAGAAGCTCTATTTATAGGCTTTCAAAAACAATTGTTTACATCTTAGAATTGCTCATTAAATTACTTCCCTAACTACTTACATTAATTAGTCTCACACCAACAAAATTAACCACCCATACTTACTTACATTTAGAGACAAATGGTGCATTAGTTTACTAGCTATTGCAATTAGAGCACATAAGCCTACTAGATTTTTTAGGACAATTTAGTTCACTAGTTTTGAAAAAGTGACCCTATAGTAAATGGTCAATTTTTAGGTTTTTGAAAAAATTATTTTATTTTTACTTTTCAACTGCATTTGCAAAATAAAATTTTAACAAGAATAATTGGTGAATATGTTTTTTAAATAAAAGATTTAAAAATAAAAAAATGAAGTAATGAAGAAAAATGTAAAAATTGATTATTTTGACCTATGATGTCACTTTTCCAAAGTTAAGAGACTGAAAAACTTTTGGACCTAAGTACTCCATCTCAAAACACTAGTGGACCTCTAAGTCAACTGCCCTTACATTTATTAGTCATAATTATATATAAAAAGAAAGATTACAAGTTGGCTTCCTATTTGAAATATGACTAATAAATGTGGGTAATTTTGACAAATTAAAATTACCTTCTTTATGACCAACGATAACCAAATTTACAATAAAACCTTGTCACGACTTTAAATTTCAAATAGCGATCGTGCGGCACTTAGCATAGTCCATTGCACTAAGCTTGCCTTTCAACCCGAACGAAACACTCCAAAGAGACTAGAAAGAGACTAGAAAGAGACTTAGATTTTTAGAGGATTCAAGAACAAAGCAAGAACTAGAGAGAGAGTTTGTAAAGAATCCCTTGTATTGCTCTTAGAGAGATTATCTTACAATTTCCCAAGATGATTACAAATGAAGACCAATAGGTCTATTTATAGTGTTGCACCAAGTTTAAGATAATGCCATAACTTTCTAGATCCTTCTATGTCTAGAATGTACAAGACTGTTCTTGTTTTATCTACAACATGCCACAAGGTTCTAGGACCTTCTAGCCAACTCTAGAGTCTTCTAGGATTGTCTAGTCCCTTAATGCAAGTTCCAGGATGTTTCGTAAGCTACTAGAGACTTCTACATCTTTCATGAACCATCCCGCACATTCTAGAATATTCCAACCCCTTCTAACACCTTCCAACACATGCTAGTATACTCTGGAACATTCTAGAATCTTCAAGGCTTGAGTTGAGTCCATTGAACTCTAGCTCCTTCTTGACATCTCTAGGCCATTCTAGAACTTTTCCATGTAGAAAAGTCTAAATTCTTTAGGCAAGCACCATTTCTTTGGATTTTAAGGGACATTTTGAGCGGGACATAACACCCTAGCCCACTCAAGTTCGTGACACCCTCGTCACTCCTTCAAGCTTGAACCTCTCTATGTAATCTTTGAATTTCCACAAAGAGTCTTTAGGTTCCCAACTTGCTTCTATGTCTGGGGCATTCTTCCACTTGACCAAGTATTCCCGATAACTTGGTACTCCCCTACGCTGAATTAGGCGGTCTACTAGGATAGAGTCCACTCCTTTATCGAAGGAGGTTGCTACTACGGTGGGCGCCTTTTTGATTCTCCCCGACTTGTGTCTTCCTCGTCTCCATGATAATGCTTCAACATGCTTACATGAAAAATTGGATAGATTTTAAGCTTTAGAGGGAGTTGGAGTTTATAGGACACTTTACCAACTCGCTTGAGGACTAAAAATGGATCTTCATACTTTCGTACCAACCCCTTGTGAACCTTCCGCAAGGACATGAACTGTTGGGGCAATAATTTGACAAGGACCAAATCTCCTTCCTGAAATTCAACCATCCTTTTTTTCTTGTCAGCCCACTTCTTCATATTTTTAGATACCTTGTTTAAATAGGCTCGAGCTAACTCAACTTGCTCATGCCACACTTTGGCAAATTTGAAGGCAGCAGGACTCTTTCCTTCATAGCTTGTGGCTAAAGCATGAGGAGTCATAGGTTACTGTCTTATGATGATCTCAAATGGACTCTTCATAGTGGACTTGCTTCTCTGCAAGTTGTAATAAAATTGGGCTATGTATAGCAACTTAGCCCAATCATGTTGGTTGGCACTAAGAAAGTGCCTGAGGTAGAGCTCCAACAATGCATTGGCATGTTCTGTTTGTCCATCTCTCTGTGGATGTAAACTTGTAGAGAAGTTCAAGTCTAATCCCAATAACTTAAACAATTTTGTCCAAAACTTCCCAGTAAATTGAGGGTCTCAATCACTCACAATGTTGGATGGAATTCCCTAATGCTTCACAACGTCCTTGAAAAAAAACTATGCCATCTCATCTACAGTGCAATATGCTGAGGTAGGTATGAATGTTGTATACTTGCTGAAGCGATCAATGACTACAATGATGCTACCAAAGCCCTCTGATTTTGGCAAGCAAGTGATGAAGTTCATTGAGACACTTTCCCATAGTCTCTCTGGGATAGGCAGTGGCTCTAGCAAAGCTGTAGATGCATGATGTTATGTCTTGTCCTATTGGAATACAAGATAAGTCCTCATATAGGCTTCAACATCATCCCATAGTTGAGGCTAGTAGTAAATTGACTTGATCAAGGAAAGGGTACATCTTATTCTTGGGTGTCCAGCCTATAGTGAATCATAACACTCTTTGATAAGCTTCTTTTCTTAAGTTCCCCCACTTCAGCACAAAGATGTGATTTTGCTTAGCATAAAGTAGTCTGTCACTCAGCCAAAATCACCTTGTCTTTCCTTCCTTGGTACGGGTAAGGAGGTTTTGAGCCAAGGCATCATGCTCAAGCCCTTCTTTGATCCTTTCCAGCAAGGGACTAGTTAGTCTACTCAAGGCTGCTAACTCCGCCTTTCGACTTGGCGCATCAGCCACCACATTGGCCTTGTACTCCAACTTATAGTCTAACTTTGCCAACAAGTCTTGCCATCGAGCTTGCTTAGGACTCAACTTTTTCTGAGTCTAGAAGTAGCTAGTTGCTACATTATCCATTATGATCACAAAGTGAGAACCAAACAAGTAGTGTCGCCATACCCTTAGGAAATGAATGATAGTTGTCATCTTCTTTTCTTGTACTGTGTAGCGACATTCGGTGTCGTTAAGCTTATGACTCTCATAAGCTATTGGATGCCCTTCCTGCATCAACACTCCACCAATGGTAAGTCTGAAGCATCTATATCCAGCTCGTACATCTTAGAGGGGTTTGGTAGGTAAAGCATCGGTTCTCCACTGATGGCCTTTTTCAAGTCTTCGAATGAGGCTTGGCATTCACTTGTCCATTCCCAAAACTTGTTCTTTTTGAGCAGGTCAGTCAGTGGGACTGCTCTTGCTGAGTAAGACTTGATAAAGCTTCTATAGTAGTTCACAAGTCCAAGGAAAGACCTTAACTCGGGGACCTTGGCAAGAGGTTCCTATTCTTGGGTGGCTTTCACCTTGGTTCCATCCATCATAAGCTTCCCATCCTTTATCCTATGCCCCAAGAACATCACCTTATCTTGGAAAAAGGAACATTTCTTCTTCTTGACATATAGCTTATTTTCCCTCAGGACCTCGAACACCTTCCTCAAGTGCTTCATATGTTCTTCCAAAGTCCGACTATATATCACAATGTCATTAAGATATACTACCATGAACCGATTGAGGTAGGGATGGAAAATCTTGTTCATGAGAGTGTAGAAGGTGGCAGGTGCATTAGTGAGACCAAATGGCATGATAAGGAACTCATAAGCACCGTACCTAGTCACACATGTGGTCTTGGGTTCATCCTCTTTGGCTATGCATACCTAGTAGTATCTCGAACGCGAGTCCAATTTTGAGAAGTATCTTGCGTTCCTTAGTTGATGGAACAGGTTAACAATGAGTGGGATAGGATACTTGTTATTTACCGTAATCTTATTTAGAGCCCGATAGTCAATGCACATTCCTAGTGAGCCATCCTTCTTCTTTTGGAAGAGCACCAGGGTACCAAATGGGGCTTTGTAGGGTCTTTTGAAGCCAACATCCCGAAATTCATTGAGTTGCTTTCATAGTTCCGCCAACTCTGAGTTCGCCATTCGATAAGGGCTCATTGTTGGTGTCCTGGTGCCGGGTTCCAACTCAATTTTATAGTCCACCTCTCTCCTTGGAGGTAACCGTTTGGGCAATGCCTAAGGCATCACATCATAAAACTTATCTAAGACAACTTGCACTTCTGTTGGAAAGCTTGGCTTTGGTGATGCATTCTCATCATCGTACTCCTTTATGATGGCTAAGTAACTCTCTTCGTCCCTCTTCAATTCCTTATTGAATTGAAGTGCTAAGAGAGCTTGGGTAGTAGGTATGGTGGTCCTCTTCATTAGTACCACACAAGCCTTTGATCCATCTATGATGCACATAGAGTTTGAGAATGGCATAAGAAAAGCTCTAACCTGGTCCAAGAACTCCATACCGAATACTACCATGAAGTCATCCATAAGTGCTACTAATAAGTTCACTTGGCCAATCCAAGTACCAAGACTAACCTTAACTCCATGAGCAACTCCCTGGAGAGGTAGTGCTGCCGAGTTAACTACTTTAAGAGATCCTCCTCCATTGACAACCTTAAGGCCGAGTCTCTTTTCTTCCTCTATTGAAACAAAGTTATGAGATGCACCTGTGTCAACCAAAGCTTTGGAGACCTTCCCATCTTTGTGCCTTAATCTATCTCGCCTCCATCCTGGTCATGAGTGGAAGAAACTAAGGCACTCAATGCCTTTCTTTTTGAACATTCACGTGCCCAATGTAGTCCGTCGCATATGAAGCATGTCACATGGGGCTTAAAGGAACAACGATCTTCCTTTTCCTTCCCCTTATCTTGTGATTTGAATGAGGGGCCTTCTTTGTTATTTTTCTAGCCCTGACTTTTGGCATGGCCTCCTCTACTCTTTCCTTCACCAAAATTTCTATCAGTGGCCTTTGAACCTTTTTTGTTTATGGAGTAGTCTATAAGGCTCTCAGCAACTACAATGGCCAAAGATAAGTCTTGGACACCACGTCTCTTGAGTTCAAGGTTAGTCCATGATTGGAGACCATCCATGAACAAGAATAAAGCATCCTTGTCTGAAGTGTCAAGGACTTCTAGCAGCAAGGTTTTGAACTCCTTCACATAGTCCCTTATACTAACTGTTTGCTTTAATCGTCACAATCGACCTCTTGCCTCCTCTTTAGTATTTACGGGGAAGAATTGGCTTTTGAACTCCCTTTTGAAACCATCAAAGGTGTCAATTATGCATACCCCTCATTATACATCACCATGCCTCTGTCTCCACCATAGCATAGTAGTGTCAGATAAGTACATGCAGTAGTTTGAATCTTACTAGCATGGTCCATTATGCTAGTAGCCTCAAAATATTGTTCAAGACCCCATAGGAAGTTCTTAACTTTCCTAGCATTTCTAGCACCATTGAAGGTCTTTGGCTTGGGAAGATCCACCTTCTTAGCCATCAATGATGGTGGTTATGCTAGTTCCCACAACCATAGCCCGCTTACAAATAGCTAGGTCACCACCAATATCCTCGACTCTAAGCAACACATTAGCAATTTCTCTTTGGACAAGATCCCTTACCTTGACAAGTTCGGCCTTCAACCCATCGATCTCTTGCCTTAACCCACCATCTTGCTCATTGAGGGACATCTTAACTGCTGCATGGATCTTCACATCCTCGGCCTCTAAGTCGTTGCAAAGTTCCTCCAAGTTGTCCACCCGGTCCAACAGCTCCCATAAGTTATCCTGGGCACTCCCAACACGTGTTTCTAAGTTAGAAAGCATGTCTTTCGACTTGGCTGGAGACTCCTTTAGTGGTTTCCAAACTTCCTCGCTCCCATGTTCCATTGGTGGAACATCCACACTTGGTGTAGCTAGGGCACTATTCTTCATTATGCCAAGGATAGTAATGCTTCAACCTAAAGCTCTGATACCAACTGTCACAACCTTAAATTTCAAATAGTGATCGTGTGGCACTTAGCATGGTCCATTGCACTAAGCCTGCCTTTCAACTCGAATGAAACACTCCAAAGAGACTAGAAAGAGACTTAGAGATTTAGAGGATTCAAGAGAAAAGAAAGAACTAGAGAGAGTTTGTAAAAAATGTCTTGTATTGCTCTTAGAGAGGTTATCTTAAAAATTCCCAAGATGATTACAAATGAAGACCAATTGGTCTATTTATAGTGTGGTACCAAGCTTAAGACTATGCCACAACTTTCTAGATCCTTCTATGTCTAGAATGTACAAGATTGTTCTAGTTTTATCTACAACATGCCATAAGGTTCTAGGACCTTCTAGCCAACTCTAGAGTCTTCTAGGATTGTATAGTTCCTTCATGCAAGTTCCAGGATGTTCCGTAAACTTCTAGAGGCTTCTACATCCTTCATGAACCATCCAGCACGTTTTAGAATATTCTAACCCCTTCTAGCACCTTCCAACACATGCTAGTATACTTTGGAACATTCTAGAGTCTTCAAGGCTTGAGTTGAGTCCATCCAACTCTAGCTCCTTCTAGACATCTCTAGGCTACTCTAGCTCCTTCTAGACATCTCTAGGACACTCTAGAGCTTTCACATATAGAAAAGTTTAGATCCTTTAGGCAAGCACCATTTCTTTGAATTTTAAGGGACATTTTAAGCGGAACATTTTAAGCGGGACGTAACAATCTATTATCCTATTACAAGTTCCAACAAGAAACAGTAGATAATAAAGATTAGCCTCATTCATATATTGTTTTGCTTACCAAGTTATTGAATTCTACTCAACAATGATATAAGAAATGATGTTGGCGTAATCACTTTCAAAAACTACTTTTTGAAATCCAATTGCAGTTGCTTTTTCCATTGCCCAAGATTTTGCTTCTCCTTCTTCTCGATTATTTGCATGCATCTTTTTACCTCAAGATCCAATCATGTATCCATTATGATCTCTTACAATATTACCTATTGCACCTATATTATCTTTAAAACCAGCATCATAATTCATAGTGATAAAATCATCATTTGGTTTTATCCATCTATATATGCTGAATGATTTTTTTCCAGATGTTCAAATGGTAAAATATCAATTGTATTCTTCTCATCCCTTATGTTTAATTCTTGTTGTACCTTTCTTAACCACTTTTCTATGTGTTAGAAGTTCGGTACTTTTTGCTGAAATAATGATTCATTTCTCATGATCCAAATAACGACCATATTTAAAATTATGGCTCTAGTGAATTCATCAAGTAAGGTTACATGAGGCAGTAAACTCATAGGAGGTTCTAGAATGAATTTAGTAAATGATATGAAGCTATCATTTATAAAATTTCATAAAAGTGTACCTCCTTTCCAATAGTTCCAAAAAACTCAAAAATATGTGCATCTAAGTATAATATGATTGATAGGTTCATCTTCTTGATGGCATAAAGGACATTCTGTATTTAAGTCAGGAATGAATTGATTAATGTTTACTCTTACTAGTAATGCATCAACAACTATTTCCGCAGGAAAGTTTTATATCTCTCATGAATTTTCACTTTTCAAATTAACTTTCAAATGGGGTAATGAATGTTGTCTCTATTTTCCACTGCAATCAAAGTGTAAACACTTTTAACTGAAAATTTACCCAAATTTTCCGTTAACCAAATCAATTTATCATTGATTTTATGATTTGGGGTTTTTATTATACCAATTGCATTTTAAGTATCAATATGGGACCTGTTATTCGTAAGCTCCCAATTCCAATTACCATTTGGAAGAAGAATATCACTAACTTTAAGTTTTGTTCTCCAAATTGATCATTTAGGAATTATAAAGGCTTGAAACCATCAGTATATGGTATCCAAGGATCAGTCTAGATGTTTATGTTTCTTCATTTCCAGCTTGGAAGTATAATCATTTTTTTAATGCTTGCAATGAACCACAAATCCCTTTCCAAATATACGAATCAAATGACTTAGGAGTAATGTTAATGAATCTTCTATGTGAACAATATTTACTAAGAACTAACCTCACCACTTTTTGTTGGAATGATTTGCTAAATGCCAACCCATTTTAGCTAACAATGCCATGTTCATGTGATGAAAAGTTCTAAAACCCAGTCCTCCAATGATTTGGGAATGTAAATATCTTTCCAACTTTTAAATGCCATATATCCTCCTTATTTTCCACTTGATTTCCACCTAAATTTTTTAATGAGCGAATTAGCATGTTTGCAAATTGATATGGGTACTTTAAATGTGCTCATTATACAGAAAAAAGGGATAACTTGTAACACTAATCTTATAAATGTAGCTTTTTCTGCATTTGAAAGAAATTTTGCTTGCCACCCTTCGGTCAAATTTTCAATTTTATCAATTATACCTTGGAAGTCTCTGATTTGTTTCTTAGTAGAAACAAAGGATTGCCTATGTAAGTGTTGTATGTATTGGTTTGGAAATATTCATTTTTAGATCTCTACAAGCATTCTTTGACAAGAATAAACCTAACTTTGTAAATTAGGAATGTTTTCCTAAAATGGCTTCATATTATTGTAAGGTTTGATTCAATTCATGTACCTCTTATACATTTGCTCTGTATAATAGAAGTATATCACCAACACAAAATAAATGGGATATCACCATAGAATTCCTAGATATTTTGATTTCATTTATTCTATTTTGTGTTTCAACTTTAGCAAGTATTTTTGAAAGGGTTTCTGCTACAATAACAACATCACCATAGAATGTTCAAATTTGGAACCATTAAGTAAAATGAAATATAAGACAATTGAAAGGCATTGATGTATCATATTACATAATTGAGTTGAGAATCCAAATATGGCTATAACCTATAATATTTATTTTATCATATGCTTTATTCATGTCTATTTTAATTCCAACCAAAGAATCTCTTCCTCTTTTTATTTTCATAGTATGTAATATCTCCTGAGGAATAATTCTATTTTTAGCAATCCATCTATTTGGGACAATAGTAGCTTAAAATGGAGATTTTTTTTATATCCAATAGAGGTCTGATTCTTGCTACTAGAACTTTTGCAATTATTTTATAAGTACCATTACACAAAGTTAAGGGTCTAAAATGTGTAATTTTTGAAAGCATGTTCCTTTTCCTAGCAAAATTATTAAGGTTTTAGTGATGTCTATATTCAAGATGCTAGTTTTAAAAAACTCATGTATAAATTGTATTATATCATACCTTACCACATTCTAATGCTTCTTATAAAGTACTACTAGCATTCCATCCTCTTTAGAGGGCTTTTAAACTTTGTATGTTCCATGTGGATGACCTTGGTTAGATCTCTAACAATGATGCCAAAAACTTAACACGATTGAAAACTAATAAGTATATATGATTATGTACAAGTGATAGGTAATTTTAAGGATAAGTGTTATTACACCTACGAGAATTGATAACAATATCTATTCCTAATTACTTACTCGTTAGTAAGTTAATTAAAATTAGTAAAAGAGCTTTTTTTATGTAAATTGAAAAATAAATCTAACAACTAAAGAGTAACAAGATGAAAAACAAGATATAAAGATTATGATAAAAAAATGAATAAAAGAACGATTATAGGTTCATTCTCTCTCACTAGCATGTATTGCAAATCAACAAAAGTATATCTTAATATCCTATTCTTTGATTATACCAACTTAGAAAAATTCACAAGCTTGAAAGTCTTGATCTCTTCTTACCTATTCGTTAAATTAAAGAAGCTCTTAGTCCAAACTCTTTCTAATAGAAAATATAGAATAAAATCTCTAAATTTAATATATTAAAAGAATTCAACTTCAAGAAGCAAATTAGAAAGTTAAATACACAAGCTCAGTTTAATTATCTTGACTATTGATTCTCATTATAAACAATTTAACACTAGTTATTTAAATTGATCAAATAATTACTACCCAATCATTTAAATTTATTTACGATGAATTAATCTAATTATCCAATTGTACACCTAAAAAAATCAAGAAAGTTCATGCAAAGATTAACACTAAGAATTAATACATAATCAAGAAGAATAATTGAAAATAATATTGCATGCAAATCTTATTAAATATTACAATCTATGTCTAGGACTTTGAAATCATCTACAATCAATTATAAAATTAACTACTCATGAAAATTAATAAATTCAGAATATTATTCATGATAACAATAAAAAAAATGAGAAGAAATTTTGTATCTAAATCTCTCTTAATTTGTATTTTGATATCCCTTCTTATTTTATGTGGTGTTGTTATATATTTATATTATATATAAATTAAATTAATTAGGGTGTAACTAGTATATCTAGTATTATGGTGAAGTTAAAATTAGTGTGGTTAAAAGGATAAAATAAGTTGCAATAAGAAGAAGCTGGGAAATATATCTACTTTCCTTTTAAGCTAATCCACCCATCAAATAAAAATCATAAAAAATATCAAAAAATACTAAAAATCTAGTAAATCAATATTTTTCTAATAAGTACAAAAAATAATTTTAACTCATAATAATAATAATAATAATAATAATATATAAATATAAAGAAATTGATATTTAAAAATGTTTATAAAATAACACTTATCACATGGTTTGAACAAATCATGAAGCATTGAAAAATTATGAGGTTGATTGGATGTGAAACTATTTTGTAAATGCTATATAATATTACAACCCATTTCACTTCTTTGGTGTAGCCATCTACCTTGTTCGTTTTGCAAAGAAACAATGAGATTCTATCTCCTTCAATTTTTTTTTGTGTTTTTGTCTCCATGTTTGCTCCATGTCTCTCTATATTTCTATCTCCATATTAATTCAATTCTCTTTTCTTGTTCCATTAGTTGTTGTTAGAGCAATTCAATGTGATGTTCTAAGTTTTCATCCATATAAAACTTTTATTGTAAGGAAGAGAGTTCCTTCCCTATTTTCTTAATGTTTTCATGAAAAAATCCAAAGTAATTCTAGTTCCAAAATTTTAGTCTTCCTTTTTTGGAAATGAAACACTCACACAAACAACTTTTATTCAAACTCTAAGAAATATTACAAGAGCACTCTCTCAAAATAAAATATACTACAACTCACTCTTATTTAGACTTTGTTTCTTCACTCATATAGAACCTCTTAAGTTCCTTAATCTTATGAAGTCTTCGCTTGTTAGTGGTTTGGTAAAACTATCAATAACTTGATATTGTGACTTCGTATATTCAACTAGCAACACACTCCTTTATATAGTGGTAGCGAATACAATGTGCTTGCTTCAATTATGGAATAATGGATTCTTTGCTAAGGTAGTGGTTGACTTGTTGTCAAAATAAACCTTGGTTGGCTCTTCTTCTATCAAGCCTATCTTCTTCAATAGATTTCTAAGCCAAATTGCATGATAAGAGTATGAGGTAGCAGAAACATATTTTTCTTCACAAGTGGACAATGTGACAATCAGTTGTTTTTTTAAAAATCCAAATGAAAGTAATATCTCCCATGAAAAATATGAATCCAATAGTGCTTCTTTGATTATCTATGTCTCCACCCCAATCACTATCATTATATTGAATAAGCTTGTAATCATTAGAAACTGAATAGAATAAGCCAAAGTAAATTGTACCTTTTAGATAAAGAAGAATTCTCTTTACGGCTTTAAAATGGGTAGTTTTTGGAGATTCCATATTGCGACTAACCAATCCAACTATGTGAAGAATATCGGGTCTCGTGCAATTTAGATAGCTTAGACTTCCTACCAAACTTTTGAAGAAAGTTGGATCTACTCTTTCGCCTTCTTCATGTTTGGAAATTTTGATTCCATATTCCGTCAGTGTGCTTATTAACTTACAATTCTCCATCTTGAACTTTTTCAAGATCTCCTTTGCATAGTTTTCCTATCAAATGAAAATTCCATCCTTTTGTTGCTTAACTTTGATGAGTGCTCAAAAAACACTAAAATTACCATGATTTTATGCACATTAATTGATTAAAAATATATATATTTATATGTTTTATCATATATTTATATAAATTTGTCTTTTTCGTAATCACGGGTGTTTTTATTGTTTTTCAGGTATTTTCACTTAAAAACGTAACTTAAAGACTCAAAGAGGAATACTGGAAGCAATACATCACAAATATATTAATAAATAAATGGGGAAAGGTCAACAAATATGGAAAAATTGGACAAAATGGGTCAAAAGGGTCAAAAATGTCAAAAAGGAGAAAATCGCACTGGCCGTCTTTGCCAGTACTACCACCGCGCTGAGCCACAAGAAGATGCCCTACGTCCCACGCGTCACGCGGCTCACGATCCAGGTTCCGCGCGCGCCCTGCGCACCCGACTCACAGCGCACACCGCTGCCCATTTCATCCCATTTTCGCGCGCAGCTGCCCCCATGATGTCATGCTAACATCATCAATGACTCAGCAATTGCACTCCATGTTTTCACAATTTTTTAACATTTTCCCCCCACTTTTTCTCTCCATCTTCATCTATAAATACCCCCCTTCTCTTCACTTCTAAACATACCTCAAAACACATTCTCTTCTCTCTTTCTTTCTCTCTTTTCTTAGATTTTTTAGTTTTTCTTAGTTTTTAGCTTTTCTTAGTTAATTTCTCTTAGTTTTAGAGTTCTTCCCTTTTTGGGAAGAACTAGTTATGTTTTTGTAATTTAATAGCTTTTTGATTCAATAAATGGGAGTGCAAATTCCGCTTGGAGGTTTTCCAGCAACGGGAATAACATCGAAGTTCTGTAAGGATTTTATTTTCTTTACAGTTATTTTTTATGCTTTATTCTTACATGTTATATTTAATTTGTCTGTGATTAAATTTAACTTTGCTGGCTGTTTATAAACATGATGTAATAATAACGTTGTTATGCTTGCGAAATATTAAATAGGTAAAAATCTCTAAAATGAATTGATTTTATTTTTATTCAAGATTTTATATTAAGAATGTTAGAGAGAAATATATTATTTTTCATTACAAACTTAAATTTGAAAATTAGATTTTAAGGTCTAGTTATCCTGGTCCTGATTTAGAGTAGTGCTCTTTTATTTGTTGGTACAATCTAAGAGTTGAAAGCTCTATTTCAAAAGTTTTTATAAGAATTATTATCTGAAAATGTATTGACAACATGTTTTCAGTAGTGGTTTTAAAACTTGAAAGTTAGTACTCGGATAACTAAATTCTTAGGTTTAATTTGGACACCTTGAATAAAGTTTAAATTGTCTAACCCCACCAAAGGTGGCATTTAAATGGTTCATTTTCAATCTCTTAGAAAAAGGAAATAATTTAATTAACCAAATTAGTTATCAACCCCACCCATAGGTGTTAATTAATTTGTTTAGTTAACAAAGAATATCTAATCCCACCAAAGGTGGTATTCGTATAAAAAAGAGTGAATCAATAAATATCAATTCATATATTTAATAATCTAAATATTATGAGCAAGCATAATTAACTTAATTATTATATCCATAAATACTCCACTGTTTTAACAGATAAAATTTGCATAAATGTTTATTGAATATATGTTTATTTTTATGTTATTAGATTAAAAACACAAAACCCCAAAATATCGTGACAGGATGTTTAGGATTTAATTTCATTTTTAAAAGTTTGAATAATAAATTAAAAACCACATACATTCCTTCCTTAGATCTACTTTGGGAGTATACTTATCATTTTCTACGAAATGATTCGTGCACTTTCGAGAGTTTTATAAATAGATAAAACCAAAGTAACGGGGAGGATCGGCGATGTCGGTTCTGCCCCTATCAAGTTTTTGGCACCGTTGCCGGGGATGGTACCAAGTTTTTGGCGCCGTTTTCGGGGATGGTATCAAGTTTTTGACGCCGTTGCCGGGGAAGGAATAGCGTTTTTAAATTATTTATCAAAATTTTAAAAACTTTTTGTGTTGTAAATAATTGTGATTTTTTTTATTAAAAAAAATAAAAAAATAAAAAATTTTGTTGTTTGTGAAAAGTAAAAAAAAAATTCAAATTTTAATTTCATAATAAATAAAAAAAAATTATAGCATGAATAATAAAATAATTTTGAATTTTGAAATTTGAAGTAAAAAAAAGTAAATAAATTTTAAATTAAATTAATAAATAAATAAAAATAAAATAAATAAAAAATAAATAAATAAATAAATAAATAAATAAAAATAAAAAAAAATAAAAAATAAAAAATTTTGTTGTTTGTGAAAAGTAAAAAAAAATTCAAATTTTAATTTCATAATAAATAAAAAAAAATTATAGCACGAATAATAAAATAATTTTAAAATTTGAAATTTGAAGTAAAAAAAAGTAAATAAATTTTAAATTAAATTAATAAATAAATAAAATATATAAAAATATATAAAAAAATAAAAATAAATAAAAAATAAAAAAGTTTTTTATTTAAAAAATAAATTTTTCTTTTCAAAAAAAATAAAAAAATCAAGAACTTTATTTCCAATTTTTTTTTGTTCTTTTCTCTTTTTTTTCTTTTTTTATATTTTTCAATTATTATTATTTTTTTTCTCTTTTTTTATTTTTCTTTTACATTTTCAATTTATTTTATTTTTGGTTTAATTTTTTTTTAATTTTTTTTTTAACTATTTTTTTTATCTTAATTTTCGTTTAAGTTAATTAACTTAGGTTTTAGTAACTTAATTTACTAACTTATATTAATTTAATTTACTAACTTAATTAACTTAGATTTTCATTAACTTAATTAACATATTTTTTTATTAACTTAATTAACTTAAATTTTAACCTAACTTAACTTAATTAACTTAATTTTAATAGTATGAAAAGTAAAGATCTAAGGGAGTTCTGTCTAGGAGACTAGTTCTTGGAAGCCTTTGTGCTACTAGTCTTTCCTAAGAACGTTGCTCTGTCTAGGAGGATGGTTTTTAAGGAGTCTTTGCCCCACCATTCTTTCCTGGGAGCACTCTTGGTTAATATTGATTATGTTATTTTAACTTAGATATTATAGTAAAAAAAACAAAAACCAAAAAAAAAAGTCTGAAACTATCTCCAAAATTTTAATGTTTTAATTACAATCTAAGGAGTTAGTTGTTTTGTTTGATCTAGGTACAATTGTGTTTTAATGCCTTTAATTATTTGATTTGTACCTAGACATGGATTATCTAAAACTCACAAGCATGTCCCTAGTTTTAAGTACAGAAAAATTTAAAAATCTATAGGACATGACTGAAAAAGTGTAGGTAGACAAACTTGTCTTGCTTGTAGGTTTGATTGACTCATTGATGAGGGGACATTGAATTTACTTAAAATGAAATCCCCAAGTTACGTCTTGCTAAGACGTTAAACTAAGCGCTAGATGGGAGGCAACCCATCATTTTAGGTAATTTTCTTTTATTTATTTAATTTCTATTATTTATTTTAGTTTAATTACATGTGAATAATTTTAAAATTATTAAAACTAAAAATATTTGTTGAGATGTTAGAAGTTCACGATCATGCACATTGTGAACTTTATTGACGAATATGATGGATACACTTGCATTTCTCCATTATTACTTGCACATTCTCAGGAAATAGGTAATATTTCTTCTCTTTTCTCTTTATCTTTAATTTACAGTTGTTACATTGAGGACAATGTAAGTTCTAGGTTGTGGGTGGTGAAAAGTTACCATGCTTAATTAAAAAAAAAAAGATTTAACAATTTAAAAAAAAAATTATGTTCATATTTTCATTTTTATTGTGTTTGGTTTTATTTTCTTTGTGTGATTTAGTAATTTTTTGGAATTTAAAAACAAAAATCACAAAAATTTATCATTTCTTTAAATCAAATTTAAGTAAATAGTTAAGTCTTTTGTACTGTTAGATTAATTTTTGAAAACATATCATGAAATATTTTGTAACTGTTTTTGATAATTAGTTAATTTTTGTCATAACTAGTATTTCTTTTTAAGATGTAGAAATTATATTAAACCCAAAATCGGTGTTTATGAATTTATTTTAGTGGAGACTACCTTTGTGAGATATAATTTGAGCCTAATTTCCCTTATTCAAAGTGAAATATATATTTTTCTACTCCAAACACATTTCTTATTTCTTCAAATTCTTAGATGATCTCTATAGGCATTAACATTGAATGTATGAATTTTTTCTCATCTTAATAGAGTATCGTATATATATTTTTTATATTAAATGATTTGAGTAGAAATTGATAGTATATGCTTTTATCTCATTCATGCATGACTGCTACAAAAAAAAAGATATATCTGGGGTTACCTAAACCAAGATCAAACAAAAAAGTCACAAAATTAACCACTCACCAAAATCCTAAAAAAAAAATGTACAATTTGTACATGGGTTGACTCTCTAAAAAAATGATATATATTGAAAAGTATCTTCAGAAAATATAGAGAGATAAAGAATATATAGTATAATCTACATACTATGACCCATATTACCCAAAATTCAAAAAACAAATGTACAATCTGTACATGGGTTGACTCTCTAAACAAATGATATATATTGAAAAATATCTTCAGAAAAATATAGAGAGAAAGAATATATAGTATAATCTATATACTATGACCCACATTGCCTACAAAGTTGTGAGTAAAGGCTAATTACAAAAGAAAGATATATGAAGTAATTCCCTAAAAAGATATAGGAAGTAATTCCCTAAAAAGTCATTGCACTTTCTTCATTTGTAAAAGGCATATATCTTGAAATTTTTTCTTAATGAGTTTGATTTATGCATGAAAATAATTTTTATATATGATATCTTTATAATTTATACATTTGATTCCTTCCATGAGATCAACGTCAAAATAACACTTTGAGCCTTTCTTCTTTATACATATGTGAACATATTAGTTCATTTCTATACATCAACTCTTTCGCATATAAATTATTATGAGTGTTTGAACCCATAGGATTCAGTGTTTTGAGAGTATTGACTTGTGAGGAATAGAGTCGAAGCGAATTCAGATTCATGACACTAAAATTGGGCGAAATTAAATTGATACATTTTTGATATGAAATATGAAAATGATTTTCAACTAATTATTATAATAAATCATGATTGTTTAAGAAGATTAAAATAACTTATGCTTGAGATTTTAATTATGATCTTAAAGGAGATTAAAAAGTATGAGACATTTTGTGTTATGTTGTTTTCTTTTATTCTTAAAAGTTAATTTTTGATTTTGTTGTAATTTTAGTTTTTAAGTTGATTGTTGTTATTATTATTTTTAATTTTTTTACATTTAGTTTAATGTTTGTGGGTATCATTACTAAAAACCCTCACGAGACTCAAACTCGTCCACTAGGGCAACCTAGGGGTTTAAAGGCTTGTTGCATAGGCTAAATGCAACCGTGTCAATCCACGGAAGTGATTTAGGATAGTTTAATTTTTAGTTTTTATCGCTTCTCTTGCTAAGGGACTAGCAAGAAGCTGGTTGGGGAAAATATATATATTTATATTTTATCATATATTTATATAAATTTGTCTTTTTTCAGAATCACGGGTGTTGTTATTGTTTTTTAGGTATTTTTACTTAAAAACGTAACTTAAAGACTCAAAGACGAATACTGCAAGCAATACATCACAAATATATTAATAAATAAATGGGAAAAGGTCAACCAATATGGAAAAATTGGACAAAATGGGTCAAAAGGATCAAAAATGTCAAAAAGGAGAAAATCATACTACCAGCGCACGAGCCACAAGGCAAAGATGCCCCGTCGCGCGCATCAGCGCTTGGCCCGATCCAGTTCGCGTCGCCTGCGCACCAGCTGCCCTCCCGTAGCGGCGCCGCTGCCCATTTTCACCCCATTTTTAAGGCATGCCGCAGACGTCATGACGTCATGCTAACGTCATCAATGACCTTAGCAATTGCACTCCGCGTTTTCACAATTTTTTAACATTTTTTCCCCCACTTTTTCTCTCCATCTTCACCTATAAATACCCCCCTTCTCTTCACTTCTAAACACACCTCAAAACACATTCTCTTCTTTTCTTTCTTTCTCTCTTTTCTTTACAGTTATTTTTTATGCTTTATTCTTACATGTTATATTTAATTTGTCTGTGATTAAATTTAACTCTGCTGGCTGTTTATAAACATGATGTAATAATAAAGTTATTATGCTTGCGAAATATTAAATAGGTAAAAATCTCTAAAATGAATTGATTTTATTTTTATTCAAGATTTTATATTAAGAATGTTAGAGAGAAATATATTATTTTTCATTACAAACTTAAATTTGAAAATTAGATTTTAAGGTTTAGTTATCCCATTCGATTTAGAGTAGTGCTTTTTATTTGTTAGTACAATCGCCTAGTTAGAGTGAAGCTCTATTTCAAAAGTTTTTATAAGAATTATTATCCAAAATGTATTGACAACATGTTTTCAATAGTGGTTTTAAAACTTGAAAGTTAGTACTCGGATAACTAAATTCTTAGGTTTAATTTGGACACCTTGAATAAAGTTTAAATTGTCTAACCCCACCAAAGGTGGCATTTAAATGGTTCATTTTCAATCTCTTAGAAAAAAGAAATAATTTAATTAACCAAATTAGTTATCAACCCCACCCATAGGTGTTAATTAATTTGTTTAGTTAACAAAGAATATCTAACCCCACCAAAGGTGATATTCATATAAAAAAGAGAGAATCAATAAATATCAATTCATATCTTTAATAACCTAAATAATATGAGCAAGCATAATTAACTTAATTATTATATCCATAAATACTCCACCATTATAAATGATAAAATTTGCATAAATGTTTATTGAATCTATGTTTATTTTTATGTTATTAGATTAAAAACACAAAACCCCAAAATATCGTGACAGGATGTTTAGGATTTAATTTCGTTTTTAAAAGTTTGAATAATAAATTAAAAACCACATACATTCCTTCCTTAGATCGACCTTGGGAGTATACTTATCATTTTCTACCAAATGATTCGTGCACTTGCGAGAGTTTTATAAATAGATAAAACCAAAGTAACGGGCAGAATCGGCGATGTCGGTTCTGCCCCTATCAAACTTCAATGTGAAGATAGTATTCCATGAGCCCCATGTCTATCATCTTCAATTCCTTTGGCATCACTTCCTTGAATTCATTGAACATGCTTGGCTTGCTTTTGGTGACGATAAAATCGCCCACGTAGAGGCTTACGATCAAAATATCTCCATCTTTGATCTTGATATATAGAGTATGCTGGTAAGGATATTTATTGTTGCCATTCTCTTAGAAGTACTTGTCTATTCAGCTATTTCATGCCATTGGTGCTTGTTTTAACCTGTAAAGAGCCTTCTTCAACTTCAACACCTTGTCTTCGTGGCCTTTGATTTCATAGCCTGATGGTTGCTGAATGTATACTTCCTCTTCAAGAACTCCATTTAAGAAGGTATATTTTACATTCATTTGATGTATCATCTACTTGTTTTGAGCTGCCAAAGAAATGATTATTCTAATAGTATCTAATCGAGCAACATGAGCAAATATCTCATCATAGTCAATTCTAGAATTTTGGCTATAGCCTTTAGCAACTAGCCTTGCCTTGTCCCTTTCAATCTCTCCTTTAGCATTTTTCTATGTTTTGTACACCTATCGCTTTATGTCCCTTGGGAAGTGAGGTAGGTTTCCATGTGTCATTCTTCTCAATGTCCTTGATTTCATCGTCTATCGCATCTCTCCACTTTTTCTCTTGTACTACTTCTTAAAAGCTCATTGGTTCCCAATCGGCAAACATGCAAAATAATGTAAGGTTGTCTTGTTTTTTGGGTACCTCATAGAGATCTCTAAGACTTCATATGCGTGACACAACTCTTGCATCTTGACTTTCACTTGATGATGATGAAGGTGATGAGTCTTCTTGAGTGATTAATTTTGGTGAAGTGGGTGGAGTTACAAACTTTTGTTGAGGTTCACCTAGTTGCTCTTTCATTGTTTACTCATCTTATTCAAAGCGAGGAAAGAAATTGAAGTCATATGCATGAAATTTAAAATCCCATTCTTCTTCTTCGTTGAATACCACATCTCGACTAATCACAATCTTCTTATTGTATGGATTGTACAACTTGTAACCCTTCAAGTTAGAATCATAGCCAATGAACATAAAAATCTCGCTTTTATCATCACGCTTTGTTATTTACTCATATGGTGCTATACCTCCAAAGATTCTCATGTGAGAAATGCCATGCTTTCTTCCACTCCATACGTCTTGCGATGTCTTTCTCCATAAAATTATTTTTGTAGATCGGTTTGACAAGTAGACTGCATACACCACTACTTCTGCCCAAAATTCCTTAGGTAGTTTCTTGCTTTTGAGCAAGCTTCGTGCCATGTCAAGGATTGTTCTATTCTTTATTTCTACCATGACATTTTCTTGGGGGGATCTAGGAACTATCATTGGTCGATGAATTCCATTTGCTTCACAGAACTCTTTAAACTCCCTGGATTTAATTTCTCCACCTCGCTCAGATCTCATGGATTTTATTTTTCTACTACTTTCTCTCTCCACTACAACTTTGAACTTCTTGAAGACTTTGAAAACTTTTGAATTCGAGTTCAAGAAATATACCCAAGTTTTCTTGAAAAATCATCAATGAAGAGAAGAAAATAATTACTATTATTGAGAGAGCTTGGATTGATCGAACCATACATATTGGTATGGATGAGCTCGAGGGGCTTTTTGACTCTGACTCCTTTGGAAAGCTTTTCCTAAATTGCTTCCCGACTAGACACCCTTTACAAAGCTGGTCAAGATGGTTGATGCAAGGTAGTCCCTTCACCATCTCCTTCTTAGATAGTAGCTCTAGACCTCCAAAATTGAGATGCCCAAATCAAAGATACGAAAGCCATGATGCCTCTTTGTAGCAAGCTTTTAGGCACTTTGCAACATCATTTTGTATGTTGATAAGGAACATTCTATTTTTTGACATTGGCACTTTAACAATGAAGCTATTCTTATCATCTTTTATAAAATATTATAATCCTTCATATGAATATCATAACCTTTCTCTAACAATTTTCCTAAACTCAAGATGTTACTTTTCATATTGGGCATATAGTAGACATTGGAAATAAATTGATGTCTCCCATCTTTCAAATGGATAAGGATGTTACCTCTCCCTTTCATTACTATTATGGAATCATCTCTAAATGAAATACTTTCGCTCACTGATTTTTCTAACTCTATAAACATGTCTTTCCTTCCACACATGTGATTGTTTGCACCACTATCAAGATACCAAGAATTTGCTTGGTCACCATCAGTTTCCTTTCATGCTAGAAGAAGAGTTTCTTTACCATTTGTCCTATCCTCCACGTAGTTGGCCTTCTTCTCAATTTTGTTGTTAGGAATGTTACATTATGAAGTATGAATGCCCAAAATTTTGAAAATTATAGCATTGAACTTTAGATTGTCATACCTTGAGTTCGGAATAATTCTTCCACAACCTCGTGTTGAGCTTTCTTTTTTCTCATAGTTGTTGTTAGAATTTTTGTTGTTAAAATTCAAACCTCGTCCACGATTGCGACTTCCACCTCGTCCACAATCGCGACTTCCACCTCATCCATGACCTCTACCTCTACCTCGGCCATGTTGGTTTCAATCATTGCCTTGGCTTTCACGTATATCCTTGAGTTGCAACTTGAATATTTGTTCAGTAAACCCTTGCTTCTTCTTATACTTCTTTTCATATGATTGCAATGATCCCTAAAGTTTCTTAAGTCTTTAGTTTCTAAATTTTCACTATTTCTTTTTAATTGATTAGAAACAGCTACTACTCTTGAGAAATAATCTAAAATAGCCTTAGATACTTTCATGTGTAAGGATTCAAATTCCCCTCTTAATGTTTGGAGATAGACCTTCACCTTTTCGACTCCTTTGTATGAGATTTGCAGCTTTTCCCACGCTTCCTTAGAAGAGCTTGCACTCAAAATCGTTTTAAAGCTATCATTATCTAATGCTTGGTAAATGAGGTAGAGAGCCTTTTTATCTCTCTTTCTTGAATCCTTCAAAGTTTTCTTTTGATCAGGTGTAAGAGTAGCAAGAGTAGCATCATCTACAGGCTTGTTATAGCCTTTCTCTACGATATCCCATATATCTTGTGATCCAATAAGTGCCTTCATTTTGATACTCCAATTATCGTAGTTGTTGGAATAGTGCCATACCATTTTCCATATCTCTCAATATGACAAGCATTTGTAAAATCCAATAGCACGAATGAATCTGGAACACCAAAAAACCTTGGAAAAAACTATGAAAAAAATTTCAAAATTTTTTGGTCAATGGCTCCAACTCAATGAGTCAACTTGGTTTTTGACAGCACTCTTCCAGTGGCACGTGGAGGCTTATCTAAACTTTGATACCACTTTGTTGGAAATGAAACACTCACACAAACAACTTTTATTCAAACTTAAGAAATATTACAAGAGTACTCTCTCAAAATACAAGATACTACAACTCACTCTTATTTAGACTTTGCTTATTCACTCAGTTAGAAGCTCTTAATTTATCTTGATTGCAAATGGTCCTAGAGAAGTTCTATTTATAGGCTTCCAAAAACACTTCTCTACACCTCACAACTACTCATTAAATTACTTCTCCAACTACTTACATTAATTAGTCTCACACCTACAAAATACTAACTATACCTACTTGCATTTATTAGTCTCACTTTTACTAAATTATCTTCTACAACTACTAACACTTATTGATACAACAAACAAAGTCTAAGATAAGTAATAATAAGTGACTTGTAGAAAATAATAAATCAAGTTTATGATCCAACATTCCCGCTATTGTATTTAGCTTCTTAATTAGTAGATTTGAGGCATTCCTATTTACATTATCTGAAATACCCGATGACCAAGCTTGCTCAATTACAATGGAACTTTAAGGGTCTCTATTCCATGCCTTTAAAAATATGAATGGACAAGGTAAAATAAGATTTCTCCATTATTGTATCAAGAATAATTTCTCCATAATCAGTTACTGTTATTGGCTTGTTAGAGATAGAAGCTATTGGATGATTAAGTATCTGAACTACACTATCAATTTCTCAATCAAGCATTTCCCTTATTTTTGACCTCAAGATTATTTATTGATCAAAGGGAATCTAGGTCCATTAGCACCTAAGTCTGGAACATCACATTTTCCATCAAGTCTTTCAAGTAGCTTTTTATGTATTAGAAATGGTTTACTACCTTGTTTTTCATGATGTGCAGTAATATCTCCTAGTGTTACCTATTCACCATCACAGCTTGAAACAAGTCCAGAAAAGTAACCTCAAAATAGAGGTTTTTTATTACCATAAAAAGTAGCATACATAAAACACATGAGCCATATGTTTAGTCTACCCTACATATTACAAAATTCTATAGCTACTACATTGTGGCTTTCCTAAAAAATTTGAAAATCTATACCTTGCTTGATATATAACCTCTTAATTTTTTAGAAGAACATACAATAATATTTCTATAACCTAGCCTTAAAACTAAGTTATGTAAGTCAACGTTTGAAGCCTTTAGTTCCATTACCAAACACAATCAAGATTAGAAGAGTTTAGCAAACTTTTGAGCTCAAATTGTGCACATTTTCATACTAGGCCATGAGTATTCCAAGAAAGGAACCTCATTTTTCTAGTTGGTACATGTTAGGGGTTGCCTTCTCACCCTAAAAAAGAACAACAATTTTAGGTTCACTTGATTTCTTTTTATTCGTAGCCTGGCTTGTATCACCTTCTATAATTGGATTCTTGATGAATCAAGCCATGTACCTATCCACATTGTTGTTATGGTCTTGAGCAAACTTAAGTAGCTCCTCATCATGCTGAACTATATGAATTTTCACAAGAAATTATAGGCACTGCTTATGGTAATGCCCTCCACAACATTTGATAACATCCTTATCAATGATGAAGGTCAAGTTTGGTGTAGAAAGAGTACCTAAGGATTCTTTTTTGTTAGTGTTTGTCATCAGTCTCTTTCACTTTCCTTTTTCTTGTGACAGGGACATTACTTTTAACTTCAGTAACATTAATTTTGTTTTGATTAGTCACACTGAATGCAAGAGAACTACCAACTTTCTTAGGTAGAGGTAAATAAGAAGAGGTAGTGGTAGATATGATGTGCATAGAAATAGTAACCAAATTTTTTGAAGGAGGAACCAAAGGTTGATCAGGAAGAAAAGTGACGGTGCTTTTAGTTGTAGTAGTACTAAAGCTTAGTTGAATAGATAGATAAATAATAGCAAGTGAAATATTTATATCCTAAATTACAAGGTTTTACTCATAAACAAAAGGTACCTTGGTTTGGCTTTCAAGATTAACAGAAAATTTTGTTTAATATAGATTAGGATGGGTTTACGGAGCAATTGATCTATAAGGTTTTCAAAGGATAGATTTTGTTGATTTGTAAAGGTGGAGGCAATAGGTGATTTTGGTTTCAAAAGATCCCAATCAAAATCCTGGACCTATTGGTGTACAGATTGAAATAAGTATGGAAAAGTTCCATGATGGTTTAAAATCAAAGCCAAGCTTTAGTTATTTGAAGTTTCCATCTATTACAGTTCATCAGGAATATTGCATGTTACGTCTGAAAATATTTAAGACTTTTTGCCTCGTACGATTAGTAGCAGAGAAGGACAGGGACGATAGAAAGAAGAAGAAGAAGTTGTGTTATCAGTTGTGGGTGGATCACTCAACGATCCAAGATGACTTCAGGCTGTGGTATAATTGTTGAGTTATCAGTTGTGGGTGGTAACTGCTGGTTGATAGGTATTATGGTTATAATGTGTTTTCTTAGCAAATTGACATGAAACACATCATGTATCTGATAGCCCGGGGTAGTGATAACCGGTAGGCTACTGAACCAATTTTTTTCCTGATTTTGTAGGCTCCAAAAAACCATGCAGATAGCTTCATGGATGAACGAAATGCTACATAAGTTTTCCTGTGTGGTTGTAGTTTTAGATAAGCATAGTCCCCTTCAAGGAAAGTGATTTCCCTCCTATGTTGATCGGCCTGACACTTCATCCAATTTTGGGGTTATAGAAGGTTATGACGTAGTTCTCTAAGCATGGTGTCATGATCACGCAAGTACTCATCCATAGTTTAGATGTTTGAGGTACCTGGAATGTAAGCTACAAGATGGGGTGGAAGAATTCCATAAACGGCTTCAAATGGAGTAACTTTGGTGTAGGAGTGTATTGAGGTGTTGTAGTTGAATTCAGCCCACGATATCCACTCAACTCACTATTTTGGTTGGTCACCAACAAAGCAACGTAGGTATTATTCCAAAACTCGATTCACCACCTTAGTCTGACCATCAGTTTGTGGATGATAGCTGGAACTCATACACAGTTGTGTACCTTGCAACTGAAATAATACTCTCCAAAAAGAGCTTATGAAGACTTTATCTCGAGCATTCACTATATAAGTGGGAATTCCATGTAACTATACTACATTAGACACAAATATTTTGGCAACACCTAGGGCTATAAAGGGATGCTTCATAGCAATGAAGTGTGCATATTTTGTCAATCGATCCACTACCACCATAACAACGGTATTACCTTTGGAAAGGGGAAGCCCTTTAATGAAATCCATTGAGATATCAGACCATATCTTGGTAGGAATTGGTAGGGGTTGTAGCAACCTTACTGGCATTATACAATAATTTTTGAACCATTGAAATATGTCACATTATCACAGGAATTCTTTTATCTTTTGGTGCATGTTTGGCCAGCAAAAATTCTGCTTAACCCTAGATAGTGTTTTCTGAAATCCAAAATGTCCTCCAATAGGTGATGAATGGCATTCTATCAAAAATTTTGGTATCAAGGCAGACTTGGAGATTGGGTAAACCTTGTTCCTTTTGAACCATATGTCATCGCGATGGTGTAAGTGAGGGGTATCTGTTGAAGAAGTCATGTTTCTTAACTTATTATAAAAAGGGTCTTGGTGAACTTCTTGTTGGAGTGTTGGCCACCAAGCTACTAGGGGTTGTGAGATAGATAGGTACTAGAATTATACTACTCTAGATAGGGAGTCAAGTCCACGATTCTTAGATCCTTTTTTATACTCGATCACATAATTATAGCCTTTAAGTTTAGGAAACCAACGTGTTTGTGCTGGGGTGGTTATTCACTACTCCATTAAATACTTAAGGCTTCTTTGATCGGTTCGTATGGTGAAGGGTTTTCCTAATAGGTATGTGCCATAATCTAATAGCCTTGACCATAGCTAAAATTTCCTTCTTATAATTTGATAAGGCTAGGGCCAATCACTTGAGTGCTGCACTGAAATATGCCACTGGCCTATTCTCTTGGCTGAGAACTGCTCCAAGATCAGTACCACTAGCATGCAATCACAAAACATTGTGTGAAATCAGGTAAGAGTAGGACAGGGGGAGATGTGAGAGCTTTTTTTAACTGCTAGAAAGCCATCTCAGCTACCTCACTCCAGTGGAAACCCTCTTTCCCCAACAGTTGAGTTAAGGGTGTAGCTAATCCTCCAAAGTGTCGAATGAATTTTCTATAGTAGCCTGCCAACCCAAGGAACCCTCAGACACCTTTAGATGTGGTTGGAGTGGGCTATTCTTTGACAACATGGATTTTAGTAGGGTCCACTGAGACCCCTTGCTCAGAGATAAGGTGGCCCAGGTACTCCACCTACAACACACCAAATTGGCACTTGGATTCTTTTACAAATAACTGGTTATTGGTTAGCAACTAAAGGACAGATTATAGTTTCCAATTATGCTCCTCCCAAGACTTGGAATACACCAATATGTCATCAAAGAAAACCAAGATAAATTTCTAGAGGAAGGGTCAGAAGATATCATTCATGAGGCTTTGGAAGGTGGTTGGCGCATTAGTGAGGCCAAACAGAATTACTAGGAACTCATAGTGACCTTCATGTGTCCTGATGGTAGTTTTATCTGTATCCACTTCCTAAACTCTTATCTGGTGGTATCCTAAACACAAATATAGCTTGGAGTAAATCTTAGATCTATGTAGTTCATCTAACAGCTCATCAATGACAGGTATAGGGTATTTTTCCTTGACAGTAAGGGCATTTAGAGCTCGATAATCCACACAGAATCTCTAGGTGCCATCTGTTTTCTTGACAAGAAACACAGGTGAGGAAAATGGACTATTACTAGGTTTTATCAATTGGGATAGCAAGAGCTCCTACACTATCTTTTCAATCTTAATTTTTTGATAGTATGGATGACGATAGGGTCTCACATTCATTAGTTTGAAGTTAATTTATTGGTGAATTCGGTTGTCATGTACCCGTGTAGGAGGTAAGCTAACGACTGATTCAAAACATTCAGGAAATTTAGTCAGTAGCTTACTTATCTCAGGAGAGTATGTCTGGGGAGGGTTTTGATGGTTATCTTTTGGTCTTATTTACAAGAGTAACCCCACATCTTGTAAACTCTAGCATTCCTTAGGGGTTAAGGCTGTCATATTGGCTCTTCCCAACCCTTGGAAGGTGTGTGAACTTCCTTCTGAATTGAAACTTAGGATAAGTTTCTTGTAGTCCATCTGAATAGGCCCAAGGGTTTCTAGCCATTTAACCCCTAGAACTAATTTCCATGCTACCACCAGTAACACATAGTCCAACATTGTCCAACCCCTAGAACTAGTTTAGTCTCTACAGGATGTCCCTAAATGATGAGAGTGAGGTTGCAACATTGTCCAACACACTCTAATTTCTCACGGTTAGCCACCATCACTTCCAATTTCTTTCCCTTGGCTATAGGTAAGCCAAATTGGGCAACTAAGGCCTGATCGATGAAGTTATGGGTACTACCCCTATTTATCAGTACCAACATGTTCTTATTCTTCAATTTTCTCATAATACATAAGGTTTGAGGATGTTTAGTTCCTGCTATAGCATGGAAGGAGATTTCATATAGTATTACCTGAGGGTCTAGTAGCAGTGTGGGTTCCTTACACTCACTTGTATCATTTTGATTCAAACTTCCATCATATAGAGCTATGGTCATGGATAATAGTGCCAGGAACAAATTTATCATCATAATAGTAACATAATCCCTTTTCTCACCGCTATCGTGCCTCCTGGTTGGTCAGCCTTTGAAAGGTTATTGGTTGGGTTGAGCCACCACACTGAGTAGGTGTAGGTCCTAACAACCCAACGCTGGTGTTAGTTGCTAGCTTGGCTTGGTTGACAGGTAGTTGATAACAAGAGATGGGTTGTAGATTTGTTTTGTAATAAATTTATTTCCTCAATTAATCTTGCATTACCAATGGCATCAGCTAGAGTTCTTGGTTGCTTGATTTTAACATTAATTTGAATATCATCCCTTAACCCTATGATGAAGCAACCAATGAGGAACTTCTTAGATAATCCATCCATATAATGAGAGAGTTTCTCGAAGGATTCCTGGTATGCTACCACACTCGTGGTGTGTCTCAGGCGAGATAGTGCTTCTGAGGGTCCTCATAGTCTGTAGGTCCAAACCTCAGTTATGTAGCTTTGGTGAACTCCTCCCAAGTGAGAGGTCGACGAAACTTTGTGAGCCACTGGTGCCATTGTAATGCAATGCCTTCCAAATGGAAGGAAGCCAATTGTACTTGTTGGTCAGCAGCTATATTAGTGAACTCGAAGTACTGCTCGGCCTTATAAATCCATCTTGTGGGATCCTCTCCGGCAAACCTTGGGAAGGACAACTTCAAGTGAGGGTGTAATTGGATGGTTTCGTCTCTAGCAAAAGGGTTATCCTCAGGTAAGTTACAAGTTGTGTACATTGCATGTAACTCAGTAAGCATTGCCTGTAAGGTGTTATCATGACATGCGAGAGTCTCCATTACGTCATTACGAAATTCGACATTGGATTTTCCTTGAGTATCCATACTAGTAACCATATCTGATACCACTATTACGTTTAGTAGTAGAGAAAGACAGGGACGATAGAAATAAGAAGAAGAAGCTACAAAGGAAGAGGGAAAATTAGGTATAATTCGTCATAATTTATTCCATTTCTTAAGGGTTATAAATAGCCTTACATTACAATGATAAAATAAGAGAGAAAATATGTGAAGGTAGTGCGTTAATGCACTAACATAATTATGAAATTTTAACAGAATTGGTAATGGTCCCCTTGTGCCCCTATCTTGGCACGTCCTGTGCCAAGTTGTGCCAATCATATGCTCCTGATGTACCCTTCGTGTGTAACAGTTACGCTCACTGAAATGCTCTATAGTCGTTGAGCCGATTTTGTTCATATCATTTCCTTTGTTACCACCAATAGTTTGGTTCAAATAATTTTCTTGAACAAGTCGGGAGATTTGAAGATGTGGATCATTGTTAGGTTACATAACAAAACTTTTAACCCATATATGATCAAAAATAACATCGGTTCCTTGTTTTTCCTACAAAAATAAATTGATTAATAGGATGATAAGTTGCAACAATTTAATCATTTTCAAAGTCACTTTCAAAAATGTTCCTTGTAATTTGCAATCTATGTAGTTTTTCCATATGAAAAGTACTATCAAAATGGGTCTCAATACACAAAGAAGATGAAGGTTTTAGACTAGATTTGTTATACTTTTTGTGAAGGTATTATGAGACTAATGTTGTGATTCTAAGGTTGGCCTTAAGCCAATTTCCAAAAATTCTAAACTCGAAACTATAATCTAATTCAATAAAAGCACCCTCATTTCATGACATTAGGCCATGATGTGGGTAATCAAGCCACAGATGTGGAAAAACTCAAAGATACGTTCATATTGTTATGCACGAAAATAATAAATAGCGGTATATAAATATATCAAATCGATAAAAGAAAACACACAGAATTTACGTGGCTCGGAAATTTGCTTAGGTTCATGCAAAGGTAGCAGATATTATTGAACTAAGTAGAAAATATATATAATACAGATATAGATTTCCTCTCACGTATTTCCCCAAACTTATAAAAAACTCACATTCTCATTTTGAGTTTTCCTATGCTATCTTTGATATATATATATATATATATATATATACTTATCTTTCAATGCATAAACTCCTCCATATTTATAGATGAAGCAAGGCTCTCTCTCTTTAAATTATGCCAAAATTTAAGTCACAAAATAGGCCATTAATTTCCCTAAATTAGGCCAAATGTTAGGCTATAAATTAGGCCAGAAGTTAGGCCACAAATTAAGGGAAATTAGATGCCTAATATAATTGACTTTAGAGCCAATTATTCAACAATTTCCATCTTGGGAAAAAAGTTCATAATGTTGCATCCAAATGCGCCCTAGACGCTCTAAGCTTGAGAGATGTTGATCAAGTTCAAACAGTGTTGAAACTTGATCCTTGTAACCACCTTTGTAAACAAATCTACAGTCCTTACTTTCTGGAGTATAAAATTCCCTTCATTAATGATTTCTCGAACAAAATGAAATTGAACATCAATGTGCTTGGTGCGACCATGATGAACTTGGTTCTTCGCCAAAAAAATGGAAATCTGGCTATCGCAAAAAACCTATATATTCTTCTGAACAATACCAAAATCCTTGGTCAACCTAAGAAAGTAGATAGCTTCTTTGAATGCTTTTGTTGTAGCCATATACTCTGTCTCTATAGTAGACAAAGCTACAGTTTATTGCAAGGTTGATTTCCAATCAACTGGTCATCTTGCCATAGTGAACACATAACCAGATGTAGATCGACACTTATCCAAATATATAGTATAGACAAAATCCATATATCCAACTATGTGCTTACCTTCAGTCTTGTCTCTCCAAAACTTCAAATCAATATCCAAAGTACCATAGATATACCTAGAATCCCCTTCAGTGCTTGCCAGTGTCCTTTGCCAAGATTAAGCATGTAGTGAATCATCATACTAACAGTATGGGAAATATTAGGTCTGGTGCATACCATTTAATACATCAAGGAAGCAACAACATTTTAATATGGAACATGCTCCATTTGTTTCTTCTCATCAGTGGTGTTAGGTGACATCAATGCACTCATCTAAAAATGAAGAGCAAGCAGTGTACTTACTGGTTTGGTTTTCTCATCAATGTCAAACCTTTGAAGTACTTTCTTCATATACTAAGTCTGTGTCTGACGGAATGTGCTTGCAACTCTATCTCTAATGATCTTTATCCCAAGAATTTTCCTAGCTTCTCCAAGATCTTTCATTTCAAATTCTGAACTCAATAGATCCTTCAATATATTGATATCTACCTTGCTCTCATATGCAATCAATATATGATCAACATATAAGAGCAAATAAATGAAAGTACCATCTTAGAGTTTTTGAAAATATACACAGTGATCAAACTGGCTTCTTGTATACTTCTACTCTGTGATGAAGTTATCAAAGTGCTTGTACCACTATCATGGTGATTGCTTTAAACCATAAAGTGACTTACTCATCTTACAAGCCTAATTCTCAAGTCCTATAACTTTGAATCCATCCAGTTGAGACATGTAGATCTCTTCGTTCAAAGTACCATGGAGAAAAGCTATTTTGACATCGAGATGAGCTAACTTGAGATCAAACTATGCTACGAAAGCTAATAGTATCTGAATAGATGAATGCTTAACAACATCTGAGAATACCTCATTGTAGTCTACTCCTCTTTCTAAGCATAGCCTTTTGCTACTAGTTTGGCTTTGTATCTGATGTTGTCTTTACCAGGAACACCTTCCTTCTTGGCAAAGACCCATTTGCAGCCAATAAGTTTTTTTCCTTTGGAAATGTGAACCAATTCCCATGTCTGATTTTGGTGTAGAGACTTCATCTCTTCATCCATTGGCATCTTCCACTTCATATTATCAACTCTCTGCACGACTTCTCTGTAAGTGCATGGGACATCATCATCAATTACTAGAAGTGCGAATGTTACCATGTTTATGTATTTGGTAGGCTTCCTAATCTCCCTTCATAGTCGAGTAGTAGTAATAGATTCTGGATGTTATTGATCGATAGTGATGGTGAGAGAACCTCAACTTCAATTGAGATCTCTTCCTTGATCATCAATTTTATATTCACCATGATCGACAGTTGGTGAAATCTTTTCTGGATCTTCTAGAGTCTCAAGCACCACCTTAGAAAGAGTATTTGTACTTTCATTCTTTTTCTATAAATTTATTTGTCTTTACATAACAGACTCGTCGAATGTGACATCTTGACTTAAGACGATCTTCTTCAATTAACCACGCCAAATTTGAAATCCTTTAACTCCTTCATTAAAGCCATAGAAAACAGATTTCTTTACTCTAGGATCTAGTATGGATTCACTAATATTAAAATATACAGGACATCCAATATTTGCAATGAATCATAATTAGAACCAGGCTGTCCAGACCATACCTTTTTAGGAGTTTTCCCATATAATGTAGTCGTAGAAAGTCTATTGACTATATGAGTTACATTTGACAAAGCCTTTGCCCAAAATTCCTTGCTCATTTTGGATTGAGATAGCATACATCAAACTTTCTCAACCAAAGTATGATTCATTCATTTTGTAACTTCATTCTACTGTTGTGTACGAGGAACTAAAAAATGTCTGATTATCCCTTCACCCTGATAAACTTTGAAAAATGGATCTTATTGTACTTGCTACCATTATCAGATCTGAGCCTCTTAATCTTCATACCTGTCTGAGTCTCGATCATTTTCTCTTATTTAAGAAAGATGTTTAGAACTTCATATTTTTGACTCATGGTGTATATCTAGACATATCTAAAGAAATAATCAATAAAATTCACAAACCAGCGTTTACCTCCAAGTGAATCATTCTTGGAAGGTCCCTAGACGTCCATGTGAATATAATCTAGAGTTCCCTTAGTATAATGAATGGAAGTGCCGAACTTGACTCTTGTTTTTTTCTCCCATTCGACAATGCTCGCAGAAATCAAACTTTCCAATCTTGGTCTCTTTTAGAAAACCTTACTTTATTAAGCATTGCAAAGCCTTTTCACCATCATACCCTAAGCGCATGTGTCACAAGTAGGAAGAATCATATGTCTTTTATTTAGAACTGCTTAAGATAGTTGCTCTTCCTATAACTATACTCTCATCTAGGAAATACAGGTTTGCCTTCCGAGTACCCTTCATCGCTACAAATGCACCTCGTACAACTTTCAAGACTCCATTTTCCAATGTTACCTTGTAACCATCAAAATCTAAAACACCTAAATAAATAAGGTTTTTCTTTAGATCAGGAATGTACCTCACATTCATAAGTAATTTGATTGTACCATCGTGCATCTTTAGTTGTATTGTTCTGATCCCTTTTGTCTGACAGGAATTATCGTTGCCCATAAGCACAACTTCTCCATCGAGCTCTTCAAAACTCGAAAACCAATGTCTGTTTGGACATATATGATAAGAACATCTAGAATCAAGGATCCATTTTTCTAAGTAGGTATCTAATGATGAAACTGTAAAGGCTGATTCTTCATCTTCATCAGCCTTATGTGCAACGTTTGCATTTGACTTGTCCTTGTTTGGACAGTCTTTCTTCCAGTGCTCTTTCTGTTCACAATAGGCACACTCGTCCTTCGCAGGAAGTCTTCTAGATGAATCTCCTCTAGACTTTGGTCTAGATCATCCCTATTATTTAATCTACCTAATTTTTTGTTGTTTGTCCTACCTCTAGCTGTAGTCAATGCTTCTAATGTTTGAGTCTTTATGATCTTGTTGATCCTTCTTTTGGTACTCATTATTTACCAAAGCATTTGAAACATCTATGAATTTAACCTCATCTTTACCATATAACAGAGTTGTGGTTAAATGCACATAGTTGTCAAGTAATGAATTTAGTATCAATAAAGCTTTATCTTCATCGATAATTGCAACATTTAAATTTTACAGACCAACCAAAATTTTATTAAAATTATCTAAGTGCTCAAACATAGGAGTACCTTTATTGAACTGGAAATGAAAATTTTTCTTCTTTAGGTAGATTCGGTTCTCTATACTTTTCGTCATGTACTTGTCCTCTAGCTTCTTCTAAAGAATTCCAGGTACATTCTCTTGTATGAAAAATACTTATGATCTTTTCCCAAGTATAGTCGAATTGTGCCACAAGCTTGTTTCTTGGCATAATTCCAATCTTCATTGGAATAATCTTCTAGCCTAGTCTCCATGGTTATATTAGATCCTTCTCAGAACAATAGATATAATACATCACATTGCCACATGCCAAAGTTATTGGTGCCGTCAAATTTCTCCACCTCAAACTTTGCATTGGATAACATGGTTCTTCGAGTAGAACAACTTGGTTTGTTAGAATTTCTAAGGTCAACGTGTGCACCTTTCTCGAACTCTCTTGTATTAGCCATAAGTACAAACGGGTAACAAAAATTTTACACTAATATCTCAAAATAGTGTTTTTCCAAATTTTATACCTTATTTGAAAATGAAGTCCGTGATTGAATCCAAAATGGTCTAATTAGCTAGGAGTATGTTCGACTTAGACCAAAATTCACTAATGATAGAGTTGACTCATTAGTCAACATTCAACAAAAAGTCAATAGCTCGGTTAAATTGGCTTAGTGACTTGGTCAATAGTTTTGATGACTCGGTCAAAGTGGCTAAGCGGCTCGAGTTAATGGCTTGGTCAATGGCTCAATGGCTCAATTAAACGGCTTAGACGGCTCAACTCGGTGTGTTAACTCTGTCCAACTTAGTGAGTTGACTCAATTATTGACAACAACACTCCAGCGGCTCCTAGTGGTGTGTCTGATCTTTGATTTAAGCTATTCTTTCTCCATTGCGTTTATTTTGTCGAGAACTTTGATTTTCTATATAATACTACTATATTTTGCTCTAATACCAATTTGTTATGCACGAAAGCAATAAATAACGGTATATGAATATATCAAATCAATAAAAGAAAACACAGAATTTACGTAATATGAAAATTTGCTTAGGTCCACAGGAGACAGTAGATATTATTGAACTGAGTAAAAAATATGTAGAATACAGATATAAATTTCTTCATTAATATTATCTCTCATGTATTTTCCTAAACTCAAAAAAACTCTCACTTTCTTTCTTTGAGTTTTTCTATACTCTCTCCGATTTTTTTTTCTGATTTTTACTTATTTTTTAATGCATGAATTCTTTCATATTTATAGATGAAACAAGGTTCTCTCTTCCTAAATTATGCTACAAATTGGGCCAAAAATTAAGTGACTAATATAATTGACTTTAGAGCCAATTATTCAACAGATACCTAAATTGAATCCAAGTGATAGGATCAATAGGAGACTGTTTTTTAAGCATTTTACCAGCCGGTAAAGTTTTGTCAATTCGAACATTGATCCTAACTCTAGCAAATTTCCAGTTCACCAATTCATGAGAAGGCATCCTTTCCATTTCTACAACAGGTCCTCTACTCTTAGCCACGTTGTGAATATTTTCGTCAAACATAAGATTGCGAGGAATATTATGTATTTGGATCTAAAATGGAGAATTCAAAAAAGTTATATTTGTCAATATAAAATTCAAGAAAATAATCATTGATAGATAACCATCAAAGATCCATGTTCCAAATACGTTTTTCCCTAACCTTCTTTTTATCCTCCATTACTTGGAAAGAAAAGATAACATTCACATCATCATCAAATTCAGAGACAAAAAGTTTTCCTATTGGGTTCCAAGAGGACTTAAATTTTTTATAAACATAGGATCTACTCATTTGCATGTAATACCAGATTTTTCCTATAAGGGACTTCTCAGCTGATGATATCAAAATAGCTTTGCTTGAGAAAAGTTCTACCTCAAAATCTTCTCTATTGGCTTCCATCAAAGATAATAATTTTAGAGCATGAGAAGTATTCTGCATATGTTGTGGAGTTATTTCCATAATATCTTGCTAAAGATGAAACATGATGCAAGTAAAACAAATCTATAAGGGTGTTGTATAGACTCTAGAAAATAAAAGGAAAAACGGACATAAAGAAATTTTTTTTTAGAAAAGACATGCAAGTGAAACGAAACCAAGGTGTTATGTGATCTTGATAAAAAGGCCAACCATTTTAGTGATCGATTCAAGCTTAGAAAAAAAAATAACTAAAAAGTGAGAACATAAAATAATTGGAAATAGAAAGGGTTGTAAGGGCACACATACCAACAAGGTAAGACAAAACAGAAAGTAAGAAGTTAAGGAATTAAAATAAAAGAAAGAGTTGATAATGAAGCTGAGTAGAAGAAGGAATTTATAGAAAAGGATAAGGTATTTGTAAGAGTTAATATGTCCTAAAGGAGTCGATATAATGCCTTATATAGATTGTATTTCAGTAGAATGTTTAATCTAGATAACTGAGCTCTAATTAATGTGATTGCATGTAGCTGGGAAGCTCTCGTTTATGACTGAAGATGAATGTTTATCATTTCTTGTCTTGGTAAGTGTAAGAGTTGGAGTGTGATAAATAGCATATGAGACAACTGCTGAGGCATGCGTGGAGTGATATTTAGTGGTGGGTATTTTTTTTCAAAAACCAACTAACCAACGTGAGTCCAAGTAAAAACCTAACCCTTGTATATATATATATCTTTGATGTTGGTTGGTCTAAAAAAGTCCAAAAATTATAAAAATCGACTTTATCGAATCGGTTAGAGGTCCAAAAATTAAAAAATTTACAAAATCAAATCTAACCTTTACCTTTAATATACATTAGTTTTTAAAATATGTTTTTTTAATTATTCTTATATATAAAATGTAAACTTCTTTATAAATCTAAGTCTTACTCTCATCTATAATACTCTTTTTGACTCTCACTCAAGTCTCACATCCGACACACTAATGGCAATGCCAACTTCAACTCCTCCATCTTCTCCTCCAGCCTACTATCTCACCATCGATTATGCCTCTAGCAAACAGTCATTGACTTCTTCTTCAACCAACAATATCATCGTTGAGGCATCAATTATGCCTCAGATGCTATCTTCTCATCTAATGTTGTCCACTCTTCTAACATTATCTTCTCTTCCAATGATGTTTTCTCTTTCAATGTTGTCCTTCATTTGACTATTGCAAGTTTATTTGATTTTTCAATTTTTCTTATGATTATTTGAGTATTAATTAAAGTTTAGAATTAGATCATTTTTTCTATGTATTCTTCCGATTAAGTTTATAGGGGATTTTTTATACTTTTTCATTAGTTTTTATATGAAATATGATAATATTCTTGTTTTATTCTAACATAGATTGTTCTTTGAGCAGAGCATTTTCTATTTACTTGTTTTTTGAATGAGAATTCAAAGATTGAATGATAAAGCACTAAAAAGCAAAAAGGACTTAATTGAAACTAAGCTTTTACCTTATGTTTTTCTTTACTTAATTCATATTTAACAAAATATTGACTTTGAAAAGATAAGACAAATTTCACAATTGAACATTTCATTAAAGTTATATTCAACTGGCCTCATGTTATGATTCTGGGTCAAAAATCGTAAGCGATTCTCCCTCAAACTAACCTTATAGGTTGCTTGAATGTTGATTTTTTAGGATTAGTAGGTCGATTAAGGTTTTAGATTTTCCAAATTCACTAAAATAAGGTCAATTTATAAAATAATTCAAAAATCAACCAACCTACGTTCATGTCTAGTGATATTGTTTAAGGTTTTAAATAAGATAAATAATAAATATTCTCGACTTAAAAAAAGGAGCATTAATATGAGAAAAATAAAACATAAATTTAAGATTTATCGAAGAAGAAAACTTTCTCTCTCTAATGCTCTTTCTCCTTTAACACTAGCACCTATTAGTACAACAAATAAACTTTTAAAATATTCTAAAATAAATAAATTACTTATATAAATAACAAATCAAGTTTATTATTTAATATAGTAAAATTTTTATTTTATTAAATATATTAAAAATGAACTTAATTTTATACTTTTTATATATTCTCTAAAGTTTTTATTTCATTAGTTTACATAAAATATATTTATTTTTACATTTTTTTACATAGATAATACATTTTAATATAAAGATTAATAACATATAAAATTTCTTCACCATGCATCATAGACCGACTAATCTTTAGCGCAAACCGTTTGTGACATCTCACTGCCTCCTTCAGGATCCTTTCCAACTGCAAGTCCCGTTATAACCAATTCCTTCTAAAATCCCAACGTGTAAGGCCTTAACTTGTCTCATATCGTGAACCACTCCCAATTGCCAAATTCTCAGTTAGTTTCTCTTTCACCCGTGAATTCCAATCACAGCCATCCAATTTTTGCAAGGTGAATAAATATCAATATCTCCCTCCCTCAATACATGACACAAAATAACCGTACCTCTTTTTCTTCGTCTCCTTCAACCTCCACCTCATTCCTATTCCAATTCTAAACTCACATTTCTCCTCATTTTTCAATGGCTTCTCTTCTCTCCATCTCTGTTCTCTTCCTCTTTCTTTCTTTCTCTCCAGCCACCAGTCACAACCCACAATCCAAATCTCCTTCTCCCACCTCTGCACCAGAATTCATTCAACAGGCTTGCAAAGCCACTCAATTCCCAGAACCATGTAAAACCTCCTTAACCCAATCCAAACACGTCCCACCTGACTCATCTCCAATCAAACTAATCCAATCTGCCATATGGATCTCTTCTGATAACCTCAAAACTACTCAATCCATGGTGAAATCGATCTTAGATTCCTCCGACAGAAACGAAAACCGAACCAAAGCAGCCAAAATTTGTCTCGAGTTTCTTGGCCGTTCCCAGTACCGCATGTCGCAGGCCGATGATGCTTTCCCTCAAGGAAAGGTCAAGGACGCTCGGGTTTGGATGAGCGCGGCTCTGTCTTACCAGAGCGTGTGTTTGTCCAACCTCAATAGAGTAAACGACACCGAAATGGTGGTTAAAACAACTTCGTTTCTGGACTCTGTTAATGTGTTTTCCAGTAATGCCTTGAGCATGTTGATGTCGTATGATAACTTCGGTGACAAGATAGATAAATGGACTCCTCCCAAAACTGAACGAGACGGATTTTGGGAATCTAGAAAAGATGGAGATTCCGAACTTGGGTCTTCTGGTGGGTTTCCATTAAATTTAACGCCGGATGTGACGGTGTGTAAGGACGGACGTAATGGATGTTACAAGACGGTGCAGGAAGCTGTTAACGCCGCACCAAATAATCTGAATGGGGGTAAGAAGTTTGTGATTGGCATTAAGGAAGGTGTTTATGAAGAGACCGTGAGAATTCCGTTGGAAAAGAAGAACGTTGTGTTTTTGGGAGATGGGATAGGCAAAACGATCATTACAGGTACCGCTAATGTGGGCATGCCAGAGATGAATACCTATGAGTCTGCAACAGTTGGTAAGTTCTCAAATACAAGAAAATTTTTGGCGGGCTTCATATCTTTGCTTTACAATAAAATTTGTGTGTGACCTTTCTCTGATTTACTATTATTATTCATGACCTATTCCTTTTTCCCGGATATTTGGCAATCATAATTATTTATTTTTGGTAAACTCAATGGTTAATTTATGTAGTTTTTTTTTTTCCCTGATGGGGCTTAATGCTTATTTTTATTTTTTATGCTATGATACTTGAGTGGCTAAATTGATTTTGAATGATGCGAATGCAACTTGAATCTCTTTATATTATAGTATATTTCTATCTATTACTCGTACGTAGAAATTTTTGAATAGTATAGGAATTTAAGATTCACATGCAATATGATCAACGTACGTAATTGTTTTTTTTTTCAATGTTTTACTTAATTCTATTAGATATTACTGAGCACATATATGCACATACAACGATGGATTCAAACTCATGTTATATTAAAATGCAAACATATATCTTTATATTATAAGACAATTGATTCAGAAAATAAGAATAAATTTATTTACTACCATGTTAATACTTGACGAAAAACTATAAATAACAGTGTTTTTGTGCTCATGGATTTTGGTTATTTAAGTAGGATGTTTCATTTAAAAATGAAATTTGTTATATATGTAAAATGTTTTACCATTAAGTTGTCAATCTGCCTACCCACCGTATCCTTACTGGCAAAGGAAAGATTGATTAAACTCTCTTTCAGTAGTATCTCAACGGACCCCATGCGGTGTATTGTTAAGGTTGTTATATTAATACTGAAGCAGGTACGGTAGTAGTAACTATGGCTTTTGTTAGTGTTTTCCAATTTACATTACCTTGTTAAATTTTTTTATACTACTAAACATGTTGAACTTTGCAAAAATGGCATTACGTGTGAGGACTTAAGGTAACCAATTTGAAGGTGAGTGAATGAAAGAGTCAGCAGGCATATATGGTATAATAATCACCTGTGAGCTGATGCTTAAGTATCGTTGTCCCCTACTTTTCCTTTTTGGCTTCACCAAATGGATGTTTCCCAATATAAGATAGCCCATGTTTTCCTTTGTAAGTCATAAATTTGAAATGAGAGAATATAAAAGGAAAGGAGAAAAATAAGAACTCAATGTGAAAGCATGATCTAATATATTTTTGTCACATAAGTCTAAATATTACAAATTTGTTATATAATTTAAATGATTAAAGTTGAGCCTACAAAAATGTATCCAATTAATGAGACTTTGTCATGTCAAATTGTCAGTTGTATTTATGATATGTAAACGTACTTTAAGCGTTTCTCTTTATTTATAAAAACTTGTTTAATTCTATGTTTTATTTTGGTTAGAATCGGTTAATTTGCTCTTTTATTCTTGAAACAGGAGTTTTTGGTGATGGTTTCATGGCAAATGGTGTAACTTTTCAAAACACAGCTGGTCCTGATGAAAACCAAGCAGTTGCCTTCAGATCGGATAGTGATCAATCTGTGATGGAGAATTGTGAATTCTTAGGCCATCAGGACACTCTCTATGTACATTCGCTTCGACAATTCTTCAAAACATGTCGTATTGAAGGCAATATCGACTTCATTTTTGGCAACTCTGCCGCATTTTTCCAAGATTGTGAAATATTAATACGTCCACGCCAAGCTGATCCCGAAAAAGGTGAAAAAAATGCCATAACTGCACATAGTAGATCAGATCCTGCTCAAACAACAGGTTTGGTTTTCCATAACTGCCTAATTAATGGCACTGAAGATTACATGAAATTGTGTCATAGCAATCCTCAAATACATCGTAACTTCTTGGGAAGGCCATGGAAAGATTTTTCAAGGACAGTTTTTATAAATTGTATAATGGAAGATCTTGTCACACCACAAGGTTGGTTACCATGGAATGGTGATTTTGGTTTGAATACTCTTTATTATGGTGAGTTCAACAACTCTGGACCAGGATCTAATACAGCTGAAAGAGTTCCTTGGAGTAATCAGATTCCTACTGAACATGTTCAAGCATATTCAGTGCATAATTTCATTCAAGGGAATGATTGGATTCCTACATAAGAATCAGAGCAATCAAATTCTGAATACAACTTCGGTTATTTTTTCAATAGCACTTTTTCTCTGTAGGAATGCATATTTAGGAACATATCGGAAAATTATAGATTAGCTACTATACATGGAAGTTGAAACATTATGAGAAAAATAAATTCACATACTACTATATATAAATGCAAGTTAATCCTTGTATTTAAAGCCCTCCTTAGTATAACAGTGTATATGTGTCGATCCTTGTATTCAGAGCCACATATGTTGTAAAAACCAAATATCTTAAGTACTTCTGACAATACCCTTGTATTCTTTTCCACAAATATCCCTCACATTTCAAAAATGTCAAAAAAATCATTTGATTGAATAGAATTTAGAGATAATTGCTATTTAATTGCTTGCTTGTAATACATTTAAAGTTGAAAGGTATATTTCTTCTTTTTAAAATTTTTAAAATTATTTTATTTTTAATATTAAATAATCAATAATAATAAACTAATAAAATATAAAAAAAAATTTACTTTTTTAATTTCTTCTAATAATATAAAGAGAAAAATTAGAAGAACAGATAAAATAAATAAATGCACATAAAATTAAAAATAAAATTTAAATGCATAATTCTTTTTGTTATTTATCTCTTATCACGTTTATTGATTAACTTTTACTTTTTTATTTCTTAAAATAGTTAAGAGTCATATTTTAAATAAATTTAATCATGCATGACCCCACTGTAATGATAAAAATAAATGAACATTTTCAATTTTAGCATCTATATTAGAGTCAAAAACAATTAAACTAATTTATAAAAATCTAAAATGAAATTAATTTGATGCATGTGATTATTATATACCAAAAATTAAGTTTTAAATTTTATAAGTTACTGTAAAAAAAAGTTAGAAAAATATTTTTTTCTCAATTGAATTAATTAGTTATTTAATTTTCTCAACAATAAATGTTAATAACGAGAGAAACTTTTCTTTAAAGAAATTAAGAGTATTAGATTAGTTTTTAAAATTATTTTTATAATTTAAATAAGCTTTTAATTTTCTATGTATTTTTTGCTACTTAGTTTAGATTTTTATGTTTTAAATACAATATATACAATAAATAAATACATAATTTTTTACTTTATTGTTATTTTTCAAGGACACTTAATAATTCTACAAAAAAAATAATTAAATAAGTATGTAATATACAATTACCAAATAGAAACTTTAACACCATTATTGATGGAGTTATCTTTGATAATATTTTTAACATCATTATCATTAGAAATATTTACGAAGAAATTATCAAATTCAAAGTCATTAATGGTTTTTCCCCTTAAAAAGGGATATCGTGCAGTTAATTGAGAGGATCACGTGTGTTGGCAATTTCATAGACATAATTTCTATATTGTAATTGCTTAGTTCACAAGACCTCTCACAATAAGTTCAAGGTTACATGTATGCATTGTGGTTACATTGAACATATGTCTTATATTTAGGTACCATTGTATAGATATTTATGTGCATTTTATATAGTTTTATGTTTGAATCAATTTTGATATTATATGATACATTTATAAACATTTTTTTAAGGAATTGTTGCCTTTTATAGAGGGATCGATTTTCCTATGGATTGACTTATAAATGATCCCACTCCGATCCTTACTTTCTACATAAAATTACACATATGCACACCTAGTTTTTGCACGAGGGATTAATCCCCTATTAAAAGATTGGTTCCTTTCCAATCCCCAAATGATCCTATTAAACTGCATAACTTTTAAAAATGAAGTTTAAAGGGAGGGATCCATCCTCACTATATAGGAGTTTATCTTCACTATCACACGTGAAACATTTATTTTAAGAAGGATATTGATATTTTTTGGAGTACCTTTTTTCAGAGTTTGTTTTATCTACTCTATTTTCTTTTAATTTAAGCTTTGTTTTTATTCTTCATTTAGTATATTTGTATGACCATTTTGGTTTGTGTTTGAGCCTATTTATTGATTTTCATTTCGAAATTGTGCTTAAAATGGTTATGTTTTAGGTTATCTATATGCTTCCTGTTTTAATTGTTTATTTGATTGAAGTAGTTAGGATTATTCACTACATTAATCCATCTAAAACACACATAACACTTATATTTTTTGTGCTAAACTTTCGGGTTATTCCATGAATGAGTTTGGTAGTTCATGTGACTCAAATTTACCATAACGTTGGTTCAAATACAACACCTACCTTATGGAGACTGTGAAGAAGAGTTGTAGCTTTAAGTAAATTACATCTAGGGTTTGTAATTGAATATTAAATTTCATAGTGAAAAAATTAGGTGATCTAATAGGTCGATGATTTTCCTCTTAAGTCATGTTGACATAGGTTTTTTTCATCTAAAAATTATGTGTCATTTTTCTTTCTTTCACATTTACTATTAATAAGTGATTTCATGTCTCATAGATATTATTAGTTTACTTTCATAGTTTTTAAAATAGTATATTTACTCCTTTTTTGGTTCATATTATAATTTTCAAACACTGATAAAATATTTTTTTCAAATAAATACAAGAATTAATCAAATGTACACTAACCAACCTAAATAACTACACACCTAGGCCTCTGTATCTAAAAGAGTTTGTATTAAGATTTTGTATTAAGATAATAGTCTCAAAAATTTAGGCACCTAAATGAATTATTATGAAATTGAAACAAAGATATAATAGAGAGAAATGGTTTTATTCATATTATGAGAATACTACAATTTAGACATTTAATATTGATGATAAAATTCAAACTTTAAACTCATAGTCCATATAGAGAAGCTATGTTAATCATCGGTAGACTTGGAACTAATGACTCATTACTTGTCCAATTTGTCTCATCCCAATGCTTCAACATGCTCTTCCAAGAACATACATTGTCTATACATTTCTTAAGCCGCCCATCTCTAATTTGAATTCTCCAATGCCTATCTGTGTAGTTTCCTTTCTCAGCTTCTCTTCTATCCCATTCTAATTGTGTCTTTTGCTTTGACCTTAAAAGGAAAAACTACTTCAACATATGAGGCATTTCATCATGAACTTTCCACCACTTTGCATGAGCAACATCGCTTGCAAACTCTCGGAATATATCAACATTCCAATTACAATCATAATCTCGAAAACAGTTCCAAGGCTTATTACCCAAATAGTGAATAGCATATAAAATTGGTGGTTCTACACCAAAAAGCTTTATTTTCTTTTGTTTCACTTCTTCATTATCACCAAACCAAAAATGCTTCAAGAAATTCATGTGCTTTGGAATCCTATGCCACCATGTAAAGATTTCATTCAAATATCCTTGATCTCCACCATTATATGATATTATCTCATCAATGTGATCCATTAGAAGCTTGAATGTGCAATTTGAAGGCTCAATAATCATAACACCAGAGTTAAATAGTGTAGCATTATTGCCTATTGCAGAAATCTCTGGCATTCCAAATAGGAAATCAATGTTTCTTAAAATAAGCAAATTAGCATCTATGAATATGATTTTGTCATAATTAGTTAGTTGTCATAATCTAAATTTACTGTAATTCCATTGATTGTATGTATTGTTTTTAGCTTTTGGATTTTTGATCCTTTGAATTGTCTTAATTTTCCATCCAGTTGCTTCAAGTCCACTTTTGTGATAAGCATTAATTGTCTCATCAACAAGTATGACAAGGTCGTGGGTCGAACTAGACATTCGAATGCTTCGAGCAACTGTAATTGCTCCACATACATAAGCATTAGCTGAGTGGAGAATAGTTGCATATGCTTCCCTTTGCAATTTTCCTAAATAATAAACTCTTTTAGCATATATGCAAGAGAATGTGTTCAAATATTCATATGAAAAAGAATTTGATTAGTTTACATCATCTCAAATTATTGATAACAACCACGTGAAGAAAGATTATATGTGAATGTGCGTGATTATTCTATTTTGCTTTGAATTGAGATACTATAATCAATGATCAAAGTATCTATACTAATTTTTGAATATAAGGTTGAGATATTGTGTGAGCTTGTAAGTTTAATAGTGAAAAGTGCATAGTTTTGAGTTTCGATGCTTCAAAATCTAAAGTTTTGGATGTGTAGAAAGTACCCCAAAAATAGGATGTTTTGTCAATATACATTATTTATGTACAAATCATATATGAATTATGCAAGTGATTTTGGGGCATTTTTCATAAAATCTTCAAAACTCATTTACTTAGTATATGAATTGGAATTCATATCCATGCATCATTATTTCTTATGATTTTAATCCCCAGAATAACATGTATATACTAACACGTTATATACATGGTGTGTACATAAACATATTATGTACAATGTGTACATATAACATATGTACAACTTGGATGTTATTTTAGGGGGGAAATTTATTATGTACAACTTGTACATGTTGTTTAGCACCCGTACTACACCATTTACCTTTTTCCTTGGGAGGAAGAGCAAGTTCACATGAGCCAATAGGAAGATGAAGTTTATCCCATAGTACATTCAAATTTGGCTTATACAACCAAGCATTCCCTTCACTTACAACAAGTTCCTTGCACTTGAAAAGGTTTGGTATTGGATAACACTTGGTAACAAAAAGCACTTGCACAGAGTGATTTCCTTTGGAAGAGGCTACGAGTTTAGCAGTCGCGAGTTGCAGATGTAGCCGAGCAACATCTCTAGACCAATTCCCTTCAAATCTACAAGGAAGCTTGACTGCTATGAGATATAAACCTCCTTCCAAAGGCATTGAGCTTCGGTAGAGATGGGCAGATAGGAACTTCTTTATCCTCTTCCTCATCTATCCATTCTGGATATAAAGAATCCCAAGTAATACTTTTGCCAACATAATCTATCAGCAAAACAATGTGATTGGCATCGGGAGTATATTTCTTCCAATGGTCAATTTCAATTTTGTCGAAGTTTAATAAGCCAATTCTTTGATATTCTTTCGTGTTCAAATTCTCTAGAACTTTGGAAACATCACTCCGGTTAATGTTTAAGTTTGATACATATCTTAGATTTGAGCCACCTAATATCCACCTGTTTATAGAGGTTTGCTTGCTTGCATCAGTACACACATTTTGAAACATGAAGGATGAAAATGTTTTTGATACTGCCGACAGAGTATCGCTAATATTTATGTTTTAGAATTCTCAACATCGATAGACACATAATGTTGAGAAAATATGATAGAATATCAGTTAATATTATAGATATTATTGTGACATTGTTAATAAAATGTCTAATAATATAGATCAAATTTACTTTTATAATTAATTTGACATATTTTAAATTATCATTAAATATTTTTCTTTAGTTTTTTTTATATCTTTTCTTTAAAAATAGAACAATATTTTTATGTAGTTTTAGAATTTGTTTAATTTGTTAATCAAAATTTAATATAAAATTATGAATTTTTAACTTCTTTAAATAATTATTTTAAACATCTAAGTACATGTTATATAATTTTTTAATTTATTGATCAAAATAAATATTACATACATTTATATTTATATGTATTAAATAAAAAATTAATTTAAAAAATAAGTAATTAATTCTTTTGATATTTTTGAAGATTAATTAAAATTTTAACAATTTTATTAGTATATGATTTTTGTGATTTTTTTTTCAATTTTTGCTAAAAATGACAATATCCTTGATATATCTATAAAATTTAAGTTTTGATATTCAAACCTTATATTTGTAACTAATTTCTTTTATGGGAAGAAACATATTTACAACTACAAATTATGGATGAGAGGTAATTAATTCAAATTAATTATAACTAATTTTATGATAAATATTTTTAAATCATATCAAATATCGTTTAATATTTAAAAAAAATATAATATAAAGTGGTAATTAAAAAAAGAAAAACTCTTGTTTTGAGGTTAGAATTGGAAAAGTTAACTTATTAAAATAAGTAGCATATTATGACTATATATATTCATTCCTAGACCCAAAAACTCTTCAACTTCATAATCTAGCTTTGTGAGTGGTTACTCTAATGACTTTAATAATGTAAAGCTTATGATCCTTTCTTATTTCGGGCTTGGTACTTTTGTACTACCAATCATGTTTTAACAAAAGTTTAAGAAATTGATTACATTTTGAAATAGTTATTACTTAGTACATAATGTTAATAAAGTTTCAATTTTATCATTTTTAAACAATAACGAATAAAATTGTCAGCCAAATGTAATAACCTATCGTTCACCATCTTCCTGTAGTTCATTTTTCTACTCGTGCTTTCTACCATCTAGCTAGATCTAATATTCCTTGTGTGATGGAATTAGGTTTTCACTACTTTTTATTGAGTTGATGTTCTTCATGGATTTTTTTTTTTTTTTGGCATTTTAATCCTTTTTAGAAGTATGCAGTGATGATTCAATATTTTCGTGGACTAGATCAGTTTCTGATCTGAGTTGGATACCCAGAACATAGAAGGATGGGTAATGTAAAACATTTCTTAGAAATAGGCGGAGATGGGTAGAGATGGAAGAGAGAAGGAAGGAGTAAAAGCAAGAGTTGTTTTCCTAAAACTTGAATAGCAAAAAATGGGGTTTAATGCAACTGAAAGGAATGAAATAAACGGAAAGGAGGTGAATTGACTATTTTTCCATGCTCAAATAGTTTCCGATGATTATTTTTTGTCAGCTACAATTTAAAAGTAATTAAACATAATTTTATAAACATTATAGGTAATAAATTAAAACTATTTAAAAACTTAATTAATTTCTAAAAATGGAGCTAAATGCAATCGAAGTGTAAATGAATTAAAAGAAAAGGAGATAGATTGAATATTTTTCCATGCTCAAATGGTGGCAAATGATTATTTTATGTCAACTACAATTTAAAATTGATTAAATTAACTTTACAAATATTATAGGTAATAAATTAAAACTATTTTAAAACATAATCACTTTTTAAAAATGGAACTAAAAGTAGCCGAAGAGAAGAGAATGAGATAAACGGGAATGAGATAGATTGACTATTTTTCCATGCTCAAATAGTGGCAAATGAAATTTTTTTGTCAATTACTATTTAAAAGTGATTAAACGAAACTTTGTAAACTTTATAGATACTAAATTAAAATTATTTCAAAATATAATTAATTTTTAAATTTTTTGTCAAAGTATAATAAGCAAAGAAAATAAATTATGTAATATATTTGATGAAAAATTATGATGAGACATTTAGAATAAAATTTTGGCATTAAATTGTATTGAATTGTAATATATTTGATAAATTAATTATAATTATATTGAATTAAACTATACTGAATTGTATTATAACTAATATATATATTATTTATTAACAAACTGTATAATATAATATGACATAATTGATTATAAATATTTTAATAAAATATTTTTTTATTATAAAATTTATTTAACTTCATATTTAATTTAATTTTATATTTTTATTAAATTTTAAAATAAAAATATTATTTTTAATTTGAGATAAAAAAAAATCAAGATACATAATTTTATAATTGAAAATTCAAACAGATTAAATTAAGTATCATGTAAGGTTTAAATTCACATACATTGATCATACTAAATTTATAAATAACTGTATTATTTTTATATTTTATGATACAATTTGATTTTACAATCAAACATATGATTGTATAAAAATCATAGAGTCAAAATATTTAATATTGTATAACGAATATAACATAAATGTGCATTTTTGGAGTATTGGCTGAAAATGTCTCTAAATTGTGATATGTTTGCTCATGTAACATACAGCCTTACGTACAAGTAACAACTTTATGTATACACAATCAATACATAGCGAAATTTATCAAAATAAAAAAAAATCATCAATACATAATAAAACCTCTAGTTTTGGGATTATTTTTGCTCAAACTTAAAAAACACGGTAGTTTTATATGATTAACTTGTTTATATGATTTTATTTTTATCTCCTTTTAAACAAAATATTTTTTACATTATGAAAAAATATATGCACTACTTTTTCTTTTTTATTAAGATGAATGCCGTGAGAACCACTTCAATATATGCATTACATTTTTAAATATAAAAAACAACTTATGTATATCATGCAAAGAAGTTAAAAATGAAAATTTATTTGTAAAACCTAATAAAATGCACTATATATATATTGAACCTCAAATCAAAACCTGCCCCCTACCTAATGATATATATGTCCATTGCAATTAAATTAAGACTTTTACCTAGAAACAGAGTTTGATTGAAAATTCTTATTGTAAACCTCCAGAAAGCCAAACAGCTTTACTAAAACGCCAAATGTGATAATAACAAGAAGGACAAGTTTCAGTAGAAGAGACTTGATTGAACCTTTTTCTTGGTTGGTTATGTTGAAAGGCTTCCCTGAATCTTTATAATCTCTACTACTACTACTTCTTCGAAATCGCCTTCTGCATATAACCTTATTGATTAAATTATATTTCAATAATAATTTAAAAGAAAGAAATCAATGGTTACTTAAAGAACCTTTCCCTTTTTTCTGTGTTTACCAAATATTTTAGACGTTTAATTAACTCATGATAATTGTTCAGAAATATAAATTTTAAAAGGAATATTAATTCTAACAAGGAGATATGATTCAACGATATAAAGTCTATTTTACTCAGAAATTCGAGTACAAGTTATAAAATAGATAAAATAAATATACAATAAAGAGACAAATTGAGATGGGAAGAAAAGAAGCTTACGAGGATGATGATGATGATAAACGATGCTTAGCTTCAATTAATATTGCACGAGGGGAACCCATTAATGTTGTCATTTTAATTTCTTAACAATAGCTAGCTAGCTAGGCAGTATTAATTACTTAATTAAAACTAATTGAGTACATTATATATGTTATGATGTTAATAAAGAAATGGTGGTTGAAAAGAAGTTGTTGAGAGGTAGTTTACTGTACACAAGAGAATGTACTACTTCGTAAAGGAAAAGCTTAGATTGTAATGAGAGAGAGAGAGAGAGAGAGAGAGAGAGAGAGAGAGAGACCTATGATGATCTTTGGAGCTTAGGATGGCTAATATATAATGGTGAAGGTAGAACTGCAGTACTTGAGCAGATTCATTCTAGAAATAGTAACTTCTACATGAATATTTGATCTTTTCACTGTCAAATTTATAAATATCATTTATTCTTTTCTTTTTTTATTTGAAAAATGTAGCACTTTTTGTTGGAACTAGATAATATAACTTTAAAATCATATTAATAACAAATATATCTTACTTATTAACTCAGATTCCATTAATTCTCATTTATCTGTTTAGTTTCTGGTCTTTTTCATTTTAATTTGATTTTCTTTCTATGTTATCCTTTTCCTGCTATGATTATGGTTTCTACTTTGTAGTATGTATTATTATTATTTATTTTCTTTTTTGAAATATCTATTACACACTCAACCAGGCACACTTCATTAGTAGGATTCAAATTTACCCTATCTAAATGCTAAAGCAATTAGCTATTATTATTTATTATATATATATATACTTTTTACTCCAAAATAGCATATCTTAGTAAACTTATTGTGAAAAGACAAAAATATCCTTTATATAACCAACCACAGCCACTGACCATTGCTACTGCCTACTAATAATGCCGGTGTCAAATTAACTGTTAAGATTTTGAAAGATCGTTGTTAACTGTTTTTAGTAGAAGAAATTAATGTGAAGTAATTGTTATAAATTTTAAAAATTTGATTAATCTCTATTTATACCATTTACGTATACATATTATGTATGAATGAAAAATATATGTTTCAACACAAAAAAAAACATGATATCAGAGCACTTGGTTATACAAAAATAATACTCCTTGAAATTCCATTCTCTTCTAGTCATTCTTGAATATCTGTCGGACCAAATACAATCCCTAGATGCATTTGGACTGCTCTTTATAGCCAATCAAATCACCAAAATCAATCATTTTTAATCTATTCTTTGTTGAAATATTATGGATCAAAACTCTCAAAACTCAAGAATAATTTTCCATAAATATTCAGAAATTCTCAAACTTTTGTTTCTGATTTCTTTTACTTGATTATTAAATTACTACTGAGAAATATTTATAGAAACAACTAATAAATCTAAGCTATACAACATAAACCTACCAAAATAATCTAAACCATACACTTATCTCCTTATCTAACCCATTTATTTTCTTCTTCTCACCAACCATGAGTTGTATTCTTATCAATCTAGATCATCACCATAGAAGCTTCCATGAGCTGGACTTCAATTGGGTTAGAATATTTCAAAGAGTTTTTTTTATTTCCTTGGGCTTGTAAACAAGTTTACAAACCAACACTCCCCCTTAAACTTATTTTATGATGCCGAGCGAATTTCTCAATCTGACAAAGTCTTCTTGCTCGAGCGATTTAGTGAAGATGTCGGCAATTTGATCTTGTGATTTTACATACTCGAGTTGTACATCTTTTCTTGTGATGCACTCCCTGATGTAATGATATCGAGTATCTATGTGTTTGCTTCGATCATGGAAAACAAGATTTTTGGCTAAGGCAATGGTTGACTTGTTGTCGACATAAATTTTGGTTGGCTCTTCTTGTGTCATACTTAGCTCCTTTAACAAGTTTCTCAACCAAATTGCATGGCAAACACATGAGGTAGCTACTACATATTCTGCTTCACAGCTAGACAAGGTGACAATCGGTTTCTTTTTTGACATTCATGTAAAAGCAATATCTCCCATGAAAAACAAAAATTCAAAAGTGCTTTTTCGATCGTCTATATCTCCACCAAAATTGCTATCACTATATCCAACAAACTTGTAATCATTAGAAGCCGAATAGAACAAGCTAAAATTAATTGTACCTTTTAGATAGCGTAGGATTCTTTTTGCAACTTTGAAATGGGTGATTGTTGGTTTCTCCATGTAGCGGCTAATCAATCCTACGACATACAAGATGTCAGGTCTTGTGCACTTGAGATAACGTAAACTTCCAACTAAACTTTTGAAAAATGTTGGATCCACACTTTCACCATCTTCATGCTTGGATAGTTTGATTCCACATTCCATTGGTGTGTTGATCGGCTTGCAATTGTTTATCTTGAAATTCTTTAGTATCTCCCTTTCATAGCTTTCTTGAGAGATGAAGATGTCTTCTTCTTTTTGTTTCACTTCAATTCCAAGGTAGTATGTTATTAACCCGATATCTGTCATTTCGAACTCTTGGGTCATCACTTTCTTAAAATCTTCAAACAGCTTCGAATTACTTCGATGAGATCATCTACGTATAGACAAACGATTAGAATATCGCCATCTTTAATCTTGACGTAGAGTGAATATTCATAGGGACACTTGCTGAAGTTGTTCTCCAGAAAGTACTTATCGATGCGGTTATTCCATGCTCTTGGTGCTTGCTTTAACCCATAAAGAGCTTTCTTCAACTTCAACACCATGTCTTTGTGACCTTTTGCTTCATAGCCTGGTGGTTGCTTCATGTAGACTTATTCTTCAAGGACTCCGTTTAGAAAAGCAGATTTTACATCCATTTGATGTATCTTCCACTTATTTTGAGCTGCCAAAGAAATGATTAGTCTTATAGTTTCTAATCGAGCAATAAGAGCAAATACCTCATCATAATCAATTTCAACCTTTTGACTATATCCTTTTGCTACTAGCCTCGCCTTGTGCCTTTCAATCTCTCCGTTAGCATTCCTCTTTGTCTTGTACACCTATTTGACACCTATTGCTTTATGCCCTTTGGGAAGTGAAACAGGTTCCCATGTGTCGTTCTTCTCAATTGCATTGATTTCTTTGTCCATCGCATCTCTCCACTTCTTCTCTTGTACAGCTTCTTGAAAGCTCACTGGTTCACAATCAACAAAGAGACAGAATAAGGTAAGATTATCTTATCGTTCTGTTACCTCATAAAGATCTTGGAGATTTCGTGTACTTGTCACGGTTCTTTCACTTTCATTCAAAGATAATGAAGGTGATGGGTCTTCATGAGTGGTTGGCATTGGTGAAGTAGGTGGAGTCATTGGCTCTTATTGAATTTCTATAGGTTGCTCCCTCATTGTCTGCTCATCTTCTTTAAACTGAGGAAATAAATTGAAGTTATCTGCATGAGAGTTAAAATCCCATTCTCCTTCTTCGTCGAATACCACATCTCGACTAATCACAATCTTCTTACTGTGTGGGTAGTACAACTTATAGCGCTTTGAATTAGCATCATAGCCGATGAAGAGAAAACTCTCACTTTTATCATCAAGCTTCGTTCTTCTCTCATCCAGTATATGAACATGGGCTATACTTCCAAAGACTCTTAGGTGGGAAATACCAGGCTTTCTTCCACATCATGTCTCTTGCGGTGTCTTTCCCCATACACTTTTTATTGGAGAACGGTTTGACAAGTAAACTGCACATGCTACTACTTCTGCCCAAAACTCTTTAGGTAGTTTCTTGCTTTTAAGCATGCTTTGTGTCATGTTGAGGATTGTTCGATTCTTTCTTTTAGCTATACCATTATGTTGGGGGGATCTTGGTACTGTTAAAGATCTACGAATTTCATTTGCTTCACAGAACTCTTGAAACTCCTTGGATGTACATTCTCCACCTCGGTCAGATCTCATGGCTTTGATCTTTCTACCGCTTTCTCTCTCCACTGCAGCTTTGAACCTTTTGAATACTTCAAAAACTTCTTATTTCTATTTCAAGAAATATACCCAAGTTTTTCTTGAAAAATCATTAATGAAAAGAAGAAAATAGTTATTGTCACTGAAAGAGCTAGGCTTGATCGGTCTGGACACATCAGTATGGATTAGCTCGAGTGGCTTTTTGGCTCTTGAGTCTGACTCCTTTGGAAAGATTTTTCTAAATTGCTTCTCGAATAGACACCCTTTACAAAGTTGATCAGGATGGTTAATGCAAGGTAGTTCCTTCAACATATCCTTCTTATACAGCAGCTCCAATCCTCCAAAATTGAGATGCTCGAATCAAAGATGCCATAGCCACGATGCATCTTTGTAGCAGGCTTTCAGACACTTTGCAATGTCATTTTGTATGTTAATCAAGAACATTCTATTCTTTGACATCGATATGTTAGCAATGAGGTTATTCTTATCATCTTTTATAGAAAGATTACAATCATTCATATGAATATCATAACCTTTCTCTAACAATTGTCCTAAACTCAAGATGTTACTTTTCATACTTGAGACATAGTAAACATTGGAAATAAATTGATGTCACCCATCTTTCAAGTGAATAAGAATGTTACCTCTTCCTTTCACTGCTACATTAGAATCGTCTCCAAATGAGACATTTCCACTTACTGACTCATGTAGTTCCACGAACATGTCTTTCCTTCCACACATATGGTTGCTTGCACCGCTGTCAAGATACCAGGGAGGTTAACTACCATCACCCTACTTCCATGTTAGAAAAAAAATTTCTTTCTCATCAGTCTTCTCCTCTATGTAGTTGATTTTCTCATCTACTCTATAGTTGGGAGCTCTACATTTTGAAGCATAATTTCCAAATTTCTGACAATTATAGCATTGAACTTGAGATTTGCCATACCTTGAGTTCATATTGCCTCTTCCATGACTTCGCATTGAGCCTTCCACTCTCTCAAAGTTGTTGGAATTTTTGTTGTAATTTCAACCTCATCCACGACCATGGCTTCCACCTCATCCATGATCTCTACCTCTGCCTCGGCCACGTTGGTTTCTGTCATTGTCTTGGCTTTCATGCTTATCCTTGAATTGCATCTTGAAGAGTTGCTCAGTGATCCCTTGGTTCTTTTTATGCTTTTCTCCATATGCTTGTAATGACCCATTAAGTTCATCAATAGTCATTTCTTCCAAATCTTTTGTTTCCTCAATCGTCACGACGATGTGTTCAAATTTTGAATCTAATAAACAAAGTATCTTTTCCATTATTTTGAAATCTTCCAACATTTCATCGTTTCTTTTCAATTGATTAGAAACAACTGTGACTCTCGAGAAATAGTCGAAAATAGATTCAGAAGCTTTCATATGTAGAGATTCAAACTCACTTATTAGTGTTTGGAGACGAACTTTCTTTACTTTCTTGGCTCCTTTGAAAGATTTTTGAAGCTTATTACAAGCTTCTTTGGAAGATGTTGCATCTGAAATCTTCTCAAACCCATCATCATTTAAGGCTTGATAGATAAGAAAGAGGGCTTTCTTGTCTCTCTTTCTCAAATCCTTCAAAGATTATTTTTACACTTACGTTAGAGTAGCTTCATTGTCTAGCTCACTTAAGCCTTTCTCTACAACTTCCCATACATCATGTGCATCCAAAAGAGCCTTCATCTTGATACTCCAATTATCATAGTTGTCGTTGTTGAGTGTTGGGACTTGAAATGATGTCATGCCTCCACTTGACATAACTCTCAATACAGTGAGGATTTGAAAATTATGATCAGACAGATTGATTCAGAACGTAAAAAAACCTAAGGAGAAACTCTGGGAAAAAATCTAAAAATTTTAGTCAATGGTCAAAGTCAACTTTTTTGGTCAACGGTCTCGGTGGCTTGGTCAAATGACTTGGCGGCTCAATCAGCGACTCGGTCAACAGGCTTCAGGACTCGGTTAACTCAGATCCAACTCGGCTGGACTCAATTCCAACTCGGCTGACTTGGTGAGTTAACTCACTTCTGGCAGAACCTTCTGGAGGAATATGGCGGCGAGTCTGAACTTCGATCGGGATGATTTTCGTGGCGTCAGATTTGTCTCATCGAGAGCTTCGATTTAATATACAATAGTGTATATTTATATTTCTAACTATAGCTCTGATACCACTTTGTTGGAATATTATGGATCAAAACTCAAGAATACTCGAGAATAATTTTCCAGAAAAGCTTTATTGGAATATTATGGATTAAAACTCTCAAAACTCAAGAACAGTCAAGAACAATTTTTCAAAAATACTCAGAAACTCTCAAACTTTTGTTTCTGATTTCTTTTACTTGATTATTACATTGTTACTGAGAAGTATTTATAGAAAAAACTAATAAATCTAAGCCATATAACATAAACCTACCAAACACAATCTAAACCATACACTTATCTCCTTACCTAACCCATTTAGTTTCTTCTTCCCATTAACCATGAGCTATATCCTTATCAATCCAGATCATCACCATAGAAGCTTCCATGAGCTGGACTTCAAATGGGCTAAAATATTTCAAAGAATATTTTTTTATTTCTTTGGGGTTGTAAACAAGTTTACAAACCAACATTCTCATCTATATCTATTTTTATTTCATAAAAAAATTCAACCATCACTACCTTTTCAAACCCTTGGCACAAATAATCACTATTTTTGATTCAAGAATGACTAAAAAAACTGGAATGTTTTTTTACCTCCACTTCTTTGCCAGTTAGAAAACCCCAATCACTACCCACATCACCATCACCAGTTTTTTCACGACCAGCTGTAACTCCAACACCAACTATAGCCCCAGCCCCATCCCTATCCGTTGAAACTCTAGGACCGAAACCCACCATTTTTAGAGTCAGTGAGACACCATTTTTAGATTCACAAGATTCACCACTGAAACCCATTAGCCCCACAATAACCCATCAGCCACCAGTCCAATTGAAACCCACTAGTCCCACTAGTCCCATTGAAATTCTCATAAGTGTATAGAGCGACTTAGGTCTTTTGGATGGGGCTATATTTAGTTTGATTAGATCAATCTGAAAAAATTCAAAAATGAAGGCAAAAAAAAGCTAGGAAAAAAAGATGAGTGAAGAAATTGGATCCTTAGAAACCAAAATTATTACAGCTAAGTCTGAAAGTCCTTTTAATGTAGGCATTATACTTATCGAAACAAATTATAATATATGGTCTCAATTAATAGAGATGTAGATTGCTAAACGAGAAATATTCTTCTACATAATGGGAAAAACCGCTCCAATGTCTGATAAAGGATATGAAAAATGACATGTTGAAAATTAGAAAGATGAAATGCTAGTTTCTGATGTCCATATCTCCTAACATCATAAAGTGCTATCTTAGTATGCTTAATGCCAAGTGAGATCTAGAGTACTCTTTTCAAAGCTTTTTATGAGAGTAATGATTAGAAGTATGTTTATTTTTTGCATCAGAAAATCTTCCAAGTCAAACATAGTGTCAAATCACTTTAAGTATATTATAGGGAATTAAGAGAAATATTTCGAGAGTTAGATCATCGTTATTAAGTGGGTATGAAAGATCCTGATAATGTTACAACATATTGGTAGTCCATCGAGCAAACAAAAGTTCATATATTTCTTGCTACATTTGATACATTTTTTGATAAACTTTGACGAGAAATTTCATGTCGTGAACCACTCCTAAGTAGGAAGAGTGTTAGTCCTTAGTCCGTCATGAGGCCATCCGTTTTGCTACTTTGAATGAGGACAGTGAGAAATCTAAAGCTTCCTCTATTATTTCCTTCCATCGATCCAATCAGACATTACAAGATCGACCAAAATCCACCAATCTAAAGAACTCTAAATGTTCAGACAAACCTATACACAAATGCATTCACTGTAATCAAATAGGTCATTCAAAAAATCGTTGCTTTAAACTTATTGGATATCCAGATTGGTCGGACCAAACACAACATTAAAATTCCAAATGGTCGCCCATTGTAGCAGTTGCTTAAATTAAGGAAGATGATACCATTCCTAGGTCATCAACATTGGTCATCACTATAAAAATAGAGGTAATTTCTTAAATATTTATACACCTATTTTGAATAGTAAATGGATAATTGATTTTGGTGTTACCAATCATATGACATTTGATGTTAGATGAATCTTAGCCTTAACTCATCCTTCCAAAATTGTGTCTCCACGGATGATGATAATACCAACCCAATTATTGGGGAAGGTCATCACATCTTACTAATACTTTACACCTTGATTCTATGTTAGTTTCTCCTTCCTTAGATTTTAACCTTTTGTAAATCTCTTAAATTACTACTATCTTATCTTGTGTTTTTCTTTTTGACCTAATTATTGTGTATTTATGGGCATTCAGACTCGAAAAATGATTGGTTATAATGTTAAGAGAGGGGAGTTGTATTACTTGAACTTGCAGTCAAAAACTTCCAACTAATTATAATAAGCTTTGGTAGTAGAAAATACTAAAAGATCATTAAGATCTAACTTTGGCATCAACGTTTGAGACATGCCTTATTTGGTTATTATAAAAACATTTTTCCCTAGTTTATTTACAAATTTGGATATTTTTATTTTCAAATATAATGTGTGTGAACTTGCAAAAAGCTAACATATTTCCTATCCTTTGATATTAAATAAAAGCCCAGTTTCTTTTCTGGTTATTCATTCTGATGTTTGGGGAGCATTAAAAGTTCCCTATTTGGAAGACCACATTAGTTTGTTAACTTTATAGATGATTGTACTCGAATGACTTAGTTATGTTTGATGAAATCTAAATTAGAAGTTACATTGATGTTTCAAAAGTTTTATAACACCATTCATAAACAATATAATGCCTGAATACAAGTGTTACAAAGTAACATGGGGGACATACAAAATTCTAACCTTTAGCAATTTTTGGACTCATATGGCTCAATTCATCAAACAAATTATCCAGATACACCTCAAGCGAATGGTGTGATCAAATGTAAGAGTAGGCACTTATTGAAATTTGTTTGTACTTCCTTAATCGAGGCTCACATGCCCTTATGCTACTGAAATGAAGCTCTTATCTTTACTGAATATCTTATTAATCATATTCTATCTCGTTCTATCAATTTCAAAACACTATTATAATCACTTGTAGAGTTGTTATTGCTCCAATAATCCCAAAACTACTACCTCATGTCCTCAGATGTGTTGCCTATGGTCATCTTCATAAACACCAATGTAGTAAGTTAATGCCTCAAGCCTTGAAATGTGTCTTTGTTAGATATGTTATTCATCAAAAAGGATATCATCCCCCTACTAAATGCATATTTATCACTATGGATATTGTCTTTCATTAAGATATTATATATTTTCCTAAGATTGACTTTCAAGAAGAGTATCTTGACGAAATTCAAAATGTTATATATAACCTTGAGGAATACGTGGTGGAAATATCTATTCAAAATCTAGATAATTTGGATTCCAATGGTCAAAACTTCGACGTGAGTGGTGATACCCTACACAGTGAAACAATAAGTGCAAAAGTGGATGTGAGTACTAATACCTTAAACAATGACACAATGAACATAGAAGTGAATGAGTTTGAATCTAGTGGTCAAAACTTTGATCTAAGTGGAATTGAGTCTAACTCTCTCCCATTTGATACACTGGACCAATCGTTGTCTAAGGATATTCCTTGTACAATGCCTAAGTCATCCAAGAGGTAGTTACCACAATGTCTCACCAAAGGTATTCTAAAACCCACATATGAACCTTAATTATTTAGTAAAGTAAAATATCCCATGAACCATTATATATCTCCACCTTGATTGCCAAAAAAAAAAGTCATTTGTTAATCAATTATCTATTGTATCTGTAACTAACAATATGCAAGAAGCCTTAGTTGATCTTAGGTGGATAGAAGTTATGAATTTTGACTAGGGAAGAAATGATTTGGATGTTAGTGGATTTTGACCATGAAGCACAATACTAATGACACAATTGGACACTTTAAAGCAATATTGGTAGTAAAGAGATACACTTAAACTTATGGGATTAATTACACATAAAAATTTACACCTGTAGCCAAAATGAACACAGTTTGTGCATAGTTACCTTTAGCTGCTAACTTGGATTGGCCATTACAATAATTTGATGTGAGGAACGATTTTCTACATGTTGAATTATTTAAAGAAATCTACATAGATCTCCTACCAAGATGCATAATACAAAAAAAGTGCAGCCAAAAGGTATACAGACCAAAGGAATCATTGTATAGGCGGAAAAAATCTCTAAGAGCATGGTTTAGAAGCTTCACAAAATCTATGATTGCCTTTGGCTATCATCAGAACAACTTAGTTCATACTATTTTCTTAAAACAATAGCAAGATAAGATCAATACATTCATTATATATGTGGATGACATGGTTGTCAAAAGGAATGACCCTAAAAAAGAAAGGCTTTACAAAATTACTTGTCCAAAAGTTTTTAAATGGAAGATCTAAGTGCTCCAAAATATTTTTTTGAGATTGAAGTATCTCAGTATAATAAAGGAATAGTTTTATCTCAAAGAAAATATACCTTACATTTACTAAATGAGACTGGTATGTTAGTATGTCAATCAGTTGACACACTAGTAAAAGAAGGCCTAAAATTGTGTGTTGAGTCCAATAAGGTACCATTTGATAAAAGAAGATATCAAAGACTTGTAGAAAGATTGATGTATTTGTCTCATACCAGACCATATTTAACTTGTGCTCTAAGTATTGTTAGCTAGTTTATGCACAATCTTGGAGAACAACATATAAATGCATTTATGCACATTTTGAGGTATCTAAAGTCTGCTCAAGGAAAAAAAGTATTTTTCATTAAAAATACAAAGTATCAAAATATATACAGATGTTGACTAGGCTGGTGATAAGGGTGACATGCGATCTACGTTTGGCTACTTCAACTTTGTAGGAGATAATCTTGTGACATAGAGAAGAAAGAAACAAAATTTTATAGCTCACTTAAGTGCAATAGTTGAATTTAGAGGTTTAACAAACATACTTTGTGAGACATTATGACTAAGATTCATCTTGCAAGATTTAGGTTTTCTTTCTAAACAATCTGTCCAAATATTTTGTGACAATTAAATAGCATGTGATATTGTATATAATCCAATTTAACATGACTATACAAATCACATCGACATGAACATATTTTTATCAAAAAAAAATTGGATGGAAAGATAGTGAAATACCTAAGATTCGTCAAAAGATCAGTTAGCTAAAATTCTCAACAAAATAGTCTCAAATCAAGTGTTCTTAAAGTTTTTAGACAATTTGGACATGTGAAATATCTATACACCAACTTGAGGAGTGTTGAGTTAGTTGCTATGTTTTGAAAGGTTGCTATCAATTATCATTAATAGAAAGAATTAATATGAATTAGGTGTTATGAATTTGAAGGGTTTAATTACACTTTATTTATGCCATGTATAAATACATACCAAGTATGAATGAAAAATATATTTTTCATAAAAAAATAGCCTAGACCTCCAATGAAATAAGATTAAAACAAACAAGGTTAGAAAATTAAATTGAGAGTCAAAAATATATAATTTTTGGAACAAATGCTATTTTATAACCAAAATATATTAAATCTTATTGTTCGCCACATACAAAGTGTGTGCAATGAATATACAAATATATGTATCGTAACAAGTAATATAATGATAATAAAAGATCATTTTTACGGGATTATTTTATTGGAAACTAATTTTTAAAACTAAAAAAATAAAAATCAATATTTTTTGTTGTTTTTATATTTTAAGGAAGAAAAATTAAAAAAACTAAAAGTAAATAACAATAATTAATTAAGTCAGATTTAATAACTAAGAAGATATAAAAAAATATCTAAGAATACTTAATCCCTCAATTTTCTAAACATATAAATCACTAAAATCCCCCCAATATAATTATCAATTAATTACATGATTAATTGAATCTAACTTAGCATGTATTCATCTTTCAAGTAAACTGCACACCATAGTAATTAATTTAATCATACTCTCATGTCAATTAAATTGTATACTACTCATTAAGTTCATCAATTATGGATCACATACATAAGAATCATACATCTCTACCTAGAAACTATGCATGTTATTTAATCAAAACAAACAATTAAATAATTCTCTCAAATTTATTTAATTGTATCAATAGATAAATTATTAGCCAAACAATTAATAACATAAGAATCAAATTAAATAATATAATTAAATTGAATTCATAATTGAGGTAAAATATTAGATCATCATATAGTGAAAATTGAGTTCATAAGATCCTTAGATTAAGAAATTAAGCAGATATAATTTTGTTCATAAAACTCATATTTTTCATAAAGAAGTATATAAAAATTGATAAAGAAAGGAGTAGAAGAAGAAGAAGAAATACAGTCAATCTTTTGAATTGTAGTACTAATCTCCTCTTGAATCTCCACCAAAATTGTATCTCTTTTTAAATTTTTCTATATTTTTCTCTCTTCTTAGCTCCAAAAATTGATCAAAATTATGCTAATGACAGCTCCTTAGGATTTATGGGGTGATTAAGGGGTTAAATATAGATCAAGTATAATCTAGACTGTCAGATCAGCTTCACATCAAGGGTTGAGATCAAAATAAGCAGAATTAACAACGCAAACCAATCAGAATCAAACATGTGGCACATGAGAATAAATGGGGAAATCAGAGAGTAACGCGTGGCAGGGAAGATCTGTCCGGGTCAACAATTACTAAGTCAGTGCTAGTTGGCGCAATATGATTTGCGAAAATAGATGGCATGGTGTGCTAATGGAACGACTGGACAAATGAGGTCACGATGCGTGGTGAGCACGTTGACTAAGTAGAATGAAGTTGGGATGAACGTTGTACTGACACGTGGTGATGTACTATGTCACTCCTCACACACGACGATCGATGATTGGTGGTCTTTGCTTTCGTGGTGTCCGTGTGGCTTACCTAGTCAGTTGTTCTGCGCCATGTGGTAGTTCGTAATTAGTAATGCGTTAAAAATTCATAAAAATTCCAAAAAATTCCATATATTATATTTTTATCCTTTTCTATTAAAAATTTTATATTTTAATATTTTTAATCCAAAAATACTATATATTAAATAAAATAAATTAATATTAATTAAAAAATATATTAATGATTTTTATAAAGTTATCACTTATAAAAAGCTTTAGGGTCTCAAACTCAAATTTGATGGAAGCAGATTACATTGATGAATGAATTTAGTGGGTGCGTGGTTTTTTTATAGGAAGTATCCAAGATGACTCAAATTCTCTCTTAAATGTAAAAAACAAAAAAAAAACGCTTGTGGCTAGGAATTTTTGTGCTTATTTTTTAGAAAAACGGACGTAAAGTTTTTTTAAAGATTAAAAATATTTTCCCTAAAATATTTGATATTTTCGAACAATTTGAGCTTGTTTTATTACCTAAAATTTATAACTACACACAAGTCCATTGTCACGTGGACTAAAAGTAAAATATAACTCTATAAAATAGAGAAATTAATACAACTAATTATTAATCAATCAAAGACTATAATATTAGATAAGAATAGTATTTATAGTTATTAAATATAAGTATCAAATTAAAAATTGTATACTTAAATCAAAATATAACTATTTTTGTTAAGTTTTGAAAAAATAAATGACCGATGGTATTCATTCATAAGTTCGTAAGTAAAGGACTTGGTCTCTTCACTTCTCATCTTCTCAAGTACGGTGTCCCGCATGTAGTAAAAGTAACCTAAGAAGTTCATATACAAAGTCATAATTTTCATAAATATATATAAACATATATTTTCAAGTATAAAATTATTAAAAAAAGATTACAAACTTTTAATGAATAATTAAGTAACTTATTGTAATTTATCTCTAGAAAGAATCAATCAAAATTTGTAATAATTATGGATGTTCAATCCCAAAAAATTAACTATAAGATTAATAACATTTATAATTCTTATAAAATTTAATATATTATATTTAATCAATATAAAATATTAACTCTAATATATTCTTTATTTCTTGCAAAAGTTATTATTTTATACTTTTGATATATTTTAATATATTCTTAGATTATTTATTTATTTTTTCTTCAAATGAATTACACTTAGAGGGAGGCATTAGAGTATAAATATCTCACATTATTTAAGTATAATATTAATGTCTAGTTTATAATTATGAGAAGTTATCTTTGAGATTAATCTTTTAAGATTGAAAGACTCATAGTTTTTATAACTTTGACATGATATTAGAGTTAAAAAATACATATTAGTGATCTAAGAACATAATAAAACACACTAAAAATAATGCATTTTATGAGAAAATGTGAAAGTTAATATCATTTAAATATAATATTATAATAAAGTTTATAATAATCGTAAGTATATTCATCCATTACGTTAACATTTTAGGATCGAAAGACATATAATTATTATTAATTTTTATATAATACCTACCTAGAATATCATTTAATTATTTTAGAGGTTAAATATAAAATAACAAACATAATATATAAATACAAAAACATATGCGAGTAAATTTAAGCACAAAAACTGCCTGATAAGGAAAGTAATGAACGGATGGGGTAAGGCTTAATCAATTTGATGGAAACATTGCATCCATTTATATTTATGAATTATGATCCCTTTGTTACGCATCACCTTGTTTTGTTATAAATAGAGCAAATTACTATAGTATACAAAGGATCACGTTATTACCAAAATAAGGGAATATACAAAATTAAAAAAGAAGAATCAAAGAATGGATCATGTCGAGAGCGACATGAGATTTTATGAGAATTTTATTGGAAGCAAGGCAACCTAAGACAGGCTTTGTTCTGTATTAGGCCAACCCTCTATAGTTATGATCATGAGTCATGACGAAAAATTAAAAAAAAAAGTTAGGTGTTGATTTGATCCTTTCTCTGTTATTGACCAATTTTAGTCTCCCAACTTACAAAAATTGGTACAAATTAAGTCATTTAAAATATTAATTGATATTTTTTAAATATTAATTGATTTAAAAAATATATAAAAAGAATAGTCACATATGTGATAGGAAATAAAGTTTTTTTCTACTACTAAATTACTTGTACGATGCTCGGACATGTCTACTCATGTGGATCGGTATGTACGGAACGCAAACAATCATAGCTATATATATTTAAATAATAATAATCACATGGTTTTATTTTTAATATTTATCGAAAAAGATATATACTTTAATAAAATTAAAAGTTAATATAATTTTTATTTTATTATATTATTTAAAATAATAACATTAAATTTTATCTTTTAATTATTTATCATATGTTTCTAAGTAAAATAAATAAAATCCAATCTAATTATTCAAAATATTGTATATTTTATTATTAAAAATGTATTTTTTATATAATTATATATATAATAATAATAATAATATATGTTTGGTTTTGGTTAACCATAATTACAAAATTGTAATAATTATTCTCGTTTCATATCTTATTGGTTATAATTATATAAAAAAAATCGTCTAATATTTAAACATAATCATAATTTTAATTATTTACGGTTAAAATATAAATCCTTAATTGATCCTATATTAGTGTACCAATTCTTCGCTGCAGCATTGAAATGGATTTTCGCTGCCCAAAAGAAAAACCGCCTGGAAGTCCGAACTCGTATTTGGACAATTTATTACATGATATATAAAACAAAGATTTCCTTATTGCTCTAAATTAAACAATATTCCCATTTAATTTGAGAAATTTGATTAGTGACCACATATCAAAGATTAAACAATCATAACTATTTCATAACAATTTTAGATATATTTAGGCAAACAATCATAACTATTTCGTAATAGTTTTAGATATATTTAGATAATAATTGTTACTTATAAATGAATAGTGGTTTTCTTAAGATTTATCAAGTCTTTTTATTTTTAATATTTATTCAAAAGGATATATATTTTAAAAAAAATAAATATTAACATCATTTTTATTTTATTATATTATTTAAAATAATGACATTATTTTTTATCTTTTAACTGTTTATCACATGCTTCTAAGTAAAATAAAAAATATAAAAGTAAGAATATATAAAATTCAATCTAATTATTCAGAGTATCGTGTATTTTATTATTAAAAGTTTATTTTTTATATAATTATATAAACTAATAATAATATTAGTATATGTTTGGTTTTGGTTAACAATAGTTACAAAACTGTAATAATTATTCCCGTTTCATATCTTTTCGGTTATAATTATATAAAAAAAATCGTCAAATATTTACAAATAATCATAATTTTAATTATTTACAGTTAAAATATATATTCTTAATTTATCCTATACTAGTGCACCAATTCTTCTACTAGTATTCCTATTATCCAACGTTATTAAATTTGGACAATTTATTATATGATACATATATGCAACCAAGATTTCCTTATTGCTCCAAATTAAACAATATTCTCATTTAATTTGCGAAATTTGATTAGTGACCAACTATCAAAGATTAAATATATATTTTAAATTTTTTTCAATAAAACTTGAAAAAAAACGAGATCTTGGGAACCGAAGTATAAGGGAACTAAAATCATACCAAACCAAATAATATGATAACTTAATCGGTACCAAATCAATAATATAGGAATTAATGAAATAGTAGTATAAGAATAATGGTATCCGAATCTAATTTTTTCGTGGGTGAAAACGTTAAAAATATAACCAATACCCATTATTAATTAATCACTTAACTATCATGTGCAAAAAAATCCCCCAATTTTGAAGTTATATGGTGTTAAAATTTAATTATTTAGTTACTGATGCGTTAAAACAAATAAAACGGTCAAAGTTTTATAAGTTAGAAAAGTAATATGGCAAGTATGAAAACTTCATTGCCTTTCTTGTGTTTGTTTTTTATTTAAATCAATTAATGTTTAAAATTACATTAACCGTATCATTTTTGTAAGCTAAGATACTAGTTGTTAACTTTTTCATTTGGTAAAAAAAATCAAACTTTTAAATCATAAATATAGTCTCAACTTTTAAAACTTTACATATAATTCTAAAATGAATTATGATTCACAAATATAGATATCCTATGTGTGAATTTGTAACTAAATTATAGGGTTTAAAAATTTAAGAATCTATATATAAAATTTTGAAAATTTGAAGATTAAATTGTAGGGTTTAAAAGTTTAATTACTTATATATGAATTTATTAAAAGTTTTAAAAATGGTATAAAGTGGTTAAGGCTTTATATTATAATAACTATTATTCGAAAAATTTCCAAACATGAGTTGCTTATCACTATAAAGTAGGTTTTAAGATTAATGTGATGTTAAAATAAACCTAAAGTTTATCTAGAACACAATATGCTTGAAATTTTGGCAAAGTGGTCGATTAGGAGTTAGGATTATTCTAAAAGGATACATAGAATCCCTATGGACAAAAGCTTCTTTGAACAAGCTTCTTTGGAAAGGCCAAGTTAACTTTGATAAAAATAATAAAGGCCCTATTTATCCAAGAGTTACAAACTTAAGCTGTTATAACATAAATATTATTTCAAATCTCTTGTATATTTATTGTTTATTTGTAGTTTATACAATGACATAATAGAATTGAGTGGAAGAGAATTGGACTCAAAGATCAGGATGGCAAAACAAATTAGTGATGACACTCTTGAATCAAAACAATATATATATTTTGTAACGCAGTGTTGGGAAGACCTTGAAACAAATCAGATTATTAGAGTTAAATACAAGGAAAATTCTAACTTACATCCAACTGCAAGGTACATTCAATCATAATCAAACAAATAACACTTATCTTTTTCTTTCAAATAAAAATTATTGGCAATTTTTCTATTAGAAAAAGAGGCTAAAAAAAATGTAAAGTACCTTATCTAATTTCATAGTTTGGTGGAATCTGCAATCCATTCCCCTCCATTTTGAATATGAAAAATCTATTTACTATACATCGTAGGATTACAACAATTAATATAATAGATAATTATAAATGTATTACCACAATTGATATGATAGATAATTATAAGTTGAAAAAAGTAAATTCTATTATTTTAGCAAATAATTATTTACCACGTCAATTATAATTGTAATATAATTTGTGATAGAAACAAGTGTTATTTGATTAGTAACAAAATGTGTCATTTAAGTCAATATGTAAAGTCTATTTTCGAAGAAAACTGACTTATAATCAATTTAAAGTCAATTCGGTGAAAAACCGACACTACATGTAGCGTTAGTTAACGTGTTGAACCGACACTACATCCTACGTATTAACCGATGCTACGTAAAATTACTCATTAATTTTATTATTTTAACAGTTTTTAAAATTGAAATTACACAATACAATTTTTTTTGGTCAATTATTATTTTATTTGAACTGCTTAAAATTGAATTTGGATATATAGTATAATTTTTTCTTTTTTTTTTAGTCAATTAGTTTTTAAAATTATATAATTTATAGAATTTTGTGTATTTTTTTGGATACTTTTATGTACATTTTTTCATACGTAGTTATCGAATTTGGATTGCATGAAAAACACAATATAGAAAAGTTTTCAAAAAATTATAAAAGGTCTATAGTTAAAATCTTAAAAATAATTGACCAAAAAAATGAAAAAAAAATTGTATTGTTTAATTTCAACTATTAAAATAAAAACAATTAACAAGTAATTTTACGTAGCGTCGGTTAACACTTAGAACTGACGCTACGTCCTCGTGTATCGTTGGTTCCACATGTTAATCAACACTATCCACACAATTTTTTCCTTTTCTCTTCTTTCTCCTCCATTAGAAACATCATTTTTAATTTGCAGCACCCAAAAACTCAAAACCGAGCTTCACCACCTCCACTCTTTTGCATTTTTTGGTCACCTACGACCACCGTTTTCAATGTCGTTTAGTGGGTTTTCTTCCTCTCCAAATTATCTTTCAGATCCCCTATTTTTTTGAGCGAAATACTCAAATGTACATAAAAAGAACACTTTAACTTGAGGGGGTCCTTTTATGGGCAATTAATGATTTTGCTGCCTATAGGAACTTATCAGAACATGCAACAAAAGGTTATAAGGGATGCCCTATATGTAGTGATGGCACTTCTGTAAATTATCTTGTTCATAGACAAAAGATGTCTTATAGAAGACATAGAAGATTTTTTTCATCTGGACACAAGTTTAGATACCAAAAGAAACTATTCGATGGTGAATAAGATCATGATCATGCACCCCGAACTTTGCGAGGTGTGGAGATATTAAGGTAATTGAATGGTATGACATTCAAACGATATGAAAAGATGAAAAAAAGAATATTCACTAAGGTAGGGAAACAAAAGAGGTCAACTAATAAAAGGGGTGAAAATGAAAATGTTATTGAATTTGTAGACTATGGTTGTTGGAATAAAAAATCAATATTTTGGGAATTACCTTATTGGAAAGACCTACACATTCGTCACATCTTAGATGTCATGCACATTGAGAAAAATGTATGTGAGAATTTGATTGGTACATTACTTAATATACCTGGAAAAACAAAGGATGAAATTAAAGCAAGACTAGATTTAAAGAAACTAGGCATACAACCTGAATTGGCACCAAGGTTGGAAAATGATAAGAATCAAACATACTTACCACCAACATCATATACAATGTCAACAAAAGAGAAGGGTGTGTTTTGTAAATGTTTAGCGGGTATGAAAGTTCCTGATGGTTACTTGTCCAACTTAAGAAATTTTGTGTCTATCACTGATAAGAAACTTTATGGATTGAAATCACATGACTTTCATATCTTAATGCAACAATTATTACCAGTTGCTATTAGATCAATTCTTCTAAAACATGTTCGATTATCAATAATTCATCTTTGTTCATTCTTCAATACAATATGCAAGAAATCTATATCAATTGGCGAGTTAAACACTTTATAGAAAGATGTTGTAGAGACTTTGTGTCTAATTGAAAAATATTTTCCTCCTTATTTCTTTGATATAATGATTCACTTGTGTGTTCATTTAGTTCGAGAGGTTTAATTGTGTGGTCCTACTTACTTAAGGTGAATGTATCCTTTTGAGATATATATGCAAGTGCTTAAAAGATATGTAAATAATAAAAATCGACCTAAATGATGCATGGTGGAAAGTTACATTGCTGAAGAGGTGATTTAGTTTTGTTTTGAATATTTTATTGGTTACAATGAAATTGGGAATCCTACGCACAAGTTTTTCTTAGAAAATCACATGATCCAAGTAGGCAACTCTATGCTTGGTGGAAGTAAGAAATTGTTTATTGATCACACTCGACGGGAAAAAGCACACTGAGTCATTTTGGTAAATAATAATGAGGCACAACCGTATATAGAGTAAGTGATGTTTAACCTTTCCATTTATGCAAAAATTATTTTTTATTTAACTATTAATGATGATATCTACTTGATATATCTTTAATAACATTACAGAATGCATTTAAACTTACTAAAGATCGTTCCTCGTTATAAAAAAAAGGAAGAGAAAAATGGTTAGCTCATTAATTGGTTTTGTAACCATGTAAGTGTCACATACAAGAATTCATCGGTACTTCTATGCAATGTTTTAAAATTTTGCTTTAAACACATTTCATGTTTTTATATGGATTGATTCGAGTTGAACTCAACAAACCCAAACATAAAATAATAGAAAGTTTAGAATGGCTTACACATGGTCCAAAATTGATGTCAAATCATTTTCTAGTTTCACAATTAATGGATCGAGGTTTACGACTCAAGCAAGGGACAAAGTCCGAGTAAATTAGAATAGTGGTGTGAAGATGGTTGCAAAAACTATGCAATTTTCTAGTTCAAAAGATGATAATCTTGTACTTTCTAATAGAACATATTATGGTATAATTCAAGAGATTTGGGAACTCGATTATGAGGTCTTCAATGAAACAATATTCTTGTGTGATTGGGTCAAAGATGTTATCAATGTTGTATATAAAATAGATGATTTTGGATTTACACTTGTAAATTTATCCAAGATAAGTCACACTGATGATCCTTTCATGTTAGCACTTCATGCAAAACAAATATTTTATGTGAGCGATCAAATTGACACAATATGGTCTATTGTGTTAACGCCTCCACAAAAAGAGTTTTACCATTGTAATTCCTTAGAAGATGATGAGCATATGCTTGATATATTATCCAATATTAGTCATTTCTCAAACAAATTGCCTAATGTATGTGATGATCTAGTTGATGTCGATGATTCTTCGACATAGACTCGAAGTGATTGAAAAGGAATATATGTATACGATTGATCAACAACCTAATTAAACATAATGTATGTTCTATATTGTTCTTATAACTCTTGGATGTTTATATATATGTATGGAGTTAAAATTTTCAATTAATTTATATTTCATCATTGTTTGCAAATATTTCATGGATCCTAGGGTACCAGAGCTTGTACATCCAAATGATCCATTGGGGCATTTGAAAAGAAGGGGTTGGGCGAATATACCTAATGCTCCACTTAACCCAGATGATAGAGTACCCGTTCTATTTGATGCTACTGGTAATCCAATAGGAGAAAATGGCCAACAATTGAAATCCTCTATTGGTAGACTTGTGAAGTCAAGTATACCAATCAATATAAATGATTGGACTCAGGTTGACAAAGTTGAAAAGTTGAAAATATGGAAAACCATTTGTGTAAGTCTCTTATATTTTATAACTAATTACATATATTATATCTTTTTTGTATTATATCTAATCTTTTGTAGTGTGTTTTTATAGAATTGTTATAAAGCCGATGACACTTAGAAGAGCATGTATTATAAGTTTGCAAATAAGGCGTGGAAGGAATACAAAACTTCCAGATTGGTAGAAATTATATGTTCATATTTGGAACCATTTGATGAAGTAGAGCTCTACAAAATCCCTAAAGGACACCCATGGATTACACCTCAAGTTTGGAAAGACTTCATGGATTATAGACATATGAATGAATTTCAAATTATTTGGGAAGAACATTAGAATATGCAAATGCATAATACTCTTCCTAATCGTACTGGGAAGTCTTCAAATCTTGAAGTTAGATATAGAATGGTATTATTAATTTGTGTTAATTTATAAATATTTTTATATTTATTTTCCTTAAATTTAAGTTGATGTCATGATTAATAAATTTATTTAATTTATGTAGGAAGCTGAATTGGTTAGACCGATTACCCGATCTGAAATAGAAACAAAGACTCCCAAAATGAAGAAGTCAAGACCAATGACTAAGTGAGGAGAAAAACAATTAAATAAGTTGGTTAGTAATTTAACTTGACACAAAGTCCTTATGATTTTTAATAATTGATGTTATAATGTATGATATGTTTGTTTGCTTTATTATTTGTAGAGAGTTGTTCAAGAACAAATATCCAGGGGTAAAATAATCGAATAGCCAGGGAGAGATGCTATATATCTTACATTTGGACGTGAGCATCCTAGTCGTGTTAGGGGAGGTAGCCAACATGATGGTTATATGGAGTATTTTAACATTTCAAAACAAAATCCTCAGATGGTGAGTAAGGAGAAGTACAATAGAATTGAAGAAGAACTCAAATTATTTAAGGCCTCAATGTTAAGTGATATTGCCATTTTAAAAGAATATTAATCACAACACATGTCAAGTATGACATTATACTACAATCAAGGCATGCCATATTGGCCAGGCATGCCACCATCCATACTAGGTATGCCACCCATGCAATCTCATGGTGCCCAACCTATATCCAATATGGGATATAGTCATCCTATTGGTCCTCCCTTTATGACAGAGATGCAGATGCAATCAGGTAGTGATTCATTTTCCCCAATGCAATATGTGCATTCTTACCATTAATCACATCACGATGAACGTTTTGATGAGAATGTACTTCCAATAGCTACCCCACATGGAGTTCTCCTCTATTTGATGAATTATTTGCGGTACAATTTTAAGTTTATGTAGATAATATATTATTTTATTTTTTATTATATAGTTTATTTATTATATATAATGCTTAAATTTTTTACAGATTATGAAATATTTGTTGAAACATCCTTCATCAATGGACTTTGTTGCTATTGGAACGGTACAACAATTGAGTGATGATCAGATGATTCATAATCAATATTTTCCAAATTATTAGAAAATAGTAATTGATCAATCATTGCTCTATGATTGTCCACTGCCTGTGCCTTCTGATGCTACCACAGTCCAAGAGGTAGTTGGACAATATGTGGCTTGGCCGTCGATTCAAGTTGTGATAATTTTTGACATGGTACTATTTTTTTACTTAAAAGATAACACTTTTTTACTACTATTATTTTTTTATTCTTTTATTGTTACTTACATACATAATACTTTTTCTTTAGTCTATTATACTAGAACTAGTAAATACGGCACATTTAAGAGATACAAAGCAAGTATCTCGTGCTAAATCTATGTCTAGTGGCCAATTATCGCGCACTAAGTCATTCAAGAAGAAGCCTTGGAAAAAATATAGTTATGATTATGCTTTAAACTTCATCAGAAAACTTGGCGCTTTGATGACTATTGTTGTTTGGGCATCTAGCATAAATGATAGATGAACTGTGCCACCTTGAATAGAAATTTCTGTTGTAGACATCGGCCAAACATATATATCGATCAAGTGCATATTGTAGCTATTTGAATATCAAATGATCGATTTAATTATAATTCAAGTGTGGATAAGGTGAGTCCTCAATTAGTAAATAACTTTCATTTATGTAGAACATATATATTTATATTTATATTATCTAATTGTTTATATATATTTCTTTTATATAGGGCATGTTATTATCGACTTCAACATAATTACTCATCACATTTAGCAATATTCTATGATTCTTCATTTGTCAATCAATATTAAGAGAAGGATGTTAGCATCAAAGCTAAAAAATTATGTGATAGAGCATTAATGCTTAACAGAAATCATAAGTTCATAATCTATTGGCCACTAAGGTTTTAACAAGGCTAAGATCATTGGATGTTGGTAATCCTTGATCTGTTCAATAATCATGTTTGGTACTATGACTTAGCTTCCATAGAACTGAGTAAAGATACAAAAACAATTGTTGAAATGTAAGAGTTATTATAGCTAGCTATTTTTCTTCTATTTTTCTTTGTAATATTCAATCAAAAACTAATCGTTATAAACTTTGATAGTGCATGGAAGCTATGGAACAAGTTTAGGGGCATTGCCCTTAAAAAATCTCATAAGCTTACATGGCACAAAGTTATGGTATGTACAAGTAAATATTAATAATTTTATTAGTTTTTCTATTGAATAATAAAGATGTTCGAATATGAAAAATCATGTACACTTTGTTTTTGTAGGTTCCACAACAAAATGATGGAGTCATGTCTAGTTATTATGTCATGAAGTTTATGAGAGAAATAATCACAAATATCAAAATTTTAATTGAAGATGTGGTAATTTCTTTTACCAATATACATTTTTAACATATATGAGTTATTTTTTGTGAATTCATGAAATTACATTCTTATTTTGAATTTAAATACATGTAGTTCTTTGGTTGGAACAAGACGTGCTATTACCCGCAAATTTTTGATGATTTACGAGAAGAATGGGCAGAACACATGGTTCAAATTATATCATCATAAGAAGATTCAAGAAAATATTATGATGATCTTGAATAGCATATGACAACATAATGATAATTTTTATAATGTTTTAATTTCTCTATTCCTGTGTCTGAAATCCCTTGTTTGATGGATATTTATATGCTTATGTATTTAGGGGAATGAATTGCTTTATGTACCTAATTTTTGCCCAAACTTCATCTCATCTCTCTTGCCTAGTTCCCTTATGACAACATCATGGTAATCACTGGCCAACCAAATACAAGAAAACCACCAAAAATCATCATTCTAGTGTAATATCATGAATTCACAACATCATGGGTCGGTTGAGTTTTGGTACCCATAAACTTATAGAACAACTATTTTTTGCCCAACCAACCCAAGTAATAAATCAGAGTTACACTTGACTTCATATTTAGAGCTCATTATAGCATTAAAAATACTAGCTTGATTCCAGATAGCTTCATATTTATAGACAAAAGATTAATACATTGCTAATATGATTTTGAAGGGATAAGATTATTATTATATCACTCGAGTGTCGATGTGGTAATTTCTTCTACTAATCTTTTAACATATATAAGTTATTTTTTGTGAATTCATGATATTACATTCTTATTTTTAATTTAATTACTTATATTTCTTTGGATGGAACAAGTGGGGCTATGATATGCATATTTTTTATGATTTACAAGAAGAATGGACAGAACACTTTGTCCAAATTATAACATCAGGAGAAGAATATGATGATCTTGAATAACATAGGATAACACCATGGTAATATTTATAATGTTTTAATTTCTCCATTCATATCTCTATGAAGTTTAGACTACCTATTTGATAGATATTTACGTACTCATGTATTTAGGGGAATGAATTGTTATATGGACCAGTTGTTTTTTGTCAAATTTCTTTGTCACTATGTTGTTGATTCTAGGCCAACCAAGCTTGATCTCCTTGAAATAAAGTAGGAATATCACAAAATCCATAACACTTTGACGACATCATTTTATTTGTAATTTTAGTTAAATATATATGTATTGTATATAAATTATTTTTTTGTAATAAATTTAATTATCAAGTAATTAATTGTATTTAATTTTTAAATTATTTGTATTATTATTTAAACTTTATTAAATAGATTTTGGTTTTTTTTTCTATATGTGATTGAATACAAGTAGAGTAAAAAAGAGTAATATATATATTAAAGTTGGTTCAACGCATGAACTGACTTTAAGGCTTAATGCTTATCCAAGGTTTTGTAAAATTCTTCGTGCAGAATATTGACCTATACAAGAGTTCCACCTACATCTCCACCATACCTTCCATGAGTTCTCTAAGTTATACTAGTCCAAACAACCCAACTAATATAGCTCAACTCGCTAACCTCAAAATTGGTATAAGTTTGCTGAATATAATTTCACACATGTCTACAAATAACATGTAATTCAATTTAGGGAGTAAGAGTGCACAAAAAGATAATTCTCATACCTCCCTAGTAGCCTTGTATTCCCAAAGTGCATAAGTGATACTATCAGCACATCAATCACATAGAACCCATTAGGGACTACTAACAACCTTCTTGTGAAATAAATTGACTTGTACAAGCAAAATATTATTATATGCTACTCAAATAAACACTTTAACCTTGTTTGTGACACTTAAGCACCAAATTTTCCTCCACCAAGATTGCTTCGATAAAAAGCTTGAGCTGGCTCCATACACACCTCTCATAATTAAACATTATTTTTCTTTAGCTAGCTAATAATCACTCTTAAGTATAAAACTATTATATGAAGCCCATATACTCCAGCTGTTATAACATAAATATTATTTCAAATCTCTTGTATATTTATTGTTTATTTATAGTTTATACAATGAAATAATAAAAGTGGGTGGAAGAGAATTCGACTCAAAGATCAGTATGGCAAAACAAATTAGTCACGACACTATATATATATATATATATATATATATATATATATATATTGTGACGTAGTGTTGGGAAGACCTTGAAACAAATCAGATTATGAGAGTTAAATACAAGGAAAATTCTAACTTACATCCAAATGCAAGGTACCTTAAATCATAATCAAACAAATAACTCTCATTTTTTTCTTTCAAATAAAAATTATTGGCAATTTTTCTATTAGAAAAAGAGGCTAAAAAAATGTAAAGTACCTTCTCTAATTTCATAATTTGGTGGAATCTGCAATCCATCCCCTCCATTTTGAATATGAAAAATCTATTTACTTACATCGTAGGATTACAACAATTAATATGATAAATAATTATAAGTGTATTATCACAATTGATATGATATAAAATTATAAGTTGAAAAAATAAATTCTATTATTTTAACAAATAATTATTTACCACATCAATTATAATTGTAATATAATTTGTGATAGAAATAAGTGTTATTTGAATAGTAACCAAATGAAAACCTTTGCTGGAAAAACACCACCTCATAATTGCTGTTAGCTTTATTCACAACGACTTGACATTATTTTTTTAGTCTATTTAATTATTCACGAAGATCATTTTATACATATATTTGTGTACCAGTTTTATCATATTTATAATAAGTTATTATTCCTTATATGTTATATGAGTTTATCTTGTGCTATATAGGTGTTAAAGGAATAAATGAGCAGAAAGATATAAAAAGTGTATTTAGAGCAAAAATATGATACTTGATCATTCTAGCTTTCATCGAGAATGATCAAGGAGTCAAGAGAAGAATAGAAAACAAGTTTCAATCAATCTAAAAAAACTTGATCAAGTGCTCTCCAGTTAGAAATCACACATGTTAGAGTGATTGATCGTGCAGTCTAGTCAGAAAATTACATTTGACATTTTTCAACACCAACTTTCAATCCTTGCCATTGGATTAAGCAAATTTTAATTCAATTCGGGTTAGGCTCAAAACACTCTATATAAACAACCCAAGGGACCTTCAAAACATAACAATTACAATAAGGAACAAGATAGATCAAATAACACATCTAGGAAAACTTTGAAGAAGATTTTGAAGATCTTTATATGCTTTTCGTAATATTCTTCTTTATAGTTTCAATTATTATAATGATGATTCTTGTAGAATCAATTTCTAGTTAATTTTAATAATGTGATTGTGAGAAATTTCAAGCACTTGACTATGATTTAATTAATTTAATGTCATGAATAATTTTAATTTCAACTCTTGGTTCTTGAAATGTTCAATTCTATGTTAATATTCTTATTTAAGGTGATACCTTGTGGCTATTTTCACAAGTAGGGTTAAACGCCTACGTTAAAGGTTAAATAATTGTTTTAATATTTTCTAATTTAGTTATCATCTTGTTACAAAAGTAATTCCCGTTCATTAAACAGATGACACATCCAAAGGATAGCTATACAAAGTAAAAACTCCAATGAACATATATATCAGACCACCAAACCATATCAGTAACATATTCCATAGCACATTTGACCATAGATTGAATAGGAAAATTTTGTTCACGAGGCATAAAATGGAAATGAAAATTTCTATTCATAGATAATAGCCTAATCTCATTTACTATAAGATCATTTAGAAAAAAAAAATAAAGACCACTATATTTAAAAAGATTAATGGCTATAAGATGACCAAACTCAAAAATAGTATCTATCCATCCAAAAACATAGGTAGTGTTGACAACTCATATCAAGGCATGTAGTTCAACACATAACATAGAACATACCTCTCTCTTGGGACTTGTAATAATAAATATCACCTTATAATTATCATCTCTCACCACCATACCCTTATTAATTATTTCATCTTTACTATTTAAACTTGCATCATTATTAATCTTCACAAAACCACATCAGGTTTCTACCATTTAGCTTACCACAATCCCTAGTTTTAATAGAGGAAAAGGCTTAATTCTTATCCAAGCTTTTGTAAAATTCTTCATGCAGAATATTGACCTATACAAGAGTTCCACCTACATCTTTGCCATCCCTTCTATGAGTTCTCTAAGTTATACAAGTCCAAACAACCCAACTAATATAGCTCAACTCGCTAACCTCAAAATTGGTATAAGTTTGTTGAATATAATTTCACATGTCTACAAATAACATGTAATTCAATTTAGGGAGTAAGGGTGCACCAAAATAATATTCTCATATCTCCCTAGTAGCCTTGTATTCCCAAAGTGCATAAGTGATACTATCAGCACATCCATCACATAGAACCCATTAGGAACTACTAACAACCTTCTTGTGAAATAAATTGACTTGCACAGGCAAAATATTATTATATGCTACTCAAATAAACACTTTAACCTTGTTAGTGACACTTAGGCACCAAATTTTCCTCCACCAAGATTGCTTTGATAAGAAGCTTGAGCTGGCTCCATACACACCTCTCACACTTAAACATCATTTTTCTTTAGCTAGCCAATAATCACTCTTAACTATAAAACCTATTATCACATCTGAATCAAATCAACTTATTAACATGATGAAGCCCATATAGAGGAAATATTAGAATAGCCTCAACATCCAAAGAGAATAAATTATCCCTAATAAAATTCTCACACCAAGGACCAGCATAACTTATAAGCACAAGCACAAACACTAAAGTGTTAGCCCCCAAATTCTTAGGGGAAATGACTTTATAAGGATCAGAGTTGAAAAGCCTATCATCCTTATAAATTTTGATACTCATCCTATTACCCACTCTCCAGTTCCAATCCTTTAGACTTAAATCTCTCTCTAAGCAACACTTTTCCATATGTAAGAAGAAAAATTAGGCACCTTGGCAGAAAGGAAAGTAGATTTAGAAAAATACTTGCCTTTTAAAATCCTTGCTACCACAGAATCACTATTCTATAAAAGTCTCCAACTATTCTTAGACACTAAGGATTGATTGAAAGAAAACAAATTCCTAAGACCAATACTTTCTAGAGCCTTATGTTTACAGAACTTATACCAAGCCATCTAGTTTATGGCCTTCCTATCCAAGTTATATCCCCACTAAAACTTTATCATTAGGCTTTATAATTCATTACAAAGGCTCAATAGAAATTTGAAATATCTCATCAAATATGTTAGTGTATCTTGAATGACTGATTTAAGTAAAATTTCCTTACTAGCCTTTGATAATGACTTCTTTTTCCAACTCTTTAGTTTTTTTTTGAAACACGATCATTTAATTGACCAAATAGTTTTCTATTATTTCTTCCTATAATAGCAGGAAATCAAATGTCACTTGTGGTAGTTAACAATGAGATTACAAAGCACATTTTGGGCCAACAATTTCATTGATTGAATCGTATAGGAACTAAAGAACATAATTGATTCAAATAAATTAATTCTTAAACCCAAAGAAATATTATATTGCTTGAGAATTATCTTTATATTGCTACATCCCAACCTAATAAGTTCCATAAAGATAAAGTTGTCATCTACAAAGAATAGATGAGTGATTTTAGGAAAACTTTTGGCTACTATCACATGTTTAATTAAATTCATCCTTCCAACCCTTCTTAAAAGTCTAGAGAAACCCTCAGCCACTATAATGAAGAGATAAGAAAGAACATATCCACTTCTCTCAAACCTCTAGTTGGCCTAGAGGGATCAAATTTCACACTGTTGATGATAAGTGAGTACAAAACCAAGGTAACACAATTCATTATAAGCTTTATCCAATTGGTAGCAAAACCAAATTTAATAAAGATGAACTCCTTAAATTTCCATTCAAAATGGTCATAGGCTTTTGATAAGTGCTCAAAAGCACTTAATATATCATGATCTTATACATGTTAAGTGATTATATAGATTTTTATTTGCTTGCTTTACTATAATTTTATGCAACTCTATTTTTTAAGAATCGCGTGTATATTTTATATTTAAAATTATTAAACTTGAAGAATTATAGTTGAAGCACCTATTACAACTTAGAAGATTAAAAATAAAATATTTGTAAAGTAGTATATATTTTTAAAATTGAAAAAAGAAAATACAAGAAATATTAGAGTTTCAAGTGATGTAGATTGAAGTGTGTAGTGACATGAATTTATAGTGAGTCGTCGCACGAGGTGAAAGGGAAAAATAAAATGTGTCCTAGATATGATGCGGATCGTGGTGTGAAAGCATTGTGTGCTATGATACGAGGTTAGATAATCATGCCCAAAACTGTGTACATGTTGTGTGTACCGTGACGAGAAAAGTTTTATGCCATGATGCCAAGTTAAATTTTTCACATTTTTTTTTCCTTTTCTAATCCTGTTAGTGGGACCCTATTTTTATTTTAAAAAAAATATCCTTGAATCAAACAGCTCTCTTAGCAACTAATTTCTTAGTCTCTTTTGATCTTTTCTTTTCTTGTATTAGTTTGAAGTTCTTTTCTCAATTAAGAGTTTGACAAAATTTTGGTTTATATAATAGTTTTAACTTCAATTCAATACAATTCTGTTTGGTGATTTTTTAGAGCATAAACAATTCTAAAATAATAATGTTGAGGTATATTTAAATTTATTCTTTTCATATTATCTCTAAGTTTTCTTTTACATGCTATATGTTTAATTTATTGATCATTAATTAACCTATGCATATCTGGTTGTAGATAAAATGGAATATTAGTAATGTTATTATGCTTGAAAAAATATTTAAATGGATTAAACATTTTTATAAAATGAATTAAGTTTTATTTTATCATCAATAGTAAAACCAAAATTTGTTAAAGAAGTATGTTAACTCATTACTTTTTTAAAATAAACAAAGAGGTTAGATTTAAGATTTAAATTATTTGAATCTAATTTAGACTAATACTCACATATATTAATTAATTGCAGTCTAAATCTATTTTGAAGCATGCCTATTTCAAAATTTTATAAAAATTATTATTGAAGATATATTGATGACATATCCTTCATAATAGAAAATCAAAGTATTTGCAAAAGCATTGAAAAATCAACAGAAGTTAATAAAGATTTTATACTAGAAAAACGGATGGAATTTAATGATAGACATGAGAGGATTACTAATTTAATAGCAATACTGGGATGACAAAATTTTGTAAAGGAACAAGAGGCTACTATTGAATCTCTAGCTCGGGAATTCTATATGAATTTTCCCAACGTTCTTTGTGATAAAGTTTTGGTTAAGAATGTACTAGTTCCATGTGGACCAAATGATATAAATGCTTACTAATATTTGTTGCAAACTAGAGTAAGTGAGTATGAGCAGTATATTAATAATATGTAATATTAGAAACCTTAACTGTATAAGGTACTAAACGGATTATTATTGGTGGTAAACATGAAGGTTTCGAAACAAATTATTTTGAATTTTTTTTCTAGAATTTGGAAATACTTTGTATGTTCTAGAACGATTCCTAAACATTATAGCACTGTTGATAGAGAAAGGAATATTTTTTTGTATGCAATCTCATCAAAGATGCCCATGGATATTGGAGCAATAATTCACCAAAAAATTAAACTGTCTACAACTAATCACTATATGGTTTTATTTTTCCTCCAAATGATAAAAGTTTTGTGTAAGAAAGTGGGGCACCCCATTCAAAAGGTGAGGTTGTTATACAATCCATTGAGTTATTGAACATAATTTTCTTTGATGTGCTTACTTCAAGTATGAACATCACTCAAAGAGAAAGGAGAGCCATTCCTTTATCAAGAATTTTTATAAAAGAAAATTTTCATATGTTTGATGAAATAATAAGCTATGTGAAAGAGTACCAACAAGCTTATTATACCCAATAAGTAGCATTCCAAAATCAGTAGCATCATGATCAAGTAGAATATAACCAGTTAATGTGTGAAATAAGCCGATTATAATTAATTCATCTTTGGGTAGATACAAGTCACTTAATAACACCCAAATATTCTCATTATGATATCAATTTTATACCACCAGAATGATTACAACAACAAGAACCTAAAGATCAAGGTCTGGATGACATGGAGGAGGAGCTCTAAATGTTCAAGAATTTAATTTCTTTTTATGTATTTTTGTTTTTAAGCTTAAGTTGTTATTTATTTTGGATATTATATTTATTTTTATTTTTATGTTAATAATGTTATTTTATTTCTTATTTCCTATTTTGTGAACATTATTTAGAAATTTAAATTTTATAATTATTTGTTGAAATTTTTGAGAAGTATACATTCGTATAATAATATGTTTGGATTCATGGATGCACCTCTAATTCCATACCAACCATTGAACAGATTTAACAAATAGGTAACTTTTCTCTCTTTACTCTTTTTCTTTATTTTATACAATGAAGGAAATGCAAATTCTAGGTTGAGGTTAGAAAAAGTTACATTTATAAAATTATTTGCTAAATTAAAATTTTTATGTTCACATGTTCACATGTTTATTTATATTTTTGTGCTTTTATTTATTTTTATTGAATTAGAAATTTTTTCGTTTATTTTTAAATTTTTTGTACAAAAATTATCATGTCTTCTAAAGTTAATTTTAAGAAAATGATTAAGTCTTTGCATTTTTAAATTAATTTTGAAAAAATTTCATGGAGTAATAAAATAATCAGTTAGTTTTATCATAATTAGTACTTCATGATAAAATGTTAAAATTGTAATGAACTCAAAATCGGTGTTTAGGAATCAAATAGTAAGGACTACTTTTGTGAGAATATATTTTGGGCCATTATCTTCCCATTCTAAGTGATAATAATTTTTCTACTATTTAAGCACTCTATTTACCAATTCTAGTTGTTAGATGATCACTATAGGTCTTTCCATTGAATGTTATGATTTTTACATATAATAAAGTGTTATATATTTATTTTTATTGCTTAAATTGAATAAGTTAAATAGAAATTGAAAGTATACATCATTCTCTTCATTCATAAATGACTTCTAAAAAGAGACATATATGAGGTTATCATTCTTCTCATTCATGCATGACTTCTAAAAAGAGACAAATATTGGGTTACTTTAATCGATAAAATAAAAGGTTACAAATTAGCTACTCATTCTATCATACAATAAATGTTCAATCTGTACATGGGTGCTTTCCTTAAAAAAATTCTCTAAAAAAAGAAGGTAAAAGAAAAATAACAAGACAAAAGAGAAAAAAAAATGAATAGTATAATCTACAAACTATGACCTATTTTCTTTTAAAGTTATGAGAATTAGCTAAATAAATAAAAAAAAATATATAAAATAATTCATCAATAAGTCATTTGTATTTTTCATATCCCTTAAAAGACATTACTTGAGATTTTTATTTGATGAGTTTGATTCATGTATGAAAATAATATGTGATTTTTTTATAAATCATTTTATTTTATTCCTTTCATCACATCAATATGATGCATCACTTTGAATTTTTTCTTCTTTAAACATATGCAAACTTTAGTTCATTTTTATACAAAAACTCTTTCACATATACATTTGAATGAGTGCTTGATCCAATAGGATCAATGTTATTGAGAGTATACCCTCTAAGGATAAAGTCAAAGTAAATTAGAATTCGCTTAAATGAAATTGGGAAAATTTTATATTGATACATTTATAATTTGAATGAAAGTCATTTTCAAATTAATTATTATGAATATTGAAAAGACTTATACTATAGATTTTAATTGTAGACTTAAAATAAATTTTAAAACATGAGAAATTGTTTTCTTCTTATTCCTTTAATTTGTTTTACTTTGTTTAAAATTTTTATTTGTTTATGTGTTATTTGTTTATTTTTTTTTTCAATTTTTGTTTTACATTTGATATTTGTAGGTATAATTTCTGAAAACCCTCACGAGAATTAAACTCGTTCACTTGTCCAACCTATAGGTTTAAATGCTTGTTGCATACATTAAACGCAACTATATCAATCTATTGAAATGATTTAGGATATTTTAATTTCTAGTTTTTTGTTTTTAGTTTTTCGCCATTTTTGCTAAAATAATAGCAAGAAGCAAAATCAGAGATTGTGATAAGTGCTGAAAAGCACTTAATATATCATAATTTAGTACGTGCTAAGTGATTATATAGTTTATATTTACTTTTTTTGCTTTTAATTTATGTAAATCTATCTTTTAAGAATCACACGTATAATTTTTTATTTTCAGGTATTTTTTGTATTGAAAATGATCCAACTTGAAGAATTATATTTGAAGCACCCATTACAATTTGTAAGACTAAAAGGAAAACATTTGTAAAGCAATACATATTTTTTAAAATTAAAAAAAATACATGAAATATTAGGGTTTCAAGTGACGTAGATTGAAGTGTGTCACAACATGAATTTATAGTGAGCCATAATGCGAGGCAAAAGAGAAAAAAATCAAATGTGTCACAAATATGATGCAAGATGCGGCATGAAGATATTGCATGGCATGACACGAGTTTAGTGGGTTGTTTCCAAAACACTATATAGGCTGTGCATGGCACATATGCCACGACGCATAGTTAAATTTTTCACATTTTTCTCCTTTCTTCACCTTATAAATATGAGATCTTATAAATAGGACCCTATTTCTATTGTGAATAATCATGCCAAAATCAATCGACACTCTTAGCAACTGATTTCTTAGTTTCTTTCAATCCTTTTTTTAGTTTAAATTTCTTCTATCATTTGAGAGTTGAACAAAAATTAGTTTATGTAATAGTTTTAGCTTTATTTCCATAAACATTGCAGCAATTCTGTGTGGAGGTTTTTTAGAACATAAACAATTCTAAAATAATTATGTTGAGGTATATTTAAATATATTATTTTCAAATTATCTATAAGTATTGGCTCTCAAATGTTACTTCAAGTAACACACTCTTCCACCTATATTGATACACTTAGCAATTATCTTGTAAAATACATTGCATAAGCTTGTAGGTCTATATATATTCATAAATATTTGTAGGCACATCAATCTTTGGAATCAAAGAAATAAAAATAGTATTAACTTCAAAAGGTATTCACCCTTATTTAAGTTGCCCAAAGCAATACTATGAAATCATCCCTAATAGTTGGTAAATAATTTTGATAAAAAAAGAGCCCACATCTCATCGAGCTTGTGCACTATAATGGGATGCATCTGTTTCAAACGAAACTTAATATTCATCTTAGTAATAGGCATTAGCAATAGGAAATTGTAATTATCAAAAACTCATTGTTCAATACAAACCTTAAAAACCATTAGGCCAACTACTTCTTCACTTGTAGATGAATTTGAATAAAATTGCTAAAATTGAAATTAGAAACCTTCCATAGAGCTCACCCAGTCGGATTAGTCATCAAGCAAACCAATAGCATTCTTCTTCTTCTCTTTGAGATTGGCCTTCGAATGAAAAAAATGTGAGTTTTAATCCCCATGTTTAAGCAAAAGTTGCCTTGATCACTAGTGCCATATGATTTCATCAGACTTTAGTAACAAATTAATCTCCCTTTTCTAAGCCATAAACTTCACTTGGATAAATAGCCAGAACTAGTTGTAACATATCCTTAAGATTAGAAACTCTCTTTTAAATATGCCCTACTATGTTCCAATTCCAATCCTCCAAAGCAAACGTACACTCCTGGGTTTTATTGGTAACCCTCTCTAAAGCATGCACACCTCTAAAGGGAGAATCCTAACAATTTATAATTATCTCTTCACAACCATCCATTTTGATAACTCCTCAAATTAGAAAGTACTTTTCTTCTTCTTTACTCTTCCCATGCCCAACTTTTGTAATGGAAAAACAAATGAAAAAAACTATCAGGCTTAGAGATATTCATGTGCTTATCTCTATTACACAAAAAGTAGCAACCAATAATTGGTTAGCAAAGGCTCTACCCATTCTAACCTTAGTGAGAACACCAGAATCTCTTCTATTACTCCAAGTGAATTTAAAACCATCAAAACACAATTGATTAGGCCATAATGATTGATCACATCTCTAAAAGCATCTATTTTCCATTCAGGTCTAAGATTTACTCCACACTATTCATATTGTGTTTTTGCCTCATTAAAAGCCCCAATGAGTGGCCACAATAAGGAATTGTCAGTAGCCAATCTTTTCAAAAGGTTCCACAAATCAAATTTCAACTTTTTGTCTAGACTTCCATAAAATACAATAAACTTGAAAGTCCCTAAAGTATCATAACTTAAAATACAGCTAATGTGACCTATAGAGAAATATGATATATTGAAATCCACCTCACTCTTGCACAAAAAAAATAAAATGTGTTCCCATAAGAAACACTACTTTGGGAGCTTGAATTGCTAGAGCTCTTATAGCATGAAAGTTCCCAAGCCTCTAGCTTTCTAGTATAAAATATTCATGGTTAGTGATAGGGTTGAATCCTTCTCATGTGTTGAATCGAGATGTGTCATCAAGTATGTCTAAAACCAAAGAAGGACCAACAGTTGATTTCCCACAATCTGTTATGATAATAAAATTCTTATCAAGTTCTTCATGCACATAACTCAAGAATTAAAGCATACTACTAAAGTCCTTGTTGAGCCATTCTTCTCACCATATTTCCTTTTTAATGTACCACCAGTCATTAAAATGGGGATATTATTTATGTTTAAACTAACTTTCTCTTACATAACTTTTAGGTCAACAATAATAATTGTAGGAAATGAGCTTATCATACAGGTATCAGGCCTAATGCCCTCTACTAGAGAAGAAAAGTTATCTTCCCTAAGTTGATCAACCACCACATCGTCATCTCCAAATATTTTAAAATTATCATAAACAAACTTCTCCTCCAAGCTGACTAGAGGAGCCATCAAACTGGCTCCAACCAAAGATCGATTAATACTAGAAATAGCAGCACAATAAGGAAGATATTTATCAACCATATTAGTTTGAGTAATAAAGCGTTCCAGAATGGGATTACCCAGGCCTTTGAGAAAATAAGCAAATTAATTCTTAACAATGATTAGGGTTTTCCTACACTCCTCCAAGCATAACCATAGACCATAAAATGCTAGTTCTTTAAAGTGATGATGAAGTACTTCTTGCACCTTTGAGAGCCATATGTAGGGACACAACATTTCAAACATATCAATAGAAGCCTCTTGTATGTGAAATCAATCCATAAAGGCTTAAGAACCCTACGATTCACCCAAATTCCAGGTAGAGTAGGTTTAGAAAAAAAAATTAAATAATGTGCTAATCCTTCCTCCCATCACAATGCTAATATTACTCAACTTTACCAACTTATGGCAATCATAAGGAAGTTCAAGGTGTGAATCCAATATGAGTTTTCCTTGAAAGCCATCTATTTAGCAATCATACTAGGTATGAACTCCTTCAGAGTGAGCAATGATCCATAAAACATACAAAGGAATTGATGGAGAACAGATAGCATATCATTTTTAGATTTGAAATAGAAAATAAAGTGGTTCTTCCCACGTATGAAAATGTTAATCTCCAAAAAATATTTCCAAATAGAGCTATTAACCTTTATCATCATATCAACACACATAATTCTAGTAGAAAAACATTTACCAATAAGATAAAAAATACCATTATTGATAACTCTATGAAAGTACAATCATTAGTAAACTTTTTGCTTAATATTTATTTGTTTTATTCAATAAATATTACTTTTGGGGTTAAAATATTAAAATATGAACTTTGTAGTAAATGAGGATAAAAATATATATTTTTTGAAAATTTTATGGAATTTTTATGAATATTTTAATGTAGGATCAATTAGAACAGGACATGTGGATGCCACATAAGTAGGGGAAGCCAATTGAACCATGCCATGTGTACAGATTACCAGTCATTTCCATATGGATGTCATACAAGTGAAGAGGGCCAATTCGAGTGCATCACATGTACCACTGATGTAGTAGTTGCCTTGAGTCATCAAGGCATTCAATTGAAGTTTTATCAAGTAGTCAACGAGTGAACCTTGTGTCGTTATGGGTTTCGTTTGTTCTTTCCATTGGGGTACCACATAACGTGCTGATTTGTCCCATGTTTCTCCCTTACCACATATAGTGATCCCATTGGCCAATACTATTTAATTTTTCTTTTTTTATCTCAGCTTGTGATTTGAAGTTGATGTGATGGTCCATATTTCATTTGAGCCTAATTTAACCCCTTAATTGCACCAAAAACCCTACATGGCTAAATTTAAAATATTTTTTTATCAATTTTGGTGCCAAAAAGAGAGAGAAGTTCAAGAGGAGATACAATTTTGGTGGAGATTCAAGAGAATATTAGTACTAAAATTCAAAAGATTTATTATATTTATTCATCTTTTTCTTTCTTTATTAATCTGTATGTCTCTCTTATTGAAAAATATTGGATTTATGAACAAAATCTTATCTAGCTAATTTATTAATCTAAGGGTCTTATGAACTCAATTTTCTATATGTGATGATCTAATATTTTACCCCAATTATGATTTCAGATCAATTATATTATTTACTCTAATTTTTATGCTATTAATTGTTTAATCATATAGATGCAATTAAATAGATATGAGAGAATTATTTAATTATTTATCTTGATTAAATAACATGTATAGTTTCTAGGTAAGGATGTGTGAATTTTATGTATATGATCCATAATTGATGAACTTAGTAAGTAGTATGCAATTTAATTAACATGAGAGTGTAATTAGGTTAATTACTATATAGCGTGTAGTTTACTTGAGAGAGGAATACATGCTATTTAGTTGATTATGTAATTGATTAGTAAATTATATTGGAGGATTTCAGTGATTCATATGCTTAGAAAATTGGGAGATTAAATATTACTCGATATTTTCCCATATTTCCTCTTTGTTGTTAATTTTGAGTTAATTAATTACTGATATTTATTTTTAGTTCTTTTAATTTTTCTTTTTTAAAACATAAAACAAATTGATCTTTATATTATTTAAGTTTTAAAATTAGATTATAATAAGATAATCTCTATGGGAATGATATTTTTGTTTCATTATATTACTACTTTACGATATGTATACTTGCGTACCTATTGTACACAATTATAAGAATCATATTAAAATTTAATTTTAGTTATTTTTCTTTATTTATTTTTTCATAATTTTAATTAATTAATTAATTTATTTATTTATTTTTAATTTTGACATCTTCATTAGTGATATTAGAATCATATTTGGCTATATTGCCTGAGCAGATTCCGTGAGGGAGAAGCTCTTCCTTTAAATCCTTAAATCAAGCATACTTTGAGATCAATAAGAAATAATAAGTTGTCGCCCAAGTGGAAGGAATGAGTAAGCCATTAGAAATAAACAATGATGAGCTAAATTTGAACTACAAGATACCTTTAATGGATGATTGGGATAAAGCTATGGATGAATATGTGTTACCTATGTTGGAAGAGCTAAATCTAAGTATTATAAGGCCAAACATTCACGTAATCAGTATGAACTAAAGCCAACGATGTTTCAAATGTTACAAATAGTTGTAAAATTCAATGGAGAGGGTATTCATTTACATCTTCAATTATTTATTGAAGTCAGAGATTCATTCAAGTTTATTGGTGCGACTAAGGAGGCGTTTAGGCTAAACTCTTTTCCATAACATTCCATTACACTTGGAATGATTTAGTGGAGAAATTGTTGATAAAATATTTCCCACCAACAAAGAATGCCAAGCTTTGAAATGACATTTCCTCATACCAAAAAATTGAAGGGAAATCTTTATATGAAGTATGGGAAAGATTCAAAAAATTGCTAAGGAAGTTTCTTCACCATGGTGTCCCTCAATGGATCCAAATGGAGACTTTCTACAATGGTCTTAATGCTCAAATAAGAATCATAGTTGATGTATCCTCTAATGGAGCTTTTCTATCCAAATCTTATAATAAAGCTTATGATTTACTTGAGAAAATTGCTAACAATAATTATCAATGGTCAATGGACAAAACAACATCCATAAAAAGAGTAGCTAGAGTGTATGAGGTAAATGATATCACAGAAGTTATATCTCAAGTGTCATCTTTGGGGAATCTTTTGAAGGCATAAAACTCACCAGTATGTATAAACCAAGTGAAGATTCAAGGGTGTCCTATACCTTTTATGGTTGAGCTCATTTGTTTGATAATTGTCCAAATAATCCAAAATTGGCATGCTATATAAATAATGTGAACCAAAACAATAATCCATACTTGAACATATATAACCTAAGATGGAGACAATATCCATATTTCTCTTGGAGTAATAACAACAATCAAGGTCATAATCAATTCAATCACCAATCATTTCCATGACTAGATTTTCAACAAGCACAACAATCACAAGCCCAAGAGAAGAAGTCACCTACTTAGGAAAATACAAATGATTTAATAGGGATTATGAAAGACATCATTCAGTCAGTAAATACAAAAGTGTCCACTCAAGAGTCTTTAATTCAAAATTTAGAAACCCAAATGGGGCAATTTTCCCAGGCTATAAGTCAAAGGCCTCAAGGTAACCTTGAAAGTGACACACATATAAAAAAAAGAAAAGGTAATGAGCATTTTAAAGCCATAGGATGAGGAGGAACAATAAGTCAAAAAGGATGAGGAGGAACAATAAGTCAAAAAGGATGAGGAGAAAATGCAAATTAACAAGGATGTGGAGGAACTAGTGGATAAAGAAAGCACTGAAAAGGAAATAATTTAGCCAAATAAAAGCAACCTTTACAAACCCACCATTACTTTTCCTCAAAGACTCTAAAGAAAAAGTTGGACATAGTTTTTGAAATTCTTCGAAATCTTCAAAAAGTTGTACATAAATATGCCATCTGCAAATTAACTTGAACAAATTCCATCTTATGCCAAATTGTGCATGAGTCAAAGATCCCAAATATAAAAAAAGAACACAATAATGGAATCAAGGAATACATCATTCTTTGAAAATGTATTTCCATGTAAATCTCAAGGAGAATCAAGTTCGCCTAAACAAACATATGAGACTATGAATGAAGATAGTTAAAACAAAGAACCTGAACAAGAGGTTAAGGATGAGGTTGAGGTTGAACTCAGATGTAACAAGAGGGCTAGGATAGAAACGTCCTATGGTCCATATTTTTTTGACCTATTTGCTAGAAAGTAAACCTCAAACCTATGAAGAGGCTGTGAATTCTTCTGAAGGCCCTCAATGGCAAGAAGCCATAAATAGTGAAATTGAGTCCATTTTGCAAAATCACACTTGGGAACTAGTTGATTTACCTCCAAGTAGTAAAACACTAGGGTCTAAGTGGATTTTCACAAGAATGCATAAATCATATGGATCAATTGATAAGTACACGACTAGGCTTGTAATTAAGGGATATAAACAATGCAAGTCCTTGATTACTTTGATATTTATTCTCCTATGACGAGAATAACATATATAAGGATGATAATTTCTATCATAGCTTTGAGAAATCTTGAAATACATCAAATGGATGTAAATACATCTTTTCTAAATGGAGAGTTAGATGAGAAATCTACATGGACTAACCCAAGGGTTTTTCATGCCTAGGGAAAGAAGGAAAGGTCTGTAAATTGGTGACGTCTTTATATGGCTTGAAACAAGCATCAAAACAATGGTATGAAAGTTTGATAATGTCATGAGGACAAATGGTTTTAAAATCAACGAATGTGAAAAATGTGTATATGTCAAGGACAAAGAAGATGGTTATGTTATCTTGTGTCTTTACATTGATAACATGCTAATTGTGGGTAGTAATGACCAAATGATCAAATTTACTAAGTCTATATTAAATTCAAGGTTTGATATGAAACACATGGGACCTACTGATGTAATTCTGGGAATTAAGATATCAAGCTATCTTATTCTAAGCCAATGTCATTATGTTGACAAAATACTTGAGAAATTAAACAAGGGTGATTTTGGAATTGTGAGAACACCAGTAGATGTAAATCTACACCTATCTAAGAGTAAAAGTGAGAGTGTTTCTCAACTAGAATATTCTAGAGTGATAGGAAGTCTTATGTACTTGATAAGTTGTACAAGACTAGACATAGCTTATGTTGTAAGCAAACTAAGTAGATATACTAGTAATTCAGGATCTGATAACTGGAAATGTATGATACTTAAGATATACACGTAGCTATGGACTGCACTACACAAGATATCCAGCTATATTAGAAGGATACAGTGATGCCAATTGGATATCTGATATGAAAGACTCAAAGTCTACTAGTGGATATGTATTCATACTGGGTGGTGCAGTTGTTTCATGGAAGTCCTCTAAATAGACATGCATTGCTAGATCCATGTTGAAATCTAAGTTCATCGCTTTGGATAAATATGGCGAAGAAGCTGAATGGCTACGTAATTTTGTAAAGGATATTCCTAAATAGGTAAAGCATGTACCTACAATATGTAATCATTGTGATAGTCAATCTGTTATTTGTAGGGCACAGAGAAATATGTATAATGGTAAGTCTCGACATATACGTCGTAGACATAATATCATTAGACAACTACTCTCAACTGGGGTTATCTCTATTGACTATGTGAAGTCAAAGGATAACATAGCTAATCCCTTAACTAAAGGGTTAAATCGAGAGTTCATTAATAAGTCATTGAGAGGAATGAGACTAAAGCCCATGAATGAATAAGAATTTGCAAAGGAAACCCAACCTATTTGACTAGAGATCCCAAGATCTAGGTTCAAAGGGACAACCTAATTGTAAATACATAGTGAGATCACTTTGGGGGTTTACGCTCAAGTCCATTTCTATGATGAAAACAGTGATACCTGTAAGATACAGGATAAGCTAAGGCTTTTAATGATTCTTATGAAGAGAATAACAAGCGAAGTATGTGGGTTACTCTTTGCGGATTATTTTTAAAGATAAAAGATCACCTATATGAGATAGGAGTGGGGCCACTTCGAAAGATAATTGTATAAGGCTCAATTCTTTAAAGACTCTCACAGAACCAGGTATATATTCATGGCCAAAATGAACATAACAGTGAGAACTGAATTGTGTCAGGAAAGGCTCTTGTGTAAAGTATGTCATCGCTTACATAAATGACAGAACAGGTTAAGGACATCGTGTCTGCTACTCAATCAGTAAGGTAAATATATTTTCACAAAGGAAGGTTCAAAGGGTAACACCTACCTATCATATGCAGGTTTCGATCCGTTGAACTTTATTTTCGTGTTAAAATTTGATTTAAAATCTATGTCAATTTTTATTCATGTGGGGGATTGTTAGAAAAAATTAAATAAAAATTTCAATTTTCAGTTTCAATTTGTTTAAATTTTCTGTTACCTCCCTCTTGATTTCTCCTGTTTCTCTGCTTCAAATTTCATCTATTTCTCTTCTTCAATTTCCAACCGTTTCTCTTCTTCCATTCCAACCGTTTCTACCTGTTTCTCTGCATCAAATCTCAGCTTCCATTTATGAATATTTCTTCTATAAATAGAGAAGAAAAGACAGAAGAAATTTTGAAAACAAAAAAGAAAAAGAAAATAGAGAAAAAGAGGGAGGCGTGAAAAATAAAAAAGAAGAAGAGAAGGAAAAGAAGAAAGGGAAAAAAGGAAAGAGAGAGGAAAAAAAAGAAAAGAAAAAAGAAAGAGAGAGAGAATCAATAAAGGTAAAGAAAATAAATTTATTTATTTTTATTATTATCTTTTGTTGTGTATGTATATATATAGTTAGGTTTTTCGATAGAGTTTAGACATTTTAATGTTTGTAGAATAATAAATTATTGTGTAAGTTTATTATTATTTAATCATTGTATCCTGGAAGATAAATTTTCGTCGTTCTCAAACACCCACGGTGAGCGAAAAAATTATCTTAAGGACACTGTGTGATACACAGGCCTCGATTATTATTATATTTATATTTAATTTATATATTATTTAAATTTTGTATTTATATTATCTGATTTTTTTAATAAAATAATTTCATTCTTAAATTATTTGTCCAATTATTATTTATAACAAATTTAATATACTTATTAACAAATCGATAAACCCGTCATACATATTTTTTATGAAATAATTCATGAATTCAATTGTAACAAATATAATATTTAAATGAAATTAAAAAATGGTAATATAACTAGTTACGTTTATTGTTGATAAGATATTATATAATTCTTGTGAATAATCAATATATGCAAACGGAAAAAGTTACAATAGAAATAGTAAAATAAATGCCGTAAATTTTTTATGACATAAATTAGTAGACATAACATATAGAAAAAAATTATAGTAATAGTATATAGCAATTATTATTATTATTTTGTATTATTGGGCTAGCCCTAACCCAATCATAATTTTTTTGTGATATTTGGACAAATCCAAATTGAATTCATTTGTGTTTCGTTCATGTTTTACGATTCTTGTTCGGTTTAGACAATCGAACTATACCATTTAAACTGTCACCCTAAGAATTACTCATAATTAAATGTTGATAATTTAATGATTTGTCTAGTGATCAGTAAGTAAGATTCACTTAGTGATTTGACAATAAGATTCACACATTTTTTCGTTTCAAGTAATAGATTACAATCATGTAAAAAAAAATCATTCGGTAAAAAAAAATTAATAATTTGTTTCTTTTCTTCTCTTCCCCAGTTTCTAAGAGTGTCCATAGTCTAGTTCGATTGGTTTGGAGCAAAAAACAATTAACTAGATTGGACCATTTGATTATTAAAAATATTGAACCGAACAGTTTGGTCTAGTTTGATTAACGGTTTGATTCAGTTAATAATACTTAAATATGATACACCTAATAGTATATCTTTATTTTAAATATGATACACCTAATCAATGGTTTGTGAGAAGTAATATAGAAAATTTAATATATTATTAAAACTGGTCTGATTGATTGAAAAATTAATATAATCGGATCAAATCGTTTGAAAAATAATTTTAATTAATATAAATCAAATCAAACTATTTGATTTATAAAACTGTTCGAACCGATCTGATCTGATATAATTTTCCAATTTAATTTAATTCAGTCCAATTTTTGTACACCCAATCGATTTCTTTATGTTTCATTTGCTTAATATATGGCTTTTGCAGAGAAAGAGATTACTCCTTTCACATGAGTAGAAGTTTTGATGCCAATGTCAAAATTTTACTCTCCACCTTATCGATTTGTTTCATTTCTAAATGTACTAATCATACGGTCACCATAAGGCAGAATTGTTTTTTTTCTTTTGACGAGATTACATAGAACATATTTTAAATGATGAAATATTAAATAATAAATTAAAACTCAATAATATAAAGACTATTTTAACACGTTAAAGATTTAAAGAAATTTAAATCTTATTTACGTATATATTAACAGAATTATTTGAAAAATTTAAAAATTATTATAAGCATAATTCATACTTATTTAAAACACAACCACAATTATTATAATAATTATCATTTTATAAAGAAATATGTCATCATTCAATAATTCTGTGTGAAAATAGTATTTTATAAAAGTTTTATGAATTAAAATAATTTAGAATTAAAACATAATACGTATTAAAAAATAATCATTATTATTGTTATTTAGATGTATAAATATTTTTAATACACACCCTGTATTTATAGTTTAAAATTTAAATAATTATTATATTTTATAAATTTAAAGAGAAATATACTACAATTGTATATTAAAAAACTAATTTTCATTAAAAAAAAGATTAGTCTTAATCCTCAAACATACAAAAATAAAGTTTGATTGTTTTTGACATATTATGAATTTATCATTAAATTTTATTGAAAATAAAAGAAATTATATATAGGCTAGAGATTAATCAATTATTTTGAATAAAATATCAATCTAGACTAAAATCCGATCTACCTTATAATATATCTACACCACTGATCTCATATCATTTAAGAGAAAAAATATTTATGCTTTTGCATAAGTTTTGTAAAATAAAAATTATTATTGTAATTTATTATAGGTTAAGAAAAAATAAATCAAGCTATTTTAATCAATAATAACTGCTATATCAGTTATTGTGAGACGACAACTTCGTGTTCTTTCTGAAAAATGTTAATATCACTTAATTTTAGAAATATTTTTATATTCATACTATTTTTATCTTGTCATGTGTTATAGTTTTAAAAATTGAAAAAAAATGATTATTTTGTTAGACAATATTAACCTATAATAAAATTAAAAATAATATAAATATAAAAATAAATATAAATTTCCTTATCACTATCATTCTTAATGTAACTGTCTTCTTATGTACTGAATGTTCCTAAATAACAACTAATTTTTCTCCCTAAAAGAAAAACTAAATATTTATCTTTTAAACTAGGGAGTAATACTGTACGTGTCATTTATATTATATTATTATTATTATTTAATTTTTTAAAATAAAAGTAGTGTTATTTAGTCTAATAATTTTAAAAAAATGTGTCAATTGAAGATAAAATATAATATTCAATGATTTTTTATTAAAAAGTTATTTTTATATCAAGTGATTAAAATATAATTAAAATACGAATCTTTAATAATAATAAATATTAAATTTAATATGATTTAAGAAAAATCAACAATAATAATACTTAAATATATTTTATTTTTAAAAAAATACAAGATACAAAAAAAATATAGAATAAAATAGTAAAAATCATAAAATATTAACACAAATATTTTTGAAAGGACTTTGATATTAAGACTCATTTTAATAATGTTTTAATCGGTTGATAGAAAGAAGTAATATTTTAATATAAAATATTAAAATCATATAATTTATTCTTAATTGACCTATTTTTTCAAAGCTAAAATCTTAAATAACACCACTTATAATATAAGTGATTAAAAATACAAATGGACTAATTTAGGTATATATATTTAAAATGCCTCTAAGGTTTAGCATATCTTCACTTATACTCTTTAGGTTTGTAGAAAATTCTAGAATGTCTCTAGACTTTATGGTTAATACCATTGATGCTCTCAAAACTAATGGTGATAACTTTTCTATCTATATTTTGTAAATATTCCAAATGGTTCTTATACTAGTTTGGAGCTAACTGTTTTAACACTAGTTGTTAATTCCTATAGTTATGTAGTTTTAAAGATAATTTTATTTTATTTTCTTAATTTCTGTAATTATTAAAATAGAGTGTGTAAGTTCATACGATCACATGTTTCTGCACATATATTGTATCTATAATCTTCAAAGAGATAATAACCAAATATTAGGTTACTAAATTATCTTTTTCCTTCTTCATTTTTCTTCTAAGAAGACATATTTTTGACTAAAATATTCCTTCAATACCCTTGACATAGTATGATCTATTATGCTTGTAATAGCTTTAATATAATATGTATAGATATCTAACAAGATGTTAAACTTTCTAAAATTTTCAAGACAAGTTTCGTAATTCTCATCTTTAAAATATTCATTTAAGGTAAAGAGATAACTTTTATCAATTTTTTCTAGTAAAATTATATTTTTACCTTTCATTTTAATTTCTTTCAAACTGGTTATTTAATGTTTGTTAATTCATGTTACTTAATTTTTCTTATCATAATATTGTGATGTTTTTATCTTTATTTTCTATTTATCAGTATTATCATTTGGTATAAGCAAATACTTAGAGATTCAAGATCCTTAATTAGCTTAAATTTATAATTATTATACTTGATGGGTCCACCATGGTCTTCCCTTCTGTTCGACTCCTCTTGTTACACCATTTATGCCACAGCTTTCCTCCAACCTTAACACCCTCCTAGTAATGGTGAGCCTTCTACATCCGTACATAGATGGCGTCCAATTTTTGACTTACTAGGAATGAGTAACTAAACTCCATTTTATTCATAAAATAATAATTATGTAATCTTAAGGCCAACTAAGAACCTTGAAGGAATTCTTAGCTACTCATAATTACTAGGTATATCATTACTATTTTGGGATTTCTATATAGAGGGGATTTCTATGCTAGAGTTTGTGTGCTTTTTCAGAGTAGTGTGCTCTAGTTTTTCCATGATTTGAAATAAAAATAAGGGTTCCTTTTATTGTACAAGTAATCCCTATTTACAAGACAAAAGTTATTATTTTCTCCTTACTTTAATAATTCATCTATTTTTCTACTTTAAATAGTAGTCACTGATTTTTTTTCCTTGACACATGCTATCAATTAAGAAATGGGACTACATCTTTATTTTCTTTGTCATCTTCTACCGACAGTTCCTCTCTCTCTTCTTCTTTGTCATTTTCTACGTTCTTTTTTATGACATTGATAATGAGGCATCTTCGTCTTCTCAATCTTTGATGCAATAAATGCATCTGTGATCTTTGGTGGCTTTTCTAGCATAGAAGCAAAATACCTTCCTTGTTTTTTGACCAATTTCCAAGTTATTGCTGTTAAAATCGGTTTCATATTTGGTAATTTTTTTCACCATCTTCCTTTGACAGAGCCATGCTATTATGAGAAATAATGATGACTTTACTAGTTGAATCATTTACTTTAATCTCAGTAGAGTTTTCAATCTTCTTGAGTTTATAGTAAATTTGGCTTAACATTTAACCCCTTATTATATAGAGTTCTTCTATATTGAATTCCTTTTTATGAAAGCACCCTTGGTTTGGGAACTTCTCTGTTTGTGTTGGAAATCTCAATTTTGATGAAGTGGTAGAGACTGATACATCCTTTCTCATTCTAGTGCATTGGTGAACAGAAAAATCTGAGATAAATAGGCTTGTCACCTACTTTAATATTTTTTTGATGTTCTTGATTACTCTTTTGAAATTTTTTGGAAAATAATTTAATTCACTTAAATTAATTCCTAGTTATATATTTTCTATTAGTCCTATATGGAATGTTTTGTAAACAAATATTGGATTAGTGCCTTCCAAGATATTGAATTTACTTCCTGCAAGAAATTCCTTGTCTATAGTGTAAAACTTTATATCTTCAATATGTTCTTGAGTAGACTTTTTGGCCAAATTGTGGAGATTCATGCAACCATTGTAGTTTGTTGAGGCTTTTATATTGGTCTTTTTCATCTTCAATGATTGATGAATTTCTAAGGAATTTTTTCCTAGATACCACTAAATGCTTTACTGTCATTGATATCTCTGTGTGTGATACTTCTCTAAATAGTACTAGAGGTCTTGCTATTCTCCCTAGAGTTGACAACCTGCTTGGTGTTGTTGGTTGTTATTGTAGTGCTATAGAACAATTTCTTACTATCTCATCTGGAGTTATTAGTTTTAGTGTTTTGTAATTGGCATAACTACCTTTAGCTTGTATTCTATTAGTGAAGGCTCTATGAGTTACTCTACTAAACCCTAGAATAGATTTATTGGCTTCTGCCCAGTTGTTATAGATTCCTGATTTTGGGTCATTATAGACCATATAAGTCTTTTTTTGTACTTCTTTTTCTGTACTTCTTTTTCTGTACTTCTTTTTCTGCTTCATCTGCCCAATTGAACGTTTTTTATTTCGGAGTTTTTACTCTTTTTTGAATTGTTAGGTTCTTCTTTTTCATTTTGAATTCTTTCATTAGAGGTTTCACCTTCTTTATATTGAATTTTAATGAAGATTTCGCTTTTGAGTTTTTGGACTCTAAGAGTTGTTTTGAATAATTAAGTTCTTCATATTTATTTCCTGTTTTCATAACAGATTTCTCAAGGTATAACAACTCGAGTTATTTCTATAAGATTTTTATCTCCTTTTATTTTATTTTGATCTTGATATCAAAATGTTCCATTTCTGAAAACATAAAAATAGTTAGAGGTGCTAATTCTCTAGTTAGAGCATCTGTTAAAATATTCTTATTTCTTGGAAGATGTTCAATATCAAATTGTAATGGTTAAACCATTGTTTTCATCTGACTAATATTTCTTATTTGTAATCACCTACAATATTAGTTTTTAAGAAATAACCAAAATTCTTATTTTCTTAATAGCTCTTTTAACTGCTAAATATTCTTTTTTTCATTACTATAATAATTTGACTCTAGACCTTGAAAAGATCCTGATGTATATATACAAAGTTATTCATCTTTTCATCTACTTTTTCTTTTAGAATTGCTCTCCAATATTCTTGTGAAATACTTCTTTCAATTATCATTTTATCATTTGGCCTTGGATGGTATAAAGTTGGTAAATTTTTTACCTTTTCTTTTATGTTATCCATATATAAAGTATCTTGTTCTGTCCATTTCCAAATCTAGTCTTTTTTTAAATTTTCTTGCAAAGGTTTTTACATTTCTGCAAGTTTTTTGATATATGCTTCTGCATATGTCAAACATCCTAAATACTTAATTTTCTACTGAGCACTTTCTTTTCTAAGAGTACAATGCCTTCTTTTCTACACTCTTATAGAATATTAATAATATCCAAATAGTGTTTATTTAATTCATTACTGAAAACCAAAATATCATATATATAGACATTGTAAACATTTTGTAATTTTTCGAATATGCTATCCATGTATCTTTGAAAGATACATGGAGCTTGTTTTAATCAAAATGGTACAACAATCCATTGGATTTGTTCTTAAGGGCAACTAAATGTAGTTAATTTTTGAGATTCTTCATCTAATCTTATTTGCCAAAATCCACTTTTATAATCAAAACTTTAGAAGTATTATTTTCCTTTTATTAATAATAATAATTCTTCATTCCTTCAAATAAAGTATCCATTATCAATAGTTTGTTTATTTGATGCTTTGAAGTTTATTACCATTCTCTTTTTTCTCTTATTTCCTCATCTTCTTTTTCAACTAGAAATGCTAGGTTAGAGTGAGGTGAATTACTTGGTATTATGATTTTAAATTCCAAAATTTCTTGAATTTGTTTTTCAAATTCAATCCTATCTTCTGGAGTATAAATCCTTGGTTTTATTCTTATAACCTTGTTAGGGTCTCTTAATTTTATGCTGACAATTCTCTTAGATTTATTTATTTTTTGATCCAAAACATTTTATGAGCTTACTATTTTTAATAGTTTTTTAATGCATGTTAGGGTTTTATCTTCATGTATTTCATTAAGAAAAGAGTTTTGTTTCTCTTAGATATCTAAGAAAATATTTTCTAAATAAGGTTTTTGTTGCTCTATCTCACCACATTTTCGCTTTTTATGTTATTTCATAAACATTAGGTTTGATACAATCAACGCTTTCCTTATTTTTGATTCATAAATGATATCACTATTTAATGTTGTTAGACTTATTTTTTCTAAATATTGTGCAAAAGTTTGATATAAGTTGAGAAAATTATTTCCTATTAATAAATCATTTATGCTTCCTGTTGATATATGGTAGGAATATGAAAATTTTCTCCTTCTATCATTATATCTATATCTTTTAAAACTTTATTAAGATTTATTATAGTATAATTAGCAATTCTTATAATTAAATATTTTGGTGCATGTTTTTAATTCTTTTTTGAAGTACATGTTTACTTGATACACACATACTAGCTCCTTTATCTATATATGCGTGCAAATGATAACTAGCATAATCTTTAAATTTAAGTCCTACTTTTATGTATATACTATTTCGATTTGTAATACTATACAAATTATTCATCTTTTGATGAAGAGTAATCGTAATTTGAGCATTCATATTCTGAGTAGGTTATTTCCTCCTTAGTTTCCCCTAATAGATAGATATTGTAAGTATCATCTATATCAGATTCCCCGATTGGTTTCAATTCCATCTTAAAAGCTTCTTCTAAGATTTTTTCTTTATGTAAAAATTCATTTTTAAATTATTTCCTATGTTAAAGCTTTTTTGGACATTCGTTGGCATAATGTCTTTCTTCATTATAGATCCAACATCTACATTTTGATATTTATTATGTAAATGATTCTACAATTTTGACTTATGCACACACATATTCTTATACATGTGATGATCAATGTTGACATAAGCTTATTCACATACTCACGAACACACGTATATGTTATGCTTGAAGTTTATGAAATTTCTTGCAAGACTTTAGGATTTCAATTAATCTTGACTGTAAAATTGTGTTGAGTTATATTTCTTACTTGCTAAAAAATTACCATATGGAGGCACCTAGTATTGAGAGGGCTACCTACTGTGATGTGTGAAGCTACAACAGTGAGCGGAGAGGGCTACCTCACAACTAGTGTGAAAGTCATCATACTAGGTTTATGGCTCGTGCAAAAAAAAAATAATGAAATATTATGCAAAAAGTTATTACTTATAAATCTTGTACATTGAATGCACAAAAAGAAAAATCCAATAGAGGTTAAAAGAAATAAATAAAATAAAAATATCATTTACCTCATATATATAATAAAAATAAAAATAAAATTAAGTCTTCTTTTAATAAATATATTTTATTTTGTGAGATTGAAGACTCAATTATAGTTTTACATAATAGGTGATATTTTTTCTTTTGAGTCTTTATTGATAGGTCATAAATGAATTAATTGACATATTTGTGGAGTTTAAACATATATACTACTTCAAGTAAATGTCAATATGTCATTATATGTGCTTGTGTGACTCTTCTACTCTACTTGCTTATTTATATAATAAATAATCAAAATTTGAGTTAAAAATTGGTGAGTTCTCAATTGGTTATGTGCTCGTTTGTGATTAAATGAGTTTAATACCTTATGTAGGTATTTATGCAAAAAAAAAAAAAATCAGATTTTTTTTTCATTTACATCATCTTTTCATTTAAAGCACATTGCACTTTTACATTACTCTGATTTTACATTGCTATATCTTTAAGAGGTGTTTAGTTTCATTACTTTGTCTAATGCTTTGTCCTTCTCATATGTCAAAAATGGGGAGAGAATAATGTGTTTTACTTCCATGTTTTTATTTTGTTATACATATAGGGGGAGAATATATTTAATTAATCTTTATACGAATGCACATTACATGATTATTCTTTACACTTTACTTATTTGTATATAAACTGAACTAATGTACAATGAGGCTTTCAAGCCAAGTTGTTGTTTGCTTTTGTATATGTCTTTTCAGTTACTTACAAGCTTGTCAAGTTGCAACGAAGATGGATTTACCAGACCATAGGATAGTTCCACTATGGAGTCTGGGACACCATTGTATTTTATCTTATTCCTATAAGCGTAATGTAGTGAGAAAGAGATTTTGCCACACGAAAATGCCAAAGGGGGAGTTTGTAAGGACTATGAGTATTGGCTATTTTTGTGGACAAAATATTTATCTATAAATTTGTTTTTAGGCCTACTATCAAGCCTATCAAGAAAAGCCAAACAAATGCTCGAGTTTTAGATAATTGTACTTCAGGTATATCTTTGATAACTATGACACATAGGATTATATTTATGCATTTAATAGCACATGCTTATAAATCTAAAATTACTTTTAGTGCTAAAATATGCAATAAGATATGCTAAAAGATATTAAATAATATATACTCTAAAATAAGATATACTAAAAGAAATTAGATAAGATATACTCTAAAATAAGGTATGTTAAAAGATATTAGATAAGATATACTCTAAAATAAGATATGCTAAAAGATATTAGATAATATATACTTTAAATATCATTTGAAATTTTTATCATAAAAGATAACATAAAATCTATTTTTAAAAGATATTAGATAAGATATATTTTAAATTATAACTCAAATCTTTACCATAAAAGATAGCATAAAACCTATTTTAAAAGAAATCTATTTTAAATGGGAGTTATCTTAATTAATGAGAATTACTAATCCTATTTGTAATAGAAAATATATTTATCAATTACATAGGATTAAGGGTTTTAATTTTTCCTATAAATAAAACTTATTGCTCATTGTTTCAAAAAACCACACAAGAGCATTATTCTATTCTTCTTAATTTATCTCTCTTGTTTTACAAATATAATATCATAATTCTTTAGGCTTTTTTATTTAGTTAATCTATCAAATATTGGTGGTTATGTTTGATTGATTAATAAGCCTAATTATTTTATTTTGATAATATGTTCTTATGGCTTCTTCTTTATTTTTGTTCTTAAATTGTTAGATCAAATAATTGTTTTTGTCATATCATAATTATTTGATTTGATTATTAATCTTTAAAGAAGCTATTTTTATTGAACTTGTGTTTGATTTTTTTACTCTAGGATTTTCTAGTTGATTTAATTTAAATAACATATGTTTTGAATCATCTAGTTAGGATTATTCATTATTAAATTTGTTCTAGAACACACATGGGCACTAGTGTTTTTGTACTAACTCTTTTTGTAGTTGATTTGTGAACGATCTGATTGGTGGGGAGCTTATTGGAACGTTGGTCTGGAAACTACTCACGTTAATAATGGAAATTGTGAAAATAGAGCAGGGGCTCATAAGTAAAGTACATTGGGGCATTATCCTAGGGAGGTAGCATAAGACCAAATTTGTACTTGAACATTTGATTTTCATAGTGGAAATTTAGGTGGTCCGGTGGACCAGTGGTTTTCCTATTAGGTCATGGTTGTGGCATAGGTTGTTTCCACCTAAAAATATCGTGTGTTATTATTTTATTTCCACACTTATTTTTATACACGATTGTATGTCTGGCTGGTTCTTTTTGGTTATTAAATTATAAATTAGTAAAATTTAAAAAAAAAACTATTCACCCCCCTCTAGGTTAATTAGGTCCATAATTTATAAACTTTCATATGTAATGTTCCAAGTAATTTTTGGAAAAAATTTCCTTATAAGTTGTTTCATAGAGGGTGGTAATTTATGGTAATACATTTCATATTCACAAATAAAAGAATATATGTAACACATGTTACAAATTTTCATATTTGTTAGATGTCATTGAGCTTCTTTGATTTTATTTTCACTAGATTCAATAATAGGTCTTCCTTTATTTTCTCCAATTAATTCCTTGTATATCTCATTTATTACTATATCTAAGTATTCTCTTTCTTTGAGAACATTCCCTTGAATTAATAAATGTTGTTGGTCTGTTAAGTTTGAAAACCAAACTTTAAATTTTCCTATCATTTCATGAGCTACTAATACCCTATAGATTGAAGGGTTTTTTTTGTGTAGTTTGGGAGGTTTGTATGAGTACACTCATACGACTAGCCCATTTATTTTCCTATCTCTTATAAAATCTAAATCTAAAAGATCATATTTATAATTATCATGGACTTTGAATTCTAATGGAATACTATCTCTAGTCCCCTAATGCAACCCTTTTTTTCCATTTTGGGTAGTTGTCTTCTCCTATCTACAGTGTCAAGCTCTCCTGACCTTTTCCTATTTCTTTCTTCCCTATGAGGGTCAGACGTTCCTTCTTGGTAAGGAAATGGTAATGAAATTGGCTTCATATGACCTTTTAGGATCATGATTTCTGGTTTAGAATTTGTCTCATTGATTATTGTCATTTCATCTTCTTTTTTGTTTGTACAAAAAATTTCATTATAATGTTCTTCTAATTCTTCATTAGTTAGTGTTAACAAACTAACTAATTTTTCTATATCCATATTTTCGGGGTTTATGAATTGTTCCTCTAGTTCTTTTCTATATTCTATTAAATTGAAATTATATTTTTTTCAATATATTTTTCTTCATTTTTTATTCTCTCATTTTTAGGAATCAGGGCATCTGATCTCTTAGGTAGTTCTATTTTTAGAACTTTTAGGGGATCATATTTATAGCCTATAATATCATTGTTTCTATATATGTTATATACATATTTTCTTAGTTCTATAAATTTCATATGTATATCTTGTTGAAGTTTATTATAACCACATTCTTTTATTTCTTTTAATAGTTCTTTTTGTGTTTCTATTATACCTTGTAGGTATTTTGTGTTTATTTCCTGAACTAAATTCATTTCTTCTGTTAAAAGCTAAAAATATTTCCTTAATATTGCTTAATTTTTTGTTACGCCTACTAAGCTTCCATCTATTTCTAACTGTATATTTTTTTAATTATCTTTAAACATTATTATTTTCCTACTATGGCATCATGAATTAATACCTTCATTATTTGGAATTCATTTTTTAGTTTTTTAACTTCTTCTTGGTTACAGGTTTCTCTTTCATTGTCTATAAACGTAAATTTTGGTATATTATTGTTTTTAATAATATTACTTTTTCTTCTTGTTATCAAGAATTTTTTCTTGATATATAAGTGTCATTCCTATGGTATTTCAAAGTTTGTTAGTATTTTTGGTTTTATTATTTGTCCAAACTAAAAAGTTTTGTTTATTTTTATAAATTCATTTTGTTCATATATTGAATTATTATGACTGTTTGTTAAAGAATACTCTATTAGGTAGTTGATAATTGTATTTTATATAGTTATTTTTATCTATTTTATTAATTATAATTGCTATGTTCTTGACATTTTTAGTTAATTTTAATGGAATAAATTAATATTTACTGTTTATTTTTTAAGGAATATATTTTTAAGAGAATTAAAGAATTTGAATCGAAAATGTATTTAATTGTGAATTTATTTCTGAAAATATAATTTAAAATACAAGAGTGCTTAATTGAAATTAATAAAAGTCTAAAATATAATTTGAATTAAAATAGAGCTTAATTGTAATTGACAAAACTTTAAAAGTTAATTTAAATTAGAAAAAGGCTTCATTACAATTAAAGAAAATTTAAAATTTAATTTGAATTAAATTGGAGGGCTAAAATGTAATTAAGGAAATATATTTTTTGTGTAGGAAAAGGAGGCTACTCGTGCAATCACCAACGGCTATGATGAGGCATGTGGAACCAAACGTGACAATCTCGAGTGGATGCGGGTATTCAGGTGCACGTTGCCCGACGTGTAGGGTGGGACCTACGTGTCTCGTGTGCCATGATCCCGTGCGGCGCAACCATGGGCAAGCTCTCTCTCCCACCAATTAAAAGGATGCCATGTGTCCCATTAGTTATTTCAGCCAGTCAAATGCTGACACATGGCACACGGTTTGAATTAAAAAGAAATCAGAAATGGCGCACGTTGTGTACTGTTTTGCATGATAAATTTCGTTTACAGCGTCTGAAGAATATTTTTTGTCCCCCACGTGGATTAAATTATTATTTTCGATATACCTTTATGTCCTCGCGTGTATAAAAATATATTTTAAAATGTATTTTTTTTAGATATTTGATGTTATAAATAGGGGATTATTGTGATAAATTAGAGGTTCGGTTTTGGGATTCGTTTTAGGGAGACTTGGACTGTGGAACACGCAGAAGCCATTTTTGGCTTCTATTGTGTTCTGCGTGTGCCAGAAAATTTAGAAGCATAAATGTTTTAATTTCCTTTGTGTTCTTCAGCTAAATATTCCTTAAATGTTTTAGTGTTTTCGTTTTTGTAATTTTAATTTTATTTATGAAGTAATTTAATTTTTCTAGGGTTGCGTTTTATCTAAATTTATGAATCTTGAATTTAAGTATTTTTGAAAGATTTATGAGACTTTTAATTGGTTTATTCTATTTGTGCTTAATGCTTTTGATTATTGGAAAACTTATCAATTGATCCGTGGCACTTAAATAAACTTATAAGAGGCATTTTTGTGTATATTGCTCATGGATAGAATAACATGTATATATGAAGGATAAGAATATACCTTTATCGTATGTGTGGCCATTTGAGAACTTAGAACGTAATGAATCTTGGTGAATTTAATTCTCATAGGAATATAGTGAATTAATTTAGCAAGGTGTGTCTATACGGAGCTCGGAAGAGATGTATGGATAAAATTAGAAGTTCTTGGTTGACAAATTAAATTTACTAAAAATATAAATGAAGAGAAAATAATATGATTCAAGTGGATTAATTTGGTGAAAAACTACAATCTTAGAATTCTTTTATTTTGTTATAAAACTCTTTAGTTAACTAGTTCCAATTAACGATTGTTTTGGATAAAATCAAAGTAAAATAATTTTAGTACTTAATAAACTATAGTAACAAATCTCCGTAGGAACGATACTTTACTTATCAAATTTTATTACTTATGATCGTGTATACTTGCACGATTTTATGTTCTCCTAAAAGAGACAACAGTAGTGTATTGAAAAATGATGATTTTTTTCATTAAATCTTCTCTTTCAAATTCATAAGCTATACTTAATACTTGGTTTAAGTTTTTATCATGGATATTAATAGCAAACCTAGGGTATGCTATAAATTTTAGCTTTTGGTATCCTAAGTTACCATTGATCATTCCCAATAAAACATTTTTCCTATTTATTATATTGTTATCTAGTAATGTTATTTTTATTGGTTTATCTATTTCTTCTCTGAAATGATCCTATATTAATATTTGAATTACTCCTAAATGAATGTGTCAATTTTGTCTTTATCTTTTTGGGGAATTTTGAATAGTTTATTCAATATAGTTTTCTTGTTAATTAATGGTATATTATATATTCCTTTAGTATCTATGATATTAATGCTCATTTTTTTATTACTTATTGCATAATAAATTATATGTTTTCTTGGAAATAATTTTCTTAAAGATAAAAATGATAGGCCTTTAAATCTATCTCTTTTTTAAGATTTAATTTTGCTTTTTAAATTTCTTCAAATTTCTTTTTTACTTGTTATTATTTCTTGTGCAAAAACATCAAGAGATATCTTTTATTTCTAATTTTATTATTTCTTAGTTTTCGATTATTTATTCCATTTTATTTATGAAATATTACTATTTAATTTCGTTAAATTTAATATTCGTTATGTTTGTGGGGTATTTTTTAGATTTTTGAAACCTTAGGAATGTTTTTGAAGATATCTCAAAGCTTAAGGATATTTTTTATATTTATCTCTAATTTAGAGACCTCAAACAATTTTTTTTTAAATAAAGTTTATGATTATGCAGTGTATAGATATGCAAACCAACTGGAATATTGGCACAAGAGCATGATACATTAACATAAAGGCTAGGTATAAGTCCCTTAATTATGTCAAGAATAATAGTTTAATCTTTTTGTTATTTTTTGTAGTAATTATGTCATTTGTTTAGAAAAAAAGACAATGCAAGAACAAATATGCAAAAGCTTTAGAGGTCCTATATTGTTTTTAACTAAATAAGCGCATTAATCCCATAATTATTAGGTTAGACACCAAAAATTCAGTAATTTTTCAAAACAAGTATTTTAGTTCTGTAGTTTATGAGTTAGACAATATCAGTCCTATTATTTTAAAAATAAGCACTTTTAGTTCTATAAGGTATTAAAATGAATATTTTTAGTCTATAAAAATTATTAAAAATATGCATTTATAGTGCCTAACTTTCATAAAGAATGAGATTATATATACCCAAATCAAAAATTATAAGACTAAAATGCTCATTTGTATATAATAATGGAATTATTGTGACAATTTTTAAAAAATTATGGGATTTTCGGTGCTCAATGCAATAGTTACTAGGACTAAGCAGCTTAAATTAAATAGTTAATGACATCTAGTACCTAGCTTTTAAGTACAAATGATTCATTTTTTTTTTCTCATATTTTCTTAACTTTTATTGAAATATTATTTTTATTGATTGATAAAAAACATTGATTACAAAATTCATATAAAATAAAATAAAAATAAAAATTTAAAATTTGATTATTTAACCTTATGTTGTCACTTTTTATATAAAAAAAATTTAACTATTACAAAAAAAAATAACAAAAAATTAAACTACTTTAACTCAAACAATTAAAGAACATTGGATGCATTTGTCTCTAACATAAAACCACGAGCTTTTAATATCTATTGCAGGCAGCGTAATTGGGTTAACATCAGGTCTGAAATTTGAGTCTTATCCATATCTTTTACAAGATGACTAGATATTTCATTTGATCAAAGAAACATAGTGAAAAGTAAATATTGACCACTTTTGCTTAGCAATATGAGCTGTTTGTAGGCTTTTATTGGTCTAGCCAATCTAAATTGTATCTTGAAGTCTATCTACTATAGGCCTCTATGGATCACCAACCTGACTTTGGATCATGACTATCTTGACAAATGATACACAGGATAGTATTTGGAAGAAAGGAAAATCAGAGAAGGAAAAGAGATGTAACTTTATTTCTTTGTTAATGATCAAAATTGATACAATGCAATGTACGTACTAAAGCAATAGATTCTCTTAATTATACAATGCAAAGTGCTAGAGTTTATATGTGCCAAGACACAATAGATTACATCACTACTCATCTACACATATTTTTATGTAACAAACATTACAACAAACTGATACAAATGATCATCCAATTACTAGTGTAGGATGGTTCTTGTATACATGAGTTATGAGTGAGCTTAACAACATCAGCATATGTTCTTGGCTTGATAGCTTGCATACTATACACATGGGCAGCTTGCACTCTAGTTTGGACATCAGCTTGCACATCAGTTTGCTTAGTAGCTGTTGTTTATACACCAGCTTGCATTACTTCAGCCACTCGAGTACCTTGGCTTTTCCTAACTTGGACTTCATTGCCGGGCACTTCAATAACAATCTCCTAAGATGCATTACTCCCCCCTCCCAAAAAACAATGGCATGAGAATGATGCTTAGTTTGCTGCATAAAGGAATAAACAAGGCAACTGGTAGAGCCTTTATGAGTATATCAACAGGTTGCTGGATTAAGGCAATATGCTGAACAATTAGTTGCTTTGCCTGAACCTTTTCATAAACGAAACAAAAATCCAATTCCACATGTTTCATTCAAGAGTGAAAAATAGGATTAGCAACTAGTTGAACTGTAATAAAGTTATCATATCAAATAATAGGTGTGTGATCAACTAGAATATGCAATTAATTGACTTAACAAATTCTGATGTAGCATTAGCAAGATATATGTATTTAGTTTTAGTGTTGGGCCGAGAGACTGAAGCTTGTTTCATAGAGGACCAGTAAATGGGATTAGCACCAAGGTAGATCACCACACCATAAGTAGATCTCATGTCATCAGGACATAAGCTTCGATATGCAATCAGCAAAATCTAAGAGGAAGGCCTAAGTAACAAGCCATGGCATAGGATGCCTTGCAAATATCGTAAAACCCTCTCGATAGCCAAACACTAAGGCTTACATGGTGATGCCATAAATAGACAAGCTGTGTTCACAACAAAAGCAAGATTAGACCTTGTGATGGTGATATATTGGAAAGCTCCTACAATGTTTATATAAAAAGTGGGATTATGAAACAATTCTCCCTCATAAACTGATAGAATGTAGTTCGCAAACATAGGAGTCAAGATACGTTTAAACTAATCTAACTTGGCCTTAACAAGTAATTTCCTTATGTATATTTGTTAAGTGAGCAATAGATCACCATAATTATATTTGTTCATCTCAATACCCAAAATTAATTAAGTATTCTCATATATTTCAAGGAAAATTATGTATGTAAAGTGAAATGAGACTTTGTAATAACAACTTCATCATTCCGTGTTATTATAATATCATCCACGTATACCAAAAGATAAATGGTAAAAGTATAGGAGACTTTGAAGAACAATGAGAAATCTACCTTTGACTAAACAAAACTTATAAAACATATGTATTACTTATTGAATCAAACCATTGGTGTATGTTTTAAACCATAGATTGCTTTGTGTAATTTACACACATAGTTAAGATATTAAGGATGTTCAAAACCTTGAGGATACTTCATATAAACATGACTAAAAGTTTCGTAAAATCAAAACCAAGGACCTGCTTATAGCCTTGAGTAACTACTCTAGATTTTCTTTTATCCAACAAACCAAAAGAAATCTTTTTAACATGAAAAATCCAATGACTGCTAATAATAGTTCTGTTAGAAAGAGATGGAACCAAAACCCAAGTTTTATTGTTGAGAAATTCATTATATTTTGTTCTCATAGAGTCAAGTCATGAAGCGTTAAATTTGGGCCTAATTTCATCTCAAAACCCAGGTTATGAGATAGAGGATTGTCCTTGTTTATATGCACAACGTGGGCGCAATCTCCAATAAATGTGAGACTTTAACAGTCCCCCTCACATCGGCAAGGGTCTGTCCCCTTGAGACCGACGGAGATGTTGAGCTTATGGAACCCAAGTGGCAAAATGCATCACTCACCAGTGGCGAAACAATTGCACCGACCGAGTAACCTGTTTTGATACCATGTTAAATTTGGACCTAACTCCATCTCAAAACCCAGGTTATGAGATGGAGGACTGCCCTTGTTTATATGCGCAGCATGGACACGATCTCTAGTCGATGTGGAACTTTAACATGAAGAACTGGATAAAGCTTGTTTGAATAATGTAGGTTCCATTTCTGAATAGTCAACAGTTACATTCATATATGCCTTACGTTTATAAACACCCTTCTTGGACCTACTGACCATAGAATGTTTGTTTACAGTAGATGGTGTAGCACTAAAATCTATATTAGAGGTTTGAGAAAGAGGTAGAGTTAAGGATTGAATAAGAATTCTACCATTCTGATTGGCATCTAGAACAGATTCAGAAATAAAAGCAAGAATAGACTAATTAGCCTATTTAGAAGAGGTAGAAGATAAAGAAGGAGAATAAGACAAGATAGGTTTTGAGTATTATTTGACTCAAGGATATAAACAAGGTTCATCTAAAGGAAGAGGATTTATGCCTTTATGTGGAATAGCACTAAGAATAAGTAACACTATCTTGGCAGACTTAATAGTATCAAATTGAGACACGTAATTATGAACATAAGGAACATATTTGAAAGGAACATTGGTTTCATGAAAGATCACATCCTTACTTAAGTAGAGTGAACCATCTATAGAGAGACACTTGTAGACTTTATTTATTGGACTATAGTAAAAAAAAGTACAAGCATTATAACTATTTTCCAACTTATGAGATGGTAAGGTTTTAGACAAGAAATATATAAATAGCCAAAAACTTTTAAAAAATTGTAATAAGGTTTAATGCCAAAAATAACCTTTATAGAAGAGCAATCATGTAAAATAGTATTAGGAAGAGGATTGTAAGGATTATGAGTATTGCTATTTTTATGGACAAAATATTTATCTGTATATTTGTGTTTAGGTCTGCTATCAAGTCTATTAAGAAAAGTCAAATAAATATTCAAGTTCTAAATAATTATACTCCAGGTATATCCTTGATAACTATGACACATAGGATTGCATTTGTGCATTTAATAGCACATGTTTGTAAATCTAAGTTTATTTTTTGTGTTTAAATATTTTTTTATTTGTCTTAATATTTTTAAGATGTGATTTAAGATTACATTTTAATTAAATATTTAAATGAATCTTGAATAATGAAACCAAAATATATTTTAATCCCAATACTACTAGGTCATTATATATATATATATATATATATATAGAAATATTAGGGTTGAATTAATTAGTGGTGCTAAAGAAAAATAAAAACCGTCAGAAAAAGAACTTTGTATCAACCGAAGAAAAACTGCGAAAAAAGAAGAAGAAAAGGAATTAGTCCATGAGGGCCACTAAAGTAGTAAACATGTTTATTCAAACAAACGCATATTCACCTTGTGGCAAAGGTAAATTATCACTCTTGAAAAAAAAGGTAATTAACACACATATATAAGAATTGAATTGACAAAGTAGCAGAGGTGATTAGCAACAACCATGAATGCACACAGATATATTATTAATGAACATTTGGCTAGTAATATTAATCTATGATCACACGGCACCTTTGTCAAGATAATTTCTATTCATCTTTTTTTTGTTTATTTCTTTTTAATTAGATTTTTAGATCAAATAATTTTATTTGTGATTATGATTATTTAAATTAATTATTAAATTTTGAAGTAATAATTTTCATTGAATTTTGAAGAAACAATTTTCATTGAATTTGTGCTTAATATTTTTGATCTAGAATTTTCTAATTGATTTGATTTAAATGAGATATGTTTTTAAATCATCTAGTTAGGATTATTCATTATTAAATCTATTCTAGAACACACACGAGCACTTGTGTTTCTTTTTGTGCTAATTTTTTGTAGTTGATTTGTAATCGATCTGATTGGCGGAGAGCTTATTAGAATGTTGGTATAGAAACTACTCACGCTAATTTTAGAAACTGTGAAAACAGAGCAAGGACTCATAAGTAAAGTACATTGGGGTAGTATCCTAGGGAGGGTAGCATAAGACCAAGTTTGTACTTAAAAATTTGATTTTTATAGTGGAAAGTTAGGTGGTCCGGTGGACCGGTGGTTTTCCTCTTAGGTCATTGTTGTGGCTTAGGTTGTTTCCACCTAAAAATATCTTGTGTTATAATTTCCACACTTTACTCTTATACACGATTTCATGTCAGGCCGCTTTGTTGAATTTATTAAATTATAAATTGATAAAAATTAAAAATAACCTATTCACTCGCCCTTCTAGGTTAATCAGGTCCATATTTTATAAAATTTCAATTGGTATCAGAGCCGACACTAGACAAACTTAGTGAGATTGATCCTTAGGGACACATACACTTACTTATGGACCAAATGAAAGAAGGTGGGTCATCTGTTAGACCCCCACTCTTTGATGGGTTTAATTACCCTTATTGGAAGACTCGTATGTAAGCCTTTCTCAATCAAGATGAAAAAGTCTAGGATGCTATTCTTGATGGTTGGGAACCACCTTCGGTAACGAAAGATGGTGTAACAATCATAAAGCCAAGAAGAGACTGGACCACTGAAGAATGTACCCTTAGTGGGGTAAACCAAAAAGGTCTAAGCTCAATATTTGTTGCAGTGTCGATAGATGAGTTTTGTCGCATCTCCGACTATGAGACTGCTAAAGATGCATGGAATGCACTTACTCTTGCTCATGAAGGAACTTCCCAAGTAAAACAAACAAAATTGAGATTGCTAACATCTGAGTTTGATTCTATTAAAATGAGCAACAACAAAACTTTTGGTCAATTCTATGCTCACTTCTATGATATCACTAATGCTTGTTCTAACCTTGGTGAGAAAATTCCACAACCTATACAAGTGTGCAAACTTCTAAGCTCTTTAACAACAGACTATAAGATGAAAGTTACAGCGATAGAGGAAAGCAAGAATGTAAACACACTAAAAATTGATGAACTTGTTGGGTCAATCCAAACCTATGAGCTTTCTCTTTATCCACCCAAGAAAAATAAGAATGTGGCATTCAAAAACTCCAAAAAGGACATCTCTAATAGTGATAATGATATGAATGATGAGTCACTAGTCTTGTTAGCACGAAAATTTAAGAAGTTCATGAAGAAGAAGGGTCAACAGAATAATCATTCTAACAAGAGACAATCCAGTCGTTCGAATGACCGAAAGTCAAGGGAAATCAAGTCTCATAGCCTTGATGGTAAGAAAAGTAAGCCCACTAGTCCTCAATGCTTTACTTGTGGGGGATTTGGTCATATTTCTACAGGTTGTGCTAACAATAAAAAGAAATTTGGAAAAGCCTTTAATTCTACACTCAATGACACAGAAAGTGAGCAGGATAATGCTAGTAACTCAGAGGATGATGACACTAAGTATTGTGCCTTCACCGCAACTGCCAAAGCACATCACAATGACTTCGACCTTAGCTCAGATGAAGAAAATGAGGAAGTAAACTCTTCTCTCTTACTGTCTAAGTTTAATGTATCGAATTATGAGGAATTATTCATGGATTGTCTAGGTGCCAGGGAAGAGAGAGATAAATTTCTTGTGGAAGTAACTAAACTTAATGATATCATCAATGTTCACAAAACAAATTCCTCTAACCTAGAGAAAGATAAAAAGGAATTGTCTGATCATATTAATGCTTTGAATATGAGACTTGCAGAAACCATTGAGGAAAACAAAAATCTTAGGCAAGAACTTAGTATTGCTAAAGAAACGATGAAGAATTTGACCATTGGTGCTAAAAAATTAACCAAAGTCCTAGACTATGGAAAACCACATGGAGATAAGAGAGGTCTTGGATACATAGATGAACAATCAACACCTTTATCATCCATAACTCAATTTGTAAAACCCATTATTGCTCAGGTAGGGAAGGTAGTTTCTGCACCTTATCATTCTAAGAAAATTTAGTTTGTTCCCATCTATCATCATTGTGGTAGAAAGGACATATTAGACCTAAGTGTAGATTTCTTTATGCTTATGATTCTATCATGAGTACAAATGTTTCTAAGGCACTTCAAAAAATTTCAAAACGTAAAGTTTTTACTACAAGAACTACACAAAAAGAGGAACATAAGAAATCGGTAACTCAAATGTCCAAAATTTAAAAAAGATGGGTTAAGAAATCTGAGTTTCACTGCTTTGTGGCCCATATAGCGTTTAAAGCTAAATAAAATATTGCTTGGTATTTTGATAGTGGATGCTCTAGACACATGAAGGGGAATCGTTCTTTGTTTAAAACCTTTAAGGAATACAATGAAGGGACAGTTACTTTTGGTTATGGTAAAACATCTAAAATTATTGGAAGGACTTGATGAAGTTTTATATGTGGAAGGACTTAAGGCAAACTTGATTAGCATAAGTCAAATATGTGATAGTGATTTTAATGTGCAATTTACAAACAATCACTGTATTGTAACAGATCAAAAGGGTGAATGTATGATTAAGGGAATCAAATCACATGACAATTGTTATTGTATTGATACATCACCTACAGTAACATGTAACCTAGCTAGAAATGACTCAACTACCTTGTGGCATGAAAAGCTAGGTCATATGAATTGTAAAGATCTGGTTAGATTAAGTAAAACTGAGATTGTGTGTGGTTTACCTATTCTCTCAAAAATTGAAATACATGTATGTGGACCATGTCAATTGGGTAAACAAACTAGGATTGCTCATAAGAAGATCAAGAATATAAATACAAATAGAATATTGGAATTGATACATATTGACCTTATGGGTCCTATGAGAACAGAAATTATTGGAGGTAAGAAATATATCATAGTTGTAGTATATGACTTTTCTCGCTACACGTGGGTAGACTTTCTTATAGACAAGTCAAATACTTTTGAGTTCTTCATCTCATATTGTACTAGAGTGTAGGTTGAAGCATGTGACAAAATAGTAACCATCAAGAGACTAAGAACAGACCATGGAAAAGAGTTTGAAAATACCAAGTATGCTAACTTCTGCAAAGAACATTGTATCTTTCATGAATTCTCTACTCCTATCACATCTCAACAAAATGGAATAGTTGAAAGGAAAAATAGGATACTTTAAGAGATGGAAAGAGTAATGATACATGCTAAGGGAGTCTCCAAAAGGTTTTGGGTTGAAGCTATAAACACTACATGTCACATTATAAATCGTGTATATCTTTGCCCAGGTACAAACCAAACTCCCTATGAGATATGGAGAGGTAAAAAACCCAATCTAAAATTTATGCATGTTTTTGGAAGTAAATGTTACATACTTAGAGATCAAGAACAGTTGGGTAAGTTTGATTCAAGAAGTGATGAAGGTATATTTCTTGGTTACTCCCTAAATAGTAGAGCTTATAGAGTCTTCAATTGTAGAACTAATGTAGTTATGGAATACATAAATGTTGTTATAGATAATGGAGGTAAGAAGATTACAAGTGAAGAAGTTGGAAATGAAGAAAATTTCACAACACCTCAATTAACAATAACCAGTGACACAATTAGAATAAAAGAAGAGGAGTTGAAGGAAAGTGAACAAAAGAAGGAAGAATTATCAACCTCATCAATGATAAATCCAACTCGAACTTCAAAAAATCATCCTATTAAGAATATAATTGGAGATCTTAATGCAAGCATGGTAACAAGAAGAAGACAAATAAGTGAGGTAACTCATTTATGCTATATTTCTCAATTTGAACCAAAAAATGTGAATGAATCCCTTAGGGATGAATTTTGGATAAATGTCATGTAGGATGAGTTAGCTCAATTTGAAAGAAATCATGTATGGGTATTAGTACCTAAGCCTAAAAACAAAAAATGTTATTAGAACAAAATGGTTGTTCAAAAATAAATCTGATGAGCATAACATTGTTGTTAGGAATAAGGCTAGGTTGGTAGCTCAAGGCTACACACAAGTAAAAGGAGTTAACTTTGATGAAACATTTGCACCTGTCACTAAACTAGAGTCAATTAGGATTTTACTTTCTATTTCCTGTCACATGAAGTTCAAATTATAGCAAATGGATATTAAGTCTGCCTTTTTGAATGGATTTCTAAATGAGGAGGTATACATTGAACAACCAAAAGGATTTGCTGATCCAAAATTTCCAAATCATGTTTACAAACTCAAAAAGGCTCTTTATGGGTTGAAACAAGCTCCACGAGCATGGTATGAGAGACTTACCAACTATCTTTTGAACAAGGGATTTATTCGAGTGAAAGTTGACAAGACTTTATTCATTAAAAGGAGTAGTGACGAGATCTTTATTGCTCAAATTTATGTGGATGACATAGTTTTTGGATTCACATCTAGTACACTAGTGGATGATTTTATGCATGTTATGACAAATGAATTTAAAATGTCCATGGTAGGTGAAATAACTTTCTTCCTTGGTTTGCAAATCAAACAATCTCGTGATAATATATTTATTTCTCAAACCAAGTACGCCTATAACCTTGTTAAGAGGTTTGGTCTTGAAACTAGCAAGCCATTATGGACTCCTTTAGGTACCAGCACAAAAATTACAAAGGACACTCAAGGTAAAAGTGTTGATCAAACCCATTATAGGAGTATGATAGGTATTTTACTTTACCTCACTGCAAGTAGACCTAACATATGTTTTAGTGTTGGTGTGTGTGCTCGTTATCAAGTTGACCCTAAGAAATCACACTTAGAGAATGTAAAGAGAATCATCAGGTATATCTCAGGAATAAGTAATTATGGTTTATATTTTACTATTGACAATACTTATGAAGTAAGTGGTTTTATAGATGTCGACTGGGTAGGCAACCAGGATGATAGGAAGAGCACATCAGGTGGTTGTTTCTACGTTGGAAACAACTTAGTATCGTGGCACAGTAAAAAGAAAAACTCTATCTCACTCTCTATAGCTGAAGCGGAATACATTGCTATAGGAAGCTCTTGCACACAAATGCTTTGGATGAAAAACATGCTCAAGGACTATGGTCAACCACAAGATATGATGCCCTTATATTGTGATAACTCTAGTGCTATATGTATTTCTAAGAACCCGGTTCAAGATTCTAGAACTAAGCACATTGACATTAGGCATCACTTTATTCGAGAATTAGTTGAAGAGAAAATAGTGACACTTGAGTTTGTACCTACTGAGAGACAATTAGCTGATATATTCACTAAAGCCATAGACACTCAAAGATTTGAGTATCTCAGAAGTGCCTTAGGAATTTCTCCCTCAAATTGAATTTCAAATTTTATTACCAAAAAAATAGCATCCATGTCTAGCCAACACGGTATTCGACTTATTTAATACTTCCATACACATAATCTCATTTTTAGTGACTCAACTCATTTTGATATTTATTGTATAAATTATTCTACAATTTTGACTTATGCATACACACATATTCTTGTAGATGTAATGATCGATGCTGACACGAACTTATTCACACACTCACAAACACACATATATGTTATGCTTGAAGTTTATGAACTTTCTTGAAAGACTCTAGGACTTCAACTAATCTTGATTGTAAAATTGTGTTGAGTTTTAATTCTTGCTTTTTAAAATTTTACCGTATAGAGGCACCTAGTATTGAAAGGGCTACCTACTGTGATGTGTGAAGCTACCGTAATGAGTGGAAAGGGCTACCTTATAACTAGTGTAAAAGTCATCATGCTAGGTTTATGGCTCGTGTAAAAAAAAAATTTTGCAGAAAGTGACTACTTATAAATCTTTCCCATTGAATGCACAAAAAGAAAGAGCCAATATAGGTTATAATATATATATATCATTTACCTCATATATATATATATATATAAAATAAAAATAAAAAAAATTAAGTCCTCTTTTCGTAGATATATTTTATATTTGTAAGATTGACGACTAGATTATGGTTTTACATGATAGGTGATATTTTTTTCTTTTGAGTCTTTCTTGATAGGTCACAAATGAATTAATTGACATATTTGTGGAGTTTAAACTTATATACTATTTTAAGTAAATGTCAATATGTTATTATATGTGCTTGTGTGACTCTTATACTCTAATTATTTATTTATATAATAAATAACCAAAATTGGAGTTCAAAAATGATGGTTTCTAAATTAGTTGTGTGCTCATTTGTGATTAAATGAGTTTAATACCTTATGTGGTTATTTATGCAAATTTTAAAAAAATAAAAAAATCAGTTTTTTTTTATTTACACCCTCTTTTAATTTATTACATTTTTAATTGGTTTCTAATTTAGAGAGTCATAGAACTTAGGGGGAGTTTAAAGCACATTACACTTTTTCATTACTCTGATTTTACACTGTTATATCTTTAGGAGGTGTTTAGCATCATTACTTCATCTAATGCTTTGTCCTTCTCGTATGTCAAAAAGGGAGAGAGAATAATATGTTTTACTTCCATGCTTTTATTTTGTTATACATATAGGGGGATAATATATTTAATTAAGCTTTATTGATATGCACACTACATGATTATTCTTTACACTTCGCTTATTTTTATGTAAACTAAACTAATGTACAATGAGGCTTTCAAGCCAAGTTGTTGTTTGATTTACCTATGTATTTTCAGTTACTTATAAGCTTATCAAGTTGCAGCAAAGATGAATTCACCGGACCATAGGATAGTTCCACTATAGTGTCTAGAAAATTATTGTATTTTATCTTATTCCTATAAGTGTTATGTAGTGAGAGAGAGGTTTTGCCACACGAAAATGTCAAAGGGGGAATTTATAAGGACTATGAGTGTTAGCTATTTTCGTGGACAAAATATTTATCTGTACATTTGTGTTTATGCCTGCTATCAAGTCTATCAAGAAAAACCAAAAAAATATTCAAACTCCAGATAATTATACTTCAGGTATATCCTTGATAACTACAATACATAGGATTGTATTTATGCATTTAATAACACGTGTTCATAAATCTAAGATTATTTTTGGTACTTAAATATTTTTTTATTTGTCTTAATATTTTTAAGATGTGATTTAAAATTATTTTTTTAATTAAATATTTAAATGGGCCTTGAATAATGAAGTCAAAATATATTTTAATCTTAATACTACTAGATCATCATCATCATTATTATCATTATTATTATTATTATTATTATTATTATTATATATAGACATGTTAGGGTTGAATTAATTAGCGGTGCTAAAGAAAAATAAAAAACTACCGGAAAAAGAACTTTGTATCAGCCGTGTGAAAAAAGAAGAAAAGGAATTAGTGGGCCACTAAAGTAGTAAACATGTTTATTCAAACAAAGGCATATTCACCTTACGTCAAAGGTGATTATCACTCTTGAAAAAAAAGTAATTAACACATATATATATATATGAATTGAATTGACAAAGTAGCAGAGGTGATTAGCAACAACCATGAATGCACACATATATATTATTAATGAACATTTGATTAGTAATATTAATCTATAATCACACAGCACTTTGCCAAGATAATTTCTATTCATTTTTTTTTTGTTTATTTCTTTTTAATTAGATTTTTAGATTATGATTATTTGATTTAATTATTGAATTTTGAAGAAACAATTTTCATTGAATTTGTGCTTAATATTTTTGATCTAGAATTTGTTAATTGATTTAATTTAAATGAGATATGTTTTTAAATCATCTAGTTAGGATTATTCATTATTAAATCTGTTTTAGAACACACACAAGCACTTGTGTTTCTTTTTGTGCTAATCTTTTTACAGTTGATTTGTAATCAATCTGATTGGCGGAGAGCTTATTAGAACGTTGGTCTAAAAACCGCTCACGTTAATTTTAGAAACTGTGAAAACAGAGCAGGGGCTCGTAAGTAAGTACATTGGGGCAGTATCCTAAGGAGTGTAGCATAAGATCGAGTTTGTACTTGAACATTTGATTTTCATAGTGAAAAGTTAGGTGGTCTGGTGGACCGTGGTTTTCCTCTTAGGTCATTGTTGTGGCCTAGGTTGTTTCCACCTAAAAATATTGTGTGTTATAATTTCCGCACTTTACTCTTACACACAATTGCATGTCTAGCCGCTTTGTTTAGGTTATTAAATTATAAATTGATAAAAATTTAAAATAACCTATTCACCCCCCTCTAGATTAATCAGGTCTATATTTTATAAACTTTCAGGGATTAATGAGAAAAACACTAGAGAAAAATGCTTCATCCCAAAAATGACAAAGGAAAGGAAACATGACTTAACATTGTTAAGCCAAAATCAACAATGTGTCTATGTTTTCTCTTAATAACCCCATTTTTTGAGTGATGAACAAAATCACATTAATTAAACAAAACAGTAAAGGAATGAAATTCCTCTTCCCAATTACTTTGAAACACCTTTATTTTGTAATTTATTTCAATCTCAACTTTAGCTTTAAATTGGAGGAGAATTTGATAGGTAGACGATTTAATTTTAAAAAAATATATCCAAATAAATCTTGAAAAAGTATCAATAAAATATATGTACTACTGATGACCATTAGATGAGGTGACAGGGGACACCTAAATGTCCGAGTGAACAAAATTAATATGCTTCTTTTCCTTAGACAAAGAAGCAAAAAAATGAAGTTTATTTTTCTTGCTATTATAACAAGCTACACAAAAAGAACTACAATGATTATTATTAAAAGAAAAATGAACTTTTCAATGAGTCATTTCTTTCTTAACAAACTCAAAAAAAGCATGGCCTAACCTCTGGTGCCACACAGAGATATCTATTAGAGCAGCAACGTAGGCAAAGACATTATTGGAAAAAATAGTAGGCATCTTACAAGAAATAAAATTGAAATTTACAGAGCTAGTTCCTTTAAGTATAGTAAAATTGAACTTGTATAGCCTATTACTGAGTGTGCCTTGAAGTAGCGCCTCTCTTGTGGAGTTATCCTTAACATAACAAATGTTAGAATGAAACTCAAAAAATATACAGATGACTTTAGCAAATTGAGACACACTAAGAAGATTTTTTGCAATGTTAAGAACAAGAAGCATATTGTTCCTATTGAGTGTTCTAGTAGGAGAAAAGACTGAGTGAAGTTCATTATGACCTACGTAGAAAATTGACAAACTATTCCCATTACTTATCATAAGAGTTTTGATTACTTGTATAATTTAGCATAATTTATCACTTTTTAGCTTTAAACTTTAGTCTAATTTTATTTATATTTTATTGATTTTAGATTTCATTATTATTATTTAAATTTTATTGTAGATTTAAAGATAATGAAGATCCAAAAATTTTAGAAACATATCATCTAAGAACTCTCAAATTTAAATTAATATTTATTTAAATTATATTTAAATTAATATATATATATATAATATAATATAAAAAGTGGTGATATATATATATATATATATATAAGTTTGATTACCTATTATTCACATGAGGACTAAGTTGATGATGATTTAAAAACTTGACCTAGTATATTAGGATTGATTTAAGAGTTTGGTGTAGGCTAAAAACCCTTAATCAAATCTAAACTAGCAATTGAAAGTCATGTGATTAATTTTTTCATACACATAACTTTGAGGTCTATTAGTAGATATGTTTCTACTAGGGGTGAGCATCAGTTCGAAATCGTAAGTTTTAGGTCAATCTAAATCCGATCCGATCCGAAGTAAATTATAAATTATTCAATCCGAATCTGATCCGTTGTACATGCCAATCCGAACAAATTTGAACCGCTAATTTTAAGTCAATCTGAATCCGATCTGATCTGATCCGATCCAAAAATTATTCAATCAAAAAATTATTCAATCTGAATCCACCTTAAATGCCAATCCGAATCCAATCCGTTGTACATGCCAATCCAAATCTACCAATTTTAAGTCAATCCGAAAATTATTCAATCTTAATCCGCTTTAAATTTCAATCCGATCGAATAGGATCAAAATTTTAATTTAAATCTCTTAAAAAATTACATAAATAAGCAAATTATGAAATATCAATATAATCTGAACCGTTATAAATGTTAATCCGAACAAATCCAAATTTGATATAATTTCAACATATAAAATGAAAAATTACATAAAATAAAAATATTTTTCATACAAATTAAAAAGTAGACAACATGATTAAAAATAATTCAACAAAAATAATCAAAAAGAAAAAATTCAACATCAATTACATAATTTAACTCTAAAAAATTAAATATCAGAATGCAAAATGCAAAATGCAAAATGCAGCAAGCAGAGTGCAGAATGCAGCAAGCAGAGTGCAGAATGCAACAAGCAGAGTGCAGAGTGCAGAATGCAGAGTGCATGATGCAGAATGTAGAATGCAGAATGTAGTAAGCAGAGTGTAGAATGCAACAAGCAGTGAGCAGGGTGCAGAGTGCAGCGATTGGGACAACAAAGGTGCGGCAATGACAGCGGCGATAGATTGATGAAGCGTAGATCGACGAAGCGGCCAGATCGATGAAGTAGCGAAACGAGAGAGATCGACGAGCAATGTAAACGCAGAGCAACTGAGAAAGATGGAAGCAGTTGGAAAAATATTAGGATGAAGACAGAGAGAAAGATGGAAGCAGTTGGAAAAAATATGGAGGCAGAGAGAAACATGGAAGCAGCTAGGCAGAGAGAAAGATGAAGTTGTAAAAATTATTAGGTTTCTTAAGAGATTGACAGCTAGGTTTAATAAGTTAGGTTAGATAATTAAGTTTATTAATTATTATATACTTATTTTAAAATAATATATAAATGTATCGGATCGGATTGGATTATTAGGATTTGAATATTTTCAATCCGAATTCGAATCCGAATCCGAGCGGATTGATAAAATCCAATCCGACTTTGGATCGAAACCATTCATTTTTTTCGAATTTGATCGGATTGATCGGATTTTTTGCTCACCCCTAGTTTCTACCATAGGCTCATCCTCTACCACCACTATTATTCATGCTATAACCCTAAGATGAATCATTATTATTATGAGAAGGCCTAATTCCTTGTTGATTATTTTTTGAAAAATGTTGTTACTACACTTGTTGAAGCAATGAACTATCACTATTGATAGAGGCATTTTTAAAGGTACAATAATTTTTCAATACAACATTTACACTATGTAAATGTGAAATAAGGAGTGCTCTTCTTCGTTCAAACTTGCTTTCATGTCTGAGTATTAAAGTCTTTGCATCATCTACAATAGTTTTCTCAACAAACATTTATTCTATCAATGTAAAAAACACACTATCAAATGTTTCATTCAGTCCATTTAGGACATACATAAGCTTTTCTTCTTCACTTATAATGCAACTAATTGATTGAAGTTCATCGCAAAGAATCTTGATCTTTAGAACATATTCATTTACCATCAAATCTTCCTTGAAATTTTGCAATTCCTCTTTCAAATGGATCATTCGAACTCTAAATTTAGGTGCAAATATTTTGTCTAACATGCACCAAGCCTCTCCAGAAATATCAAAACTAGCCACTTGTTTCATAAATTCATCGATAATACTATTCACTAACCAGTAACCGAGCATATCTTGTCTTTTCCAATATTTTAACTAAGGATTCTGGATTCCATTGTGGATCTTGAAAAATGAAACTATCTAACTCTAAAATTCTTAAAATTTGTAAAATATGATGTCTTCATACGGTGAAATTACTATTATCAAGCTTGTTTGTTATTAAAATGTTGTGAAAAGAAAACATCTCACGCGTTGATTGTTTAATGGCTATCATAGCTACATCAAGACCATAATCTTGATTTTGCACTACTTCTAATATTTTCATTATCACAAGCAAAAGCTAGATCTAATGATACCATGATAAATGATACACAAAATAGTGTTTGGAAGAAATTAATGAACGAGATGTAAACTGAATTCTTTATTAATGATCAAAATGGATACAATGCAATGTGCTAAGCGCTAGGTTCTCCTATTTATACAATGCTAAATGCTGGAGTTTACATGTAACAAACATTACCACAACATAAGCATATTTCTATGTAGCAAACATTACCACAAACTTGTACAAATGATCATCTACTTACTAGTGCATGGTAGTTCTTGTATGCTTGAGTTATGAGTGAGCTTCACAACATAAGCATACGTGGCTTGATAGTTTGCACACTATGCACATGGGCAGCTTGCACTCCAATTTGCACATAAACTTGCACTTGAGCTTGCACACCAGTTTGCATAGCAACTGTTGTTAGTACACCAGATTGCACTACTTTAGCCACTCGTACCTTGGCTTATTCTAGCTTGCACTTCATTGCCAAGCACTTCAACAACAATCTCTTGAGATACATTACTCCTTACATAACTTAATATACTCATAATCAATTGTAGGTCACCAAAGATTAAAATATTGAATTTACTTATTGCTGTAAAGGGTTATTTTGAGATTTATTTTGATGAGGTTTAAAAAGAAGTTTCAAAGGTATAACCTCATATGGTAAATTAAAGCTTACACCTTTTTCATTTGAGGTGCATGCTTCAAGCTTTTGCACCTCGAGACAATAGACACTATAGCCTCAAACAATTAGTTTTTTTGGATTATCTTGATTCAATTTTATTACTATTTAAAAAAGTAGAAAGTCAAAAATAATAAAACAAAAACAAGAAGAATATAATATTATGTACAAACATAATTAAGATTGCTTACTTTAAATTCTTGTCTTCCTCCATCTCTCACCTACCTTTTTTTTTGCCTATAACACTACCAAATTTTAACAATCACTAAGTTGCTTGTAAGCAATATTTTTCTTCTATTTGATTATTTATATTACTATTTCTTTCTTTCTTTTTTCTTCTTTTGATTCTACAGCTCCATCTTCTTTATAGCTCAACATTTTTGTTCTTCAACTTTGTGCTCTACTTACACCATAATTGATGCATATAATAGCTCCAAATTAACATTTGATCAAGAAATCTACCATCATATTTGGTTTACATTGCGTATTCTGTTGTTCTTTACACATATATTTATTTATTGGGTAAAAATTCTACCTATTATCATATAACTTTATATAAAGGTACATATGAATACTAAAATTATAGGGGTGCACCGTTAATACTTTGCTTATATAAGCATACACCACTAGATTTTTTTTATGTCATCAACAAAAAATGGTTAAAGCGTGTGAAATGGCTTACATGTGGGATTTGACAAGAACTAAATGGTAAATTCACCCTTAAAACAGTTTTAAAAACTGTTGATATCTCATCTCTATAAGCCTCTCATATCTAGCATATTCTTCTCTATGAGTCCCTTCTGTTCACTCACGAGAACGAAAAAAGCCCCAAGTTTGAGTGAAAATCAACGAAAAATATTACAATAATAACAAATCCATCTAACCCAAAGTGAATATTTGTAGACGAATCTGAATATTTTTGTAAATTTGAGAAAGCGATTGAAGAAAATTATGGAATTGATGAATTTGGGCCAAGAGGGAGTGACCCACCACCAAAATATCGTGAGTATTAATTTTCTGATCTTATTGACTCATTCCTTCTTGTATTTGTTGGTTTTGAATGGTTTTTGGCATTTTATGCGTCTAAATTTTGAATGGGTTTTGCCCTCTAAATTTTTTTGTGAGAACCCCAAATTCAAATGATAAAAAAATGCATAAAACAAGTGAACAAAAAATGTTACCTGCTCATAGTCATAATATCACCTCCGGGATTGCAACTAGTTCAAGATATAGACTGAAATACATGTTTTCCAAAAAAACAAAAACATCCATGTTTATTCATTTTGCTGTTAAAATTAGTACCAATTTTACGACGAAAAATGGAGCAAAAATTCAACAATTGATATTAGTACTAGCTTTGCGTGAGAAAAGAAAATTTGAAGAAAATATGAGAAGCGGAGTGGGGGGGTGAAGAAACACATAAATAACAATTTTTGGCGGGAAAAATAAGAGTAAACACCAAACAATAAATGACACAAATACTGGCTCATTAATGGCTGATATTGATCAAATTTGATCAACCTTGTATTCTTATAGTTATTTTGGAACAAAATGTACCTAATTGAAAATAGTATGACTTCTAATATACCATATGAAAGAAATAATATTTTTGTATACCTTTTTTAAAAGTTAATGTACCCATTGATACCCAATCCCTTTATTTATTGATTTAATAATTATTTTTTTAATCATTTTTAAAAAAACTTTTTTAAAGGTAAAGTTTGAGTCTTAGTCTCGAACCACCTTGATGTTTGCATCTCGCCTCGATTGAGTAAAACATCTTGGTATTTAAAATAGCATTTTTCAACTATGAGGCTGTACTTTTTGAACTGTTGTTAGAAGAACCATTTGCCGAAAAATGGAAAAGGAAAGGAAAAAAAAGGGTAAGAAATTTATTTTGTTCAAATAAAGGAATATGAGACATGTGGTGACCTGGTTCATAAACAGCTTCAGTAGTGTCATACATGAAGAATCACGTTAACACTAAAGACGATTCTAAGCTTTTGATAACAGTTAAGGTATATAAGAAATAGACAAAAACAACAAATTAATAAAACTAGAAAGAGTTTTAGCACCAAAGAGAAAGGGACTCACCAGCTGGACAACCCAAGGAATTGATCAAAGAAGTTTGACAAAGGGAAGTACTATAACCATCCATCTTGAGCCTCATGACAAGTTACTTCTTCAGAGTAGTAGCGGTAGATTTCACAAATCCCCTTTATTTCTCATATGCTTCAAGACCATCTCAATGACCTCAGCTTCTTTTGCTGTCCCACTCCTAAGAATGTCCAAGAAAATCCAGAATCACAAATATTCCATTACTTCCAATTTCAAAACTTGCAGTCTTTTTTTTTTTCTTAATATCTTTGGAATCATCATAATAACAGTAAAAATAATAGCTCTCAACTTACATCCTTTCAATTGGAAAGATAGAAACATAAAGACAGAGCTGTGCTAGAACTTATCTTCCTTTTGTTAATGTCTCTCTTTGATCAATAGTAGAAAAAAAATCAATCTATTTCTTCCCTTTGTTACAAAATGTTCTTGTTTCCATTGGTTCTATACATACTTACCATAGTAACAATCCAGCCCCAATTTTCTTTACAACTTTTCCCTCCCCTTTTGATTCTAGTCAAGCAATCACTCCTGTTTTGTCTGGGAATCAACCCCAAGACCATTGACTTCATCTTTAACTGCTTCAATATAAATCGTGATAACTCTCAAGGGTGACACAAATTTCCAAAGCCATCTAGACAGTCATATTTTCATATGAATTATACGCATTTAAGATGAAAGAAATGTTCAAATTATTCATACCTTTTACATTAAAATTTATGATGAACAAAACTGACCAACATCACGTTGAGGAATAATACAACAAAAAGAATCAGCTACTCTAGTTATCCTTCTTCACAGGATCAGAGCTCATTATGGGAAGATTTCTTCTGTACTGAGGAGATGTAAGTCTTCTTTCCAATGGTGTTTTTCTCTTGCTCACAACAAACCGGTTCACTCCTTTCCGCATTGGCATTATAGATGGGAAATCCTCATCAGGAATCTGACTCAGTTCTGAGATGTCTTTAATTTGGGCAACTGGTCGGAACCACCTCTCTGCCTTAGCTTCTTCAGACACGTCCAAAGGATCTGGAGGTGGTTCCACTGCTGACCCCTCCAAGCTCCTTTCTGTCCAGCACTCCTTAACACTCCTACTCTCGGACTGTTGGGGTGAACTTTCAGTTAAGTTGGTTGCCTTATTTGAAGTTTCTTCATTGTAATATCCTTTGCTCAATCTGTTCATGCCATTACTTCGAGGTTCAGAAAAATTCTGGGAAAACTTCCCACTGGTTGAACCAAAAACAGAAACAGTTTGATTCTCATTTTGAACATCCCTGGAAGCTTCCCAGTTCCTGCTCTCCAGAATAACATGCTGGCTCTCCATCCGTGAAGCATGAACCTTGTTGAGCACCTCCACACTACCATCATCAAACTTTTCAGGAAGCTTTTCAGGTGTTTTAGAAATTGAATTCATATCACCAGCGATACTGTTAGCAAAACCTCCTCATCTGATTGTGGTTTATCCTTTCTAGCAAAGTACTCAGGAGGAAAGGAGACAAATGGGACATAGTTGTTATTGTTAGCTTGCTCCATTGCCATCTGTCTCTTGTATGCTGGAGAAGTCAAAGAACGATCTTTTTTCTTACTAACAACAAACCTATTCTCTCCTTTACGCATTGGCATAATTTCGGGGAAGTCCTCATCTGGAATTGCACTTGCAAGATCAGTTATGTTATGCAGCTCTGCAATCCTCTTAAACCATCTCTCACATTTTTCAGTTTGCTCTTTCCCTTTATCACTGTGCTCACCTTGGGTTTGTGGTTTCTCTGAGATTTGTAAACTGTCTATTTCATTGCTCTCAGAAGCTTTGCCTGTCCACATACTAGTCTTTGAGCCTACAGATTCACCATTTCCTAAGGCTGCACTCCCAACTTCCTCTGTCTTTGAAGTCTCTTGTTTCTTAGAAATCATATCTGCAGGTAATGGCACAAAGGGAACATAACTGGAATTTCTTCCTTTGGGCTGTCCATGTGGTGAGGAGACTAAGCTAGGGATCGATGAAGGATTATTTGGACCAACATTTATTCCAGCAGCAGAGCCATTATTACCCAAATTACTTTGGTACTGAGCATTTTCAAGCCTCCTTTCCAACGGCATCTTCCTTGCGCTCACCACAAATCTTTTAACTCCTTTTTTAGAGGCATTATTTTAGGAAAATCCTCATACACCACAGGAGAGTTCAGCTCAGAACTACAGTCCATACGAGAAATTTTGCTAAACCACCTTTGGGCCATCTCTTCATTTGCTGCTAACCTGCTGTCAATTACAACCTTGTTCGCATTGCTTCCTCTATCCAGAGAGACATCCCCGGGGTGCTTGCAGTCACATCGCAAGCATGCCATGTTCCTCCCGTAATTGAAGAAATTGCATCCGAAAGAGAGAAAAAATATGAAGAGTTCAAAACTATGTACAGAGACTAAACTTGTGAAGAAGAGTTTAGTAATAAACATACTGAGGACACTCCCATTCCCCGCCAGTTAACTGCCTCTTTGGACGTGCTTCGTTACATTCAAGACATTTCATGTTTCTTGCAAAGTTCATGAAATTACACCTGCTCATATCAAACAGTAAAAAACTAACAACTTATCAAAGTGCATGCAAAATAATTTGTAGGCAGGGGGAAAAAAGAAAAAAATAGGCAGCGTTTATCAAGCAGTTTATGCAAATAATATTAAAGAGGATTCTAATATCCGATAAACTTGGCTCATAGAAAAGACTACCTCAAACAAATCAAGTCACCTTTTCATTTCAATGTCTCCTAATCTGTCCGTTTCCTTCAGAAAAATGATTCTGCACTTGACCAAAAGACTTTTGATCTGGAGTGCTATAACAAAGCTTAGCCAACTCACTCAACAGATTCCGGATAGATGATTCAACAAGTTCTTTATTGTAAAAATTATTACTTTCAGACGACAGAACGGGATCGCTTGAATAACTTAATATAAATTTCATCAGATCAACCGTCTCTGCTTTATCAGTATCCAACACCTATAGTTAGGAAGAAATAACATAGCAAGGAGAAAACTCAGGCTGGTACTATGAGCAAGCAAGTAACCAAATCATTTGCCATTGCATAGCTTAGAAAAAAAAAACGATAAACTCACATTGACCACCATACGAGTGAAGAATAGAACTATTACTCACATTGCTTTCGCCACTTGATAAAAAAGACCTCAATTTCGTCGCAGAGTCGTCGCTATTTTTGAAAAGAAATGGAATCCCATGTTGAACTACCACCTCTACATCTCTCCTCGATAACAATCTGAAACCAGAAGAGCCATAAATCCTCATACCTTTCAAATTTCAACTATCAAGCCCAAGTAAAAGAGGGAAAAGAACGAAATAGCAAACCTCAAGAAACGAGGTTTTTCACGCGCGAAGGCCAAGCAAGAAGACAAAACATTTGTGAATTCCAGAGGTAGAACTCTACCATCAACAAGCTCACCTTCGCCGGGAAAACCATATTCCGATTAAAGTAACCAGCAAAGGAAAGTGAGTCAACGAGACGAGACCACTGGGGCCAGGGTTGGTGGGAAGACGGGGTAGAGCGAGAGGTGGCTTCGGAAAAATTGATGGTTAGAAGCATTGACAGATAAGGAAAAATTGTTTGGTTTGTAAAGAAATAAATTCTAAAAAAAAAACAGGATAATTTTTCCAACGAAAATAACAATCATGGGAACGTAAGTCAGTTAAAAAATTTCATAAATTAACTCTTAATTTTCTTTTCTCATAAAACTCTTTCAACTCTTTGTAATTTTTTTTCTCAATGTGATGTATGTTTTAAGATTAAGGCAAAAACTCTATTTATAGAGTTAAAGCTCTATTAATTCAGTCAATTTATATGGAGGTAAACAGCACAAAAAAATTGACTTTTTTTTTTCTTTCTTTCTTCTTATCGCAAGCGCTTTGAATGTTTTTTTTATTTTTCTTGTTGCTGGCCCACATGAAATGGATCAATAAATCTCCCCCTCTATTTTATGTGGAACAAGGCTTCTTCATACCTACAATCTCTCTACAGATAACAAGTTTTTCTCTAGTTAGGATATTTGCCATCATATTTACCTCGTTATCATTGGTGTGGATCTTCTCAACTTGCAATAGTTTGTGTTCTAACACATCATGAATCCAATGATACCTTACGTCGATGTGTTTAAACCTTGAGTGGAAGGTTGAGTTCTTGCTAAGGTAAATTGCACTTTGATTGTCGCAAAAAAGAACATAATTTTCTTGGTTTTGATGCAATTCTTGTAGGAAATTTTTCATCCACATAATCTCCTTACAATCTTCAGTGATTGCAATGTACTCTGCTTCTGAAGGCAATACACTTTTGTAATCGTGATTTCTATGAAACAGCTCCCCCTCCAAATGTTATTAGGTACTCAGATATAGACTCGTATCCATGTCGCTAGTCATATCTAAATTTGTATATCCTTCTAATACAAGTTTGTTACTACCAAAGCATAAACAATGACTGGAAGTTCCTCTGAGATACCTGAGTATCCATTTGACAGCTACCCAATGTTCCTTTCCAAGATTTGATAGAAATCGGCTCACAACACCAACAACATGTACAATGTATGGTCTAGTGCATATCATAGCGTACATTAGATTGCCAACCGCCGATACAAAAGGCACCTTGCTCATCTCTTATTTCCCCTTCTTACTTGAGGGACATTGACTCACATTAAGCTTGAAATGGCTCGCAAGTAGACAACTAACACGTTTAGCTTTGTTCATGTTGAATCTTTCAAGTACTTTTCAGCATACTGTTTTTGGGAAAGCAAAATCCTTTGCTTTTTCCTGTTGTAGGTAATCGTCATGCCAAGAATCTACTTGGCAAGTCCTAAGTCCTTCATTGCAAAGGAATTTCTCAACTCTTTCTTCAACTTCTTAATCTTGTCAATATTTTGACCCATAATCAACATATCATCAACATAAAGCAGAAGAATAATAAAATCACCATCAGAGAATTTCTTGATAAAGATGACGTGATCAACTGTCATTCTATTGTATTCATTTTTATCCGTGAATGAGTCAAACTTTTTGTACCACTGCCTTGGTGCTTGCTTTAGACCGTACAAGCTCTTCTTTAGTCTACATACCAACTTTTCTTTGCTTTTGACTTGGAAACCTTCGGGCTACTCCATATAGATTTCCTCATCAAGATCACCATATAAGAATGCGATCTTTACGTCAAGTTGTTCGACTTCCAAATTAAGGCTAGCTGCCAAACCAAGAACAACTCGGATTGAAGACATTTTAACTACTGGTGAGAATATTTCATCAAAGTCAACGCCTTTTCTTCTGCTCAAATCCTTTCACAACCAATCTTGCTTTGTAACATAGTTGCGAGCTACCTTCTTCACTTTTGATTCTATACACTCACTTGTTCTTGAGAGCTTTCTTTCCCTATGGTAGTTTCATTAAGTCAAATGTGTGGTTCTCATGCAGAGATTTCATTTTTCTCTACATGGTTTTTAACCATTCAATCTTATACTGGTCAATGATAGCTTCGTCATAACTCTCCAGTTCTTCCCTTTCAGTAAGCATCACATACTCGTTAGGAGAATATCTACGGCTTGGTTGTCGTACTCGAGTAGATCTCCTTGTCTGTACTTCTAATTGGACCTATTCAGAAACTTATTCTGGTTTTGAACTGCCAGTAGGTGGATTAACATCATCAGTATCTGGTGTAACTCCCCCGTTATCAGAATTTGTTGATGGAGGGACTGGTTCCAAATGAACTGAAATTTCATCTAACTGTGGTTTCTCGAATTTCTCAAAATCCTTGATTGTTTGATCTTCAAGAAATACCACGTCTCTACTTCTAAAAATTCTTTTGCTAATAGGATCCCAAAATCTATAGCCGAATTTTTCATGGGCATATCCCATAAAGATAAATTGCTTCGCTTTTCCATCCAACTTGGACCGCTCATCTTTTGGGATGTAAACAAATGCTCTACAGCCAAATACTTTCAAGTGTTTATAAGAAACGTCTTTCCCCGTCCAAACTCTTTCTGGTACGTCATAGTTCAGTGGAACTAATGGAGAAAGGTTGATTAAGTCAACTACTGTCCTCATTGCCTCTCCCCAATAAAAGTTTTGCAGTTTTACATTTGAGAGCATACATCTGACTCTTTCACAGATGGTTTTGTTCATCCTTTCAGCGACATAGATGGTTTTGTTCATCCTTTCAGCGACACAGTTGTGTTGATGTGTCTTTGGTACTGATTTTTCCAACATGATGCCGAAAATTTTGCAGTACTCCTCGAATGGTCCATGATACTCACCACCATTGTCTACACGTACACACTTTAAATGTCTACTAGTTTCTCTCTCCACTTTTACATGAAACTGTTTGAAAACTTCATACACTTGATCTTTAGTTTTCAAAGCAAAAGTCCACACTTTTTTAGAATGATCATCAATAAAAGTCATAAAATAATGAGCACCTCCTAATGACTTACAACTCATTATACAGACATCTGTGTGTATTAAATCTAAAATATTTTCCTTCCTTGATGGTGCGAGACTACGAAATGCAACTCTATGTTGTTTTCCCATAATACAATCAACACAAGTTTGCAAGAGTGTACCTTTAATTCATGGCAAGAGCTCCTTCTTGGAAAGAATTTTAGGACCTTTTTCACTCATGTGGTCGAGTCGCTTATACCATAGCTCAGTGGGAACTTCTTTCCTAGTCGTGTTTATTTCTCCTCTATACAGTCTGGCTTTTGTGAGGTAGAGTGATGTATCTTTCTTGCCTTTTATTACTACCAAATTGCCTTTGATGAGCTTCCAATTTCCTTCACCAAAATAATTATTATATCCATCATCATCAAGCAAACCGGTAGAGATCAAATTGAGGTAAATATCTAGAACATGCCTCACATCTTTTAGAAGTAATCTGCATCCAAGATTAGTCTCTAGATAAATGTTGCCAATATCGACAATTTTCGAAGCATCGTCATTTCCCATCCTTACACGTCCAAAATCATCTTGAGTGTAGGCTGAGAAGAATTCCCGTCCTGAGGTGACATAATAGGAAGCGCCTGAGTCAACTACCCAAGTAGTGTCTTGACATGCAAGATTGACATAATCAGCATCAATAACAATGACAACTTCTTCAGTGACAATTATGGTGTCATTTGTTCGGGTTTCTGCTTCCTGATTTCTGGATCGTTCTGCCTTTAAATTTTGACATTCTCGAATGAAGTGTCTGGGCTTGCCGTAATGATGACACTTCTTGTCATGCCTTGATCTAGACTTCGACCATCCTCTTTGTTGACTATGGTTACGGGGATTTATACTTTTACTCTTTCCCTACCATTCTTGCTTGTCTGGTTTCTCCATGACAAGCGCTTCAGTGTCAGGAATATATCTTTCATCTTTTCGTCAAGACTCTTGGTTTAGCATTCTGTCTTTTACCATATCCATGGTAAGCTTTCCGTCAGGAGCTGAGTTACCAACTGACACAACTAAAGTATCCTAACTTTTTGGTAGATAACTCAGCATCAACAATACTTGTAGATTGCTTTTTGTCTTTATTCAATTTTTTTCTATTTATTATTTTTTGTGAGAAATATCTTAATATATCTTGTGTTTTTATTTATATTATTTATTAATTTTTTATCTTTATATATAATTTTTTTTATTTTTATTAATTATGAAGATATATTTTTGAAGTTTTAAAAATATTTAAATATTATTTATATTTTCAACCGATAAGCACCCAAAGTTTGCGTTTTCCTTCTTTGTTGCTCTACCTACTTCACCTTTTTGTGCAATTCAGACTAAACTCGAGTAATGAGCGGCATAACTAACAGATTCTTGACACTTCTCTTATCTTAATGAATAAAATGAATTTAAAGTTTTATCGTTCTCAAGATTAAGAAAAATATTTTTGAGAAAATATATAGTTTATTATAGAATAAGTAATAAAAAATAAGTATTAATAATACGAATGTAAAAAGAATGTACATTATATCATTAATTGACAAAAAAACTAATATGAATAAACTATCAAAAATCACTCAAAATGATAGTAAAATTTGGATATATATATTTAAGATAAATTTAAATATTAATAAAAATACATTTTAGAGAATAAATTAATACACTAATAAAATTAGTATTGTTAGATATTAAAATAATAAATAAAAAAAATATGTTTTATTAGGAATGATCCATTGAAACCTAAGATATCAGAAATTAAAATTTACAGTATAACTTAGGTTTGTTATTAATATTAATGATAAGAACTTAAATCAAGTATTAAGTTTGACATATGAATTTAAAATATGAGATGTAATGAAAGAAAAAAAATTATTAATTTTCAGTACACTATATAATATGATATTCATTAACAAACAAACATAATGGTTAAATATATGAAAAGAAAATCATAGAAATAGATAAAAAAAATTTAAAAATTAGGAAAATAATAAAATCTAAAATCTTAACAAATTTTGAAATACCAAAAAAATAAAAATGAGATATTAAAGAAAAACTTATGATAGAAAAAAGTAATATAACGAGAAAAAGTAATATAGCGAGGGTTTAAATTTATTGATTTGAAGGAGAATATCTAACAAAAAAAGAGATATAACATATCTAAAACAATATGTTAAAATAATGAAAACATTAGTTCATAAAGTAATATTAATGACCATTATTATCCTAATAATGTTCAAAAATAAACTACAGGATATAGAATTATATTTTAATATAAGTCTAATAAGCATATAAAAAATCAAATAATAACAATAAAATCTTTAATTGTTTTAGTAGAATAAATTAATATAGCAAAAGAATCAAACATCAAGTCTTTACAGGACATAAATGAAATACAAAAAAAAAAACTCCTAAAAAAATAAGAAAATATGGTTATAATAAAAAATTACTATAACACATACATAAGGAATTTATAAAATTAAGAAGTCATGTAAATAACATACATAGAAATAATAAAATTATAAATTATAAGTTTGATTCATTTATAGAATTAAAAGAAGAACCAGCTAGAGAATAGAATCATAATTTAATAGAATATAGAAAAAAAATATTAGAAGAATAATTTATGGATCATGAAAATAAGAACATAAAAAAATTAATTAGTTTGTTGTTTGTTAGCCCCAATAGACGAAGAATTAGAAAAAAATTACGATGAAAATTAAATCTAGTTAAGAATGGAAGGAATCTGGTAAGTTCTTAAAAATTAAATAAAGAAAAAAGGGGAAGAGTACCATAAGATAGCTCGTTAACTATGGTTTTGTTCTCAGTTTTGTTTCTAAGCTCTGCTACATTGTTTGTGGAAAAACAATTTGTTACATACGAGCAACATGTTGAATTCAACAAACATTGCAACTCATTCAACAAATATTACACCGACGTCAAACGCCTACCAAACGCCTACCAATATACACGGCGCCTACCAAACAGCTGTAAACCATGTAATTCAATCTTGGTGGTTGGTGAAATAGTAATTGATAATTGTCTATATAAACAATGTACATATCCGATACAAATTAAGAAAATATACGAAAGAAAACGTTTATTTCTTCTTCTGATTATTTCTTCAAACATTGATTTCTTCATGGTATCAGAGCCAAGTCGTTGCTTTATACAAATTTGAAACTCTTGTTCTTTAAAACAGAGATTTCTTTCTCTGAAAATATTTCTTCTCGTGAAAAAAAATCTCATTCAAACACCCGTACAAATATTAATTACAAACATCATCTTTGAAGCGGTATTTATCTCACCTAATTTTACCAGATTACTCTAAACACAATTTGGAACATTTTGGTAAAAATAGAGTAGAATAAAAGTGCGACACGCCACCATATTGCACACGCCGAAGTAAAGGAACCATTTGTCCTGTATTACGCATCGTCCCGAGGTTGAAGATGATGACGTGTCATCGACTCTGACTCGATTGATTCTAAGACGGTTCGTTTCGGCGCTGACTAGTTTGTTTCGGGCAGCTCGAGTATATAGAGCCATACTCGGTCGGCTTCAGGTTGGTTCAACCGGCGGTTCAATCTGAACCCATTTTTTTCCGATTCTGGATTTCTAAAACTGGTTTGGTTTAGTTTTTAAACCAATTTTGAACCGATTTTGTGGTTTTTTATCCGGTTTAGTATAAATATTTATATATATATATATATATAAAAACAGGAAAAAAAAATTTAGTCCTAAAATTATTACACCATTTTCTAGTTTGGTTACCATAATATCATGACAGAAGGGATAATTTCATTACCTATGGAGCAATCAAATTCAGTTGTTGTACAATCTGTTCAGTCTGAAGGTGTTTTTAATGCTGAAATTGTTCTTACTGAGACTAATTATGATGTTTGGTCTCAAATAATAGAAATGCATATTGCAGAGAGAGAAAAACTCTCTTATATTCATGACAAAAATTTGCAACCAGAAAAAACATCAAACAATTATAACAAGTGGTATGCAGAAAATCAAAAAGTGAAGAGATGGATACTTATGTCAATGAGTCCAGAAATCATAAAGCAATATTTACACATACCTACAGCTCTTGAAATTTGGGGTGTTTTGGCAAAAGTATTCTATGATGGAAGTGACAAATTATAGGTATTTGTCTTAAACCAAAAAGCTTTTACTTCCAAACAAAATGGAAAATCACTTTCAGAGTATTATGGAGAGTTGATTGAAATTTTTCAAGAGCTAGACCATCGTGATAAGGTGGTCATGAAAGACCCTCATGATCTAATATCATATCAAGAGTTTGTTGAAAGACTAAGGATACATATTTTCCTTGCTGGATTAGATGATGAGTTTGAGCAGGTTTGTGGAGAAATTTTGCGAAAAAAAACTATCCCAGATTTAGAAGGTTGTTATTCCTTGATTCGACGGGAGGTAGTACGTCGAATCTCATTGAAGGAAAAATCTAGAGATGTTGACGCTTCTGCTATGATATCTAAAAATCGTTCTTTTTCCAATCAGTAAGAACGAAAGGTGACTGATAAATCATCATTTAAATGTACCCATTGTCATCAAAAGGGTCATACAAAAGAACGATGTTTTGAACTGGTGGGATATCCTGACGGTGGGATCACAACCGGTGACTCTCGGAAGAAAAATCCACGACGGATGTTTCGCCACCATTCTTTGAAAACAACAAAGGATCATGTTGCAACCTCCTCAACACATGTTGGTAAGATGCTTAAAGTTTTTTCTCTTGTTTTTAATAATACATCGATAATTGATTCAGGTGCAACTGATCATATGACATTCGATTCTAGACAAATCTCAAAACCATCCTCACACAAAACTATTTGCACTGCCAATGGTAACACAACCCCAGTCATTGGGGAAAGATCTTTGTCTATCACTAGTACTTTGAATTTAGACTCAGTACTAATTGTTCCCTCTTTAGAGTATAACCTTATATCTATTTCTCAAATAACCACTACTTTATCTTGTTTTGTTATTTTTTGGCCTGACTTTTGTGTGTTCAAGGACATTCAAACAAAGCAAACGATTGGTCGTGGTGTTAGGCAAGGAAACCTGTATTATTTGGACTTTGATTCAACAAATCATACATTGGTAGCAACTGGATCTAACAAGGATGAATCAAATATATGGCTATGGCATAGGAGATTGGGTCATGCTTCTTTTAGATATTTAAAGAAATTATTTCCAGGTTTATTTTTGAGCTTAGATCTTTCTACTTTAAAGTGTGATGTCTGTGAACTAGCAAAAAGTCATCATTCCTCATTTCCTATAACCTTAAATAAAAGTCCATTTTCGTTTATGGTTATACATTTTGATGTATGGGGTCCTTCCAAAGTCTCTACGTTGGGAGGATCACGTTGGTTTGTTACATTTATTGATGATTTTAGTAGAATGACTTGGGAGGATCCAACTATGCCTTGTGGTCCCAGGTGGTGGAGATGTATATCTCTGGCAAAGACAAACTGGGATATATTAATGGGGATTTTCCTCAACCTGCTGAAATCGACCCCTCATTCAGGAGATGGCGCACTGAAAATGCCATTGTTAAAGGATGGTTGATCAATTCGATGGACCCCTCCTTGATTGCAAATTTTATTTGATTCCCAACTGCGAAACAAGTTTGGGATTCTGCTGCTACCACCTTCTATGATGGGACAGACACGTCTCAAGTGTATGATCTTCGCCGTCGAATTACTCGTATGAAGCAGGCGGGTGGATCCATTGAAAAATACTACAATGACCTTCAAGGGTTGTGGCGAGAAATTGATTTTCGTCATCCTAATCCAATGGAGTGTGCAAATGACATACAAAAATACAACTCCATCGTACAGGAAGATCGAGTGTATACCTTCCTTGATGGACTTGATGACAGACTCGACAAAACTCGAAGTGATGTGCTTCAAATCAAACCATTCCCTACGATGGAACAAGCCTTTGGATTCATACGTAGGGAATAAGTTCGGCAGACCGTGATGATCACGGGTATAGATACGACACCCGGAGCAGTTATGGCTTTTAAAGGGGTCAAGGGACACCATAATCTGATGCCACCAAAAACAGGGACCTCTTTGGGTAGCAAGAAATCCTCGGGAAATCCACCATCTCTTGACATGAAATGTGGCCATTGCGGAAACTCCAAACACACCCGTGAAAACTGCTTCAAACTCCATGGGTATCCAGAATGGTGGAATGATCTTCAAGCACGGAAGAAACAGGACACCACTGGACGAGCAGCTGTGGCTACCAATAATGTCTCACTATCCCTTACTTCTCAGGCCGAATCTTCCCAGGATCCAGGTATTTCAAGTAAATCATTTCACATCTCTACTCGTAGTGATAAAGAGGATTGGATTCTAGACTCTGGAGCTACAGATCACATGAAATTTGACCCAAACGATCTCTCCAATACAACCCAGCCAAGACGGAGTCGTGTTGCCAATGCAAATGGGGTCACTTATCTAGTTACAGGAGCTGGAACAGTGATCTTATCTCCTTCATTATCATTATCTAATACTTTGCTTGTACCCTCTCTGTCAAACCGACTAATGTCTGTAAGTCAGGTCACTTCAGACCTTAACTGTGTAGTATTGATGTATTCTATTTTTTGCCTTCTATAGGATATTCTCACCAAGGAGATCATTGGGCGTGGTACTAGGAGAGGAGGGCTATATTATGTGGATGATCTCAGTTCAGGAAGAGCCAATCACATGCAACATACTGTTGGTAACAAGGAACGACATATTTGGCTATGTCATCGTAGATTTGGGCATCCATCATTCGGGTATTTAAAGCACCTACTCCCCAGTTTATTTTCAAATATCACACATTCAGATTTCAAATGTGATACTTGTATCCTAGCAAAAAGTCATAGGGCGTCTTATCCTATGAGCATGAATAAAAGTATGACTCCTTTTGCTTTGGTACATTCTGATGTTTGAGGGACCTTCCCACGATCATTACGTCGTGGTCATCGTTGGTTGATTATTTTTGTTGATGATTGTACATGAATGACATGGCACCTTCAAACATAAAGATGAAGTATTTGCTACATTTCACTGTTTCACACCATGATTCGGACACAATTTTACTGAAAAATTAAAGATACTTAGGTCGATAATGGAGGAGTATGTTAATCAACAATTACTGGACATATTTGGACAACAATGGTATTCTCCTGAAACCTCGTGTTCCTGAGCCTGACGAGAATGGAATTTGCGGAGAGGAAGAATCGACATATTTTAGAAAGCGGCTCGGGCCTTACTAATCGGTGCACGTATGCCTAATCATGCTTGGGTGATGCTATTACTAATTTGTGTATCTTGAATCGTATGCCCATGAAAAACCTTACAATTTCAAACTCCATTAAAGGTGTTATCGATCATCTTCCCTTGCCTACTATTTTGATGCTTAGCCATACGAATTTTTGGATGTGTTGCTTTTGTCCACCTACTATAAAAATCAACGAACTAAGTTGGATCCATGTGTTGTCAGATGTGTATTCTTGGGGTATAGTGTACAAAAAAGGGTTCTGATGTTATGATCCAATTACTAAAAAGAATCTATACTACCGTGGATGTCGCTTTCCTCGATAGAATGGTTTTTTCCCATCACGGTATCAATTACACTCTTCGGGAGAGAGTTATGGTGAAGAACGAAATTGGCTTGATGTTGAAATATTAGACACTAGTCAACATACTCGGATCGTGCCAATAATATGGAGAACCAGGTATCTGAATAGAGCTTGAACTTCCAAGAAGCTGAAGTAGTAATTGAATCTCCCGAAGATAAAGTGGTTGATGTACCTCTTATTCTCTAGTACCCAATGATCCTCACTTGCAAAAACACTCGAGGTAAACTATCTATCACACGCTACAAACTAATGCTATAGATACATCTGTTGGTTATGTTTTACCTTTCGAGAACCTGATCGAGAGTAAACCTCGAATCGATACTCCCCGAGAAGAGAAGAACGACAACCCAGTATCCAATAGCAAATTATGTATCTCTTTCGAGGTTATCGGAACCTATCGGGGCATTTAACACTGCTCCCTCGTGTCCAAATTCAAGTAGCATTGAAGAAGCCTTATACGATCCAATGGGCTCGAGAAGCTATAAAGAGGAATTTGAGGCATTGTAGAAGAAATAACACATGGCGTTAAGCGAGTTGCCTCGGGAGGAAGATGGTAGGATGCAAGTGGATTTTCTCCATTAAGTATAAAGCGAGATGGGTTAGTTGATCGATACAAAGGCGAGGCTTGTAGCAAAAGGATATACACGAAACATGGGATAGAATTATCAAGAAACCTTCTGCTGGCTAAACTAAAAGCGTGAGAGTTTTGTTATCTCTTGTGACAAATTTAGATTGGCCATTGCACCAACTTGGCGTAAAGAATGCCTTCCTTCATGGTGACCTTGAAGAAGAAGAGATTTACATGGATATCCGCGGGGATATCTGCATTACATCGAGGAAAAGAAGCTGCATGTGGGTGCAACGAGCATTGTATGGAATAAAACAATCACCTCGAGCGTGGTTTGGTAGGTTGAGTTCGGCAATGAAGAAATATGGGTTCCAACAAAGCAACTCGATCATACTCTTTTCTAAAACATCGATCGGGAAGATAGCCACTATAGTTTATGTAGACGACATGATCATTACGGGGGATGATAAAGAGAAGAAATCTCTAAGCTTGAGAACAATTGTCGAATGAGTTTGAAATGAAGAACTTGGGAGGGCTGTGAAATACTTAGGTATTGAGGTAACAAGATCAAAACAAGGCATATGTCTTTCCCAGAAAGGAAATATGCTGGACTACTAGCGATGACAGGACTACTAGATTGTAAACTGTCGATATTCCAATGGTTCAAAACCGTAAAAGCTTCCGGAGAATATGTGGACCAAATGCAGTACCGGGATAAACGAGAGATATCAGCGATTAGTAGGTAAACTCGTATATTTATCTCATGATAGGCACGATATTGCTTATGTTGTGAGTGTCGTGAGTCAATTCATGCACTGCCCAAGTGAAGACCATATGGATGCCGTCATGCGAATACTTCGTTACTTAAAATCTTCCCCTGGGAAAGGACTTATGTTTTCAAAGAATGGTCAATTGAAAGTCCTTGGATATATAGATTCAGACTGGGCAGGGAATATGAAGGATAGGAAATCTACTGCTGGGTACTTTACTTTTGTGAGGCTGACACAGGTTACGTGGAGGAAGCGAAAGCAAAATGTAGTGCCTTATCGATCTTGAAAATTTGAATTTCGAGGAATGGTCGAGGAATATGTGAGCTCGCTTTGGTTGAAAAAAACTTCTAGCGAGATTGGTGTTGCTCACAAGTCTGAAATGAACTTATTTTGTGATAACAATGAGCCATTACCATCTCTCACAATCCGGTTCAACATGATCACTTGCGAAGCCGTTGAATTGGATGGAACTTCATCAAGCGAGAATCTTGAAGAAAAGATTATTAGCTTCCATTTGTTAAATCGAGAGATTAATTGGTGATATACTACATGAAATACGTATGCGAACTTCTACAACTCACTTGACAAGTTGGGCATAAGAGACATATATGCACCAACTTGAGGAGGAGTGTTGGCATGTGAGTAATATGACAGACAACAAGGAAACATCAATGTAGGAATTATGGCAGATAATCAGCAGACAAAAATAATAATGGAAATTAATATTGTTATAATTTGTTTACTTTTCGTTTCTTTTTGTATACAAATAGAATACATTTGTACAGAAAATATCAGAACATAAAATAATATGAAAGATACATGATAATTATCGGAGAATATTTTGAAAATTTTATGGTTGCTAGAACCATGCATGATTGTGGATGTACGTATAATGGATTGTAAAACAACCCAACAAATATCAAGTAGCTTGCAAGAATAATTATTTCTAAACACAAAGGAAAATTAAGTTTTACTAAAAGATTTATTGGTCAGCTTACAAAAAGAAACTCTGTTCATCGAAAAATGTGCTCGAAAATTTAGATTGATCTGCAACAACCTTGCCATTGCCACAATCAAACAAGAGTACAATGCTTAATATGTGGAAAAACTAATCATACTATGATTAAGTGCTATTACATGTGTGATTATTACTTTGACCATCCAAGATGCATGGTATTGATTTTCACTTGTATGATGATTTGATTCTGGAGCCACCATACATATATGATATTGGAATTTTACAGAGAGAAAATTAATTTTATCTGCGAAACAAACTACTATTATATAAATGGCATTTACTCTCCTACACCACAAACATTAAATTTATGAAACATGTTTATTATTACAGTAATTGACGTTGAAAGGTTCTTATTTTCTAATTTCTTATTCATTTAAGAAAAGAAAATAAATTAGGAACCATAAGAAGCATAGTTTAATAAAACATTATCACCACAATTGTATCTATGATATTAAAAATATATAAATTTATATTACTTTTTCAAAGAACACTAATTATATTATGTCATATAACATAATTATTTTAAAAAATAAAAAAAAATTATTATTTTTTATATAACTTTTTCAGATATCACAATATAAATAATATGGTTATAAATATATATGAAAGCTACGTGTAGCTTTACTCTTCTCATATATATCTTGCTTATTTAATTAATAATTTTTAATTGTTGCTTTACTTTTCTAAGTCAATAAGGTACACCTCCCAAATGTCAATAAATATAAGTTGGTTAAACATACGTATTTATTATTATTTTAATAAATTTCAATTAATATAAAAGAAATTTTTTTATAATAAATATATTTTAAAAATAATAAAATGAGTATGATAATAATCCAAGATATTTTATATTTTATCTCACTTTTTATACTTTTGAATTTTTATAAAAAAAATTATCAAAATCAAACTATTCTAACACATATTGACGTGATCATTGTAAGCGATATTCTTTCCACTTCCTAACCTCAAAAGGTTCCTAAACTACAAAATCATAAAACCTCCACACTTTCCTTCGTTTCTTTCTTATTAAATATGTCTGCATAATCCATCATTTTCTCCTCAAAGAATCACAACCATAATCCCAACAAATTAATATGAACCAGCCACCAGTACCACCACCACCAAAAAGAAAAACCCAACTCCAAGGTCCACGTCCACCAGATCTCAAAGTCAGCAAAGACTCCCATCAGATCAGAAAACCATTTCCACACCCCCAACAAATCCACCATCACTATCATCAGCAACAACTTCAAACTCACCAACCTCTTATTATCTACAGCGTCTCTCCTAAAGTGATTCACACCACTGTCGGCGATTTCAGCTCCCTCGTTCAGCGTCTCACCGGACCTTCTATGACTAGTCCCGGAGACCTCTCTCCGGCAGCAAGGTTTGCTTCCATTGAGAAGGCCAGTACATCAGAAAGAGAGAGATCCGGTATTATTACTGCTACTACTACTAGTAGTAGTAGTATTGATGACTTCATGGCTGGCTTTAATTTTGATGGAATAGATATGGGTCAGTTTGCGGGTATTTTGTCTCCGGCGCCGGCGAATTTGCCTCCGATCCCATCTGGGTATTTCTCTCCGGTATCTGATATGCAAACCCATTCTTTTTTGCATGAATTAAGCCCGTTTTGGCCTGGGAATAATTGCTCCATGGCTAGCCCTTCTGCTTTGTTTTCAACTCCTTTGGTTTCTCCAAGTCCGTCTTCTTTCGATGTCTTCCGAAACTTGTTTGACTTTTGAATACACGCTAAGAAAAGGATGTAATTGGTTGGCCGGTAATTAATTTTTGTTATTTATTGACACAATTGAAAATAGTATTTTATTTGTGATTATTTGGGGTTTCATCTCCATCAAAATATAGATTCCATTAATAAGTGGATTTCACACCAATTCATGAATATTTTTTTTTAGTTTATTTGTATGTCTGGATGTAAAAGCAGTGAGGATAGAAAAAAATAAAACTCTTAACATTTTTTTTAATGAATATTGTAATATATTTGTATTACTAATGCACAACAATATAGAATGAGTTTTGTAAATTATGCTTGGTCAAATTGATATTTTTGACCAAATCACATGGTATAAGGCTTTCAAAGAAACAAAATTATTAAAAGAAAAAAAACACCAGCCAGTAAAACTGACTTCCGGTAAGAATCAACGTGGGACGGCGGATAAGTCTAACATTAAAAATCATAATTATTTTGTATCAATTTTAAATATATTTAATTAATAATAACTATTTGATGATAATTTTTTCATCATTTAAACATATTTTTTTATTTTTTAATATTTATTTAAAAATATATTTAATTTAAAAATTTTAATTTTAATATATTTTTAAGTTATTATATATTTAAAATATTTACTATTGATTTTTATTTTTTAATTATTTAACACGTTTTTAAATAAAATAAAATATATATATAAATATGAATAAATAAAATTTAATTTAATTATTTTAATTATTTAATTATATATAAAATAATAATATTTAATTATATATATATATAATAATATTATTAATATATATTTAAATCATAATTTTAATATTATAATAATAATTATTTTTAAAAAAATTATATAATTTTTGTTTATAGTTGAAATATTTATCCCTACTCTCTCGCATCTCAAATTTTGCACTACTACGACGGCGAGCGCTATTATCCACAATCGCGCAATCCAACATCATAATCAAAAGTTCATCGCCGGTTCATCTCACCAACATGTGCGGAGCTGACGCTCCTCGAACTTGGTGTAAAGAAAACTCATCCTCCTCCCTAGACCAGTATTGATCGGGCACAACAAAAGTGAATATGTAAGTGAAAAATAACATATATATATATATATATATATATATAGATACTTAGATAGATAGATACAAGAAATTTAAATATTTTGTGGCAAAATTTAAATATATTTTTTATATTTTAAGTAATTATTATTTAAAAATATTATGATTTAAATGAATAGAATTCAAACTAATCATATAAAATAATGTTATTGAAAATATAATTATAAAAGAAACTAATGTATATATTAATGTAAAAAAATAAAAATATCAAAAATTTAAGGAGACTCAATATAAATATTACTTATGCCTTCGAACATTATTGATCATTTTCACTGTATTCAAATTAGATGAATTCTAAAATTACAACTAATTGAACTAATCATAATCTTTTACAAAAGAGAGTAAGATATACAAATTTTGAGATGCTTTCAAAATAAAGTAGATAATTTTATTTATAACCTAAAAGACAACACTCACTATGGTTTCTAATCCATGTGAGACTTTTTCAAATTACTAAATATACAACAAATCTCTATCTTAACAACTTATTGATTCTCAATTGATTTCTTCAATCTCTAGATCAACGACGCAAGTATTAATTAAAATTTATAAGATGTTAATCAAGTCCAAACAATGTTTGAACTTGATTGATGTCACCACATTAGTCATCATATTTGTGGGGTTTTCTGTAGTATTAATATTCTAAATTAGTACTCCATCTTATTCAATAATCTCTAGCACGAAATGATAACGAATGTCAATGTGTTTTGTAAATGCATGGTAGACTTGGTTCTTTGTTAAATAAATATCACTCTAATTGTCACAAAACATTTTAATATGCTTTTGACCAACTCTCAAGTCTTCAAGTAATCCTTAAAGCCAAATAGCTTCCTTCATATACTCTATCTATGTAGTAGACAAAGTAACTATGGACTAAAAGGTAGACTTCTAACTGATTGGTGACCTAGCAAGAGTAAACACATAACCAATAATTGACTGACACTTATCTAAATCTCCAACATAGTTAGAATCATAATTCGACTACACATTGACCAACAATATTATCCTGCTGAAATACTAAACCAACATATATAGTATTTAGAATATACCATAGAATCCATTCCATAGCCAACCAATGTCCTTTACCAGGATTATGCATATACCTACTTACAGCTCCAACCGCATGTGAAATGTCAGGTCTTATACATACCATTGCATACATCAAGTTACCAACCATATTAACATACAATATCTTTTCCATATATTCTCGTTCTGCATCATTCTTAGGAGACAATTAAGCACTTAGCTTGAAATGAGGAACAAGCGGAGTACTTATAGGTTTTGTCTGTTCATTCATACCAAAACGTCGTAGCACCTTCTTCAAATATTGATTCTAGGTCAAACAAAACTTTCCTTTTTCTTGTCTCTGCTTATCTACATACTCAGAATCTTTATGGCTTCTCCCAAATCTTTCATCTTGAACTCCTAACTTAGTTAAGCCATCAACCTCTCAATTTCTTCTTGGTTCTTTAATGTAATCAACATATCATCGACATACAATAGGAGACAGATGGAAGACTCTTCTTGTAGCTTGCAAACCCAATTATCTTTACCAACAACATTAAACCCTTATGACTGAGACATATAGATTTCCTTTTCCAAGTCACCGTGTAGAAACACGGTTTTCACATCAAGTTGAACTAGTTACAAATCCAAATGTGCTACTAAGGCCAACAAAATTCTAATTGAAGAATGCTTTACAATTGGAGAAAATATCTCATTATAATTGATTTTCTCCTTCTGAGCGTAGCCTTTAGCCGTCAACCTTGCCTTTTAGCAAACACCATCTTTGTTAGGAAATCCTTATTTCTTTGCATATACCCATTTGCAACCAATTACTTTCTTGCCCTTAGGTAGTTGCGTTAACTTTTATGTCTTATTCTTTTGAAGGGACAACAATTTTTCATCCATGACTTCTTTCCTTCTTTTAACTTCAAGACTTCTTATTGCATCTTTATATGTGGAAGAAACATCATCATACATAACTAAAAGTGCACATGCCACAGTATTCTTAAATTGAGCAGGTAGATCTTCCATATCCTTGTATCGTGTAGGCATCTTGACATTTGTCTTCGTGTTCTATCAACTGTAGTTTCTCCTTGTTGCTATGGAGGTTCTTGGGTTAAAACATCTTTTTCATCTGATTCATCTTTTACCAATAAAGGATTAACTTCTTTCTTATCTTCACCAACTGGGTCAACAATTCTACTTTCAAACTCCACATGTTTCGGAGTTTGCTCCACCTACTACAAAGTGTCATCGATCTTCTTAGTTACCTTTCTCAATAAGGTAGATTCATCAAAGGTAACATCTTTATTGAAGAAAATCATTTTTGTTTCTAGGCACTATAGACGATATCTCTTAGAACTAGAGGATATCCCCAAAAAATAGCTTTCTTAGCTCTTGGATCCAACTTTGATTCAGTGACATGGTAATATGCAATAGAACTAAACACATATAAGAAATCATAATCTCTAGTAGGTTTTTCAGACCATACCTTCATAGGCGTTTTGCCTTAAAGAATAGACGATGGTAAACGGTTGACAAGATGACATGCATACGTCACAACCTCAGCCAATACTTCTTGCCTAACCCATAATTTGACAACATACACCGAACCTTCTCTAGCAAAGTCCAGTTTATACGTTTTGAAACTCTATTTGTTATGGTGTTTTTTGAATAGTGAAGTTTCGCACTGTTTCTTCTTCTTCACAAACTTTCATAAATGGATCATTTGTGAATTCAATGTCATTATCTGACATCAGATGCTTGACCTCTCTACCAGTATAAGTCTTGCTCATCTTCTTCCACTTGAGAAAAATTCTCAAAACTTCATCCTTCTTCTTCATGAGATACACCCAAACTCTTCTCGAGTAGTCATCGACAAAAGTGACATAATAATGTTTGCCACTCATGGATGGAGTTATTGTTGCCCCCCACACATCCGTATGAATGTAATCCAAGATTACTTTTGTATTATGGTGTGTAGTGCCAAAGCTTACTCTTTTCTAGTTCCCCGATACACAACGCTTACAAAATTCCAACTTGTCGTTTCTCACACCTTTTAACAAGCCTTACTTTACAAGAATATGTAAGTTTTTTCACCAGTATGTCCCAAACACATATGACATAGCTCGGTAGTTTTTGAATCTTTTTCTTCTTCCGAAATTGCTACTGATGTTGTCCCAATAACCGTACTACCAAGGTAGTAGTATAAGTTATTCTTCTGAATACCTTTCATCACCACAAATGCTCATTAAGTAACCTTCAGTGCCCATTTTGTATGGTCACAATGAAGCCTTTTGATTCTAAAACTCCCACAATAATGAGATTCTTCTTCATATTTGAAACATAATGAACATCCGTCAAAACTCCAGTTGAACCATCTTGATTCTTCAAATGAATTGTACCGATCTCCAAAATTTTGCAAGGATAATCATTACCTATGAAAACAACTCCACCTTTTAGTTCTTCAAAATTAAAGAACCATTCCTTATTATGAGACATATGGAAGGTATATGTTGAATCAAAAATCGAATCACCAGGATAGGATACTGTTGACGAACCAACCAATGAAAAATCTGAATTTAAATTGCTTTCAACTACACATGCATCAAGCATCATAGCTTTTCATTTCTTCTACAAATTTGGACGGTTTTTATTCCAATGGCATTTTTCATGACAAAAGGCACATTTATCTTTATCAAGCCTTCCTTTAGAAAGAGATCTACCTCTCCTTCCTTTCTGTTGTGTTTGTGGATGTCATCTTATAGATAATGCCTCTACTGCTTCATTCATACTTTCTTTTTTATCTTTCTTTTTAATTTCATAACTATACAAAGCAATGTAAGCTTCCTTAAAAGATACTTTATCCTTCCTAATGAGTAAGCTCGTAATAAGGTGATCAAACTCATCAGGAAGAAAGGCTAAGAACATCAAGGCTAAATCTTCATCTTTAAAAGTTTCATCCATATTTAACAAATATGTTACTAGTCGATTAAAATCAGTAATGTGGTTGTTTATTATGATACTTGGAAGGTAATCAAAACTGAACAACTTCTTCTTTAAATAGAGCTGATTATGTTCATTCTTCTCCATGAATTTTTTCTCCAACACCTTCCACAACTTACTTGTAGATGTCTCCTTCGTGAATGCATATTTTTGTTCTGTTGAGATACACGAACGGATTGTACCATATGCCAATCGGTTGATATTTTTTCACTCGATTTCATCTGCTACATCTGGTTTCTCTTCTTCAATAGAAATGTCTAGACCTTGTTGAAACAAAGCATCTAGAACTTCACCTTACCACATATTGAAATGAATAGTTTCATCAAACTTCTCCACCTCGAACCTTGCATTCATTACAATTGTTCTGCCTAACGTGGATGGCTGGCCTTTGTTTAAAGGAGACTTTTCTTTCATCATTTCTTCAAATTACAACAACTAGCAACTATATTCCAATAGAAAAAAATGAAATACAAACAAATGTCAAGGTGGATACCTTCAGCTCTGATACCAATTGTTAGAAAAATCGATTATATTTTCCATAATTAAATAGTTACTATTCACAAATACTAGGATTTGAATGAATAGAACTCAAACTAATCCCAAAAAATAATGTTATTAAAAATATAATGCTAAAAGAAACTAAAGCAGAAAAATAAAAACGCCAAAAATTTAATGAGATTCGGTATAAATGTTATCTATGTTCTCAGGCGTCGATAATCACTTTCATTATCTTCAAATTGAATGAACTCTAAAATTATAACTAATTGAGAAAATTTGAACGGATCAATTACCCTTACAAAAGAGACGAATATATAAAAATTTTAGGATACTTTTAAAGTGAAAAGAGATTTTATTTATAGCCTAAAATACAATCTTCACTATGGTTTTTAATCCATATGTGACTTGAGCTATATAACATTTTCCATAAATTAATCTAATTTATACTTACAATTACAAATGAATTAAAAAAATCATTTCTTAATATAAAATTCTTAATTTAATACCTAATATATCATATATTTTAATAATAATATTAATAATCTAAAAATAGTACTCCAGCTCAAATATTCATTTGTATTCAAATCTAACACACAAAGATTCAAAACAAAGAGTGTTCACTCACAATGTATGTATATATAAACTAAAGAGACTAATCATCTTCGACTTCATACGATTAAATAACGTACGATATATTAAATTCAACAATAAAAAAAAATTATATGACTAATTCACTCCCTTATTCACTAATCGACATTAATTAAACGATTATTACCACCAATTCAAATTTTGATTTTATATTACCAATTGTGCCCAAAAAAAAATAATTTAACTTTTGAGCCACTAATTTCAACAGTCTCCACCCCCAATTATCACAGGTCCCAATAAAACTAGAATTATTTTGTCAATAAAATTTAAACAGCCCATTCGCCTGCCGTTGTCGGGATCACCACAGATTCATTATTTAGAGAGGGGAAAAATTAATGGATGTGTAAACCTTTTAGAAGGAGCTGTGCCATCTTTATCTTTATCATGAAATATATGATAATAATTTATATGGATAATTGAAGATGAGGTAATAATTTATATATGAAACAAAAATTTAAAAAATTTACTTCACTTAATTAATATGTTCGTTACATGAAAAAATTGCATAAAACTAAAAATATAAGTATAATAAAATATCAATTAATGATAAAAATAAAAAAAATATCAAAATTAAAATTATGTTATTATTAAAATAAAAAATAATATTTTACTATTATGAATTTCTTTAAATCCAACTTAATATTTGAAGTATTTAATCATACCCATATGAATAGAAATATGCTTAAAGAGATCATTTTAATGTTATAATATATAATTATCATTTATCTTAAAAAAATGTATTTATAAGAGCTTGAGTTTTGACAATATATAATGTTTGATGATTGAAGTTTAATGATATTAAATAGATTTTTTATATATAAAAAGAACAATTGATTAAAAAAATATCATTAAAAATTTAAGCAAATTTGATTCAAGTCAAGATTGAAAAAATATGAGTTGTATTGATTTAGGTCATCTAAAATTGATAAGTCAACAAGAATTTCTACTCCTACTTCAAGCTATATTGGAAATCACATCTTTAATTTAAATAGAAATTAAAAGTGTACATATTTTTGCTTTATTTTTACAAATTAGATATATTAGTCATTTTACTTTAGATTGTACACTTTAATTATTTTACTATTATATTTTTATACATTTTAAGTTAATTTTAATGATTCTAATCACTTTTTTTTTTACTTTTTAAAATTTTTTTCTTCTTTAAAAATCTATCAATTTTCTATTAATAACAATAAAAGTTTTAATGTAAAACCACGAGTTCTTAAACCAAAAGCTTTGATGTATATATATATATTAAATAAGGATCTTGAATTTTATGGTTTTGATAATATTAAAAAGACATCAGATTACATAACTTGAGTTATAGATTTAATCCTTACTCGTTGGCTTGATGATTAAATAATGTTTAAACTAGTTTTTCTCTCCTAATCTTTTTATTCTAACGATGTTTTTTTTTTTTGTGATGAAAACTATATTATGTGATTTTTTTAGACAAAGAGAGGACCCACTATTTCATAATTAAAATATTTTGCCTCGACCCGAGTGAAAGAAATAAGAAAATTTATCTAAAATATCAAAATTAACAAAAAATAACTAAAACGTTAGAAAATATAAAATATATTAGTTCTAAAAAAATGACTAATATACTTAATTTATAAAAATAAAGTGATTAAAATATCATAAATTTTTTATAATATTTTCCTTTTTCATTGACAAGTAAAACAACATCTTTTTAATAATTTATAAATTTGAACATTGATATGTGTACATCTTCTTAAACAACTCTTAGGAGAATATATCATAGATGTCCCTGACTTTTGGTATATTTTTACATATGTCCTTGATTTTTATAAAAATAGCTTTAATGTTCCGGATTTTTATAATTAATATGACTAATGTCCTAGACTAATTAAAGGTGTTACCTTTGCATAAAATGGTACATTTTCTTTCTTATGGTTCTAATACCAAATAATTTTTTATTATAATTAGTTTTTTGATTTAAGAATTTTGAACAAATAAATATGGACTATTTTTTTGGTTTTAAGATTTTGAACAAATAATTACTGTTTGTAATGGACGAAATCTAGAATTATATACGATCTTATCTTATTTTAATGAATATGGGTCCACTTCCATCTTTCATTACTTCGCGTTTGATCTTTAGTTATCTTGTTAGAAGTCTCATCTTCTAGATTAAGAATAATGGTTTCTAGCTTTCAACCAATAGTAGGATCCATATTTTTATTTAAGATATAAGAAAGACACTAGGTTTTAATAAAAATGAAACTTTTATTCATTAAAAAAGTAAAATCATTACAACCAAATGTTCCTGTTAATTTACTTCATAGGAGTTTTTTTATACATTTTCTAAGAATATGGGGGGATATTTAGGTTCTATGGTTAAAACTTTCTATACCTTTTTTCCTTATACAATAGTCTTTTATATACATAAAAAAAATTATTTTATATACCTAACCTAAAGATACGTGAAAGGACAAGGATTATATTTTATCTTTAATTTTTCTTTCTTTTCTAAAATAAAGATACGTGAAAGAATAAAAATTACGTTTTATCTTATCGTATCTTATCTCTTCCTTTGTTTTAAAATTTTCTATCAATACTTATTTATTAAAAATCACTTGCCAACATATTTCGTCTCGATATTATAGATGTGGATCTATCTCTATCCTTGATACAATATTTGTGATCCTCAGTTTGCTCTTTTGTTAGTTGGCAAAATTCCTGTTTAGTTCTTTCAGTTACGTCCAACTCATTGCAGTTGAATGATGCTTCATAATTGACAATTTTTGTAATATCTTCTTGAATTATATTCGAGTTACTGTATGAGATAATTATGACCTTATTTATAAAGTAATTTACCCTTATTTCAAAGAACCTTCTTATTTTCCTGTTTTCATTGTATATTTGATTCAACATTACTGTTCTTTCTTGGTTAAGAGATTCTTGGCCAAACTCTTACTCTAGTAGAACCCTAGGTTGGTCTACTATGCATGCTGAAAATATAATTCCTATTTTAATAAAATGATAAGATAATCATTTGTTTTTTTCTAAAATTTTTAATGGCTTTTCTTAAAATATTTAGGAAAATAATTTAATTCTATTAAATTTTGGCTCGAGTAAATACTTTTCAATCAATCCATAATAAAATAATTGGTAAACAAGTTTGAATCTACTTTAATAATGTTGAAATTGTTACATGTGATTGGTTTTCTTCCTAATGCATGGACTTTTCTGTTATGAAAATTTTTATGGTTTCAAATTGATCCTTTTTTATTTTCTTACTAAATTATAAGATTTAACTATTTGTTTGAGTTTATGTGTTTTTGTATTTTCTCTTCTTCCTTAGGGATAAGAAATGCATCATTCATTTCCTTCAAGATTACTGATCCTAGTATCTTTACTAGCATTGTTATCTTTCCTTTTGTAACTTTTTGGTTTTTGAGTGCTTGTAAATCTAATTTGGACACTACAGAACTAGGTTGGAGAAACTTAGGGGTTTTGAAATTGGCAAAACTTCATTATGCTTCAATTCTATTAATGAATGTTTTGTGTGTTCCATTGGATAATACATTTATTATTTTACTTGCTTCTGGCCATGTCTTATATATTCCTTAAGCTGGTTCATCATAGATAACATAATACTTTTGTTTTTCTTCTTTGATCCTTTTCTTTAGCTCTTCCTTATTTTCGATTTCAAACTACAAAGTTTTTGAGAAGTTATCATTTTTCTCTTTTAATTAATTCTAAGGTCTTATCATCTTCCTTTGAGATCTTAATTTCTTTATTTGTTAGAGAACTAGACTCTTCCTGTTTTTCACATATGAGTAATTTTTTAAGATATAAAATCTCTAGTTGATATTTTTTTATCTTGATTTCTATGTAAAGATTGTGCATTTTTCCTATAATAGTAAAAATTGTTGGTAATACTAATTTTCTATTTAAAGCATAAGCTAAACTTATATTTTTTCCTAATAGATATTCAATATTAAATTTATAATGGTTAAACATTGTTGTCATCTGACAATAAATTTTAAGAATATTATATATATAGCAAACTTTTTTACTACTTTTTTTACGGTTAAATATTTTTTTCATTATTATGATAGTTTAGTTCAGGTCCTTGAAAAGCTCCTGACATAAACCTACACAAATATTCATCATTATGATGTACTCTTGCTTTTAATATGGCTCCATAATATTCATGTGAAGCATTTGTTTCTTTATCATTTTGTCATTTGGTACTAGATGTTAAAATGTTAGTAAATTTTTTACTTGTAATTTTACCTTTTATATGTACTAAGTATCTTGACAATCGATTTTCAAACATAATCTTTCTCAAGTTTTACTTGTAAATGTTTTCTCATTTATGCTAATTTTCTAATAACTACTCCTGTATATATTATTGGTTTTTGTCAATTATGACAATAAAAAATCCTTGTATATTATTTAGCATATGAAGTTGAAGGTGGTGTTTATCATCTTCTATTTCAAATCCTAAATACATGATCTTTTGTTGGGCTAATACTATATTTTTTAGACAATATTATTCCTTATTTTTTACATTTTGTTATGATTTTTAATATGTTAAGATAATAATGGTTAATATTATTCCTAAAGACTAATATGTCATCAATATAAACACATAGCAGATTGAAATATTTCTAATACATGTTTTAATCAAAATGGTACAACAGTCCTATTTATTTTGTTCTTGTGGACAATTAAAGGCTATTGATAGTTGAGATTATTCCATTCTTGCAATCAAAACTGGAAAAATATTTCTTTCCTTTAATTAAGGCCAATAATTCTTAATTTTTTGGGATAAAGTATCCATCATCGGTTGTCTTTTTATTTAGTGATTAAAAATTTATCATCATTCTTTTCTCTCCTTATATTTCTAGCTTCTTCTTTTTTTACTAAAAATGCTAGATTTGAGTATGGACTCGTGTTTGGTTCAATTACACTTAGTTTCAAAAGTTATTGAATTTATTTATTGAATTATTCTCGATCTTTTAGAGTGTAGACTATAGAATTCACTCTTATAACCTTATTATGGTCTTTTGGTTTTATACTTGCTATGTATTTAAGCTTATTAATATTTGGATCTGAAACATTTTCTGAGCTTATTGTCTTAAGTAATTTTCTTATTTCTAGTAACCTCTTATCTTCTCATATTTCTTTGAAAAAAATGATTTTCCTGATTATTAAAGTGTACATCATCTCTATCTAGTAATTTTTCTTTATGTGTTATATTTTTTAAATGTGGTCTTTGTTTTTGGTACATCTTACCATGTTTTCACTTTTTATGTTGTTTAATTAAATTTTTTGATGACATACTCTTAGAATTTCTAACCTTTGAAATGTATATTATTTCTCCTTCTAATGTTGTTATATTTATCTATATATTGTATAAATGGTTTATATAAATTTAAGAAGTTATTTTCTATAAAGAAATCAACTTTCATTTTTTTGATAATATATATAGTAGGAATATGAAAATTTTCTCCTCATATTATAATATCAGTATCGTTTATAACCTTGTTAAGATTAATTATTGTATTATTTATTATTCTTACTATAAAATCCTTTGGGTTTAAAGTCCATAATTCTTATGAAAATATATATTTTCTTGCTATACACATATTAATTTCAATATCTATATAAACATGTAAATTATATATTTTATATCCTTTGAATTTGCATCCTATTTATATGTAAGTACTATTAGGATTAGTTATGGTTTCTTCTTTGATTTCACTCATTAAATATATTGATTATATTCTATCAATGGTTGATTTTTCTATGGGTTCTAATTCCATTTTATAGGCTTGTTCTAGTATTGTTAAAATTTTCTTATATTTCTTTTTATGAGTTAACCTATTAAGGTATTGATTGGCATAATGTCATCCCTCATTATATATCAAACACCTACAATTTTTTTTGTCTAATGGATAATAATTTTTTTTTTGTGAAATTTTCTTTTTATAAAATATATTTTCTTCTAAGGTTCTTGTTTATATTTGTTCTTATATTTAGAAAACTCTTATTTTCTCAATTTATATTTCTTTAAGTTTTTATATTTTTGTTTATAAGAGTTTATATTATACCCGTACTTTCTTGGCATCTAAAAATTCTTGATATCATAACATATTTTAGAATTTTCTTTAGCATAATTATATTCATTTTTTTGACGTTGTAAAATTACCCAAGCTTTTAGCTATTTTATTCTTCCTACTAAAATATATGGTATTGCTATAATTGTTCTATTTTTCTAATTTTCTTCAAGGATTTTATATAGAGTTCTTGATAACTTTTGATAAAAACATCTCCTTAAATTATTATTGTATTTTTAAGTATCTTGTAGTAATATATTTCATATTCATACATTAAAGAATCGATGTATCACATATAACATATTTTCATATTTACTAAATGTAATTTAATCTCATTTATTTCTAGTTTACTTATTTCAGTAATATAGTTTTTTTATCTTCTCTTATGAACTCCTTATATATTTCGTTTGCTATTTTATCTAAATATTATCTTCCAATTACATAATCTCTTTACATTCTAAGATGTATATCATCTGATAGATTACTAGAGCATAGCTTAATATTTTCAATCATTTTATGGTTTAAAAATACTTCACATATTGATGGATTTGTACTAATAGTTCCAAATGTTTGGATTATTATACTTATTGTAGTAGCTGATTCATGTAATATCTTTTTCCTATCTCTAATATAATATAAATCTAGACAGTTAATTTTATTATTATTTTTGTGATGTTTGAATTTTGGTGGTATAAATCCTCTAGTAATCCAGTATAATCATTCTTCTATTTTCGGATGTTACATTCTCCTATCTAGAAGATTAGGTTTATTTGGTCTTTGCTTATTCCTTTCATTTCTACGAATTTCTATGAAAACTAAAAATTTTTCCTTGAATTATAGGGGTTATTATTGTGTTTCTTTACATGATAATTTTGAAATTTTTAGGTTCAGAGTTTGTTTAAATAATGATTATCGTATCATTTTCTTCTTTATTATAATTTTTTTTTCATAATGTTTTCTTAATTCATTATATGTTAATGTTAACAAAATTACTAATGTTCCTACATCTTTCTTTTATGTATACATAAGTTATTATTCTAGTTATTTTCTATATTTCATTATATTAGAATTATGGATTTTTCTCAATTTCCTTTTTCTTTTTCATTATAGGAAATCATTCCATAAGATCTTACTAGTTGTTCTTCTTTTAATCCTTCTTATGGATCACTCTTTAGAATATTTAATTGTAATATTTTATCATAACTATTTTTCTTATTTCTTTAGGGATTTTTTGGGTTTTATTTTTATTTTATAAAGATTTTATTTTATCCTTTAAAATAATTAATGCTTTCATTATAACTTATTGGTTATTTGATATGTTTTTTAAGGTACCATTATCTTCTAATTCTATTCCTTCTAATATATATTTTGACATATTTAAGAGATTTTTACTTTATAGTTTATCAGTTTTCTTGTTATTGATCTATTACTTCATGGATAAGATTTTTAACTTCTTTAATTCTTTAATTTAATTCTTTTATTTTTTCTCCTTGTTCTCATTCTTATTTACTTATTTTTGTTTGATCATTTGTAAATTCAATTCGTAATACCTTACTTTTTCTTCCTTATATCATAAATTTTTCTTTAACATTTAAGTTCTATTCTTCAAATATTTCAAAGTTTGTTAATATTTTTGGATTTATTATTTTTTCAATTTCTTGGAAAGTTTTATCTATTTCTATGAAATTTATTTTATTCATATATTGAATTATTATGACTATTTACTATGTAATGTACTAAAAATATATGATTTTTTTCTTTTATTAAATCTTCTCTTTCACATTCATAACCTAAACTTAATACATGATTTAAGTTTTTATTATTAATATTAATAACAAACCTAGGATATCTTGTAAATATTAATTTTCGGTATCCTATGTATTCTTGAATTATTCATAATAAATCATATTTTTTATTTATTATTCTATTTGTCTAAGAGTGTTAATTTTATTGATATATCAATTCATTTTCTAAAATGTATTTTTACTAATATTTAAATTTCTTATAAATAAATATATCTAATTTTTTTTATTATTTTGTGAGATTTTTGATCATTCATGTATAATGATTTTTTTGTCAAATAATAATATATTATACCTTAACTCTAATATTAATACATATTTCTTTATTATTTATTAATAGTAAAATATCTTTTTTTTAAAATATTCTTCTTAATCTTAAGAACAAAAAAAAAATAAATTCATCTTCTTTCTTAAAATTTAATCTTTTTTGTATTTTTTTTTTAAAATTTATTAATTATCATTTTTTTATGAAAAACATCATAAGATATCTTGTGTTTTTATTTTTTAATTTTTTGATTTTTTGATTTTTTGATTTCTATTATTATTTATATATATAAAATATTACTTTTTACTTCCATTGACTTCCTTTAAGTTAGTGGTATTTGTAATATGTTTAAGACTTTACAAATATTTATGATATTATTTCAAAATTTAATAATATTATTGATATTATCCCTAATTCTTATAGATGCACATATATAAATGTTTCATTTCATTAATAACTTAATTATTTAATTGATTTTATTTTTAACCCCTTTAAAAAAATGTTAAATATTTTTATGTATTCTAAACATAATACATTTTCAACTTTTTAATATAAATATATTTTCATAAATATAAAGATTAAAAATTTTTATATTATAAATAAACATTGAGAATATATGAGTATATAATAAACGCATATTCAAAATACTATAAAAACCGTTAAAAAACGAACTCTATTAAAAAAATTATGATATGCAATTAGACTAACTATATAATATTAATAATAATAAAATAACTATATAATCGTTTATATTCTAATTTTTAATTGAAGAGCTAAGAAGATAACATACCCTTACATCTAACTCAAATAATATAAAATTTACTAACGAATTAACTATGTTTAATTAACCAACCAATTCTACAAAATATCAGATACCTGTCAAATTTCATGGAAATTAATTTCACAACAGGTGATTTGGGGCAACAACAAAAGAGGTCCAACATTCTATAAAATTATTTACAAATTAGTCATCATTCTTACAAATTTGACGGTCATCTTTCTTAAAATTAATGCACTTTAGACACCTTATTGTTGTATTTTTGGATACTTCGATCATTTTTTGAAAAGTTGATTTTTTTTGGATCAATTGTTTAGTAGAAAAACTTAAGTTGGATTTCTATACTTCCTGTTCTCTGTTCTCCAAAGCGCATAATAATAACTCAAAGAGAATGAACCATCTATCACTATAACGTCGCTTCCAGCGAAGACTTTGATGACCCACCAATCAATGTGCCAACTCTCTCCCCCTTAATTGCTTTAGAGATGTTACCAGTCTTGTTTAAATTGAAGACAACAACTGCACATGTGAGCAAGAAACATATAATAAGGTTAGTAATTTCGTCCTGTAAGTTTTGGATTGGCTAAAGATTCTAAATTTAAAAGCCAAAATCAACTCATATAGCCATGAAAAGGTTGGTGTAAGTGTAAGCAGACCTGGAATATTATTCTCCTGGCACAATGTAATTGCAGTCAGATCCATCACCCCAAGATCTTTTGAAGTCACTTCCTGGTATGTTAGAGTATCAAGAAGGCGGGCATTTGGATTATGCTTTGGATCATCTTCATAAACCCCATCAACATTGGTTGCTTTTAGCACAACTTCTGCATTAACTGCATCAACAATTAGGTCGATCAAGCTTAGGTCAAAGAGAAGGATTGCTGTAATTGAGCCATTGAGGCTTGTCTCCTCTCATACAGTAAGTTCTAGCTTTTGCAATAAATCTGGACTGCATTAAGCTCGAATCAGGATAGAATTATGAAGAAAATTTAGCATTTAGATGAAAATTTAGTTCAGAACATTTCACACTAAGCATTTCTAATAATGTAAATGGATCATTGAAAATGAGGCATTCTGACTTACTTTCTGCACAACGAAGGGCTGCAGCAGTATCGGTGGTAAAAAATGGATTTCCAGTTCCAGCTGCAAAAATTACTACCCTCCCTTTCTCCAAATGTCTCACAGCCCTACGTCTTATATAAGGCTCTGCAACCTCAGACATTTTAAATGCAGTCTGTACTCGTGTAGGAATGCCAATGCTCTCCATTGTTGCTTGAAGAAATATGGCATTCATGACAGTGGCCAACATACTACATTTTTTAGTGCAGTAAATAGCAAAGGGACAGGTACTTTGCATTAGTAAAGTGATCTTTACTTCTGACAATTAAATTCAATAAATTTCTCTCCAAAAGACAGTTATTCAAACAAGTTGAAATTTTTAGTCCATTCTAAACCATCTATGTGCCTATTTTTTAGTTCTTCCAACTTCCAAGTAATTTTATTATCACTCTAGGAAATAAAGGAACAAAAAAGAATAAATGTCTCTCAATTATATATGGTACACACAATAGAATTCATTATCTTTATGGACAGAATATGCAGAGAAAGTACTATAATTTTGTAATAAGTATAATAAGTGGATTAGATATTAGCACTGGGTCTTCTAATTCTTAGCAAGTATTACACTATCACATTATAAAGTGAAACTGTCAAAAACATTAAGTAATAATGTTTTGCCTTCAGATTAAAATATGCTATAATAGGTAAAACAAAGAATTATTGCAAAACCACGTTACATCAAATTTGACCCCCTTTTTTACCCATTAACGAAGGAAGAATACAATATTTACAGACATAAGGAAAATGAAAACCAGATGACTATATACCAATTTTTCCAATAAGAACCGAGTACCACTGAGTCAGCTCAAAAAAAAAAAAGGAAAATACCCTATATAGTCAGCAGATGAACGGTCAAGACCACTGCTTCCAGCCCAGGAGGATCCACGGAAGATGTTTCCACCACCTACCACAATTGCAACCTGAAACATTTTTCAAAGATGATTTCTATCTCCCTTGAAGCCAATAATTGGAAACTAAATCAGTGGATCTCATTTCCTTTTTTTTATTGCTATGGAAGTCACCACTTTAAAGGAAAAGTTTTAGATTTACCTCAATTCCAAGGCGACTCACAGCTGCAACCTCTCTGGCAATTGCCATTGTGATCTACTTACAAGAATATAAAGAAAACCACACCACAGAAAACATTAACAGATAATATATAGGATAATGCCTGTACAGTTATTGACAGTCTAACCTTTGGATCAATGTTCTGTGCCTGATCACCAGCAAGTGCTTCTCCACTAACTTTAAGCAACACTCTTTGCCATTTATAATTTGACCTTGACATGCCAGTTTCACTCGTCATGCCAAATGAAGCCATAACTGATGTATGAGCCTGCCTGTCATAATCAATGAAGTAAATAAAGCACATAATTGAGTACACAAATGAAAAAGACGAAGTAAACACTAAGAGAGATAATCAGCATTATCAAAATTCAAGAATCAGAAGTCAATTTCCATGTAGTTCAATGACATATTCCAATTGTGGATACTTCAATGACGTACATTTTAGCCCGTTCATTACAAGTGTGCACATGCAATTGTATATTTATAAAAAGAAGAAGGAAAAGCAAAAGAATGAAGATGAATCTGAATTGACTTGACTCTTTTGAATTATTACCCCAAGTTAAAAGGATTAGTACAAATAATACAATACTCCTTGAAAGGAAGGAAGTTCTCCCCATTGAAAGGAAGGATCCTCCATGGGGGATTAAAGCTCTAAATATTGAATTTTGTTGAATCAATGAGTATCATGAGTGCCATTTCAAAAGATTAACCCAAGGAAGGTGAGATCATAAAACTTATAAATAATGGAAATATGCTAGGAACGGATCGGCAAATGACTGAAATGAACTGTGTATTGGACAATACCCCTCTAATGCTATATATATAAGTTGATACAATATAGACGTGTTGTGTAAAAGGGTCCACGTAGGACTGTGTTAAATGGATTAAAATGGTAAGTTATAAAATACTTAGTGTGCACTTTCACGTACGAGCCAATCTAGCATGTTAGTTCTTACTCTTGGTAGGACTTAGGGATGCACAGACATGAAGTTGCATCGGGAGGAATTGACTTTTAAATCTATTATTCAATGGTAGGTCGTACTTCATGTGAGATCATACTTAATGTCAGGTCATACCAAATGTCCAAACAATACTTTACAGTCATCCAAAATCAATATGAGACTCCCTCATGTTTATTCTCCAACAATGAACGCTAATAGAATGTTGTAAATTCTAAATTTTTATCAATGAACAAAAGTAAACCTTTGCCTCTCTCAATATATTTGCTTTTAATTCATAGGGTTAATGAATAGTTTTACAAAATATAGAGAACCACTGACAAATGCAAGAATTTCTAGTAGCGCAAAGTACAGGAAACACAAATGTATCTCCATCTCCGTTTGCTGTAGGTCAAGTACTTGGACAAAATGCATTTGACATTCCAACATTTAATACCATAAAATTCTAATCCAGTTACCAAAATTCCACTTGGAAATTTTTCCAAATACCCACAATTATATTCTAATTTTGGATAGAACCTATAATCCCTCGATGCCCAAGTTCAAATACAGCAAAAACAATGCAAAAGAAACTAGGGGAAAAAAGGAGTACTTTATTTATGAACCATACCTTCCATTTTTGGGGTCGGAATCGGAATTCACCTCAGACGATGAACAACTAACCACTAAGCGCCTAACTAAACGGGAATTACTCCCTATCAAACTATATTTAGGCTTTGAAGAAGCACAATATAGTTTAGAAGACGAAGAAGAAGAGAACGAGGTGCATAACGAGTTAAAGGAGTAAACTGGGACAAAGGAAGTTGAGACTGCCATCTGAAATTAAAACTTGTTCAGGCGCCCAACGATACCGCCAAGACGAGTTCCTTTCAATTTGAAGGTCTTCTACTCAGAGGATAATACCAATTTTCTTTTTGTTTATTTATTTTGAAATAAATTAACATGACGTTTTTTAACCATTTATATATATATATATATATATATATATATTTATATATATATATATATATTTATATATATATATATATATTTATATTGGAATAAGATTAATAAAAAAGAATTATAATAGCATTTTTTAAATACTTTTTGTTTATTTGTCGAAACCTCGATTATGTGTGTATATTTTTTTTATCAAAAAATATCTAAAATTTGAAAATTACATAAAAATAATAAATTTAAAACTCATTTCAACCAAACAACCAATCATATTTAAGATGTCTAGTTGCAAGCGGGCAAACCTAAGTAAAAATCAGTCCAATAATTTAATTAATTAAAATTAGTATTTAATAATGTTTGATTAGATTTCATATAAAAAATTTAGATTAAAATTTTTTTTAATAATAAAAATATATAAAATAAAAATAAGAGAATCCATTTTAGTATTATAAGTTACCATAAACGTTATAAATATCATTTTTTCAATATTTTTATATTCTAAAAATATTATAATGCTATCTTTTATTACAAATATGAAGATGTATTATAAGTGTTTTTTAAAAAAATTTACAAAAATAATATCTTTAAATTTATAACAATAAAAATAAAACTCTAATAACATTAAATTTAATTTAATTAGATGACTTATAATATTTAATGAATTTAAATAATTTTAATTTAATTTAAACAATATTTAATTAGAATACGTATAATATAAAATAATATAAAAAAGTATATGAGTTAATATTATAATTTTTTATTTATTGTTATAAGTTTTAAAATTATTATTTTTAAGAAGTAAAAACTCAAGTCAAATACTTTGGATAATGAAAATATTAATTATCAATAACAATAGAATCGTTAAAGGAGAAGTCTGACTAGGATACGTATTTGTGTGAGTTACATTACTACGCAAATAATCAAAATTTTGATGTTCTAAGTAGGTGAAAGTTGTTAAGGCCTTGTCATTGTGTAAAGATGTTGAATCATGTTGTATTTATTTTATTTCTTTTACTTTATTATTTTAGCCTATTAATAGAATGTTTTTTTATTTTATTTATTCTCTATTTTTACAGTTCTCTACTTCATGTATCACTATAGACGAGTAGTTAGAAAAGTTATATATGATTGGATTTTTTGAGTAGTCAAGTTATATCTCATCATCCTTACTTATTTTTTATCAACTTTTAATTTAAAACTAACATTTTGTTTCATATTTATAATATAGAAAATATTTACTTCATATAAACTTGATGGCTATTGTTAATTTTATTTTATATTTTGTTAGAAAAAATTACCAAATCGAAGCTAACACACAACTAAAATGAAAATGAAAATAATGAAAATAAAATACACACAAATATTTTACGTGAAAAAATTCATAACAAATTGGGGTAAAAAACTACAGGCAAGTGTATGAGGATTTCACTATTGTAAAATAAGGATTATAACAGCTTCTCTCTAGTTACAATGAGATAACAATTTCAATCTCTATTATAATAGAAAAAATAACTCTCTCACAAAATAGAAGAAATATTATTTATAAAGAAGGAACAAATTTTTCTTTCTAAGTAATAACTCACAAGATAACTTTCACAAAAACTTTTACTATCTTTTTTATGGATGCTATCTAATTCATTTGCTCTTATATTTTGCACAAATAAAACAACCTATTTATAAGCAACATATTTGAAGAACTTGTGGTAGCAAATACTCCATATTCATCTCCACATTGAATGAACAAGAAATTAGTGTTCCACTTTAAATGAACAAGAAATTAGTGTTCCACATTGAATGAACAAGAAATTAGTGTTCCACATTGAATGAACAAGAAATTAGTGTTCCACATTGAATGAACAAGAAATTAGCGGTCCACATTGAATAAATAAGAAATTAGTACTCCACATTGAATGTATAAGAAATAAATTAGTACTCCAATAGCATCATTAATTAAATGTATTTTTTACTTCATCCATTAACAAAATATAACATTAAATTAAATAAGTAATTTTACCACTAAACAAGATCATCAATTATCACATATTTGAACTCCAATATTTCTTTTACTTGGATTATCATGGATTATAGTGTTATATTTGATATTATTAATTATTATGCATTTCTTAAAATTTTAACAAATGTTGATTTATTTTAAAAGTTAATGGATATTGATGATATACTTAACAAATTAGGGTTTTTATAAAATTTTTAAACTAATTTATTGTTGGTTTTGTTATACAATCATAGATTTATGAAAAACCTATAATGTACGAAAAGGGCTAAAATTCCATAAATCAACCTAAAAAATTCGTTCAACTTTTCACTGATTTTTTTATTTTATTTTATTAAAAACCTATAATATATGAAAAGGGCGCTAAAAGTCCATAAAAAGCCCATAATATACGAAAAGGATGAAAAGCTCGTTAAAAACCCAACCAATTAACTCAACATGATCAACCTGTGTACAATTTTAGGTTGAAAGCTGTTATGACAAATTTCAGTTTACATTTTTCTTTAACTTGATCTTGACGGATTTAATCTAACCCGATCCAACCCGATCCATGACCATCCCTAGTCGTAATAGTATTATGCTAAATTACCTGAAGGTCCAAAAAGGTTCAATGATTCCGTATCCTCTCTCATATTTCTTATTGTATTTTCTTTGGGGTTTTCTTTCATAATTAAGACCAATTTTTAAATAAGAAGAACTAAAGTTCCATATTGCAAAGGCTAAGCAGGAATGAGGAGAGCTACATATTTGAGAAGAAAGCAAGTTTTTAAGTCATTTCTCACACATTAATTCAGCCATGTATTATATTATTTAGTTGATTCTTGACTCCTTTTGTAATTCTCCCCTTTCCTTCCATTTCAAACGAGCCCAAATATGAGAGAGTAATCTAATTACTTTTTGTGGCTAAATTATCATTAATAACTAAGCCAAGATAAAAGCGCAAATACATCAAAATATAAAAAGCATTTACGAACCAACTTTAACTCAATCCTATAAAATTATTATGTTTGGTCACCTAAATTTCACTAGTTTATTAAAAATGAGTAAAAAATAAATTAAAATTCAAAACTCAACCCAAAAAATTGACTTTTTATTTAAAGTAAATCTTTTTTTAATAATAATACGACGGGATAAAATAAATAAAATAAAATTTAGAAAATAGATTAGTCGTGTTCGTTCTTGAAAACGACTCTAATATCAAGTAAAAATATTGTTATAAATTAGTATTAACGGAAGCGAAATTTAGGTCTAATTTAGTTGCACAAATATATAATTATAGATAATAACAAAATAATAAGCAGTAAGAAAATAAATATTATACAATGATTTAAGTGGTTTATATTTTCAATGTGAAAAGTCTACTTCACTGACGACGATACACCGAGGAAAATCCACTAATAATCAAATAGAGATACAAACACCAATATTCAGAGAGTTTCACAAAATATACCAAAATTCAAAATATATGCAAAAAATAACTTCTAATTTACTGGTAATATATAGTAAGATAAATTAACAAACTTGCTATTTAATCAAATATTACCATATAAATCAATTTCCTCTTCTTCTTTGTCTGTCGACAGTTTATCTCTTCTTCTCTATTGATGAATTACAGTTGATTGTCCTGTAATCAATTTTACAAGTAGACCAGAAGAAAACAAACGAAGAAAGAAAATGGGATTTGGGAAGGGGTTTCTACGTAGAGAGTTTGAGTTGGGTGTTGTTGCCTTCTTTACGCAGGAATAACATATATATATAAAGAAGGCAAGGGTTTAAAATTTAAATGGGTTTTAGGCCTAAATATATTTTGGGCCACAATTTAACAAATCTTCACTTTTGCTCAAAAACGTAAACAAATTCTTCAAATATGAAATTCCTCGAATTATCAAATAACCATCGTCCAAAGCCCTAAAGAGTGATCATCTACTCCAAACACCAATCAAGTCCAAGCAATGCTTGAACTTATTAAATGGATCTAGTTTAGTTAACATATTAATTGGATTCTTTGTAATGACTATCTTATTTACAATAATAGCATCCTAAGAGATAATGTCACGAATGAAGTGATATCTGACATCAATATGTTTGGTTATTTCATGATACATATTATTCTTGATCAAGTGTATCGCATTCTGACTATCACAAAATACAACAGAAGTGTCTTATTGTAAACCCAAATCACAAACCAAACTTCTAAGCCAAATGACTTCTTTCATTGTTTCTACTCCTACTATATATTCTGCCTTTATCGTAGACAAAGCAACTATAGACTATAAAGTATCTTTCCAACTAATGGCACAATGAGAAAAAGTGAAAAGATAACCTAACAGAGATCTTCTTCTATCCAAATCACCAGCATAATCGGAGTCCATATAACCAATAAAACTACAACTGGTATTAGAACTTCCATTATATACCAAACCAAAATTAGATGTGTCTTTTAAATATCGAAGCATCCATTTCACTACTTACCAATGAACCTTTCTAGAATTACCCATATATTTGCTGACAACACTAACTGCATGTGAAATGTATAGATAAGTACAAACCATAGTGTACATCAAACTACCAACGACACTAGCATATGGAACCTGAGACATGTACTGCTCTTCTTCTTCTAACTGTGGTGAAAAATCCAAAGAAAGCCTGGAATGTGCAACTAACGGTGTACTCATAGGTTTAGACTCTTTCATATCAAAACGTTCAAGAACTTTTTTAATATAATTTTTCTGAGTCAAATAAAACTTGCCCACTTGTCTATCACTGTAAATTTCCATGCCCAAAAATGTCTTTGCTGCATCCAAATATTTCATCTCAAACTCACCACTAAGTTGAGACTTTGATTTCTGAATCTCAGACTTATTCTTAGAAGCAATAATCATGTCATCAACATAAAGCAACAAATAGACAGATGGACCATTATGGAATCTTTTATGATAAACACAACTATCATAATCACTCCTAGAGTAAGCATGATCAATCATAAAATAATCAAATCGTTTTATACCACTGTGTAAGGGATTGCTTCAACCCATATAAAGACTTTTTCAATAAACAAACATGATCTTCCTTACCTGAAACAAAAAACTCCTATAGTTGATGCATATATATTTGTTCTTCAAGTTCACCATGTAAGAAGGGTGTCCTGACATCAAGTTGTTCTAATTCCATGTCAAATAATGCAACCATAGCAAGCAACACATGAATAGAGCTATGTTTCACAACTAGTGAAAATACTTCATTGAAGTCAATACTTTTCTTCTGACAATAACCCTTTGCAACAACACGTGTCTTAAACCTAGCTATTTCAACCTTAGGTATACCTTCTTTTTTCTTGAAGACCCATTTTTTTCCAACAATCTTCTGGTCCTTAGGCAGTTTCACCAATTCCCAAGTATGATTCTTATGAAGTGATTCAATCTCTTTATTCATAGCAACCATCCACTGAATAGATTCATCATAAGTGACATCTTCATGATAACTATAAGGTTTACGCACCTCAATAGACTCTGCCACAAAAAATGCAAAAAGAAACTAAGTCTGCATCTATGTACCACCAATTCCTAAGTATGATTCTTATGAAGTGATTCAATCTTTTCATTCATAGCAACCATCTACTGAATAGATTCATCACAAGTGACATCTTCATGATAACTAGAAGGTTTACGCACCTCAATAGACTCTGCCACATAAAATGAAAAAAGAAACTAAGTCTACATCTATGTACTTCTGAGAGAGTCAAATCTATCTTATTCCTTTACCCTTAGTGATACTATATGGTTGCTCATGTTTCTCTTCTGCTACATCATGACTAGAATTATCTATCTCATCCACAGATGGTTGATCTGAAGTGCCCTCTTGCACTTGATTAGGAGCTCCACTCTCAAGCTCCACCTGCTCACTAACACCATAGTCTTTACCTACAATAATAGACTCTTTTTTTCTTTTCCAACATGGAAAAATCATCAAACTTAACGTCTCAACTAATAAAAAATTTAGGTGACTTGGGTTCAATACACCATAATTTATACCCCTTCACCCCAAAAGGATACCCCAAAAATATGCATTTCAATGCCCTAGGCTCAAGTTTACCATCATTAACATTAGTATATATAGGACAACCAAAAACTTTAAAATTAAAATAATTAGCAGGAGTACTAGAGAATACCTTAAATATAGTCTTCAACTCAATTGCAGTCACCAGATAACAAGCATGGTTACAAGCTTCAGCCTAAAAGGATTTATCCAAGTTAGCTTGAAAGAGCATACAATGAGCTCTTTCTAAAAGAGTCTTATTCATACGCTCTGTAACTCTATTTTACTGTGGTGTATAACGCACAATGTAGTGTCTTACTATGCCATTTTTTTCACATAACTTATTAAACTGACATTCATAAAATTCCAAACCATTATCAATTTTCAAATTCTTGATTTTCTTGCATGTTTGATTTTCTATACAAGCCTTGAATTTTACAAATTTTGAGAACACATAATTCTTGTTCTTCAATAAATACACCCAATCATGATGGGAGAAGTCATCAATAAAATGACTTTAACACATCCTACGTGTAGCATCGGTTGACACATAGAACTGATGCTACATCCTACGTGTAGCATCAGTTTAACACATCAACTGATGCTACGAACTATGTGTATAGCGTTGATTGACACGTAGAACCGACGCTACACACGTAGATATTTCTTTTTCTCATCTTTCTTCCCCAGATAAAAACTATTCCAAGCGCTGCATAACTCTCAATAACCCAAAACCTCCTCCACTTCTCCTCCCCTCTTTCTCATTTTTGGCCACCTAAGACCACCAATTCCAGCATCGGTTAGTGGGTTTTCTTCCTCTATAACTTATCTTCTAGATCCCCTATTTTTTTTAGCAAAATACTCAAATTTTTTATACTCATTTCTCACTTACCAAAAGCCATTTTTTCTTCATTTCCTTTATTTTGTCACTTCATTTACTCTTATAAGTTTTTCTATTAATCATACACACTTATTATTCATATTTGTTTTTGTATATTATGTGTTATTATTTATGTGTATAAATTTTTGTATTATATATGTAAGTTTTGTATTATAACATCTGGAGAAGAATATGATGATCTTGAATAACATAGAACAACACTATGGTAATTGTTTTGCTATTAATTAATATTAAAATTTTCAATTATTTGTATTATTTAAACTATTTGTTAAACAAATTTTATTTATTTTTCACTATTATGTAGTGATTGAATACAAGTTTTAATTTGAGTATAATAGAAAATGAGTAAATTTTGTAAAAAAAAAAATTAAAAATTTAAAGTCGGTTCAACACATGAACCAACTTTATATTTTTAAGTCATCGTATTTAAAGTCGGTTAATAACCGATTTTAAAAGTCTTTTTTGGTGTAGTGAAATATTTTCTCCATTGGAACCAGAATTATCTGCAACACCAGCAACATCATTAATAACAGAAGACCTTGTGGTAGATTTTATTTTACCTTTGAGTTTCAGACAATTTACTTTCCAGTGCCATTCCTGATGGCAATAGTTGCATTTATCTTTTCTTTTTCTAAATTTTAATCTAGACTTGCCTATATTATTGCTTAGCCTTTTTCTTGATTTCTACATTTGACAAATAAACCACTACTATTATCATTGTTGCTTGTAGACACATTTTTCTTAAACTCTCTAGAATTTAAAGCTGCTTTGACATTTTCTAAAGAAATAGTGTCTCACCCATATAGCATGGTATCTACAAAATGTTCAAATGAATGAGATAAAGAACATAATAGAATTAAGGCCTAATCCTCATCATCAATCTTAACACCACCATTTTTTAGATCACGAATAATTTTAGTAAATTCATCAAGGTGATCGTGTAAAGGTGTATCTTCTGACATTCTGAATGTATACAAACACTGTTTCAAATATAACTGACTTGTCAAAGACTTGGTCATATACAAATTCTTTAATTTAAGCTATAGCCTAGTAGGAGATTCCTCATTACCAACTTCACGTAATACCTCATCAGACAAAGATAACTGAATTGAATTGAGAGCATTTTCCATTAATGCATCTTTTCTTCATCAGTTAATTTTTCTGACAATTTATCCTTGCCTTCAAGTGTCTTAACGATCCCTTCTTTAACTAATATAACCCGCATCTTCATTCGCCAGAGACTGAAATCATTCCTACCATTGAATTTTTCAATTTTGTATTTTGGCACTATGACAAAAAACCCAATATTAAATAAACAAAAGCACAACCTAGAAAATATGAAACAATTAGATAACCAAAAGCTCAAAATAAAACTAAAAGCTCAAAATAGCAAGTATATAATTATGGGTAATAGCAAAATAATAAGCAATGAGAAAATAAATGGCACATAATGATTTAAGTGGTTCAACTTTTCAACGTGAAAAGTCTACTCTACTGACGACTGTACACCAAGAAAAATCTACTATTTAAATTCAAAATATATCTAAAACATAACTCCATGTAATTTACTGATAATATATAACAAGATAAATTAACAAACTTACTATTTAATCAAATATTACCGTATAAATCAATTTCTTCTTCTTCTATGCTGAGTTCCAGCTTATTTTCTTGTAATTAATTTTACAAGTAGATTAGCTGAGTAAAAACGAAGAAAGAAAATGGGATTTGGGAAGGGGTTTTCGCACACAGAGTTATATATATATATATACGAAGAAGGAAAGGGTTTAAGATTTAAATGGGTTTTATTTAGATAATGAAAGTAAGTGAATAGGAGAAGGAGAAGGAGAAGGAGAAAGATGAATAAAATGTATTTTTAATTCATAATAATAATATTAAAATTTTAAAATATAATAATAATTATTTATTATATAATCTAAATAATTTACAACTCTAATAAAAAAATTAAATATTAATATCTAATATTCTAATTGCTAGTAAAATTGAGGAAAATTCATATGAAAGCAAACTTTCCAAGTCCCCTCAATTTTAACACCATTAGGAGCCAACTTCCTATAAAATTCATGAGATTAATTGTTTGCAATAAATCAGAATCAGACTAAAAAATAACATCCTTCCAATCCTTCCTTGCATCAATTTCACAAGCTAAAAGAATAACCTTAGCTTAGCACATAAAGGTGAAAAAAAATACCACTCTTAGGACAAGATACAATGCACTGGACTTAGAAGAGTTTCTTACAATTAACCCCAAACCAGTTTTGCCATTCATGCCAAAATGATGGTATTAAACGGATCACTCTATAAGCGTGAGCTATTCTCCTGCATCATTATAAAAAAAATGTAAACATTTACAATAAATTTTAGCAGTAGCATGCTAAACTGCTAAAGAGCATAGAATAAACGCATCTATATACTCCAAACATTTACAACTCTACAGCTAATTCTACTTGCCTAAGCAGTGAACCTACTACATATGGCCAAAAGATCAAAACCCTAATATCACCAGGTGAAAACAATAATCTAAAGCCTTAAGGGCAATCCGTAACTGTGGAATGTTCTGATCATTCCATCCCATCCCATCCAGCAGTTACAATCACTAGCCCCCATGTTTATGAAAGAGCTGAGTTGCCACGGAGTTTATTCTGAGCACGTTGCTGGCATTTGTTTTGATCCCTAGGAACTAATACATCCCACGACTGGAGTTGCTCCTCAGGCCAAGTTGCAGATCCCCTGCATGATCCATCCATAGAAAGCCAGTTGCTGAAAGAAAAGCGCTCAGAATCTTTGATTGAAGAAATGGCATCCTGGTGATCACATGTTTGTGAGGAACATGAAGAAAAGGCGTCGTTGCACCATTGTTTTGTTTCTGCAACAGACCAGGGTATTGCAACAGTCACATCTTCATAGAAGAAATGCTCACAGGATCTGACAGATTTCTTTTGCCCTGTTGAACTTACAGACAAGTCATCCTTGTTCCAGATATAAATGCGAGAATCCTCTCCAACAGAAATTATACGTCTGCCGCTAGACGTGAATGAAGCAGATTTTTGACATCCTGACTTCGGAAGCCCTGTGACATTCAGGGAGACCAGCTATTTAGTAAGGAAAGCTTTTGATTGGAAACTAGAGGAGCATAACAGCTATAACATTTACCAAGTCTCGAGTTACATAATCCCCTACATTGGTTGGTTTTATGCACATCAATATTCCTCCACTCTGTACTCCCTTTCTATCAGCCCATTTCAAATTTTCTCATTCTTTCAAACTGGTATAATTTAAAGTACCCACTCTCTATTCCCCTTCTATTAGTCCATTTCAATTTACCTTTGTATTTGTGAATGAGATTAACACCATCAAATATACGGAGCTTTGCGTCTTCTGATGATATCATAAGTAGCTGAGGTTTTTCTTGAGAAAACTGGAAGGAACAAACAAATCCAATTCCAGTTGAAAAATATATATTTTAGAACAACCCACCTTTATAAGTTATACCACTAGCATAGTAGTGAAGATAAAATGGTCTAAAGTGCAAGAGTCTCAGATGAAAAACCTTGATGCATGTGATCTTGTTCCCTGTGGCTTTCTTTCTACTAGCCGTATGTATCTGTACATCCAGCATGAGAAATTCACCTGACCATCATAAACTATTAATTAATTAAGATACTTTATGAGTTCAGAAAGTCTATTATGTATTAAACAGTGAGCAACATAAGAGGAATATACCTGAGAACTTGTAGAATGAGCATACACCACCAATGGAACCAACTACAAACCCCTGGTTGAATAATAGGAGATAATATAAAAAGATTAGCATAAAAAAAGTAGTGAAATTAAGTAAAACATCACTAATACTGCAAAATAAAGTAGAAACTAGTAACCATGAAGACAATACCTTCCCGTCCTTTTGATAAGATACTGCAGTTATGACTTCTCGCACATCAGCCCAATCAACAACTCTCTTCTCAGACAATCCCCAAATTCGAGCTTTTCCATCAATGGAACCACTGATGAAGTAATTTTCATTGACAGGATTAAATTGAACGCATGTCACTGTTCCCAATTAAAGAGGAAACATAGTTACAGTTTCTGAATAATACAATAATTAAAGAACACATTCAAGAAAGAAAAAGCTACAAAGACGGTGAAAAAAGAAATTAAAGAAGGAAATTAACTAATTCCTCTTTCATGCTTACCATAGTTGCTGTGCTGAAATATGCCATAGCATTGATGGCACCCCACTTGCCATAGACGAACGGTTTCATCCTTAGAAGATGAAATAAGCATCTGCAACAAAACATTTTCGAACCATTAGCAAAAATTAGCTTCGAATTAAATTCAAACTCAGAAATACAGTTCTACTATGACAAATTAAGCCTCAAAGTTTCAGAAAATTAGACTCACATTGGAATTGGACCAAGCCAGATCTAAGACGTCATCAGAATGGCCATGGAATTCATGTAGTGGTTTCTCTTCAATTCGGAAAACCTTATTCGGAAAGAGAACAGATGCATAGACTGAATGTTTTCTCAGAAAACTGGACTTCCCTGCCTTAACTTTGTTACAAAAGCTTCCACCAGCTGCAACGTAATTAGAAGAGATATCTGCAGCCAGTACACGCCAAACCCTTACAACCCCATCCTCTCCACCACTTGCAAGATATTGACCATCTGGACTGAACTTCATTGTACAAACAAATCCCTTATGTGCAGGAATGTTTTGTCCAATGTATGGAGCAGTGAATTCTAAGCAGCCCTTTTTGTTCTGCTGCACCTGTAGTTTAGCTTTTGTGATTGTTTCTTTAAATGTTTTTGATTCTTCAAGGGAAAATTTACAACCCCTTCTTCTTCTATTATTTACAAAGCGCTTCCACCAAATCCTCATTTTGTTCTTATCAAAATTAATAATTTGACATCTTTGACCATCAGCTTCTCTCTGTACTCTTTCTTGGACAGAATTTGAATACTCAGTTTTAGCCTCTTGAGTGGAAATTGTACTTGGTTTGTCCATTTGAATTCCTTCTAATTCATTCGACATACAAATTGTTTGACTTTTTTGCATTACATGACATCCCTCCTTTTCCACTACTTGACTAGTAGTTGTTATGCAAGAGCTCGCAACAGCTCCACTGCTCTTTGTAAGTCTGTTAAATCCAATTAAGGAGCCTCCAATGTCCATTTCCATTTCATTAGAATTGTGCCTTTTAGAAACAAATTCAGTTAAACCCATTGCTTGTAGGAAGTTTTCTCGTCTCTCCTTAACACTCGCCGGTTCACTCATCCAAATTCTGTAATCTAACTTACTACACCCCAACTCTTCTGCTAAAGACGACTCTTCAGATAACAAGCAATCAACTGTGTCGAAGAACACCTCATTTTCTCCTTCATCATAGCTCAACATGTCTTGTACTTAAGACCAATATTCCACATCAAAAACCCTTGTTCCTAACACTCTCTCAAGACAGCTTCCAAGAAATTGCTTCAAATCCTTAAATATACCGAACCCACAATTCACGGGCCAAGTTTGGCTCCCTAATACTGCAAAACAATGGGCAAACCACAGCCAATGAACCAAGTGATTATAAATTTATAATATACAAGCATTGGTAATTGGTTAAGTACTAGGAACCAACTACCAAACCCAAGAGACAACCAATAACAAGTCAAGTTTGCATGTTCTAAAATGTTTAATATTAATCTCAATACTAGTGCCTATTTCTGCCCAAAAATTCAGGGATGATAGAATAATCAAATATAGAAAACAGATACCAAAGCTTCAAGGTTCGAAGACTATACCTCGGTTTGAATGCAATTAAGAGTATGTCCAATGCAATAATTCAAAAGCCAGTGTCAAACCTTTGGGCTTATCTAAATGAAATCATAACCACTTCAAAGTGCTCTGTACTGAACCCAATAGATATTTCAGAGGGTGGTGTTTTGTGGTTCATATGAGAAAATGGCGGAGGAAGGAAAGGCAACGATTAAGAAACGTGTGCATAAAAATTAAACTAGACTCGCTAATAGATGTCAACTGGGTACAAAGTAAAACGCCTCGAGATCTGGATTTCGGAGATGATGATGATAAGAATCATGAAAAGCACGCATGAGCGACAAACACAAGCGTTGCGCCGGCAAACAAGAACCTAGTGTTGTGCTCTGCAAACGAGTCCTCTTTGTTTCGTGTTGTAGCACCTAAACAAAATCACTGCAACAAAAAGATCAAACTAATAATCTGGCAGGCTAATAATAGTCACAGCAAATCAGTTAAGAAAATTCAAATATGAAAGTAAGTGTTGAAGATAAATTACAATGATGATATTGTAAGTTAATAAAGGCAGTTGTTACTTAATAATTTCAGAATAGTTTTAAATTTTACTTAATAATTTAATATTAGCGATATTTATTGTAAAAATATGATTACCCTTAATAAAATACAATTCTTTTTAATAAAAGTATCAAGTGTTCAATAAAGAAAGCATGTAATATAATATAATTAGTGAAAATATAGTATAAAAATAAGGAACAATATCTTGATTAAAGAAATTCCTACGATTTAAGTTATATTTCACCCACAAAAACAAGATATATTGATAAATTAATTAATTTAATAAAAAATTTATAACTAATAATATAATTCGGAAAAATAAGAAACCCAATTAAGAGAATTTGACAGTAAATTACTCACCAAGAAACCCTCCCCACATTAGAAAACTCAAAACGCAAAAAGTAACAAATTTTTGAAGGGAAAAACACCCAATAAGTCCTCTAGTTCTCGTGGTTTTTATATTTTAATCTGTTAATTTTTTACTAATAAGCTGTTACTTTATAATTACACGGGTTAACAAAATTGAAACTTATATTTGAGTCTTCAAACAAATAAATTTTACATTTAATTTCATAAGAAGATTCGATCTTCGTCAAGAACTTTATAATGTCATTGATATTATCTTCATCGGATGTGTATTTCAAAAATCTAATCAAACCATAGACTTTGAATATTCTATTTTATAAACCTAATAAATTTTTTGAATACTACTTCATAAACCAAGTCAATAGTTCATCTAATTTTAAAATAAAAAAAAATTAAAAGAAAAATATATGGTAATTATATTGGGACAATAATAATAAAAAAGTACTCGAGTTTATTGTTATAATTTTATTATTATTTTCACTGCATATTAATTATCAATATTTTAAGGTGACTAAAATACCATTTTGATTTTAATATATTTATTTTACGTAAATTAAATTATTTTTAAAGGTATATTTATCAATTTTTTAAAATTGATATTAAATGAGCTAGGCGTTTGAAAAAAAAAAGTGGGGGCAAATTCTCACCCCGAAATAAATATCAAAATTTAATAGTGTTTATTAATAGTCATAACATACGCCTAATAATTTAATAAAACGGAATTTAAACTGTTCAGTTGGTTTCTGCTTTCTCTGTAACTGTTTAGCTTCTTTCGTGAATTTCTAAAAGCATTAATGCCGAATAGCAAACAAAAAAATTTCAAAGAAAGAAAACGAAAACATAGCTATGGCTTAAAACTTAGTTCTTTATTATTTTGAGTTATATTTATTCTTAATAAAATTATTTATTTTTATAATTAATTATCAATTATTTGTGTTATTTAAAAAAATTAGTATAATAGTTTTGTATTTTATTTATCCTTCAGTGTATATATAATTCAATTATTTAACATATTTTTATTTTTAATTCTTCATTTCAGTTTCGGTTGGACTTTTATTATATAAATATCTATAGATAATTTAATTGTTCAATAGACTCGATACATTGAGGTGATGCCGTATGGTTTGGGGCAGGACATATAACAATAATCTCAATTACAATTTTGTTTATATATAAATATATTTCTTTTATTTGGAAGTTTCTTTTTTTAAAAAATAAAAAAAAAACTTGAGCCTTATCTAGGAGTTGTGATCGCTAAGGAAAGAAGCGTTTATTTTATCCAATGGGTTGCGCAAACATAATCTTAAAATTATGTAATTTTTTATAGATAAGAATGTGAACCAAGTTTTTTAGGTTAAATTATCTTAGTTTTATAAAAAGAATAGGTTAAAAATAAATTATATTATTTAAATAACTATTTTATTAAAATATTATTAATAATAATTAAAATACGAGTATTTAATAATGATAAAATTATAATTATATAAAAAAATTTACAATTTTTTTTTTAATTTTTATTGTTTTAGTTTAATATTTGATTAATTTTTAGTTTTTATTAAAAATTAAAATATATATTAAAATAATTTTTTGATTGAATTTTATTATTATTTATTTTTTTAAAATTATTTTATATTAAATTTTATTTTTATCATTATTAATTATTCGTATTTTAATTAATATTATTTTATATTATTAAATAATATTATTTTTAATTTAATTTAACAAAATGATATAATACTTTATCTTTATATTTTTTTTAACACTCCTGATACCTTTCCTAGCGACAACTATTATTACTCACAACGGTAAGACCTATAAACCGACAGGTGTCTACAACCCTACTTACCTCGAGTTTCCATATCTAAACAACAGCACACCTCTGTTTTTTCCTCCTTTTCTCTTCCGAAGTTGCATGTATTTTATGTTCATTGAATTATAATAACACATTAATAATATTTCAATAAAATAATAATTTCTTTTATAGCATTAAAGTTGGTTTGTAATTGAGCTATAAGTTGTTGGTTGTTTGGGTTTCTGGTGACTGGGTTTCTTTGTTTTTTTTTTCCACTTTAAAAAAAAAAATAAAAAATAAGTATTCTAATTTTATATCCAAACGAGCTGTTATTTATTTAGTTGTTATTGGTTATTTTAAAATATAAAAAAAATAAGTATTCTAATTTTATATTTTATAACATAGAATACTACTTCTTCAATTACACTTACATAAATCACTAATTTCACGTTATTACTCCCTCTCTTTATTAATTATTTGATACTTACATTTTTTAAAATATAACTGTAATAATATTATATCTTAATAATACGAAATATTAAATAACTCAACGAAATCAGGGGTATGTAAAATTGATAAAAGCTAACTTAATTGAAAATAACCAAACCAATTCAACCTAAAAATTTTGGTTTTAAGATATTATTAGCTTGATTCTTATTTTTAAAATATATATTAATACAACTTTGATTTATTTTTTATTTATTTAAACTTTGTAAGAATCAAATCGATTTAATCTATTTATTATTTTATTTTTTGTATTCATATTATTATTTTATATAATTATTTTTAAAATTATTATTAGATTAATTTTTTCTAAACTTCTCATTTTTCTTTGGATCTTATTATTCATCAAATATTGACGTCTCTCAACCTCTATACCATTGCTCACCTCTCAACTCTGTCTCTAGGCTCTACCTCAACTCGCTTCTCAATTATCTTATATAGTCACCCACATGAGTGATAAACGAGCAGTTATAGTGAAGACACTAATTCTATATTTTTATCGTTAAAGTTTATGTTGTATAAACAATATTATGAATGATTTAAATATAAAAATTAAATGGTTTTATTGAATAAGTTATTATTATTTCTTATTGTTTAATTATTACATTAAAAACATGAAAATATAAGAGTTTAAAAAATAATAAATGAAATCCTTGAGTAAAAAAGGGAAAAAAATTTCTTTGACCTAAACCATACAAACTAAAAAAATTTATTCTAGTTGCATTACTTTTTTAATTTATTGGTTTGAGATGATTATATTTTTTTAAAAATGATAATACTAGGAAAAAAAAAAAACCCATATTTCTCTTATCTAAAGACCCCAAAACCAAACCAACTTACAAGCCACTTGCACTAAACTTGACCCCGTCAATTCTTCTCGGTTTTTTCTAAAAACTGTAGTCTTCCCCACCATGCTTCTTGCATGTCTAGTTTTTCCATCTATAATCCCTATGCTTCCTTTAATCTTTCATGAGTTCATCTTGTAATTTTCTTATTCCTTATCAGCTTTCCTTTTTTTCATCTTTTTCCTAGTTTTTTTCCCTAGTTTTCGACCTTTCATCTTCGCACTCGCTCATCTATTATCTCGTCATTATTGCAGATCTTTAATTTATTACTCTTCATCGGCCAGATTCATTTCCTTCTATAATCTCCTCTGATAACTCCTCTGCAACTTCCTTGGAAACATGAAAACGTTTCCTTTCCCTCACACATGATCCTCTTTTCAGCTCCCATCATACACGTGGCTATGCATGCATAGCTGCAGAGCTTTACTTAGACAGGAAATTTTAACATTTGTGCTCTGTGAATTTTGATCTATCTGTTTTCTCCATAATTTTTCCCTTTCCCTAAGATATCTCATGATTGCTAAAACTTTTTTTAAGCTATAAAACTTACCATCTGTCTTCTTCCCTTCTCGCGCTTTTCATCTGCTTACTTTATTACTCTAAAGTACTTTCTTTATTCATTCCAATCATTCTCCTAAAAGTACTTTCTTTATTCATTCCAATCATTCTCCTAAAAGGTTTTAACAGATTTATATTCTTACACTTTTCTGATTGTTGTTTTTTCCTGCATGCATTGTAGCCGCTGATCTTACACGTATATATGGTGTTTTTCTCTTCTTAGATAGTTAACATGCATTTATGTCATTTGTCTGATCGGTTTATTTTGTTCGGGAAATTCATGAACTACTACTAAATTTTAAATACTCAACCCTCCTTTAAAACAGCTAGTAATATTCATCAAAATTCCTAGTAAATTAAATGTTATTATTTCATGTAACTAGTTTCCCAATCATTTCTTTGTTTGTTCGAGAATGGATTCATTTGTGCAAGCCCCTGGAAGAGATGCTGAAAAAAATTTAGAAACTTCTTCTTATCTACCCATGATCTCTGGAAACCTTAATTACTTCAATATCTCCAGCTCTTGGGAAGAAATTGTGCATGCCACTTCACTTACTCTTTTGGCTAAACTTTTGGCAAATAGAGAGTTTAATGTTAGGAAATTTGGATAAAATGGTATAATTACAAATTCTTTCTCCCAAGATCTTTCTTAGTAAAATATCAAATAACAGAGAAATTGATAATACACAACACAAGAATTATAGTGGAAACTCCAAATTGAAGAAAGATCACTTTCGTTGTCAAAAGACAACTAGAGAAAAATTCACTATGTGAAAAATTGTTACAACTACACTCTCAATGATTGTCTCACACACCCAAAAGACAAGAGTAATTACAAGCCTAAGAGAATTTTTTACTCAAAAACTTCTCATATAAATTTTTCTCTATTTTTGGGATGATTAATAATGAAGAAATAAAGTCATATTTATAGCTTTCAAGTTCTCATTTCATATGCCAAACATTTCTTCATTCAACAAAATTAAACTACCTAATTTTTCTATTTTTTATTCAACAAGGTTAGGCACCTCCATCTTTGACAATATGGTAAGCCACCTTCCATGAATTTTCTTCTAAATTAGGCACCTCCTATTTTGACTAACAAATCTAATATTATTTTTAATCAATCACAACAATCTCCACCTTGATTAAAAATAAACATAGTTACCACTACAACACTGTCTATTCCAACAGTCATAATTTTCTACACCGAGAATTATCATACTCTACCATAAAGAGTACACCCACTTAGAATTAATCACCAATTCTAAGAATTTCACATCAGCTCATGTCGAAAAAAAAACTTACTGAAATTTATGGTGCAACTCTCACACTTGGTTTTCCCGAGAGTTCATCAGCCATCGACATCCTTTCCACCACACACCTTGCATCTATATCAAGCCAATGCCTGTGTGCAAACTTGTGGACTCGCTACCAGTAACACACCCTCTTTCATGACAATATTTAGAGACTAGCGACATGCCATGAGGATGTACACGCTCTTTTCAAAGAGCATCACTATAGTCTTTGAAAACAGACATACTATTAGCATCACCGTCGGTATTTGAGCTTCTTGCCGAAGCATCTTCACAAATACCAATAACAGGGGCTGATTTCCCCTTTAATGCCTTGTGTAACCCGTATTGGACCAATAAATCTTTGACTTGTACTTCCCACAAGCCAAAATTGATTCTTCCATCAAATTTCTCAATGTCAATCTTGACTCTTGACATTTCTCCTTCTTTCTTTGAAATTGGCTCTGATACCAGTTGTTAGGAAATTTGGATAAAATGATATAATCACAAATTCTCCCTCCCAAGATCTTTCTTAGTAGAATATCAAATAACAGAGAAATAGATAATACACAACACAAGAATTATAGTGGAAACTCCAAATTGGAGAAAAACCACTTTCGTTGTCAAAAGACAACCATAGAAAAATTCACTATGTGGAAAATTGTTACAACCACACTCTCAATGATTTTCTCACACACCCAAAAGACAAGAGTAATTACAAGCCTAAGAGAATTTTCTCACAAAAATCTCTTACTCAAAAACTTCTCATATAAGTTTTTCTCTATTTTTGGGATGATTAATAATGAAGAAATGAAGCCATATTTATAGTCTTCAAGTTCTCATTTCATATGCCAAACATTTATTCATTCAACAAAATTAGGCTACCTAATTTTCCTATTCTTTATTCAACAAGGTTAGGCACCTCCATCTTTGACAATATGGTAAGCCACCTTCCATGAATTTTCTTCTAAATTAGGCACCTCCTATTTTGACTAACAAACCTAATATTATTTTTAATCAATCACAACATTTAATGCCTTATGTCTAATCCATTTTCGACTTAGCTATAAATTTGTCATTCGTGGTTAAGATTTCTGTTCTTAATAGGGCTAATAATGTGTTCGGATTGAAATTTCAGCTGGAGATTAATTGTAACAAAATTTGGCATGTCAATGGCAATCTTCTGATCATTAAGAAATGGTCTCCAACAACTCTTCTTGCTGAAATTGATTTTTCTTCCACTGACTTTTGGATCCAAATTCATGATTTAGCCCCTATCTACATGTTAAAAGAAAATGCCACTACTTTGGGCAACTTTTTCGGCACTACTATTGAGATTGATTTCTCTGATAACAATAATTTGATCATTGAAAAATATTTAAGAGTGAGAGTTCAAATCAATGTTAATTCTTCCATCAAATCTGGCTGTTTTCAAACCAAAAATGATGGTAGCTTGTCTTGGCTTCAGTTTTAGGTTTGAAAGGTTAGCAAACTTTTTTTTAAACGTGGTTCTCTTCTTGACAAAGAGGATGCTGATTCTAAAATGCATATTTTTTTTCCTATTTGATAATATTGTAACAAGTATGTGAAAACAATATTATCGATATATTGAAATATTTTGTTTGAGTTGAGTCGCGGACTAAGTCACTTTTTTTAAGACGTTTCGCAGCTTTGTCTAAATTTGTGCAAGCAAACACAATCTCACCATCACCAAGATAAAACAATCCAGAATCTTTTTCCTGTCTCGGAGCTTTACTACATTGATGAAGTCCAGAATACTGCACCTCTAAAATATTTATGTTGTTCGAAAAACTTCAAAAAACAATTTTGTATATTTTTCTTTGGTTTGCTACCAAAAGCAGTTTCTGAGTTGTGTTATAAAATTTAGAACTATTGTCCTTTATTTATAGTTGAAAAAAGATGTGCAATGTTTACACAATTATGAAAATAACGGTCACATAATTTAGCACTTTTCTCATCAATTTTTTTATTTGAATTCACACTTTTTCCAACAATCCCCCACTTGAATTTTATATAAAAATAGTTTTCATCGATCAATCGATCAATTAAAAGTATAAGATTGTGTATCAACAAAAAATGTTTATTAACTTGAAATCTTTGCATAGTGTTGATGCTTTAGAATATACTAGGGTAATTTGTAGTTTTAAACTATATCTCTAACAACATTACACACATAACCTTTCCAAGGTGCAGTTTAAAAAGTTCCTATTTTACGATCATGCACATTTATCCCAGTATAATGAACACTCCAGAAAACTTTGCCCAAAATTTTCATAGGAAGTGGCCACACTTCCACATTCACATAGGTGAGTCTGTCAATAGTACTCTTGTAGCTAACTCATCTTTTCTATCGCTTAAGGACTTTATGCTTCTAACAATATAGAATGATAGTTCATAATAACATGATTCATCTTATATTACTTCATGACTTGCTATTACCTATTAAACTTATTTCTTGGGATCTTCAATCTATAAGTTGAGTTACCATCATGAGTGACTCTTCATTCTAAAGACAACAATTTCATTCTTTTTGAGGTTTTGAAAACCTTCTCTCTTGTTAATCTTTTCATCAAAAGGCTAGCCAAATTTTTATCAGTACGTACATGATCCACTCTTACAGCTCCTGTAGAGAGAAATTATCTAATAGTACTATGCTTACGTTGTATATGTCGTCCTTTTCCATTGTAATAACTATTCTAAATCTTTGCAATAGTTGCGATAATATCGTAGTAGATTAGGACACTTGATATAGGTCTTTGATCGGGGCAGAACCGACATCGCCGATCCTGCCCGTTACTTTGGTTTTATTTATTTATAAAACTCTCGCAAGTGCACGAATCATTTCGTAGAAAATGATAAGTATACTCCCAAGGTCGATCTAAGGAAGGAATGTATGTGGTTTTTAATTTATTATTCAAACTTTTAAAAATGAAATTAAATCCTAAACATCCTGTCACGATATTTTGGGTTTTATGTTTTTAATCTAATTACATAAAAATAAACATAGATTCAATAAAAATTTATGCAAATTTTATCATTTATAATGGTGGAGTATTTATGGATATAATAATTAATTTAATTATGCTTGCTCATATTAATTAGGTTATTAAAGATATGAATTGATATTTATTGATTCTCTCTTTTTTATATGAATACCACCTTTGGTGGGGTTAGATATTCCTTGTTAACTAAACAAATCAATTAACACCTATGGGTGGGGTTGATAACTAATTTGGTTAATTAAATTAATTCCTTTTTCTAAGAGATTGAAAATGAACCATTTAAATGCCACCTTTGGTGGGGTTAGACAGTTTAAACTTTATTCAAGGTGTCCAAATTAAACCTAAGAATTTAGTTATCCGAGTACTAACTTTCAAGTTTTAAACCACTACTGAAAACATGTTGTCAATACATTTTCAGATAATAATTCTTATAAAAACTTTTGAAATAGAGCTTCAACTCTAACTAGGGCGATTGTACCAACAACTAAAAGAGCCCTACTCTAAATCAGCCAGGATAACTAAACCTTAAAATCTAATTTTCAGATTTAAGTTTGTAATGAAAAATAATATATTTCTCTCTAACATTCTTAATATAAAATCTTGAATAAAAATAAAATCAATTCATTTTAGAGATTTTTACCTATTTAATATTTACTTAAGCATAACAACGTTATTATTACATCATGTTTATAAACGCGGCGAGTTAAATTTAATCATAGACAAATTAAATATAACATGTAAGAATAAAGCATAAAAAATACTGTAAAGAAAATAAAATCTTCTGAGAACTTCGATGCTATTCCCGTTCTTTGCAGGAAAAACCTCAGCGGAATTTGCACTCCCGTTTATTGAAACAAAAAAATAAGAAATTACAAAAGGATAGCTAGTTCTTCCCAAAAAGGGAAGAACTGTAAAACTAAGAGAAATTAACTAAGAAAAGCTAAAAACTAAGAAAAACTAAAAAATCTAAGAAAAGAGAGAAAGAAAGAGAGAAGAGAATGTGTTTTGAGGTGTGTTTTGAAGTGAAGGGAATGGGGGTATTTATAGGTGAGGATGGAGAGAAAAAAATGAGTGAAAAAATGTTAAAAAAATGTGAAAACGCGGAGTGCAAATGCTGAGGTCATTGATGACATCAGCATGACGTCATGGGGCGGCTGCACATGAAAAATGGGGTGAAATGAGCGTCGGCGTGCGCGGAGGGCAGCTGGGCACGCAGGGGCACGCGCGTGAGGCAAGAGTGGCGCGCAGAGGCGTGCGCGGAAAGAGGCAAGGGCGCGCGTGGCCCGCGCGAATTGGAGAGCTGGCGCACACGAATTGGAGAGCTGGCGCGTGCGAGTGGAGAAGGCGGTAACGCCGTGGACTAAGCATGTCTGGCCTTGTGATGCAGGCGTCTTCATGGCCTTGTGAGCGGCCCTTGACGCGATTTTCTTCTTTTTGACATTTTTAACCTTTTTGACCCATTTTGTCCAATTTTTCCATATTTATTGACCTTTCCCCATTTATTTATTAATATATTTGTGATGTATTGCTTCCAGTATTCCTCTTTGAGTCTTTAAGTTACGTTTTTAAGCCAAAATACCTGAAAAACACTAAAAATACCCGTGATTTCGAAAAAGAAAAATATATATAAATATATGATAAAACATATAAATATATATATATATATATATATATATATATATATATATATATATATATTAATCAATTAATGTGCATAAAATCATGGTTATTTTAGTGCTTTTTGAGCACTCATCAGTCTTTCCTATGAAGGTATTTTAGCTAACAGACTACATCGTAGATTGAGCTAAATATATAGTCGCTAGTTGCTTTGGAGTCTTCTGATAGGGTGTTCCAATCAGCATCACTATATATTTATATTATAGTGGGAAACTTTTTATAAGGTAATCAAAGGTTCATAGTTCTCTTAAGGTATCTTATGACGTTTTCAATTGCATTCCAATGCTCAATACTAGGTTTACTGGTAAACCTACATAGTATTCCCATAATATAAACTATGTTTGGCCTAGTGCAATCAATAGCATAACGGAAGCTACCAATGATACTCGTATACTCAGTTTGTCTAACACCATCTTCAATGTTCTTGAACAACTTTACACTAGGATTATAAAAAGTATATGTAAGTTTGTAGTTAAAGTAATTATATTTCTTTAAGATATTCTCAATGTAATGAAATTAATGTAGGAAAATTCCCTTTTCAAACCTAGTAATCTTTATGCCAATGATTACACTCGATTCTCCGAGATCTTTCATATCAAAGTTAGCATACAACAAAATTTTCACATTATTCATAACATAAATATTTGACCCAAAAATAAGCATGTTATTCACATATAAACATATAATAGTACAAATGTCATTTTTTTATTTATAATAAATGTATTTTTCACTTTTATTTATTTTGAATTCATGTGAGTTAATTAGAATATCAAATTTTTCATGTAATTTCTTAGGTGCTTATTTTAGACCATAAAGGGATTTATCTAGTTTACAAACTTTATTTTCTTGACTTGGGACAACAAAACCCCTTAGGTTAGTGCACTATTAAATCATGGATAGCAGCAAAAGAGAAAAGCACACATATGAAAGTTATTTGTGTTACTAGTGAAAATGTATCAAAGAAATCTACATTTTCTCTTTGCCTATACCTCTTGACTATAAAACGAGCATTGTACTTTTCAATAATAGCATTGGGTTTTAATTTCTTCTTTAATATCCATTTACATTCTATGGTTTTGCAATAAGGCAGTAAGTCAACTAAATGCCAAGCTCCATTATACTCAAGAAAGTTCATTTCATCATTTATGGCTTCTTCCCCTAAGTTGGCATCTAAAGAAGATAAGAATTTTTTGAAGAGTTTTGGGATCTTCCTTTAAGTATAAAAATCAAACCCAAAATCCTTAAAGGTTCGAGCTCATTTACTTCTCCTAATTTTAGTATCTAATTCCACTTTTTGTTTACTAGTTCTAGGTTTGGGTAAACTACTAGAAGACGAGCCCTTATTATTCTTCAATTTAAGTGGAACATATGTTCGTAGAAGTCAGCATCATTTGATTCTATAACTATATGATCATTTAATTTATAAAATTTATAAGCTTTACTATTTACAACATATCCTATGAACACACATTCATATGCTTTAGTAGCAAGTTTATATCTTTTAGGATCAAGGATCCTAACATAGGCTAAACAACCCCACCAATGGGAAGTAGCACCAGAGTTTAATAAAATTGCAACAATTAATTTAGTAAAAGTTCTATTTTTTTCATCTTTGTCATTCATTTCAAAAGAATAAGGTGTAGTTTTTTCATTAATGATCCCTTGAGTTTTATAAAAAGCATTGAAAATATTTGAATCATATTCAGTGCATCTATCACTTTGAAATCTTTTTATATTTTTGTTAAGTTGATTTTCAATTCCAGTCATAAATATTTTAAACATGTCAAACGCTTCACTTTTATTTTTCATTAGATATACATAAGTATAGTCTGAATAGTCATCAATAAAAGTTATAAAATACCTTTTTCCATTTCTTGTTAAAATACCATCAATTTCACATATGTCAGAGTGTATTAAGTCTAAAAGTTCAGATTCTTTAACTACTAATTTATGTAAAGTTTTGGTTATTTTAGTTTGACTACAAAAGTTACATTTTTCAATATTATTCAAAAATAATATAGGAATTAGTTCTAAGGTACTCGTGTTCTTGATTATGCGTTTATTAACATGACAAAGTCTAGCATGCCAAATATTAAAAGAACTTAACATTCAATTTAAACATGCCATCAGTGGTGTACCATTTCACAACAAAAATATTATTTTTACTTATTGTATACAAATCATCCCCTATAGTTTAAGTAAACCTAGTTTTGTTAAGAAGATAATCCAAAAATAAGTTATTTCTCATCTCTAGAGTATGCAGGACATCCTTTAAGATGATAGTCTTTCTATAGCTAAACTTCAATTCCACCTCACCAATACTAGCAAATTTAGTGGAGTGGGAATCGTCGAGAAACACTTTCTTATCCTCAGACACAGATTAGAACTTGAACGTGTCACATTCATAGAAAACATGATAAGAAACACCAGTCTCCACCCACTACCCCTCAGATCCACCAACAAAGTTGATTTCAAATATCATAGCAATAAGTTGATCTTCAATAAGGTTTGCCTGTACGGCAGGAAGATTCCTGCTTCGTCAGTTCCTAACCATGTGGCCAGGCCTGTTACAATTATAACATATGAATGTGTTATTTCATGAAGGGGTTGAGGTCCATTCCATGGAGGATTTCTGTTTCTTTTTTGGTTGTTACGATTCTTGTTAGTATTGTGATTTTGATTTTTCATGTTTCTTCCTTTAGGTTTTAGAATTACAGAGAAGGATTACTTATTGGCACTATTGTTTAAAACAATGAGTACTTCACCTTTTTGATCTTTTTTTGGACTTCTTCTTCTATTCATAGACTGGTTATAAGACTTTCTAAAGAAAATTTCTTAGTTTTATGTCTAAGTGCATTCCTAAAATCTTTCCATACAAAGGGTAATTTATCTATAATAATAACAACTTGAAATTGTTCATCTAAAGTCATACTGATAGGGCAGAACCGACATCGCCGATCGTGCCGTTCATTTGGTTTTATTTATTTATAAAACTCTCGCAAGTGTACGAATCATTTCATAGAAAATGATAAGTATACTCCCAAGGTCGATCTAAGGAAGGAATGTATGTGGTTTTTAATTTATTATTCAAACTTTTAAAAACGAAATTAAATCCTAAACATCTTGTTACGATATTTTAGGAATTGTGTTTTTAATCTACTGACATAAAAATGAACATAGATATAGATTCAATAAATATTTATGCAAATTTTATCATTTATAATAGTGGAGTATTTATGGATATAATAACTACGTTAATTATGCTTGCTCATATTATTTAGGTTTTAAAGATATGAATTGATAGTTAGCCAGCAAAGTTAAATTTAATCACAGACAAATTAAATATAACATGTAAGAATAAAGCATAAAAAATAACTGTAAAGAAAATAAAATCCTTACAGTACTTTGTTGTTATTCCCGTTGCTAGAAAACCTCCAAACGAAATTTACACTCTCATTTATTGAATCGAAAAACAAATAAATTACAAAAATATAATTAGTTCTTTTCAAAAAGAGAAGAACTCTAAAACTAAGAAAACTAACTAAGAAAAGCTAAAAACTAAGAAAACTAGAAAACTAAGAAATGAGAGAAAGAAAGAGAAGAGAAGATGTGTTTTGAGGTGTGTTTAGTTATGAAGAGAATGAGGGTATTTATAGGTGAGGATGGGAATAAAAAGTGGGTGAAAAATGATGAAAACGCTGAGTAGTGATTGATGACGTCGTTAATGATGTCAGCATGACGTGGGGGCGGCTGCGCTCGAATTGGGGCACATATGGCAGTGGTGCGCACGGAGTGGAGTTGGGGCACGTACAGGTGCGTGCGGAAAACAGCAAGGGCACACGCGGTCAGGAAGTGCAGTGCGTGCGGGACTGGGCGTGCTCGGCAGCTGTTCGGCACGACTGGGTGGCTGCGTGCGTGATTTCCTCCTTTTTGACATTTTTGACCTTTTTGACCAATTTTGTCCAATTTTTCCATATTTTTTGACTTTTTCTCATTTATTTTTGAATATATTTGTGATGTATTGTCTCCAGTATTTCTCTTTGAGTCTTTAAGTTACGTTTTTAAGCGAAAATATCTGAAAAACAATAAAAATACCTGTGATTCTGAAAAGACAAATTTATATAAATATTTGATAAAATCATATAAATATATATATATTTAATCAATTAATGTGCATAAAATCATGGTAATTTTAGTGCTTTTTGAGCACTCATCACATACCTTTAGAAGTTATTTTATGTGCTATCTTCTACAATTCATGTGATTGAGCTTCCATAAATTTGTCATCAGTCATTTGGTACTTCATGTATCTAATGATAGCATACTTCTTTGTTCCAACTTCCTCAGTGTTATACTTATTTTGAACTGCATCCCAAATTTCCTTAGCTGACTTATCAGAATTATAATAGTCATACAAATCATCATCTAATCCATTAAGAATAAATTTTTTACATAGAAAATCATTTTCCATCAAGATGTCTAAGTTATTAGTTGTAACTTTAGTAGGAGGATTAAGAGTGTTGGTTTTTCAGTAGTAAGAATAGAAGCTTCCTTTTTCATGGTTAAGAAAAATAGCATCTTTTGTCTCCATATTTTAAAGTGTAGTTCCTCGAAACGAAATGGTTTGTTGAGATCAAAAGTTAGCATTTTAGTAGATATGGCAAATAGAAAATCATCTTAAAATCATTGTAACAAGTATGCGAAAACAATATTACCGATATATTGAAAAGATGTGAAATCTTCACACAATTATGAAAATAACGGTCACAAAATAATGGTCATAAAATAACGGTAACATAATTTAGCAAATTTTCTCATCAATGTTTTTTATTTAAATTCACATTGTTTCCAACAGATAAATGATCTAAAATTCCCACTTTTGGAAACTGGCTAAGAGATAATTTTAATAAGGAAGCTCCTGTGCATCCTTACCTTAGAAACAAATTCCTCTTCAAGATTTTCCCTTAGAAATCCCCTACCACCATTTTAGCTTTTCTCAAACCCCCTAAAGCTATACCTATCAGAAATGTCTTTCAATCACCTAGTTCTTGGTCATTTTGATATATTGGAAAGAAAATATTATTCTCTAACTTTGACTTTGAATGTAGATGTTCCAAGTTAGAGTTACAACATGTCTTCTTCACATGCACAAATTCATTTAAACTCTTCCTTTTCAATTGGAGACATACCCTTCATTTATATGACTTCATCAATACACAATCTTCATAACAATTTCAGTTGGTATAACCCTAGTGCCCCTTGTCTTACTCTTTCTAGCATACTGTCCCAATATTTTACCTCTTTACCACCATATAATCCTCACTTTTTGATAAATCATATTCGATTCATCCTTATCCATGACCATAGTTAACTCCTCCTTTATTTCATCACCCTATCTTACTATTACTGATGAACTTTCTTGCCTTGTTGCCTAAGCTCTCAACCCATATTCAACTTTAACTAACACTCATTCCATTATAACTTGCAACTTTTCAATTTTTGATGTACCTACTTTGACACCCTCACTGTTCCTTATCACCTCCATTCAACAAGTAAATATTTACTCAATAAATTAGCTCTCATTAATTTAGCTCAACAAGTAAAGCCTTATTAACTTAGCTCTCAATAAATTTGTGGCTACCAAACCTAAAAGTTCTACTGAATTCCTGACAGCAAACGAGCAATCCACTTTCCATAATAATAAGTAATTGGCTAACAGATATGCAGATGAAGCAGAAGCAGGCAAAAGGCTTAAGGCCAGTGAGGAGAGTGGTGTCCTCCCCCTAAAAAAAGGAAGAGCCTAAGGCACAATGCCCTATTCTGCGCTGTCTTTCTTTATGAAGGCAGCTTTCCTCATTCACCCCGAGCTATATCTCCATTTCTAATCGAAAGGCATCCAACTTCAGTAATTTGCTCGGCAGGAGGCTTTGACATGATCGGTGCCTCGACTCTCGCTCGAGAAGTAAGTAAGCTGGTCTAGAGGGCAAGAAATCAATAAAATTATGATGCTACCTCTTCCCAGAGTGCAACAAAAAAGAGGAAGTAATCTCCTAATATTGGTTCTATCATCCAAAGGATTTTTAATGATGAGGTTACTAGTGTTTTTAATACATCCTCTAAGGTTTTGGTTTTACCTACTCATAATTTTCAAGTCCATCTATCTGGTGTATCTTTTGCTACTACTCAGCCTATCCTCTCAATTGCAATATGCACTACAATCTCAATAGATGATGGCTATTCTATTATGTCATAACCACCAGATACTTCCACCTTTATCATATCTACCCAATCAAACCAAATGGGCTAGGAAGAAGACACCTTATCAAGCTCCCAATTGCAAAATAAGGATAATTTCTTGAAACTGTTATGCATTGGTTAAATCCTCAACTTTTAAGTATTTATGTAGATTAATTAGTATTTATAATCCAAATTTTTTTTGAAACTGAAGCTAGTAGTGAATTTTGCACTTTAATTCAATAAAAGATTAGGTTTTTATTAATTAATAGTTTGAGTATTCTGTTGTTGATAATGATGGTAGTTTATGTATTATATGAAAGTTGGGTATCCATTTTGAAATTTTTTATGTTATAGAGCTAATTAGTTAGAGGGGTGAATAGATAATTAAAATAAATATATCAAATTAAAATTCACAAACAACCAGACATGCGATCACTTATAAATAAAATAATGCAGAAAGATAAATTGACACATGAGGAAAACTACCAGTCCACAGAGCCACTTAACTATCCACTATGAAGCTATGTTTGATTACAAGGCTAGAACTTAAACTATCCATCAAGGTAAAGCCCTCAAGTAGCCTACTTACAAGCCTATTCTTTCTTTCATAGTCTCCACAATTGCAGTGTTCAGATTCGAACCAACATTCTGATAAACTTGAGTCACACAAGTTACCAAACCTGTTCAACAGACACCTGAAAAGTTAGCAAAAAACACAAGTGCAATGTGTGTCCTATAGTAGATTAAACAATTACAAACCCTATCTAGACGATTTAACAAAATATCAAATAAACCAAAATCACTGGTAACTCTAGAACATATGTTTAAGCACAATAACACAAATATTATAGGCTTGTTAATAAATCAAACACAATCATAAAATATTTGATAGATTAACTAATAAAAAATGATGGTAGAATAGTTCTTGTAAAACAAATTTAAAGAGAGAGAGAGCATAAGTTGATTCAATTATGGATAAGGAATTGTATGCTTTAGCTTTATTTAAATAGAAAATGTTGAGGTCCTTGATCAATTAAGCATTAAACTTAGATTGATCTACCTCATTTAAAAATAAAATCAAGGACTTTTTAATCAAGTTATATCGATCCTCGATCAATCTACTTACCCCGATTGATCTAGATATTTCTTGATCGATCATGTAACCTAAATGCAAAATATTCCTATATGTCTAATATGAAATCTAATATGCATAAGAATAAAGACATATGTGAGATATGTTCATTTGGAGCTCGATTGTTTCTTTGGCTTGAAAAATATTCTTAAAATACTCACCTAGAAACTAAATTACATTTAGATGTTATGTTCACAAATATTCACAACACTTATAAACCTCACAAACTCCATTTTTGGTATAATCATGTGACAAAACCTCTTTCTCTACATCACACTCAGAGGAAAAATAAATTTTACATAGTGGAACTATCCTATGATCTGGTGAAACCATCTTTGCTTAAATCTTGATAGCACATATGCACACTAAAAAATAAAAACACAAACAACCATATAACTTATCCCGAAATACTCATATTTCATTAGTTTAGTGTATAAAACAATAGATAAGCAAAGAAACAATGAGTAACCAATAGATCAAAAAATTTAAATGTTACTTTTAATCTCTCTAGAAAAACGATTGTCAAATGCACTTAAAAGATTTTCAAATTAAATTTTCTCCCCTTAAATTAACTCTCCCTTTTTTTATTTTCAATTAGTGCTTAATAATTTTGTCCTCTTTTTTGACATATGAAAAAATGAGAAAATTAATTTTTGTTTAAAATGTGAATATTCATTAACAACATAAATATTGATCACCATGCAAATTGTATGTGCAATAAATACGCAAGTATACATATCGTAATAAGTAATATAATGATAAGAAAATATGGTTCTCATAGAGATTATTTTATTAAAAACTAATTTTTAAAAGTAAGAAATAAAATCAATTTTTTTATGTTTTTATATTTTAAGTAAAATTAAAATAACTAAAAGTAAATAGCAATAATTAATTAAATCAAATTTAGTAACTAAGAATATATATGAGAATATATCTAGGAATACTTAGTCTTCCAATTTTCTAAACATGTAAATCACTAAAATCCCCCCAATATAATTATCAATTAATTACATGATCAATTAAATATAACCGAGTATGTATTCCTCTCTCAAGTAAACTACACATTATATAATAATTAATTTAATAACACTCTCATGCCAATTAAATTGCATATTACTCACGAAGTTCATCAATTATGGATCACATATATAAGAATCATACATCTCTACCTAGAAATATACATGTTATTTAATCAAGATAAATAATTAAATAATTCTCTCAAATCTATTTAATTGTCTCTATAGATAAATTGTTGGCCAAACAGTTAATAGCATAAAAATAAAATTAAATAATATAATTAAATTAAAATTATAATCGGGGTAAAATATTAGATCATCACATGGTGAAAATTGAGTTTATAAGATCCCTAGATTAATAAATTAACTACACATAATTGTGTTCATAAAGCTCATATTTTTCATAAAAGAAGTCAAAAATTAATAAAGAAAAGAGTAGAAGAAGAAATACATTCAATCTCTTGAATTGTAGTATTAATTTTCTCTTGAATCTCCACCAAAATTGTGTCCCCTCTTAATGTTTTTTGTATTTTTCTCCCTTTTTAGCTCCAAAAATTATGCTAATGACGACCCTTTTGGGTTTATGGAGTGATTAGGAGCTTAAATATAACTTAGGCGTGATCTAGACCATCAGATCAGCTTCAGATCAAGGGTTGAGATCAAAACAAGAAAAACTAACAGTTCCATCCAATCGTAGTATAACACGTGGCACACAGAATTTTTTGGGAGAATTAGAGCACGATGCGTGGTAGAAGAGACCAATCAGAGTCAATGCTTGCTAAGTCAGTACCACATGGTGCAACGTGATTTGTGGAAAAGGATGATGTGGCACACGGGTGGAACGTGGGGAGCAATGGAATGGCGATATATGGTAGGGCGGTTTGACCAATCTCCGAACTCATATTGAACACCGTCTTGACACGTGGCGCGTTGTTCTTCCTCCTCACATGCGGTGTAATGTGATTCGTTGTCCTTGATTGCGTGGCACCTACGTGGCTTTTCTAGTTAGCTCCTTTGCTTGCGTGGCAAGCCACATGGTAGCTTCTGATTCGTTCTGAGTTAAAAATTCATAAAACTTCCAAAAATTATATTTTCACCCCTTTTCACTAAAAATTTTATATTTTAATATTTTTGGCCATAAAAATACTATTTATTGAATAAAACAAATAAATATTAAGTAAAGAAGTGTGTTAATGACTCTACTTTCATAGAGTCATCAAATATATGTAGACAAGAAAAATAAACATATTAATACATATAATGACATATTCACAATCACTAAGAGTGATATGAATAGTGGAACTATATCAGTATATTAATTAGTTCATTCATAACTATTTATGAAATATTTAAGGGAAAAAGTATCACTTATAATGAAGAAATCGCAATGGAATTCATACTTGTACATCATAAAATTTTACTGACTATGAGAGAACTTAATTAAATTATTATTTTGTATTCCTTCTCATTAGTTATCATATTTTTTTCTTGTATAAGGGATTGGTTTTTTTTTTTGCATAACCATTTGTGGGTCTTTATTTTTGTGCATACAATTATTTTTGTATTTTTCGTTTGTCTTTTAAATTTTCTTTTGTGAATGAATTATGCATAAGACAAAAGACCTAGCATGATGAATTTCACACTAGTTGTGAGGTAGTCCTTTCCACTCACTACGGTAGCTTCACACATCATAGTAGGTAACATTCTCAAAACTCGGTGTCTTTCTATAAAAACATTTTAAGAAATGAAAGACAAAGTTCAATCATAATTTAGCAGTCAAGGTTATCTTAAGCTCTAGAGTCTCACAATGTCAATCATAAAATTCAAGTATGACATGCTTATGTGTCTAGTGATTGTGTGAGTAGGTTCATATCGACATCGGTTACTAGATATGGAAAATTTGTAAATGCATAAGCCATAATATCCATTTACATAATGTATAGTCAATAAATATGAAAGTAGTATGTATTTCATCATTCTATTCCTTAGTTGGCAAGATTATGCTTAGAGGTTCATCTTTATCATTATTAATTGGAGTACTAATACCTACATCATCTATAGCAACATTAATGGGTTCCATTGCAGTGTTAGTTCTCAAGTTGAATACTCTAAAAGCAAGCTTTGTTAATGAGTAACCTAGGAAGATACTTTCATCTCTTCTAGAATAATTTTTTTTTTCAAATTCTCACTATCTCTAAGGATGTAACATATTCTTCAAAATACGTGTAGATGTTTAAGATTAGGTTTCTTGTCTTTCTAATACTCATAGGGAGTTTGGTTTGTACCTGGGTGTAGGTAGATATGGTTTGTTATATAGCATAAAATACTGACCACTTTAGCCCAAAATTTCTCAAGAATGTCCTTTTCATATAGCAAAACTCTTACCATTTCTTGTATTACCTGAGTCTTCCTTTCAACTATTTCATTTTGTTGTAGGGTGATTGGTGTTGAGAATTTATATGCTATACCATGATGCTTGTAAAATTCAGCATATCTTAAGTTCTCAAATTCCTTCCCATGATCACTCCTTAGTCTCATTATGTTGGATATTCTGTTACCTAATTCAATTTTCACTTTAAGAAGAAAACAACTAAAAAAATCAAATGCATCAAATTTTTCTTTTAGGAATCCAACCTATGTAAAGCGAGAAAAATCATCAATTATAATAATAATATATTTCTTGCCACCCAAACTCTTAGTTCTCATAGGACTATGAGATCGATGTCAATTAACTCAAGTATTCTACTTATGTTAACTCCTTTAATTTTCTTATGAGAAGAACTAGTTTATTTGCCCAATTAACGTGGTCTACAAAAAACTTTGTGAGTTTTTAAAAGAGTAAGTAGTTCACACACAATTTCCTTTTCGCTTAATTTTACAAGATCTTTAAAATTGATATGTCTCATCTTTTGATGCTACAAAGAAACAAAATGATTATTGGCTAAATTACAAGTAGTAGTAGAACCTATATCAATACAGTAGTAGTTATCTTGAGATCTAGTTCCTCTAATAACACATTTACCTTTTGGATTAGTTATAATACAATGATTATTGATAAATTATACACTGTGATTTTTTTCACAAATTTGACTGATGCTAATTAGGTTGGATTTAAGTCCATCAACATAAAATACATCACATAACCTAGGTATGTCTTCAATTAGAATTATACATTTACCAATAATTCTAGATTTATTTCTATTACCAAAGGTAACTATTTCTTCATTATAATTTTCAAAAGTTTTGAAAAGAGAACGATCACTAGTCATGTGTCTAGGACAACCACTATCAAAATACCAAACAGTAGTAAATATAGCTTTAAAATAAATAAGGATGACAAAAAAATTTAAATCAGATTTTTTAACCCTACTTTTCCTAGCTTTTTGAATTATGTTCTTATTTCTAAAAACACGACTATTGATTCTTGAATAGGATGCATGCAAATTATCAACATAGTTATATGTCATCAAGAGTCTACACCTATGTCTAATATACCCCTTTTATCACAACTATGGAATGTAAGAATAAATTTAGAAGCAGTTGTATGAGGATTATGTGTAGTGTGTGAAGAGTAGGGATTAGAAGGTTTTACAAACATTGTTGTTTTAAAATAAGATGGCATAGAATGCTCATCAACATATCCTAGCCCTTGTCTCCAGTAGGTCTTCCAAAATCAAGAATCTTGTTCAACCTTTCAGCTCCAATGACTAGCCTTTTTACAACTTCTTTATAGTTTTCAAGTTCATATACCAGATTCTGTTTTTCATGCTTTAGACCTGCAAGACTTGAATTTAGATTATTAATACATTCAAACAATTCAATTTTCTCTTTTTCTAGCACTGAAAAATTTATTTCATAGGATTTCAATTTTTCATCAAGTTTGGTTACTTTTATAAGTAACCTATCTTTTTATTTTTTACATCCTACTAAATCTATAAATAAGTCATTATTACTAGTTGCATTAAATTTATTTACTAAGAATTAAAGTTACTTTCCTCATTGTTTGAATAAATATCAGACTTACTAGAGTGTTTACCAATTGTTGCAGCAAATATGAGAAAGTTGGTATCATTGTTTTATGGTTACATTGGATTTTTGGTGTTACTTTCAGAGCCAATAAGTGTAGCATTGAAGGCTCTTCCAATTTTTTTCCTCTTGCTTGCACAATCACTTGCAAAGTGACTATAACCCATACATTCAAAACATTGAGGTCAAATAAGTTTGGATTTCTTACTATTGAAATTCACAGATTTGAGTTCTCTAAGATTCTAATCCTTTTGATGACTTGATTATCCTTTGCTCTAAGCATTCTATTTGTTGATCAATCTTTTGGTTATGAGTACCAATCTTCATCATCATTGTCACCATCTTCAATCATGGTTGTTTTGAAAGTAACACCTTTGTTCTTTATAGTAGTTCGAAAGCTCATCTCAAAGTGAGGAGTGAGCCCATTAGTTCCTTAATTTTAATCGTTCCCCACATTTTATTTCATCAATGGTGGTGACTTTTGCATGAAAGTATCTGGTAAAAAGCACAATATCTTTCTAACCAATATGGATTCCTCAATTTTCTCACCAAGATTAGAAAAGAGTAAGCAATATTAGATAATTTAACATAAAATTTAGAAAAGTTTCTTCTTCTTTCCTTCTATATTTTTCAAATTGAGTATCAAACATGTGGAGTTTAGTTCTTTTAACTTGATTGGTGCCTTTCTGGGGTGACTTCTAAAGTGTCTCAACCATGCTTGGTAGTTTCAACATCATACATACGACAAAATTTGTCGGCAAACACATCACTAAAGATAGCATTTATACCTTTTTTGGTTCTAGTTATTACTAGTTTTATTTTTAGTAGTCCACTTGTTCCTAGGTTTAAGAGTGACTACATTATCTTTGGTAACTAGAGGTGGTTCCCTACCATAAATGACAGAGTTAGAGACACTCTCATCTATAGAACGTAGAAAGGCTCTCATATGAGCCTTCCAATAAAGATAGTTAGACCTAACAAAAAAATAGCATGGGTTATAGACGAACCTTCTCTCAAATGATTCGTAACAAGGTCCTAGGCAATATTAAGTGTAGCTTGTGACACACTTTGATACCAATTGAAAGTTTTAATGTTACAGATCTATTTAGTTAAAAGGGTGAATAGATAATTAACATAAATATGCCAAATTAAAATTAACAAATAATGAAACATGTAATCACATGTAAATAAAATGATGTGAAAAGATAAATTGACAAGTGAGATTTTTAAGTAAAAAAACTTAGGCCACAACAGTGATCTAAAAGGAAAACCACCAACTATCAAACTACCTAATATCCACTATAAAAAATATGTTCGATTACAAGGAAAGGATTCAAACTATCCACCAAAGTAATTCCTTAAAGTAACCTACTCACTAACCTCCACTTTCTTTCATAGTTTCTACAAGCAAGGTGTTCGGATCTAGACCAACATTTTGATAAACTCGAGTCACACAACTTATCGAACCCATTCAGTTGACACCCAAAAATTTAGTACAAAAATACAAGTGTAATATGTGTCCTAGAGTGGATTAAACAATTACAAACCCTAGCTAGATGATTTAACAAAATGATAAATAAACCAAAATCACTAGCAATTGTAGAATAGATGATTAACCACAATAAAAAAATAATGTAGGCTTGATAATCAATCAAATACAACCATAAAATATTTGATAGATTAACAAATAAAAAGCTTAGCAGAATAGTTTTTGAAAAATAGGTTTAGAGAGAAATTAGAAATTGCAAAAGTTGATTCTATTATGGGTAAAAAATGGTATGCTTTAGGTTTTTTTAAATAGAAATTTTTGAGGCCCTAGGTGAAAGGTCTATTACTATTATATCCATAAAATCAATTAAAATAGCTTTAAAGAATGAGTACAATTTACTAATAAAAAAAATTTAGCTCGAGTAAAAATTAGGTTAAAGTTGAAAACCTGGTCGCTCGATCGGACTAGGTCGAGCTCAATCAATGAAACTAAAAAGGTTGATCAATTGAAGCCTTTTTTAATCGGTCCAAGAAATGATTAAAAGATTATGCATCAACCTAGGGTTCCAAAAATTAAATCTTGAGACCAAGTAGATCGAATGTGATCGATTCTCGATCTATCCAGTCCTCGATTGATCAAGCATTAAACTTTAATCAATCTACCTCATTTAAAAATAAAATTGAGGAATTTTTTGTCAAGGTAGATCGATTCTCAATTGATTGACTTACTTCAATCGATCCATATATTTCTTAATCGATCGAGTAACCTAAATGCAAAATACTCTTATATGTCTAATATGAAATCTAACGTGTATACGAACAAAGATATACCTGAGATGTGGTTTTTTGGAGCTTGATTATTTCTTCTAATTTAAAATTATTCTTGAAAGACCTACCTATAAAATAAATTACATTTAGGTGTTTTTGTTAACAAATATCACCAATACTCATTTACCTTACACATTTGTCTATAATTACTTTTGATCACCACCTTATTAGTTTGGCATTATATAATGCTATAGCTAATGGAACTATATGGAATATGTTTTGTTGTTACTCTCCTACATATGAATTTCTTATGGATGATTTTTGGACAAATCTTATTGTTATCATTTTTGCTTCAAATTCTCACTAGATTTGCTTAGGAGATTTTCATAAAGTTCATTCTCAAAATTAAAAAATGGCTTTACCTGTTTCAATTTGGCTAAATAGATTAAGAAATTTTATTGATTCTATTCACACTATTGATCTTGGTTCTACTGATTTACCTTTTACTTAGAACTAACATCAAACAAAGAATTGATAGAATTTTGGTATCTATAGATTGGTTTTCTTTATTTCAAATGCTATTGTAAGGAATTTACAAATAATCATTCAACTATCTTCTTAAATTTGTATGTTCCTACTACTCATCTTTTTAAGCCCTGTTTGGTATAGAGATCATTCTAGCAAGGATGTTATTACTAAGGCTTGGAAACTCAAAGTCATCAGGTACAGTAAAATTTCCATTTTAACTCTATTCAATTAGCTAAAGATTTTACTTGGTGGAACAAACATCATTTTGATTATTGTGAATACAAATTGAAAACGTCTAAAGATAGTTCATTTAAAGTTCAAAGTGGTTTAATTATTAATGAGAATCAAACTTATGAAAAACTTTTTCTTGAAAACATTGATGAATACCAAAATAGATTAGAAAGCATTTGGAGACATAAATCCGGAGAAACTTGGTTAGCTAAAGAAGATCGTAATACAAATTTTTTTCATACTTTCACTATGATTAAAAGAAGACATAATACTACTTATAATATCAAAGAACCTAATAGAGGTGGGTTTATCAAAGAAATGACATAAGAGCTTGTTTCATTTATCATTACAATGAGGTCTTCCATTTCTCTCATCATGAAAAAACTAATGATTTGGACTTTGAATTATCTCAACCTTTTTCTCAATGTATGTCCCCAAAGATAATTATTCACTTTGTAGTATACCAGATCATAAAGAAATCAAAGATGTATTATTTACTATAGGTTCTTTCAAAGCCCCTAGTCTTGATGGTATTCCTACTTTTTTGTTTAAAGGTTAAAGGATTCTTGGTGAAAGTTTGATTGATGTTGTACAAAAAAATTTCAAGACCGACTATCTCAACCCTATGTTAACATGTCTATCACTCTTATTGAAAATGTAAATAATCTTTCCTTAGTTCATCATTTTGGACTCATTAGCTAATGTTATGTTATCTATAAAGTTATTTCCAAGATTATTTTTAATAGGCTCAGGGATAAACTTAAAGATTTCATTTCTCTTTTCTAAGAAGCTTTTATTACTCATAGATGGATATATAATAATATTATTATTTCTCAAAAAATTGTCCATACTATTAATAGTTTAAACTCTATTACTTTTTCTCTGTTACCAAATGGAGTTCCATTTGGTAAAATTATACCCCAAATATGTCTTAGACAAGGTGATTTTATTTCTCCCTAGTTGTTTATTGTTAGAACTAAAACTCTTTCACGATTATTGATTCGTGCTAAAAATTCTTCCAATCTCCATGGTATTAAAATTTCTAGAACCATTCTTATTATTGGCCATCTTTTTTATGTTGATGATTTAATCCTCTTTTACCACTCTAATTTAATGGATATTAACATGATCTAGTAAAATTCATATTGTTAATTTTCATGGTCTATTCAAATAGAAAATTTATCTAAATCCTACATTTTTTATTCAGGTAATGTATCATTTCCTCTAAGATCCTAGATCCAAAATATTTTAGATATTCTTGCTACTATTGTTGGTGTTAAATATTTGGGGCACAATTTATTTTTATACAGACATAAAAGTAAGGCATTTAAAAGAGTTATTGACAATTTGATTTTGAAAATTGATAGTTAGAGATCTTGTCTTCTTTTAAAAGTTGGCAAAGCTACATACATTAAATCAATTTGACTTTCCTTAACCACTTATTCTATGAGCACTTCTAATTTTCCAAGTTTATTATGTGAAAAAGAATATTCAATTTTAAGGAAATTCTGATAGAATTCTGGCTTTAATAAAGAGAGATATGGTTCAAGGTTTATGGCTTTCAATAGTTGGGACCGAATTTCTTTACCTAAGAAAGTTGGAGGTTTAGCATTCCATAAATTTAAAGATATAACTCTCTTGATTTTCAATATTTGGGGTGCCTTAATGTGTTCTTAATTTTTCATCCATAATTCTAAAGATTAGTTTAACTCTAAATTTGCTTAAAAAAATTGCTTTTAGTAGATTTCCAACAATTTTTCCACCCTTTTGGAAACAAAAATTTCATAAGAGATTAAATGTTTTATATTAGAGACTTTTTCTAATTGTCTCCCTACTCGAGACAACATTAATCAAAGAATTACTTTACCTAATATCTCTTGTCATTTTTGTCATTCAAATATTGAAATTATCAATCATCTCTTTACTTTTTCTGTAAGTTTACTATTTCTCTTTAGTCTAATTAGTACCCTATTTATCTTTTTCCTAATTCATATATATTTTCTTTTGAGACTCTCCTTAGTGTTATTTTTGATAAATATAATTGTTTCACACATTTCTTATTAACTCATCATGAGTTCATTTTATCTGTATGCGCCTCCTTTGAACAAATTTGAAAAATCATAAATTATATTATTTTGACTTTAAATATCCAAATCTCAATTTGTTATTTCCAAATTGAATTTTAGATTCCTAAAGTTTAGAAGACTTCTTTATAGTGCAAATAATCTGAATATTTCTAATATTCATTATTTTTCTCCTTTTCCTCCTTTTTATTAGAGGAACTCATCTAAGGGTTCTACTAAAATCAATTTTGATGTTGTTGTCCATGGTTATAGTATTACTGCTACGATTGTTATTAGAGATTTTAATGGTCATATCTATGTTCTTATGCACATTAGATTTTATATTAGACACATAAGAACATTTTGAATTTAGGTTACTCGATTGATCAAGATATGTCTATATCGATTGAGGTATGTAGATTGATTGAGAATCGCTTTTGCATTCTTTTCCTCTATTAATTTATTAATTGAATAGATTGATCGAGTAATTAGTGTTTGATCGATCAAGCACTAGACTGGTCTATTAATTACATCGATTGATATAACCTGGTCAGAATTAATTATTTATTACAATAGATCGATTGAGAATTATTTGGATCCATTAAGCATGTTTTGATCGTAGTATTTGATCGAATGTCAAGATAAAACTACTAGCAATTGGAATCAAAAGGGAGTTAATGTTATTTTTAGAGCTTCATCTATTGATGAGTTTCATCATATTTTGAATATTGATACTACTAAGCATGCTTGGGATATTTTAGAGGTTCCCTATAAGAACACTACACAAGTTAAACAAACTAAACTTTGCATGCTTAGTAGTCAATTTGAAAATTTAAGAATGAAAGAAGTTGAAACTTTCTCCAAATTTTATATTAGATTATGTGATATTACTAATCCCTCTACCAATCTTGGAGAGAAATTTGATGATTTTAGGATAATTCGAGAGATTCTATGTTCATTACTATATCACTTTCATACAAAAGCCAATGCCATTAATTAAAGTAAGGATGTGGACGCCACCAAAATAGAGGAACTCATTGGTTTACTTCAAACCTTTGATATGAGCATTCAAAAACCTCTAAAGAACAAAGGCATTACTTTCAAAGCTACTATGATTGAAGACAATGATGGTGATAATGAAGAACTAACACTCTTAACTTGAAGATAGAATAAAATCCTCAACAAAAAAATCCTTGAAACAAAAGACAATCAAGTTATCAAAAGGATTAGATTATGAGAGAACTCAAATCTATGAGTTATGATGGTAAGAAATATAAACCCACTAGACCTCAATGTTTTTGAATGAAATATGACTAGTCATATTGCAACTAACTGTGCAAACAAGAAGAACAAAACTACAAGAGGTTTCAACCCTACACTTACTAATTCTTAAAGTGATATCGACAATCCAATTGAACCAGAAAATTGTGACAATAACTATTTGGAATTTTACACATACATCTTTAACATCAAAAACCACATTTGTAAGGCTTTTTAACCCTACTCCTAATGTTACTCATTATGAACAAAGAATATTTGTACCTGTGATTGAAAAATCTGTTAGATTTATGCATTGTTGTCATCATTATGATAAGAAAGGTAATATTAAGTCTAAGTGTAGATTTTTGATGAATGCTCTTAAATTTAATAATACTTTACGTGATTCATATAGTAAGACTCATAACCATAATCCATCTATGCATGTTGCATCATATTCTAGGATGAATGAAAATTGTAATAACATGTTCAAAAATTCTACTAAAAAGCATGAAGTTGCTGGTCAAAGAGGCATGTAAATTTCAACACTTGTAAATCTAAGACTAATTACCATCATCCTATCATGCATACTACATCTTCATTTAGGATGAATGGAAAATCTAATAGTAAGTCTAGGAATATGCCAATGACAACTATATAGTTGACTTCCAACCCAAAAATATAAAGAAACCAAAATTCAAGAAAGTTTGGGTTTGGAAATATTATCTCTTTTCGATCATAAGATCTTCTTTTATATTTCACCTAGATACTTTTGTTTGAGTACTTAATTGACCTAAGGTGAGCATATTTAGTTAGTTTGTATGTTTTTGTTTTTATTTTTATCGATTTCTTGTATTTTCAAAAAATAAAATCAAAAAGGAGGAAAGTAGAAATGCTTTAACATTGACTTGATCATTACATACTCCATTATATTTATTTTGATTGGCTATAATTATTTAAATGGATATTTTGACCTGTGAATTTATATATTTTTCACATCTGGTGATCAATGTTAACGTGAACATACTCACACACTCATTAGACCCATATATGAGTTATGTTTAAAGTTTATAATTAATTATGTGAGATTTTAGGGATTGAGATAACCTTGACTACAAATTATGATTAAACTCTATCTTTCACTATATAAAATGTTGCCATAGAGAGACACCTAATTTTAAAAGTCAACCTATTGTGATGTGTGAAATTTACTGTAATGAGCGGAGAACGCTATCTCACAACTCGTGTGAAAATCATCATACTAGATATATTGGCTTGTGTATATTTCTTTCGCAAAAGAAAATTAATATGATAAAGGAAACAATAATATACAAAAATTAACTAAATGCACAAAGAGAAAGACCCACATGTGGTTATATAAAAAAATAATTATTCCCTCGTATAAAAAAGATATAAAATAAAGTAACTATAATAAATAATGAAAGAAAAAAAATAAAAATTGAAGTTCTTTCTTAGTAAAAAATATTTTAGTATGTGCAATATAAATTCAATTGAAATTTTTACATAATAGGTGATGTACCCTTTTTTAAATCTTTTATAATTAATCATAAATGGTTATAATTAATCTTAAATGGATTAAATGATATACTATTAGAGTTTCAATATTTATCTCACTTTAGGTGATTGTCGTTATGTCATCATATGAGTTAATATGTTTGCGTGTCTTGTCTACATATATTCATGTTGTGAATGGATAGTCACACTTTAAACAAAATTAATTTAATCTTTTGTGTATACTGTTGTAGTCATGTTTCGCTATGTCTACTACCCTCAATTCAAATATATATATATATATAATTTTTATTTTATTCTAATTTATTTAGAGCAGTTATAAAACTTAGAAGGAGTTTATTCATTTTTGAAAAACATATTATTTTTAGCTCTCGGTTTTGATTGTTACTAAGCTTTTAAAAATGTATACTCCTTAATTTAGTTTTTAAATACACTACTTGTTTGCTCAATTTTTTTGTCATTTTTTATGATTATATTATTTATTTGTATGATAAAAAAGGTGATAGAGGTATTGAGCTATAATTAAAAATACAATAAGGGAGAAAGTTAATTGAGAAGGAGAGTTTTTGATTGAATTTTGTTTAGAGAGATTACACATAGGGGAGAACACATTGAGTGATCAAGGTTATTCTCACAAAGGAAGTAATACTTTAATGTTCTATCTATTGTTATTCATCGTTTTTCTATTATTATATACACTGAGCTAATGAATCTTTAGGAACAAGTTGTTTGGTTATTTGTATTTTTGTCTTTCGGTGTAACATGAGCTATTGAGATTTGAGCGAATATAGTTTCACCGGATCATAGGATAGTTCCACTATGTAAAAAATTATTTTTTCTATAAGCGTTATGTAATGAGAGAGAGATTTTATCACATGAATATGCCAAAGGAGGAGATTTTAAGGTTTGAGTGTTGGTGATATTCGTAAACAAAACATATGAATGTAATTTTAGTTTTTATAAATGCCTTTCAAGAATATTTCAAGCCAAAGAAATTATAAAGCTCCAACGAGCACATATTAGGCATATCTCTATTTGCATGCATGTTAGATTTTATATTAGACACATAGAAATATTTTGAATTTAGGTTATTTGATCGATCGAGATATAGATCGATCGAGGTGTGTAGATCGATTAAGAATTGACTTACTCAATTTAAAAAGTCTTGAATTAATTTTTTAATTGACTAGATCGATCGATTAATAACCTAGATCGATCTAACCTAGTTAGAATTAATTATTTATTACACTAAATCAAAAATTGATTGGATCAATCAAGCATGTTTTGATCGTAGTATTGGATCGATTAATAAGGGCTTCAATCAATATAATTATGTGTTTGATCGATCAAGCATATGTTAGATTAATCAAGCAACTAGAGCTTTGATTTTAAAACGATTTCTAACTCAAATTGAATTGATTTTTTATTATATTATCCTTTTAAAAAAACTCTTTTAACTAATTTTATGGACAACATAGTAATTTTACTTGACTTAGTTCTGCAAAATATATTATATATACAAACCTAAGTACACTAATTTATTCAAACACACAAGATCATTCTTCTTTTCATCTTAATCTCTCTAATATTATTTTACAAAAAATGTTCAAGTTGGCTTTTTCATTGAGTTAATTTATCAAATATTTGTTGTTGTATTTGATGGATTAATATGCTTACAATATTTGTGATATTGTGCTTTAAATTGATTGTTCTAGGGTTGATAATTGATTTTTGATTTATCTGATATATTTATTAGATTATCTAGTTAGTGTTATTCATTATTGAATCTTCTCTAGAACACAAGTTTATACTTGTATTATTGTGCCAACATTTCAAGTACTGATTGAACGTGTTCAATTGCTTATGTGACTCAAGTTGTTGGAACGTTGGTCAAGATCCAAACATTTTTATTGTAGACGCTATAATAAAAGTATTGGCTTGTAAGTAAATTACTTGGTGGGTAGTATAAGACCTGACCTTATAATTGGACCTTATTTTTCATAATAGATAATTGGCCCTTGTGGATTATCTATTAATTTCATTGATTAGGACTATTCGTTATTGAATCTTCTCTAGGACACCCATTTATACTTATGTTATTGTGCTAACATTTTAGGTACTAGTTGAACGTCCTCAATTACTTGTGTAACTCAAGTTGTCGGAATGTTAGTCAGGATCCAAACACTTTTATCGTAGATGGTTTAATGAAAGTAGTGGCTTGTAAGTAGATTACTTGGGAGCTTTATCTTGATAGGTAGTATAAGACCTGGTCTTATAATTGGATTTTATTTTTCGTAGTAGATAGTTAGATAATCCCATAAACTGATGGTTTTCTCGTAAGTCATTGTGTAGTTTAGATTGTTTCACCCAAAAATCTCATGTGATGATTTATATTTTCATATTATTTTATTTACACATGACTACATGCTTGATCGTCTGTAAAAAAATTAATTTATCATCTTTGATTATCTATTAACCCCTTTTAGATAATTAAGTTCGTAATTTAAAAAAAAATTTATAAAAATTAATTGTTTGTAATAGATTTTAATTAATTTATATTTTATTTCTTGAGAAAAAAAAACCAAAACCATATTTTTGGCCACCTATTTTTCATCACCCGGAGCTTTCACTTCCCAACAATTTTCAAAATCCAATTCCTCTATTTTATCAGGACTCAAAGAAAGAGATGTTTCGACTCTTTTTTTTTTTCCGCCCTTCCTTTTTCCGCATTTTGTTAAGAAAAATTATATATAACATTATTCAACAAAGTAACAACTCTATCACAACCTATATAATAATTAATAATCAAACGTTTCTATAAATTTTATATTATATTTATTATTTGATTTATGCTTTTATTAATCAGTATTATTATTGATTTTGTTAGGAGAATCACAATTTCAATTCGAACTTAATCAAGCTCTAAACAGCGGAATTAAACCTATTCTCCTTCTTTGTGTGAATCTTTTAGGAAACAAATAAATAGAGCTTAAAATCAAACATGCACAAAATCAACACAACCAATTTACGTGGAAAAACCTTCCCGGTGTAGGAAGGAAACAACCACGGCACTCCTCTCCAAAACTTCCACTATCAAGAAACAATTGTACAACAGTTCTCTCTAGGTAAAACTAGAGGCAAACAATCAACAACATCATCAAGAATACACTTCTTGGAAACTAACAATTATTTCAAGAAAATGGAGAAATCTAACCCACCTGTAGTCACCGTTCTCATCGCTCAGAATTTTCTTCAAACCGTGAGTCAAATCCAAATCCCACCGCACGTATTAAAGAGTCTTGAGTCGTGAACCTGCCTGAAAATTTCCAGCTTAATCGATTCGCCAAATCCACCTTCGGTCGGAGCACTTGATGAAGACTGGGTGGAGAGGAAAACCGCTTCTCTTTTCTCGCCTTTGCCGCCGCACATTCGTACCCCGCACCCTCTGCAGAAAACTCACACAACAAACCCTAAATGGGTTTATTAATTAAAGCAATGAAATGACACAATTTCCCTTCTTACTCCATGGGCTTTTAAGCCACATGGGCTCCTTCAAATCAAGAGGAAAACCCAACAAATCTCCCCCTTTTCCGATTAGATTGGAGGATCCGCCATCCCTAAGAATTGAACAACAAACTTCAAGTTTTTCTCGACACCGCTTTTGTCAAGTATGTCGATCCATTCTCATCAAGATGGATTTTCTCAAGTTCAAGCAACTTATTGTTAAGAGTATCCTTATCCAATGATACCTCACATCAATATGCTTTGATTCGAAGTGAAATGCCGAGTTCTTCGCTAGTGAATAGAACTCGATTATCGCAGAATAACACATATTTCTCGGCCGCTTGAAAACCAAGTTCCTCAAGAATCGTTTCATCCACAACAACTCCTTACAAGCTTCCGTGCTGCAATAAACTCCGCCTGCCGTAGAAAGTGCAACACACTTTTGTAATCTCGATCGCTAAGAAACCGCTCCACCGTGAGAAAGTAATTAGATAACTCAAGTAGATTTCTACGAGAATCTTCATCTCTTGCCAAATCACCGTTGTATCCAACTAACACCGGTTTTCCACTTCCAAAGCTAAGTGTCAACTTGGAAGTACCCTCAAGATATCTCATAATCCACTTTATCGCATCCCAATGTTCTCTTCCGGATTCGAAAGAAAACGACTAACAACTCCAACCGTACGAGCTATGTCTGGCCCTCGTACACACCATCGTACGCATACATTGCTTCCTACCGAGGCATATGGAACCTTTCCATATCTTCCTTCTCTTTATCCGTTGAAGGGCCTTGACTCGATCTCAACTTAAAGTTGATTAGATAAAGGAGAAGAAACCACTTTAGCTTTATCCATATGAAACCTTTCAAGTACCTTTTATTGATGTACCGTTCTCGTGACATGTACAACTTCTTTCTTTTCTTGTCTCACAAATTCGAATACCAAGAATTTGTTTGCCCCAAGTCCTTCATAGCAAAGGACTCATTCAATCAACTTTCTTCAAATTATCAATTCTTGAAGAATTTCACAACAATCAACATGTCATCAACATAGAGCAATAAAATGATAAAGTCATCATCGAGAATTTCTCGCACAAAAACACAATGATCAAGTAGTCTTCTTGTAACCATGCCCCCATAACTGACTCAAACTTCTTATACCATTGTTCTAGGTGCTTGTTTCCAACCCGTATAGGCTTTTTCTTTAACCGACATACGTAATCCTCTTTTTCCTTTAACCACAAAACCCTCTCGTCGCTCCATATAAATCTCTTCCTCCAACTCACCATGAAGAAAGGCAGCTTTTCACATCCATTTGCTCAATTTCTAAATCCAAGTCATTGCCAGACCTAGAACAACACGTATGAAAGACATCTTCACAACAGAGAGAAAATATCATCAAAGTCAATACCTTTTCTCTCGATCAATCCTCGACGACCGCCTAGCTTTGTATCGTGGTTGGGAATTTTGTTCTTCTTGCTTCACCCCGTAGACCCACTCCTGTTCTTCAAAGCTCTCTTTACCCTTAGGCAACTTTACCACCTCAAACGGTGATTGTCATACAAAGGATCGCATCTCATCTTCCATAGCACCAACCCAAAGCAGTGCTCGTTTCCATCTTCCATCGCTTCTACATAACATCGAGGTTCTCCTCATCCGTCAATAACACATACTCATTCCAGATTATCATACCGTGGAAGGACGTTTGCCGGTCTCGGTAGACCTCCCGGTGGAATTCTCGGTTCCGCAACCGACCGCAGTCCAGATCCGTTTCTGCTCACTGCATATCTACATCATCTAAACTCGGGTCATCTAACATTTTGTTCCATCTCAGTACCGATAAAGGAACCGGATCTAGGTCAATCAAATCATCGCTATACCGATGGACTCCTTTTTCTATCTTCTCAACATCTTGTATAGTTTGATCTTCTATAAACACAACATCACGACTCCTTACCAGCTTTCTTCTCAACTCGGATCATAAAATCTCGTACCAAATTCATCCACCATAACCAACAAAGATACATTGTCGTGTCTTCACATCGAGCTAGATCTCTCATCTTTGGTATATGCACAAATGCCTTACAACCAAAAACGCGAAGATGATCATAAGAAACATCTTCGCTACCCAAACTCGTTTGGTACATCAAACCGAAGAGGAACACATGGTGTGAGACACAGAACATGTACAATCGTATTCAAAGCCTCACCCCGTAAAGATCTCGGCAATCGAGCTCGCGAAAGAAGACATCTTACTCTTTCAACTAATGTCCTCGTTCCATTCTCTCAGCCCAACCCATTTAATCGAGGAGTCTGGGGAGGTGTCTTTTGATGTTGAATGCCCCGATGCCTACAAGATCATCAAAAGACTCCGAATACTCTCCCCCCATTATATGTTCTCGATGCACCGCAATTTCTTCCCAACTGCTCTCCACTAAGGCTTGAAACCGTTAAACACATCTAATACTTGATCTTTGCTCTTCAAAGTGTACACCCATAACTTTCTTGAACAATCATCTAGCGAAGGTCACAAAATAACTGCACCACCCAAAGTTTTTGTCTTCATAGACCACATACATCCGAATGTACCAAAATCAAGTATGTATTGTTTTCTTGAAGAAGGGGAACTCTTGAAAGAAACTCTATTTTGCTTCCTCGCCAAACAACGAGTACATCTTCTTAAACAAACATCATTCATTCCGTAAAGAAGATTCTTTTTAGTCAATACCAAGCCTTTCTCTCACTCATACGAGCAAGTCTCTTATGCCACAACTCCATGTGAGCTCATCCGTCACAAAGATTAACAACGCCTTTAAAGAGTCTCGCCCGCAGATATACAACTGAATGTTTGTTCCCACGAGCAACAACCATAGCACCCTTAGTAAGTTTCCATTGACCATTACTAAAGGTGTTGCAATATCCTTCATCATCAAGTTTACCTCCGCAGAGATCAAGTTCAAACGACTTCGTGAATATGCTTTACCCCTCTAAGAAGTAGCCTCGTGCCATTATTCATCTCCAAACACACATTCTCCAATACCAATGACTTTAACCAAGCCATCATTACCCAACTTCACCGTCCCAAAGTCACCGTCGTATAGATGTGTTAAGTCCTCTCGAGACGTAGCAATGAATTCGAGGCTCCACTATCAATAACCCAATCGACCTCATGACATGCAACATTGACAACATCTTCATTATAAACAACGAGAAAGTCTTCTCGAACTATGTGGCAACTCGATTATTTTCTTTGCCAACATCACCCTCTTGTTCTTTGTCTTTATTCTTATCCCGCTTCAACCTGCCTACAATATTTCGACGTGCCCTTTCATGCCACAATGATGACACTCAACATTAGAAAACCCGTTGGACTTGCTTCTTCCTTTTCTTTTGTTCTGAAACCTCGCTTTACTCTCCCTCTTCTTCTCGTAACCAAAATCTCGATCACGAGAAGACCACGTGACTTTCTTCTCATTTCTTCATTCAAAACACTACTCTTAGCCGATCCATATTGATTACACCATTTGAGCCGTAGTTACTTAATGACATTCTAAATGTTTCCCAAGAGTCCGGCAACGTACTCTAAATAAACACAACCCCGAATCTCATCATCAAACTTGATACCCATTCCAGCCTAATCGATTAATTATTCCTTGAACGTATTCAAGTGATCTCACGTCAACGGAGTTCCATCTTGGTACCTTAAAGCCATCAACCTGCTTTTATAAGAAACATTTTATTATTTCCTGCTTTTCCGAGCATACAACTCTTCAAGTTTATTCCATAATGACCGTGCATGTATTTCTCCACTAATATGGTTCAAAACATTATCATCTACCCACCGCCTATATAACCACGTACTTGTCGATGTAACAAAGTCCATTCTTCTTCGTGATAATTTTTCTCAGCTTTCCTCGAGGCAACATACCGGTAAATGAAATTGTTTGACATAAAGGAGATCTTCCATTTTTTCCTTTCCAAGTATGATAATTAGAACCATTCAGTAGTAATCATTCTACTTAAATTTGCTTCCATTATTCAACACAAGAAATTCCACAATAATAACCACCATACCGATACCACTTTGTTGTGAGAATCACAATTTCAATTCGAACTTAATCAAGCTCTAAACAAATGCGGAATTAAACCTATTCTCCTTCTTTGTGTGAATCTTTTAGGAAACAAATAAATAGAGCTTAAAATCAAACATGCACAAAATCAACACAACCAATTTACGTGGAAAACCTTCCGGTAGAAGGAAACAACCACGGCACTCCTCTCCAAAACTTCCACTATCAAGAAACAATTGTACAACAGTTCTCTCTAGGTAAAACTAGAGGCAAACAATCAACAACATCATCAAGAATACACTTCTTGGAAACTAACAATTATTTCAAGAAAATGGAGAAATCTAACTCAATTCGTAGTCACTGTTCACTGCTCAGAATTTCTCAAACCGGTGAGCCAAATCCAAATCCCACCGCACAGATTAAAGAGTCTTGAGTCGTGAACCTGCCTGAAATATTTCAGCTTAATCGGACCACAAACGACCTTCGATCTGAGCACTTGATGAAGACTGGGCGAGAGGGAAAATCGCTTCTTTTTCTCGCTTTGTCGCCGCATCTCGCACTCGCAATTCTCTGAAGAAAACTCACACAACAAACCCTAAATGGGTTTATTAATTAAAGCAATGAAATGACACAATTGCCCTTCTTACTCCATGGGCTTTTAAGCCACATGGGCTTCCTTTGGGCTCCTTCAAATCAAGAGGAAAACCCAACAGATTTGAGTAATTCTACTTGAAGCAAATCATTATTGTAAAAAAAAAAAAAATAGATTATTATGTCATGCATATGAAAAAGAAAGTTATACGATGAGTGATCAATCAAAAGTCATAACAACTAAACTAGCTAAAAAAATGACGAGCTTTATGAGACATGGGTCTCTCGCCCATACTGAAACATCTTCTTGCTCTCTGTAAATGAACAAAACCTTGAGAATCTCCAAGTCTGATTATTTTCTCTATTCTAAAGCTTCTTTCGTTCCCTTACTCATTTTACTACTAATGTGGGGCGAGAGAGAGAGAGAGAGGATTAGAACCGAGTGAGAAGGTTGAACCTTGTACGGATGAAAAGAACCAGAAGCGTGCAATGTTATGTTGAGTGAGGTTGTCAGAATCATTAGTCTAAGATAGATAAAAATGATAAAATAGATCATGTTATTGAAATATTATGGATCAAAATTCTCAAAATTTAAGAATATTTAAGAATAATTTTTCAAAAATATTCAAAAATTCTCAAATTTTTGTTTCTAATTTCTTTAACTTGATTATTATATTGTTATTGAGAAGTATTTATAAAAACAATTAATAAATTTAAACCATATAAGCTTTTATGAACTGGACTTCAAATAGACTAAAATATTCTAAAGAGTTTGTTTTTGATTTCTTTAAACTAGTAAACAAGTTTACAAACGAACACATGGTTCTCGTGATATTACAGTCATAATTCGCATAACGATTCATCTCTTTTCTACCAAAAAATTTACAAGTGTATAATTCAATACATCAATAATATTTCGTTATCAATAATATAACAAAATAATATTGATAAATAAAGTTTATATCATGAAATTATATTTAATAAAAAATTATTGTGTTATTTATAATTTTAATATAATTATAATATATAAAATTTATAAACTTTTCTTATATTTTCTAGGCTTCCAAAACCCAATGTGTTTTTGTAAACGGCGTGTAGAGGGTGGGTTGTGCAACACTAAACATGGGCGGATTTAGAAGGGAAATGTAGCCCTCAATTATGAAAAAAAAAGTTGGAGGGTAGAATATTTATAAAATTATAAATAAATTATGTATAAAAATTAAAACGATATCTCTTTATATTTTAACTTTTAAATTTTTATCAATAAATATATAAGAAACATATATAGTTCCATTAAACTACTCAAATTATCTTAAACCCAGAACTTTGGGTAGAGAAATTCGATTCCATGCAACAAGAGACAGATGCCTGTGTTTGTTTATATCACATGTCCACCAAAACTTCCTCACAACACTATCAGTCATTTGACAAATCCCAGCTAGCAATCTAAAGGTGCTCGTAGAATAAATAAGAATAATTTGTAAAACAGATTTAATTAATGTGTTCGCCCAACTTAAGTAGTTTTGCCTTCCGGCTTTAGAATTTATTCAGTATGCACTGAAACTCACTTTTCTTCATCCTTCCAATGGGTAGCAAGTGTCCTAAATATATATCATTTTTTTTTTACCAAAGTCACCTCTCTCGTTTCTCACACATAAAATATTAATACCAAAATATCTTACATATAGAGTCATTAATGGAGCTTTGATGACCATGGTCGGCTAACAACAAGCTCCGGTGCAAGCAAACTTTATAGTGAGCGTGGAAAGATATTGGTCCAATATAGGAATGAATTAGAAAGCCATCAAGTGTTACCGTAAGAGTTACCACGACAAATCAATGCTTATCACATCAGTTGTAGATTTCTCCTTTGAACAATTTTGATAAAAAATAAAATCTATAGAAAAACATTGACCTAGTGTCAAAAGTTATTAAAAAATCATGATAATTTTACTAATGTCGTGATAAGGCTTACCATGACAAGACAATAAATTATCATAACAATGATAAATCTTACATATGAATAATATTGATAAAAAATGAAATCTAACTCAAAACAAGTGATTTTGGGTAATTTGAACAAAATTTGCAAAGTGCTGTACAGTTGCCTTTTAAAATTGGAGAGACAATTTTGGAAAAGAAGATTTATGGATTGACTTGAACATAAGCAATATTGATCTAAAATTTGCCCAAGATTTATTGCTTCATTCATGTTGGCTGGGAAAAAAAATTAACAATATCATCAGCATAAAGACGTGAAATAAGAAGAGCATTTTTTCCCCTGTGGATTAAATTCAAATTTTTAACTTTTGAAATCATTCTTAATAAACATTTAGCAACAATAATAAATAAATACGAGGAAAGGGGGATCTCTTTGTTGAAAATCATGTTGAGGGATGATATCACCACTAGGTCATCTAATTAGCAAGATAGAGTAACTCACCTTTGAAATGTATTGCCAAATGAATAACAAACCTCGCCGAAAAATCCATAGTCTTCGTTATTTGTAGCAAGAAAGGGGCCATTCCACTTTGTCATAATTCTTAATATCTTCTGTTATTCATTCTTTCTTTCTTTCTTTCTTTCTTTTTTTTTTTGCCAAGACCTTTCTTTTCTTTCTGATTTGCTTCCTTAAATTTCATTCCCTTGGTGTAGAATTGAGATTGCATTGGTCCATTCATCTGGTGGTAATCATATATAAAATGTTAAAAAACTTGTATTAATCCATCGAAGAGGATTATTATATCTCAATTTATGACATTTTCCTTAGGAGATTACATTGATCATTATTGATATCATGTGATCGTATATCTATTTTACCTAATAACAAACCATCTGACTAAGCTGGCCAACGGATTTTTCATTCATTAATTTGGTAATAAAATATTTTACTGTTCTGATTACACAATGACTAACACATCATAATCATGATATTAGGGATTCACACATCTAAAGAATAATTATGCTATATATATACACTAATTCATGAAAATTTTGGAAATAAGTGTTTTCATGATTTTTATTATGATAAGTAGTATACTTATTTTAAAAGTAACACTTAAATCATATATTTATTGTTAAAAATATTATTTAAAATCACCTTATTTTGAGTAATGTTTTATTAATTAACAAATCATGCAAAAGTAAGGCTTACCACAATAATGATAAATTTTATCTCAAAACGATATTGATAAAAATTGAATTTCACGATAAGGTATTGGTCTGATGTAAGAATTCATTTGTTCACTGTGAGAATACTTACTATTAGCTTTTAGTATCATAGTAAGGCTTAATAAGAAAAGACAATATCTTACCACAATAATGGTAAGCCTTATCACGGTGCAATTTTAGTAAAAATGGAATTAGTGGTAAGATATTGGCTTGGTGTGTAAATGCATTGGTCCAACATGGAAGGCTTATCTTTGGCATCTAGTGTCAAGGTAAGACTTATTATGAATAGGTAATGCCCTACCACAATAGTGATAACCTTTACCTCGTGAACGATTTTGGTAAAAAAAATCAAATTCAAATGCCTTACTAATTGATAAATCACTCTTATTTTTTGTAATGTCCTATTGTTTTGAAAAAAAAATGATTGCAAAAGGATGAATAACTATTTTTTAATGTTTTAATTCATATTTTATTTTTTTTTCAATTTTTTTAGTTACAATTTATTTAGGTTATAACATTCTCTATTTAATGTAATTAAAAAAATACAAAATTTAACTTTATTCTTATGAGGTTACTTTTTCATAATAATATAATTAAACTATTATAAAAATAAGTACATGATTTAAGTATTATAAAGTTTAGAAGTGTTGACAATATTCGTAAACAAAACATTTGAATATAATTTTAGCTTCTAGGTATATCTTTTAAGAATATTTTCAAGCTAAAGAAATTAATGAGCTTTAATAATCACATCTCAAGTATATCTCTTTTCCCGTACACATTAGATTTCATATTAAACACATAGAAACATTATGTATATAGACAACTCAATCGATCTAACCATATCTATATCAATCAAACTTAATTAACTCGTTGAATTAATTTTTACATGAATAGATTGATTGATGGTTTAATACTTGATTGATCGAGCACTAGATCAATCGAGATTAACAAGTAGGTCTATTCACTTATTTCAAAATGAATTAATTATTTCACTAGATTGATCAAGTGGTCATATTCAATCGATCGAGCTAGCTCTAAATCAATTGAGCGGTCAGGTTTTCAAGTTTGATCTAATTTTTACTCTAGTCAATTTATTTTTTACTATATTGTCCTTATGTTTTAAAGATCTTTTAAATATTTTCAAAGACAGATTTGTATAATAGACATTTGACGTAGAGTTTCTACTCATGCTATTTAATCATACCATTGGCTCACAATTTTGTTAACAACATAAGATCATTATTATCTTCATCTTATTCTCTCTCTTGTTTAGTTAAAATTATTCAAGTAGGTTTTTTCATTGAGTTAATTTGTCAAATATTTGTGGTTATATTGATGAATTAACAATCCTAGATATTTATGATATTGTGCTTTAAACTGATTATTCTAGGGTTGTTAGTTGATTTTGATTTATCTTATGTACTTATTAAATCATCCAGTTATGATTATTCATTATTGAGTCTCCTATAGGACACAAACTTGCACTTGTGTTATTGGGCTAATTTTTCAAATGCCAACTGTACCAATTTGATTAACTCACATGACTCGAGTTCATCAGAACATTGGTCTAGATCCGAACATCTTTCTTGTAGAGATCATGATGAAAGTGACTTGTAAGTAGATTACTTGAGGGTATTACCTTAATGAATAGTCTGAGTCCTAGCCTTATAGGTAAAACTTATTTTTATAGTAGATAATTAGGTGGTCCGGTAGATCGATAGTTTTCCTCTTAGGTCACTAATGTGGCTTAAATTGTACCCCCAAAAAATTTCGTGTCTTGTTATTTATTTTTTCACATCACTTTATTTACACACGATTAAATATCTGACTGTTCTGTAAAATTTTAATTTGTCATATTTCTATTAATATTCTATTCACTCGTCATCTAGCTAATTAGATTCATAACTAAGAAAAAAAAATTCAAGTATTATTTTTATAATAAGTAAAGGATCCATGATGTATTTTTATCTTTTATTTTTATAATTTATTTAAAGATATACTTAGTTAAAAAATGATAAAGTTAATGTATTTATATTAATATTCAAATTACTTTTAGAGATTAGATGTTATGTTTCAAGATGTATGTCCCCTTAATCCAAAATTGCTATATGTTTTTTTTTACCTCATATAACTTTGATTCTTAGCCATCAAGCTGTTACACTTTGTCCAAACGTAAAACATCAATTAATTAGAAAGAAACGTAAATTATCTGAAAAAGCCTAATTGTTGGTCTGAGCATCTAATTTTTTCACATAATTGTTTTTCTTTTTAATTAATACACATTTGAGGTTAAGAGATGTGTAATAGATTGATAAGTAAAAAAACATAATTATTATATGTTAAAAAGAATATGTGTAATGCATGTGACATTTTTTTATAGATGAGATAAATAATTTCGAACATAACAGTCATACACTTATTTTTATTCTTAATATATATATATATATTAAGAATATAAAATATCAATAATTATTCAATTATGTTAAATTTTTAGAATTGGTTAAAAAATGTTTTTAACATTAAAATGTATAGTATTATATATTTATTTTTCTATAAAAAAACATAGTCTTATTACTAAAATAAAAGTTTGAATGGATTGACATATTTTTTTCCAAATTTTCAAACCTATATTGTGTAATGACAATAATGCCCATATTGTAGTTATTGATTGGTGTTATTTTATACATATATTTGTACAATAATTTTCATATTTATGATTAATTATTATTTTCATTGTATTTTATTTGTTTATTTTGTGTTTTATATGTATTTCGAAACGAAACAAGAAAAGAAGTAAAAATGTGTTTGGAGTACAATCAGGGAACTCAATGTAACAAGAACCTTCGGATCAAAAATTGAAGCCAACTTATCACAGTTCAATTGGGACTCTATCGATCGACATCAATCGAGGGCTCTCAGGTGAAAAACTTGGTGAGCTCGATCGATCGAGCAATCCAATGATCACACAAATCTAATGTTTTTAGCCCCAATTTTTAATTACAACCATTAGATTGTGGAAAAATAACTCAAGGGACAATATATACTTGAAAAACACCATATGTACATCATATTAAAATGGCCATTACACATTATACAAGAGATCAGAGAAGCAAATAGAACAAAGATTGTATCTTGGGAAAATTTCAGAAAGAATTTCGATGAGAAGATTAAAGATTGATAATTGTGGCTACATTGGCTCCATCTATTCTTCTTCCTTATAGTTTTCATGGTTATTGTATTGATTATTTTAATTTATATGGATAGTAAAGCTTTAAATGTATTGCTAGAAAGCTCCAAGCCTAAAACTATATTTTGATTAAATTAATGTCATGATTCACTCTTATTTTCAATTTTCAATTCCATTCGAATGTACAAACATGCTAAGTCTTGAATTAGATGTACAATTAACTTGATACTAAGTTTTTCTTGTTGTTAAATTTTGAAGTTGGCATAAAATTGCTAATTTTTATAATTGGAGTGACTAATTGTTATTTGTATTGCAATTAGGATTAAATAATTAGTTAGATATTTTCAATGGTATGAATTTCTTCTAATTTAGTTATTATATTTTATGATCGTAATGTAATGAATGAATTAAATATAATAGTCATAATTCTAAGTTATTTTTGAATTATATTTATAAATAATTGAGTTGTTAGTTAATTACAAAATAAGAGAAATTATGGTGAGTTTAGACAAACCTAAGTTCTTAAAAGTAAATTTAATAATTCAAGAAGGATGTTATGAATTTGATTTAGAACTTGAAAAATTAACTTGGATCATGACATAATTAATTGGATTGTAGGATAATGGTGCGTATAATCACGTATTCACGTATTTTTCATTATTTTCTCTCATTAAGTATTGCAATTCTTATTTTATTATTTTATGATATTTTTCCATGTTACAAAATTAACAATCCCATTTAACTTTAATTAACTTTGTTAACAAACTAGTGATTAAAATGGAATTTTTTTAATATCTACGTGTTTGATACTTAAGCTATATTATCATCAAAACATTTTCTTTTTAGTAAGTTTAAATTTTGATAGCCTATTTTGGATCTCTACATTAGTGGTTATCTTAAAGCAACCCTAAATTTTCATTTTACTTAGAGCTTCTATAAATCAGCTTATTAAATTTAATAATATTATTAATTCAAAATTTCAAAACTTTATGAATTTTCTAAACGAATTCTCACCGAACCATGGCTGAGTCATTGGCGAGGGTTTTGTGGTGAAGACTATACCAGGGTGATGAAAGAGTAGAAAAGGTTGGTGAGGAGACAACAGAGACACAACGAGGAAAAATCATTCAATCATCGGACTCTCACCAGACTCTCGTCAAGTCATGGCACTCCACAAGTCAAGGGTCGGTGAGGACGGCATGCATTGAGTTTATAAATGGCTGGACATCTCTCATTTTTCTTCATATATACAAAAATTATTTCTCCCTAATTTTTTCTCTCTAAAAATATTTTACCATTTTTAAGTGCGAGTATTTTTCTAATAAAGCCAAATGGGGAAAAATGTTCTAGAGCAACAAATAAGTAGAAGAAATGTGTCGAAAAGATAAATTATTAAAAAATTTACTCATATATATAATTGATAAGGTAATCCTTCCTTAATTTTATTCAAGTTAATTATGTCAAATATTGTGTTTCTCTGATAATTATCATGTATATTTCGTATTATTTCTATTCTGTTTATGTACAAGAGTTTAGCTATATATATACAAGGAAAACGAAAATTAAACAATAACCCTAATAGCTGCACATCCATGTTTTATGGATCCACTAATATTATTGTTTGCTTCATGTTTTGCTCCACTAAGCATTAGTGTCGAAAACTGTTGCAGCATGCACCACAACACACACCAACATTCCCCTTCAAGTTGGTGCATATATGTCTCTTATACCCAACTTGTCAAGTAAGTTGTAGAAGTTCTTTACAGACATAGATTTTGTGAGTATATCAGCCAATTGATCTTCTGATTTAACAAATGGAAGCTTAATAATCTTTTCTTCAAGATTCTGTTTGATGAAGTTTCGATCCACTTCAACGTGCTTCGTGCGATCATGTTGAACTGGATTGTGAGAGATAGCAATGGCTGCTTTGTTATCACAAAATAAGTTCATTTCAGAGTTAAGAGCAACACCAATCTCAGTTAGAAGTTTTTTCAACAAAAGGAGCTCACATATTCTCTTGACCATTCTTCGAAATTCAACTTTAGTTCTAGATAAGACAACTACCTTTTGCTTCTTGCTTCTCCATGTAACAAGATTGCCCCCCAGAAAAGTAAAGTACCCAGTAGTAGATTTCCTATCCTTCATATTCCCTGCCCAGTCTGAATCTGTATATCCAAGGACTTCCAATTGACCATTCTTTGAAAACATAAGTCCTTTCCCAGGGGAGGATTTTAAATAACGGAGTATTCGCATGATGGCATCCATATGGTCTTCACTTGGGCAGTGCATAAACTGACTCATGGCACTCACAGCATAAGCAATATCAAGTTGAGTATGAGATAAGTATATGAGTTTACCTACTAACCGTTGATATCTATGTTTATCTGCTGGTACTTGGTCCACATATTCTCCAAGTTTATGATTTTGGACCATCGAAATATCGACAGGTTTACAATCTAGTAATCATGCCTCTGCTAGTAGGTCTAGAGTATATTTCCTTTGGGAAAGACATATACCTTGTTTTGATCTTGTTACCTCAATGCCTAAGAAGTATTTGAGCCCTCCTAAGTCCTTCATTTCAAATTCATTTGACAGTTGTTCTTGAAGCCTAGAAATTTCTTCTTTATCATCCCCTGTAATGATCATGTCGTCTACATAGACTATAAGGGTTGTTATTTTTCCCAATCAATGTTTTAGGAAAAGAGTGTGGTCAAAGTTTCTTTGTTGAAACCCATATTTTCTCATTGCTGAACTCAATCTGCCAAACCATGCTCGAGGTGATTATTTTAGTCCATACAATGCTCATTGTAATCTACATGCAGTTTCTTTTCCTAATGTAACCATATATCCTGGTGGAATATCCATGTAAATCTCTTCTTCTAGGTCACCATGAAGGAAGGTATTCTTCACGTCAAGTTGGTGCAATGGCCAATCTAAATTTGCTGCAAGAGATAGCAAAACCCTCACACTTTTTAGTTTAGCCATAGGTGAGAAGGTTTCTTGATAATCTATACCATGTTTCTGTGTATACCTTTTTGCTACTAGCCTTGCCTTGTATCGATCAACTGACCCATCTGCTTTATACTTAATGGATAAAATCCACTTACATCCTACCATATTCCTCCCTTTAGGCAACTTGCTTAACACCCATGTGTTATTCTTCTACAGTGCCTCAAATTATTCTTTTATAGCTTGAGCCCAATTTGGATCAGATAAGGCTTCTTCAACGCTGCTTGGAATTTAACATGAGGAGTGTTGTCTCTTTTGGAGAACATAAAAACGTGCAAGTATACATGGTCACAAGTAATAAGATTTGTAAGTAAAGATCGTTCCCACGGAGATTTGTTACTATAGTTTGTTGAGTACTAAAATTGTTTCTCTCTGATTTTATCCAAAACAATCGTTGATTAAGAAAAAACTAACATAAGAAAATAAAAGAAATCTAGGATTGTAATTTTTCACCAAACTAATCCACTCAAATCATGTTATTTTCTTTTGATTTATATTTTTTTAGTACATTTAATTTGTCAACCGAAAACTTCTATTTTTATTATTCATACATCTCTTCCGAGCTCCGTATAAACACACCTCGTTAAATTAATTCACTATATTTCTATGAGAATTAAATTTAATAAGATTCATTAAGTTCTAAGTTTTCAAAATGGTCACACATACAATTAGGGTATATTCCTATCATTCATCATACATGTCATTCTATTTACGAGCAATATACACACAAATGCCTCTTCCAAGTTTATTTATGTGCCACGGATCGTTTTGATAAGATTCGTAAATAATCAAAAAGTATTAAGCACAAAATAGAATGAACAAATCGAATGTCTTATAAATCTATCAAAAATAATTAAAATCAAAGCTTCATAAATTTAGATCAAATGCAACTCTAGAAAAATTAAATTACTTTATAAAATTAAAATAAAAATTACAACACAGAGAAAAATAAGATGAAGAAGAAAGAAAAGTAAAACATCTCAATACTAAAATATTTGGCACACGCAGAACACAACAAAAGCCAAATATGGCTTCTGCGTGTTCCGCAGCCAACACACAAACAATACTAAAATTAGGAACTCAAAAAATCTTGAACACTCTAAAAAAACTTTCGAAAACTAAAACTAAAAATACTCCTAACTAAAAAAAAACTCTTCAAAAACTAAAAACTATCTCCTATTTATAGCTAAAAAATACATCCAAAATAATACATTTTTTAAACACGCGTAAAATATTTGTATCAAAATTAAAACGAGACATTTTTCTTAACTTCCACGTACACGCGTACGAATTGGAATAATTAATGCGCACGCCACGTGTCAATCTCTGATTGGCTGAATAATTAATAGAGACAGGTGGCGGCATTTCATTTGCTTGACAAACCGACTGCACGCAGGCACAGCGCACGTGAAAATGGCACGCCGAACGTGGGAGACAACGGCTACAGATGGGCTTGATCATGCGTTTTCGCGCTCATCGTAACATACCACGTGTCATTACTTTATTACCTGAAAAATAGAGTGGGACACGTGGCATCTTACGATTCAAGGTAAGGATTCAGGTTGACACGTCGCAGCTTCTGATTCGCTGAAGATCCGGTTGAACGCAGGGATTAGCGCACGGGATTAGAGGCGCGCGTAAGTGGGGGACAGCGACTGGATGCGTCAGACATGTGGGTCCCACCTGCACGCCGGCCTGCGCGGCAGATGGGCCCCACTCGGGCGCCGAGCCGCGTGAAAAAAATCTGCGCACACGCAATTTGGTCGGGCATGATTTGGACGCGCGCATCCTAGCCGTTTCTTCTTTGATCGGACGGTCCACGTTTGGCACTTGTTGTTGGCGGGTGGTTCTTCTAATCTGCGTAGAAAATTCAATTTTCTTAATTGTATTTTGACCCACAAATATATTTCAAATTAAATTTTAAACTTTGGTTAATTGCAATGTAGCCCTTTTGGTAATTTAAATTAAATTTTAAACTTTTAATAATTAAAATTAAGCCCGATTTTAATTTAAATTATATTTTCAACTTTTATAAATTGCAATTAATCACTCTTTTATTTGAAATTATATTTTTGGAAACAAATTTGTCATTTAAGAACATTTTCGATACAATTTATTTAATTTTCTTAAAATATATAAAAAACAGTAAATACTAATTTATTAAACTAAAATTACTAAAAATAGTGAGAACGTAACAATTGTAATTAATAAAATAGGTAAAAATAACTATATAAAATACAGTTATCAAGGAGAGTGTTTATGCAAAAGCCCTGATAGGTTCTGGTAACCCTTGAGTAGATCATAATTGGCTATTGGATACTTGGATTGTCGTTCCTCTTTGTCTGGAGAGTATCGATTCGGAGGTTTGCTTCGATTGTGTCTGAAAGGTAGAACATAACCAATAGATGTATCTATAGCATTAGTTTGTAAAGGTGTGATAGGAGAACTTACCTCAGGAGTATTCTCAGCAGGAGTATCATTGGGTACTAGAGAGTGGAGGGGTGCATCAGCCACTACATCTTCTGCAGATTCAGTTACTAGTTCAGATTCAATTCTTAGAAGTTCAAGTTCAAGTCTAGGTACTGGCTCATCCATATTATTGGCATTATCTGAGTATGTTAGATTGTTACTAATGTCTAATACTTCAACATCAAGCCAATTCCATTCTTCACCATAACTCTCCCCCTAAAGAGGGGAATTGGATACTGATGATGGGAAAAAACATTCAGATTCTAGGAAAGTGACATCCATGGTAATGTAGGTTCTTTTAGTAATAGGATCGTAGTATCGGTATCCCTTTTTTTGTATGCCATACCCCAAGAATACACATCGGACAACACATGGATCCAACTTAGTTCGTTGATTTTTATGGAGGTGGACAAAAGCAACACATCCAAAAATTCAGGGTGGAAGCATCAAAATAGTAGGCAAGGGAACATGATCAGATAGCACCTTTAATGGAGTCTGAAATTGTAAGGTTTTGTGGGTATACGGTTCAGTAGATACACAACTGTAGTAACAGCATCACTCCAGTATCTACTAGGCATATGTGCACCAATTAGTAAGGCTCGAGTAGTTTCTAAAATATGCCTATTCTTCCTCTCTGCAGTCCCATTCTGTTGTGGGGTTTATGAACACGAGGTTTCATGGAGAATACCATGGTTGTCCAAAATTGCTGATTAACATACTCCCCTCCATTATCAGACCTAAGAATCTTAATTTTTCCAGAAAATTATGTCTGAACCATGGTGTGAAACAATTGAAACGTAGAAAATACTTCATCGTTATGTTTGAGAAGGTAAATCCATGTCATTTGTGTACAATCATCAACAAAAATAACAAACCAACGATGACCCGATGATGTAGTGACCGGGGAAGGTCCTCAAACATCAGAATGTAGCAAAGCAAAAGAGTCATACTTTTATTCATGCTCATAGGATAAGACACCCTATGACTTTTTGCTAGGATACAAGTATCACATTTGAAATTTGAGTGTGTGATATTTGAAAATAAACTGGGGAGTAGGTGCTTTAAATACCCAAATGATGGATGCCCAAATCTACGATGACATAGCCAAATCTGTCATTCCTTGTTACCAACAGTGTGTTGCATATGATTGGCTCTTCCTAAACTGAGGTCATCCATATAATATAACCTTCCTCTCTTAGTACCATACCCAATGATCTCCTTGGTGAGAATATCCTGTAGAAGGCAAAAAGTAGAATACATCAATACTACACAGTTAAGATCTGAAGTGACCTGACTTACAAACATTAGTCAGTTTGAAAGAGAGGGTACAAGTAAAGTATTAGATAATGATAATGAAGGAGGTAAGGTCACTGTTCCAGCTCTTGTAACTGGATAAGTGACCCTATTGGCATTGGCAACACGGTTCCGTCTTGGCTGGGTTGTATTAAAGAGATCTTTTGGGTTAAATGTCATGTGATATGTAGCTCTAGAGTCCAGAATCCAATCCTCCTTATCACTACGAGTAGAGATGTGAAATTCTTTACTTGAAATACATGTATCCTCGGAAGATTCGACCTGAGGAGTAAGGGATAGTGAGGCATTATTGGTAGTTTGAAGCAGTTTTCACGGGTGTCTCATTTCTTCCGTGCTTGAAGATCATTCCACCATTCTAGATACCCATGTAGTTTGAAGCAGTTTTCACGGGTGTGTTTGGAGTTTCCGCAATGGCCACATTTCATGTCAAGAGATGGTGGATTTCCCGTGGATTTCTTGCTACCCAAAGAAGTTCCTGTTTTTGGTGGCATCATATTATGATGTCCCTTGACCCCTTTAAAATCCATAACTACTCCGAGTGTCGTATCCATACCCGTGATCATCACGGTCTTTCGGACCTCTTCCCTATGTATGAATCCATAGGCTTGTTCCACTGTAGGGAATGGTTTGATTTGAAGCACATCACTTCGAGTTTTGTCGAGTCTGTCATCAAGTCCATCAAGGAAGGTATACATTCGATCTTCCTGTACGATGGAGTTGTATTTTTGTATGTCATTCGCACACTCCATTGGATTAGGACAACAGAAATCAATTTCTCGGCACAACCCTTGAAGGTCATTGTAGTATTTTTCAATGGATCCACCCGCCTACTTCATACGAGTAACTCGACGGCGAAGATCATACATTTGAGACGTGTCTGTCCCATCATAGTAGGTGGTAGCAGCAGAATCCTAAACCTATTTCGTAGTTGGGAATCGAATAAAATTTGCAATCAAGGAGGGATCCATCGAATTGATCAACCATCCTTTAACAATGGCATTTTCAATGTGCCATCTCCTGAATCAGGGGTCAGTTTCAGCAGGTTGAGGAAACTCCCCATTAATATATCCCAATTTGTTTTGCCAGAGATACACATCTCTACCACCTGGGACCACAAGGCATAGTTGGATCCTCCCAACTTGATACTAATGGGAGCAGTTGACGCTTCAGTTAGTAGAGGTTGTGAGGTGATCTGAGCTCTAGTTAGAACTTTCATCATTTTTGTCGTCAAATCTTCCAATATGAAATTGGTGGTTAAATCTCTAGATTCTGCCATGAAATCTAAACTTTTTTTCCTTTTTTTTTACACTTCGTACACTATATATAGAACATTTCGTAACCCTAACTCATTTTCTTCTCCATTTGCACAGCCCTATGCAACGCCTTTCTTCACACTGCCCTCTGTAGTGCCTTTCTTCACGCTACCCACTACGGCACCTTTCTTCACGCTACCCTCTAAGGTGCCTTTCTTCTTCTGATGGAAGAACCCTAGCCGACTACAGCATCTATCCGGAGTCAGCCCTCTACCTAGTCCTCCGTCTCCGTCTCTGTGAAGCGGCGCTCTTCTTCTGCTTCGTTCCAAGTTTCTCCACGATGGCAGCTAGACTGGTACGTAGAGAGATTGCACCAGCCCTTACGAGTAAGTGACGTTGGGCAACTATGACGGCTCCAACGAGCAGATAGACCTGAAACGTAGGTAAGCTGCAATGGCTCCAACGAGCAGCTAGATTAGTATGGCTCCCGGCGGTTCTGGCTGAGGTTACAACGCGACCACGTAACCGACGCTGAGCAGAAATGGCGACTCTGGATACTAGATGGTCGCAGCACTGGTAAGGCTTCACTGTCTACCCATCCCCTCAGGTTTCAACCTCTGTGGTTAAGCCTTACAACAATGTTCTTTGTACTTATTCCCTTCTGGAGCATACTGATTTTACTTGATGATATTTTTTTTCAGTATTGCAACTGATCAGTTTCAACGAGTAAAACAGAAATCAGCTTTGAGGAAAAATATAAACCGTAAATCAAATCGTGACCACACAAATCAAATCGTGACCACAGAAATCAATCGTGACCACACGCGTAAATCAGAAATCAACAAATCAAAATCATAAATCAAAATGGTAGTAGAACAGAAATCAGTATAGCCAGTAATTTCATTAGTCAGCAATAACTTGCTCTGATACCATGTCAAATATTGTGTTTCTCTGATAATTATCATGTATATTTCATATTATTTCTATTTTGTTTCTGTACAAGAGTTTAGCTATATGTATACAAGGAAAACGAAAATTAAACAATAACCCTAATAGCTGCACATCCATGTTTTATGGCTCCACTAATATTATTGTCTGCTCTATATTTTGCTCCACTAAGCATTGGTGTTTGTCACTGTTGAAGAATGCACCACAACACACCAATAAATTACACTTATGGAATTACTTATTATTGAAAAATTAATGTTATAAGTCCACTCAAAAGAAAAAAAAAATTAATGGTTCGTAGAAGTAGAAATGTAGATCGACATTTTTAAAGGTAGATGTATATATATATAAATGTAAAAATTATGCCATGTTAAACAAAATAAATAATGAATTTTACTACTTAAATTTTTATTAGTAATTATTATATTTTATATTCGACTATATATTGTCAAAGAATAAAAATGGGGACTATGCGGTTTTAAAATGCATGACATCAATGTATTTGCAAGCATCATAATGAAAATATTTTTCTAAGGGAAAATGTTTTGTGTCAGTGTGTCAAGATCTTGTAGAATTAGGTACCGTGAGGAATAGGATACTGGTAGTAGCAGCAGATTGGATTTATTTAGACTACAGGAACACAAGCTACACGTATTCTCATAGTATGATATAAATATCCTTAAGAAAAATAAATTAAGTCTAAAGACCTAACTCATTTGCTTTCTAAACTATTGTCTTTATATCAACATACCTCAAAGAAAATAAAGGTCAGGAATAAGATTGACCATGGTGCTGCTGATAACCGCGAAGAATGTAACTTGTTAAAAGCGCTATGTAAATTTTTTATTCAAGAAGAACTTGAGGAGAGAGATAGAGCATACTACCTAAAGGAATTTGAAAAGATTAGGCCATCATATTATAATGGAACATAGAATCCTGATATTGTTGAGGGATTGATTCATGAAATAAAAAAAAAAGTATTCTTTGAGTGCTCCAGAGCTTTTCAAAGTGGGATTTGCTACATATAAGTTGTTGATGAAAAATCAACAACGTAGTTCTATTTGGTTGGAACATGTTATTTTTGAAAAATTAAATTCACTATCACTTAAATTTAAATTTGAATTCAGATGATTAAAATTCTTGAATTTGAATTTAATATAAAAAATATATTAATGACTCAAATCTAATTTTATGGAAGGTATATAATATATTAAATAATTTTATTAATTATTTAATATTTAAATATTAATTAATAAATATAAGTTATTTATAAATAGATATTGACTCAAGCCTATAAATATGATAATTCTATCTTAAAAGGTATGCATATGTTCACCACTCAAAGCTTTACCCTTTTTTATATTAGTAAAATCATACAAAAATTGACTTATGCATGGAATTGATACGATATCCTACTATGTCATTCCTTCTGATTATGGGAATGAAATTTTGTGTTGTAACTAATATGAGTTGACAAAAAATCAAGAACATTCATCATATTCTTCGCGTTCTTTGTCATGTTCATCATCCTATTCCTCTATATTTTCCTTCAAGGACCTATTTGATCCACTAAATTACTAAGATGAACTCCTAACAAAGTTTTGAGAATTTTCTCCTTTTCATCCTCCACATGAACAATAATAGAATGAGACCCAAGTGAGTGAGAAACCACTACGTAGAAAAACTAGAAAAGAAAATAGGGGCACTAAGTCTAAGAAATCATCCATGGATTAAAGGTTAGGATGTTTAGAAAGCATGTTGGAATAATTGATGCAACTCTAGACAAGACCCCACATACAACCAATAATCTCCAAGGACAACTTTCAGTTATTGGGTCCTATGCAACTTAATACCTTGAAGTATAGTATCAATTACACAACATCAATAATAGCTCCTGAGGCCTAGTCCACAGTAGAGTCCTTACATTCACGATCTAGAAGGCGAGAGACACTTAACGAAAATGGAGATAGTGTTTAGCCTTTACCACCCTCAACAGTCATTGTCCAAGTTAGTGGAAGCCAACTAAACCTAAAGTACTTATGCATTGGACCCATAGACTTGAGAAACCATCTTGAGGCTAAGCATTGTGTATGCTCTAGTTAGGAAAGCTTTGTAGGTCACATCTACATGGAAGGGGTAAAAAATAAAAATTTTAAGTGCAATTAAATGTTACCACTATAAGAAAGAGGGTGGTATTAGGAGAAATTGTCCCCTAAGAAAGTTATAAGAAGAAAGTTCAAGAAACTTAGAGTCTAGTTTTGTCTCAAAAGGATATGAGAATTTAAAAGCACTAATCATCACCTCATCTAAGTTTGACACAAAATTGATTTTAGATTGAGGATGTAATTTTCACATGAGTCGATATAAACACTAGTTCTTTGACATCATTGAGGATAGTTATAGGTCTCTCTTGTTAGAGGATAACAATGAATGTAAGGTTAAAGTTTCGAGGAAAGTAAAATTGTGTCTAGAAAGTGGTACTAAATTAATTCTAGATAATGTAAGGTTTATACCTGAATTAAGGGGAAATTTAGTATCCTTAGTTCCATTGGATGATGTTGGTTTTGTTGCGAAAGTTCAAAAATGATTAATGAACTCTTTTTTTATTAAAGATGGTTCATATGTTACTTGTAATACTTTATGTCCTAATGTTATCGCTTCAAATGTTAATAATGAATGTTGCATAAAAGAATAGGACATATAAGTTCTAAGGGACTACATATTTTACATAAAAATAAATATTTTGCTAATGATAAATTTAGTAACTTGGAATTTTGTGAACAATACATCATGGGCAAGTAAACCAAAGTTAAATTTCAATTCACAAATTATACAACTAAATACATTCTTAATTATGTGCATTATGTTATGTTAAATCTGATAAAATTGAATATTGTTGAAGGTTATTGTGATGCAGATTTTGCAAGGAATAGAGATAACATGAAGTCAATTTTTGGTTATCTAATTACTATATGTGACAATCCTATTAGCTGTAAAGCCAATATTTAATCTATTGTAGCTCTATCTACTACTAAAACATAGTTTATTGCTTGGACTGTTAAAAAATGCCTCTAGATTAGAGGTTTTTCAAGGCAATCAGGCTTTGCAAAAATGGAAGATATGGATGCTATCACCGTTACATGTTTCTAAGCATACTATGTTTCATAATCATTGTAGATATATTGATTAAAACTTCATTTTGTTAGAGACATTGTAATTAAGGGATTTATTAGTTTAGTTAAAATTGACATAGAGGATAGTCCATGTGATACTCTCACCAAACTAGTACCAAGTTCAAGCATTGGTTAGGCTTAGAGTCTCAAATTCTTAGTTTAAGAATCATGGAAGGGTTCAAAACAAAATCATTCACTATGGTATCTAAGGTGAAGATTTGTATTCTCTTTTCTTTTTTTATCCACCACAAGTGTCATTGGTATTAGGTGAGCTTAAATGTAGAGTTGTTTTTTTGTATTTTGTGGCTCATGTAACATTAGAGAGAGTTATGATAATGAAAAACTAATTAAGGAAAAGTTGGTATGTTAGGCCTATTTTCTAATAAACCGCGTGAGTGATGGGCTTTTCCTATTCAGACGGTTAGCTTTATTAAGTAAAACCAACCCAATATGACTAATATATATTCATCATATTCACTAGGATTCACTCACTATTCACTCATGTTCTTGTTTATCTCTGTTTTCTCTTATGCTCCTCTCTCTAGTGTCTTTTTCGAGTCTTTTGATGCTTAGAGTTATGGTTTGTGTTTTTTAGTGCTTGACGTCTCAATCTTAGACGTTGATTTGTTGAGTCTCTATTTGTGGTTTGAGATAAGTCTTGAACCATTGTACATGCAATTCTTAAATTTTTTGACAAAGTGATGATTCTTTGGTCCTTTCTATGAATGTAGAAAACCAATCACTTAAAATCCTTATATTCATCTTTATATTTTATGTTTTAGTATTCTTGATTTGTTCTTTGCAATCACGGTTTTGGTTTTTTTAAGTTTATCAAAATACGTAGAAAACAATTCACGTAAAATCTTTATATTCATCTTTATCACGTAAAATCTTTATATTTATCTTTATATTTTATGTTTTAATATTCTTGATTTGTTCTTCTCAATTAGGTCTTTGATTTTTTTAAGTTTATCAAAATATAATTCAACCCAACGTAGGTTTTTTTGTGTGATGACGATATCATAAATTCTTAATGTGTATATATAATATATATTAGTGATATCAAGAATTAGTGATATCGTCATCACTGACAAAATCCACTTGAAACCTTTTTCTGCGTCAGATTCTACTACTAACATGAACATGACGCTGAAGGCTCATAACTCCACAACAACTTTGAGACCCAATGTTCATATATTCCCAGCAGAAGCCCATCAGGATCCCTTTTAAAATCAAAGACGCTTCCCTTGCAATGACACGCATATTAATAAATCAGAGCAAAGCCGAAAAAAGACAAGACTGCAAATATTATCTTGTATTGTTTTATTTGTTCGTTTTTAATTTCTATATTTACTTCTATACATCTCTTGAGATAATATATTAAAAGGTGTCAGTATTTGATTAAATATAGAAATTTAATTTTATTAAATTAAAATATAATTTAGATAAATAAGACTTTTAAATTCACTATCTTTGATGCAACGATTTAAAAAGATGGTGATTTAGTGATATTTGGCGGTAAGAAGTTTTTATTATTCCTTTATTTTTCTTAATAAATTAATGGTTTGTTATAGAAGAGTTTTTTTCAATAAATATGCTACAATTATTGATTTTTTTTTCTTTCTATTTTTCTCTTTGATATCTCATCTCAAATAAGATATTAAGTCTTTCAAATTTTCTATATTGTTTATTATTAGATGGAGATCTTTTCAGTCATTTCTTAGCATTTCTTTATATACTAGTTTTGGCTGCATATCGAACCGTGATAAATATTTATGTAAATGTTATTATTTCACATGTAATAATATCATGACAAGTTTATCCAAAAAAAAAAATATAATTTTGTTTCGTTGAAAAATATGAGATTTTTCACCGGGAAAAAAATTAAAGCAAAGTAAAAATTTATATATAAAAATACAACAAATTTCACATTACCACATGTTATTCTTGTTATTTTCATGACTTCTTATCATATTAAAAAAAATAAGTTAATTAATTAATTAATATAATTTTTATTAAAACATATAAAAATATATGAAGAAAAATAATTTAAAAATAATATATTTATATATATATACATATAAATGCATCGTAAATAAAAATTTATTAATTTAATAGTTAAGTTAATATAAATTAACAAAATATATTATAATTCTTAATTAAAATCAAACAATATTTAAATAAAAATTTGCTTGCCTTTAAATTTAAGATTGTTGTTGAGATTCAATGCTTTACAAAGAAAGATTAGAGAGATGTTAATATAATTAGTTAAATGTGTGTATTTTCATGAGAGTTCCATCTATTTATAGAACCTTTATGAGTATAAGTGTCAATTATACAAGGTATACACATATTTACATGTTAGAGGGGGCATAAGTGACGTAAAATACAATATGTTAGATATCTAGATTGAGCTTTTCTTGTACTATCCTTAGGCTCGAGCTGCCTTTAAGCTCAGGTTGTCCCATCGGTGGGACGTCTGGGGTGTTTCATCTTCCATCTTGGGTTGGTGACTTGGTTTGGGTGATTTACAAGGGACAAGCTTCGGTTCGATTCAGACATCCAAACATCAAATCCTTCTACTCTTTCAGCTCAAGCATTAGTCTGAGGTGAAAGAGTAAATACTAGGCCTAGGATATGAACCATTCAACTCCTCTAATAAATGCATGTCAGTTGATTGGAAAGAGAAATCCAGTGCCTCTATATAAAGGGATGCTTAGACTGGGATCATTATTACCTGCAAATTTGAGAAATGGTGAAGAAAAATGTTTTTTTTCATTTCGCCTTGAGCTTATAAAAGATTTTCAGTTCAGTGGTAAGAATTCAACTCAAGCTATAATTTTCTCTGTTTTAGCTTTTTTAGAACTCAAGCGTTGAGAACCTAACGATTTTCTCCTTTCTTTTGAGGTTGGTTTTTAAAGGAACATTTTCTTTTATTTTCAACTCATCCCTAGGTAATCTCTTCTTCTAGTACCTTACCACCTACTATTATTTTGCTTTATGTTTTTGTAGCTTTTCACAAGATGCGAAGAAAAGAGACCTCAACTTCTGGCTTGGGCTCTAGGGGAGTCCCCAATATTCTAGTACAAGTGATAACTCGAGGTCTTCTAATGAGACGAGTTAGTCTTCACCTCAACCCTCTACCTCTACCCCCTCCCCTAAACCATTCCCATTGTGAGATTAAGCGTACCTCAGACTCAGATCTCAGTGGATAGGGCGTGGAGGAAAAAATCAAGGAATATTGGATTCGGGGAACTGATAGGTCACACTAGGGGTTAGTCGGTTGTAGCTAAGCCTTACGCGTTGTTGCCCCAAGATGAAGAGAGATTAAGAAGGACCTACAACATCCCTATCTCAATTCAAATCATGGTTCCTCCTGAGAGCGCTTGTAATAGTGATGAACCTACATTTGGGTTGACTATTTTTCATGAGAAAGCTCTATAGATAGGGGTCAAGTTCCTCGATATCCTTTTATTATGAGGTTTTTGGCTAGGACACAGCTTGCACCGGGAAAATTGATGCCTAATGGGTGAAGATATCTTCTCTACATAACCCTTATATATCAAGAACTCAAGGTGGATTTGGAGATGACATAGTTTAATTAGGCATATGTCCTTAAGCAGAACCCCACAGATCTAAGGAGGGTCTATATGTTAATGAAGTAGAATTGGGGGTGAACATTTCCCTTCCTAAATATGAGAAAAACTAGAATGAGTATTTTTTTCTATGTTTCAGGTCAGTGGGAATCTCCCACAAATGACATGAGGTTGGTAAAGAGCATCTGGAACAACACTAAGGTCATGATTAGAAATATAGCTTCTCTAATCACGACCTTGAGTCTTGATGCAAAGCAAAGGTTGGCTGATATCCAAAACTATCTTCATGAGAAGACCAATTAGAGGACTCTATTAAGTACCCCACACTTTGTCGCGTATAGGTTGATGGGGCACGGTGCTGTAGAGCCTCCCTTAAGAGGGTATCGTAAACTCTGAGCTCCTCTTAAACTCTAGGCTTCTCTTAAATGCAAAAATCCTCTTACAGATTTTAGGGGCCGGTTCGAGGTGGTGCCTGATTATAGTGACCTAGCCACACACTTTGTTCTTATCTCATGATATTTTGCTCCCCTCTTATTTTTTATTTAAAAAAAATGAGGTGATTTAACATGTATCTTCTCGTTCCTAATCTACAGCTCAAATGGATTTGACGATTGCCCAACTTTTTGCTCGTATGAAGAGCAAGGTTACGTCGAAAGGAATAAGTTCCCTTACTGGTGCATCCCTTACTGGTGCATCCCTTACTGGTGCATCCCTTGCTCTTGGGGGGCTCATAAAAAAGAGGGGCAAGTATTCTCATGAAGTTCGAACTTCTTCTCTTAAAGGTCGCATTTCTTCTCTTAAGAAGAAGAAGAAGAAGAAGGTTGGTGTTCATGATCCTGCTGGTGGTCTCAAGTCTCTGAATGTTTTCCATTCCCTATCACCCTTGTGGGTGCCATATGTGTCTCCCCTCCTTGCACGGGTTCTAAAAATTCTAGCAATCCTTTAAGGGATTTAAAGAAAAGGAAAGTTGTTGTTAAGGACCTTACCGTTGATGTTGATAGGATCGTCCTGAATCGAGGTTTGGCACTAGAGTGCCTTGATTGTTGCATGAGCCATTTTTCTATCGATTCATGCAACTATCATATTGTCGCTATTTGTGAGGGGGATGATTCTGGCAAGGTCATTCATTGTCAGATGTGTCAGGTGTGTTATACTTCCTCTTTTCATGATTTGTTTTTGTGATTTTTAGTGCACGTGTGAGTTTGGGCTTTATTGACCTCGTTTCTTTGCTTGTAGTTGATGCTGCCCTATGATTTTGACAAGGCTCACAGTGTGGATTTTTGAAAGCTAAACTGGTTAAAAAAAGTAGGGTCATACGTCTACGTGTTCAAAGTACACTACGTTGCTGGCTAGGTCAGCAAAGTAGGAGTGCGAGGTGATTGATAAGGAGGAGAAGCTAAAAAGAGTCGTGTCTAAGCTCAAAGAGGTTTTGGGGTGAGCTAAAGTGGAGGCTAGTCAAGTTCAAAAACAAGTTGAGGCCTCTGTCGAGGAGGTGTGCCGTCAAGCAAAGGTTGATGTATATGTTATGGCTTAGAAGCTTGAGTCTACTATTGAGAAGGCATATGATATGGCGATGGAAACCTTTAAGACAGAGACCAAACAAAAGGGTTTGAGCGAGTACTATTATCTTATTTTGGACATTCTTATCACACCGCTCTATATATAGGCTCTTTCTATTAAAGATAAGGGAGAAAGATTGGGCTCCTCTACTGGTGAGGACAACCCTGATATTCTCGAGGAAGGGGTAGATAACCATTGATTTTTTTCTCTTTCCTTTTTTCTTGTTTAAGCTCGATGCCACTTTGTTTGTATGGTGATGAGCTATCACTTGTGTAAAACGATAATCAATTTTATTTATTAAATTAAATTAATTTGCCTCTTTATTGTGTATTTATTATATTGACCTACCCACTTTTATTATTATTATTATTATTATTATTATATAATATCAGCCTTGGTCCCCTATAAAAGGGTTTAAGAACACTTGTTTGATTCATATATTTGAAAAGTTTTGTCAATTCCTCCAACTTTTTTGCTCGTATTTTATGGATTCTGATTGAGCTAATAGATGTTTAATTTGAGCTTTTCGTGTTGCAAATGGTAAGCTTGAGGATGAGATTTCTAAACTTGAATGTAATGCCAAAGAGACAAAGTGTGAGCTCGTTGCTTGTAGGGAGCAATTAATCCAAACTCAATCTCGAGAAAGGAGGACCTTGGATAGCATAGCCAGTCTTGTTGATAAGGAATAATTTTGGGCAAACTTCTATATGAAACAATCTGAAATAGTTTTTCTTAAGGTTATGAAGGTTACCAAAGATCTTGAGGGGGAGTTTCTTTAAATGATGATGACACACCCCGAGCATGTGACTTATATGCGTCAAAAGGTTGTTGAGATTCAAGATGAGCTATTTCCCTTGGTTGAAGAAGCTAATGATCCAGACACTAATCGTGTGTCCAAGCTTTTAAAGAGATTTTAAAATTTTGTGGTCATTGAGTCTTGTATTAGTAACTATGAAAAGAGTGGTAAATAAATTTTTAAATAATGAATATTCTAAGTAGCAAGTATTTATGTATAAAGAGTACTTGGTATATATATATTTCCTTTTTTTACGTCAGAGTGCTGACCTAGTTCTTAACCAAGATGGACAACTCAACTTCTTCAAATACCAAGGGCACTCTTCTTGATTTGTTAATCTAGGAGGTCGACCCTTGGCTTCGATTTATAGAAGAGAGTTTGACCTGGTTTCTGACTAAGGTGCCCATTTTCTTTAACATCAGAGTGTCAACCTGATTCCTAACCAAGGTGGACAACTTGACTTCTTCAATTTCCATGGTGCTCTACCTGATTTTCCAATCTAGATGAGTAGCCCTTGGCTTCCATTTATAGGAGAAATTTTGACCTGCTTCTTGATCGAGGTGCTCATCTTCCCTAACGTTAGAGTGCTAACCTGATTCTTGACCAAGATGGATAACTCAACTTCTTCAATTTCCAGGGCTCTCTACCTGATTTTTCAATCTAGCTAAGCAGCCCTTGGCTTTAATTTAGAGGAGATAGCTTTATTAAAATATCATCTATGGAAGATTTTTACTTCATAGATGCATGTGCGTCGTTGTTACAAAAAGAGAGAGATGGGTTAACACATGCTTTAGAAGTGATATCTTTTCAAGTGTCTGGCATTTCAACTTGTGCCTTCCCCAATGCCTTTGATATTTTTCAATATGTATGCCCCTCCTGGTGTTATTTCAATTATTTGATAAGGTCCTTCCCAATTGGCACCCATTTTACCAGCCATCTATTCCTTTTTGTTGGGGAAGACCCTCATGAGAACCCAATCACCCTTGGAAAATGTTTTGAAGCACATAATTTTGTTGTATTATTATGATATTTTTACTTTTTGCTCGTTCATATTTCTTAAAGCTTAATCCTTTTTTTCCTCTACTAAGGTCAGTTCGGTTGCTCTCATCACCTTATTTTACTCCTCTATTAGAACTGATATGGGGTTAGGAATTGTGACCTCGGTTGGTATAACTACCTCAATTCCATAGATTAGGGAAAATGGGTCCCATTAGTGCTCACGTGGGGGCTTGACCTCACAACCCATAATGTTCTAGGCAACTCCTCCATCCATCGTCCTTTGGCGCTTTCCAACTTTTTCTTTAAAAGATTGATGATTATTTTATTGGAAGACTCTACTTGTCCATTCGCTTGGGGATAGTATGGTATTGAATGGCTCAGCTTGATATTTTATTTGAGAGTGAACACTTTGATTTTTTGACCGGTGAATTATCGTCAGTTATTTGTAACAAGTTCCCTAGATAGGCTGAAGCGACAAATTATGAATTTCCATATGAACCGATTTACCTCTTCCTCTCGTATTCTTCCTAGGGTTTCTACTTTGATCCATTTTTATAAATAATCAGTGGCAATAAGGAGAAACATTTTCTGGCTCGTGCCTATGGGTAGGGGCCTTACTATATCCAATCCCCACTTGTAGAAAGGCCAAGGGCTTACCATCCCCACCATAGTATTTGGGGGTGTGTGGGGAAAACCTTTGGCATTTTTTTTACTTCTGAGCATATTTACTGCAATCTGATAGCATGGTGGGCCAATAATAACCCTATCTCATTATTCGTTGGGATAACCTTCTACCCCTAGAGTGCAAACCGCAGCCTCCCTCATCTACATCATAAATCATTCTTTCGACACCCTTTGTAGCTATACATAAAAGGCCAGGGCCGAGTGGGGTTTTTCAATATAGTTTTCCTACCTCAATCATATACTGAACAGCCTTGGCTTCAATTCATTTTGGGACCATGCAATCTTCGGGTAGGTCCCTTTTTCCAAGAAATTATAGATTAGGATGAACCATACGATCGAGGGAATTGAACTGACTTTACCACCATATCATCAATGTATGCTTCTAGAATTTAAATTCATTATAAGTCAGTTTTCTCCAAAAACCGACTTTAAATCTCGACTTAAATGCCACATTTTGTAATAGTGAATCTTTGGGATAGGCCTCATTTAGATTAGTGAAAGCTACATACATACGAGATTCTCCACATTCCTTCTTTACTAGTACCACATTTATGAGCCATAAGGGATACTTGACCTCCCTAGTAATCCAGCCTCTTTAAGGGTAGCTACATGATGCTTGATTGCCTCATTTTTCTCTTTGGGAATTTTCTTTTCTGTTGTTGGATGGGTCTAGCTTTCTAGTTGATGTTTAGCCGATGTGTTATGACACTTGAATCAATCCCTAATATGTCCATTGGGGCCCATGAAAAAATATATGCATTAGCTCTAAGAAATAATAAGAGTTACTCCTCGAGCTCGGTCATCAAGTCCTCCCTTATTTTCATAGAGTGGCTATTTCCCTCAACATCCGTTGGAAAGTCCTTCACCCTATTTAGATAGGATGACTTCATGATCCTTTTATTTCTTAGGCTATTTTGAGGGAGACCCATCGGTGATTGCTATTTGGGGGCAGTCCCTTTCATAGTAACATTATAACAACTTCTGGCATTCTCTTGATCTCCCTTTACCTTTTCAAGACCTTTAGCTATGGGGAATTTGATTACTTGGTGGAAGGTGGATGGGACTGCCTTAATTTTGTGTATCCAAGGCCTTCCCAAAATGGCATTATAATGTACAAGGGCATCAATGATCACAAAATTGGTCATTATTATTATCCCTTTTGTCATGACAAGTAGGATCACCATTCATTTTGCGTATGTGGTGTTATTATTGAATCTTACAAAGGGAAGCTCCATTTTGAAAATGTTAGGGTCTTTTACTCCGAGATCCCTAGCGGTGGAAAAAAGAGGTCTACTGAACTCTCAATATCAATCATTATTCGACGAACGTCATAAGACCTGATCCTCAAGGTTATTACCAGAGGATCCTCATGATGGGATGGAGTTTCATCCCTTTCTATGAAGATGATTTTTTAAGGGGTCTCACTTTATCCAAAGTGTATACATGGGGAGCATTGTGTAACTCCCTTGCAAATCTCTTTCAAGAGTTGTTAGAGACCCCGCTGACTCCTGGCCCTCCATGTATAGTATGAATGGTTTTAATGTTGGGCTCACGATGAGGTTCTCTGCCACTACTTGATGAGTTCATTGGTTGAAATATTCTTTGCTCACCTTGGTGACCTCTCATGTCTTCATTTTGTGTGACAAGGTCCTTCAAATATCCCCTAGCCAATAACTCTTCCAACATTTTTTTTCAAATTTCTACAGTCTCTTGTTTCATAGCCCACATCTTTATGGAAGGCACACCATTTGGACATATCTCTCTAGAGAGCATTGATCACTACACAAATTGAATGTGCAATGAATACACAAGTATACGTATCACAAAATGTAATATAATGATTAGAAAAGATCGTTCCCACAGAGATTATTTTATTAGAAACTAATTTTTAAAACTAAATATAATAAAAATCAATATTTTTGGTGTTTTTATATTTTAAGGAAGCAAAATTAAAATAACTAAAAGTAAATAATAATAATTAATTAAATCAAATTTGATAACTAAAAATATATATGAGAAAATATCTAAGAATACTTAATCTCTCAATTTTCTAAACATGCAAATCGCTAAAATCACTCCAATATAATCATCAATTAATTATATGATCAATTGAATCTAAACTAGCATGTATTCCTCTCTCAAGTGAACTAAACATCATATAATAATTAATTTAATCACACTATTATGCCAATTAAAATGCATACTACTCATTAAGTTCATCAATTATGGATCACATACATAAGAATCATACATCTCTCCCTAGAAATTATACATGTTATTTAATCAAAACAAATAATTAAATAATTATCTCAAATCTATTTAATTGCCTATATAGATAAATTATTGGCCAAATAATTAATAGCATAAAAATAAGATTAAATAATATAATTAAATTAAAATTATAGTTGGGGTAAAATATTAGATCATTACATGGTGAAAATTGGGTTCATAAGATCCCTAGATTAATAAATTAACTACATATAATTGTGTTCATAAAACTCATATTTTTCATAAAGGAAGACATAAAAATTGATAAAGAAAAAAATAAAAGAAGAAATACAATCAATCTCTTGAATTGTAGAATTGATCTCCTATTAAATTTCCACCAAAATTATGTCCCCTCTTAAATTTTTCTATATTTTTCTCTCTTTTAACTCCAAAAACTGACCAAAATTATGCTAATGGAGGCCACTTAGGGTTTATTGAGTGATTAGGGGATTAAATATAGCACAGATGCAATCTAGACCATCAGATTAGCTTCAGATCAAGGGATATGATCAAAACAAGCAAAAATGATAGTGCCATCCAATCACATCGTGCACGTGTCATCAAAAATTCACTTGATGAATCATAGCACGACACATGGTAGGGGAGACCGATCAAAGTCAACGCATGATGAGTCATAGCCACGCGGTGAGACGTGATTTGCAAAATTGAATGGTGTGGCGTACGGGTGACGACACGTGGCGGAGAAGTTTGACCACACTCCAAACTCGGATTGAATGTTGTGCTGACACATGGTGTGCATTTCGTCTTCCTCACATATGGCGTATCATGATTCACTGTCCTTACTTGCGTGGCGTCTGCGTGGCTTGTCCAGTCAGCTCCTAGTCTTATATGGCATGCCACATCATATATTCTGATTGGTCCTACTTTAAAAATTCATAAATAAATCCATAAAAATTCTAAAAAATTCTAAAAATTATATTTTCACCCATTTTTTTCTAGAAAATTTACATTTTAATATTCTTAGCCCCAAAATATTATTTATTAAATAAAACAAGTAAACATTAAGTAAAATATACACTAATGACTCTACTTTCATAGAGTCATCAATCGCTCAACTTGTGTGGCCACCTAGTTTCGGGCTCCCTCTCTATTCTTTTTACGATTTGAGTTAGATCGACCTTCAAAGGACCTCCCCTAAAGGGAGACAATGATATGCCCTAAATTGCACTATTTACTGGCCAGTGTCCGCCCTGTCTGTTGCGTGTAAAAAAGAGTTTGTTTTTATTACTTTGAGGTGCTCGGTCTGGACTCATCCTTCTTTTTTCTTTATCTAGGACACACTCTCTCTCCATTCGACAGTTATTGCCTAGGCCAAGCTCCCTCTCTAAGTTAACAAACTTTTGGCCTCTCTATAAGCTTCTTCCAAGGTACGTGGTACCATTTTAGTTAACTCCATGAACAGGTTAGAGCTCTTTTGCAGGACTTGCCTGAAAGCCTCTATAGCAATGGAGTTGGGGCAATCAAATATTTCCATTTTCTCTTCTCTGAATCACTTCATATACTCTTCTATGGATTCCCCTTCCCCTTGTATAATTGAGAATAAGTGGTGAGATTCTTTCCTCAAGGGTTTGTTGCAAGCGTAGTTCGTAATGAACAGCTTGGCGAACTGTGGGAAGAAGGATATGGATCTGGGAGTCAAGTTTTTGAACCATTTTTGTGCACCTTCATAGAGGGTGGTGGCGAACAGCTTACACATCATTGCGTCTCTTTTAGCCTGGGTAAGACTCATGAGTGTCATGGCAGTTTTAAAGTGTTGAACATGTGTTACTGGATCTTTTGTCCCAAAATAATTGGGGCATTTAGGAGTGTTGAACTTTGGTGGAGGTTCGTCATTTTCAATTACATAATAAAAGAGGGATACATATAGTTGTTCACAATCTCTGTCTACCTCATAAGGGGTTTTCCATTTCTCCTACTTCTCACTCGCCATCTTCAAGGATTTTATTGTTCTCCTCTAGTGCTTATAGCCATGTCTCACAGTTTTTTTCTTTCTTGGAGCCATTGTTCCTCATCAGGACATGCTGAGTTGGAGAAGGGATTTCTTTCAACTTCATGCTCTGTTTGTTAGGGCTCAAACTGACGTCACTTAGTTGCCTTTCTATTGGTTGGTTCGGTGTTGGGATTTTTTAAGATCCTTCCCTCTACCTGGGAGCATAGAGACCTTTTTTTCTCTTCTGGTTTCATCGAGCTCTTTTCTTACCTCGAGGAGTTGGTTAGATAACTCCTGGTAGAAGACGTTATCTTCTACCCTAGTCTCATTAATGGTTGATGGTGTGTTTCTTTGAGTAGCCATTATTTCACAATCCGTCGAATTTGACCGTCTTTCTGACCGGGTTCTTACCATGTTGTAGATTGTGAGTAGTGCATAATTGATCTTCCTAATTTCTCTCTAGGAGCAAGGTGAATTATAAAATAAAATGGGGTCAGAAACTTGTGATTGATCTCAAAATCTGAGCCCACGTGTACACATATTTACATGTTAGAGAACATAAGTGACCTAAAGTACAATATGTCAGAGATCTAGGTCGAGCTTTGCTCGTATTGTCCTTAGGCTTGAGCTGCAATTAAGATTGAGCTACCTTTGAGCTCGAGTTGTCCCATGAATGGAATGTCTGGGACGCTTCATCTTCCATCATGGGCTAATGACTTAGTTTGGGTGATTTACAAGGGTCGAGATTCGGATCGATTTGAATGTCCAAACAATTATAAAACTAATTATAATTATTTTTACTCTTTTATTTTAATTATAAGATGAGATTTATTAATATCAAAATAAAATAATATCTATAAATAATTAACAAAAGGTTGAATTATTCATGATTAGTTTTCGCAAGTTTATAATCAATGACACTTTCATTTGGAAATACAATTATATTAGTTTGAAAAACTATATTAATATTTCTAACAAGCCAATAAACAATTAGAAAATATTTTTTTATTACAAAAATTTAATGTACGTATCAATGTAAATATTATAATATAATTTCTTTAGTTAATAATTTATTCTTCACTTACTTCAACATTTCATCTTTAAAAATTTGACATGCTATCAAATACTAACAGTTAAATAATACAGATAATAACTTTATCTATATAACATTCTCTTTATTTTTAGATGGTAATATTATCACAGTTTTATTGTTAAAATAATAATTTGTTAATGTAAATTTTATTTAATAATAATGATATTAATATATAATTAATTATATAAAAATAATAAATAATTTATGTACACCTTATAACAATAATACAAGTAATTATGTTAATATTATTATCATTATTTTAATATAAACTATTTTCTAAAGAGTTTTTTCGTATATCATAAATTATATCAAAACTTCCATGAGTTCACATCTTTTCACACTTTCCTCCTTTTTAGTCGTTTTATTATTATTTTTCCTCATCATTTTTATTTCTTAGGCACTTAGAGAAGGAGAAAATTGAAGGATTGAGTACCCCAAATTGATATATATATATATATATATATTTGAAAATTCTCAAAAATACAATAAGTTTTTAATATGTAAAATGTTGCACATAGTTAGGAGGGACGCATCTCAAAATATATAAAATAAAATAAAAAATGAAACCAAAAGTATTATTAGCTTTAAAGCATCCTTTATAGAGATTAAAATATAGTTTTTATGTTTTAAGATAGGTACAAAGAGTTTTTTGTTTTGTTTTTTTTGTTAGAACTTCTAGCATGGTGTCTTGCTAATTAATGCCTTTAAAAACTCAAGTCTAATTCATCCCAATAAGACTTCATTGAATTAAGGGTTGTTTAGGTTTATAAACAGTTTTACTACCTTACTCTTAGCCGATGTGGAACAAATATACTTAACAGCCCCCCTCCACACGTCGGACAAAGATTGACATAAGCACATGGTAAGACTATGGTAGAGCACAGGATCCAAGCACATATAGAGTAGGAACAGAGCTCTGATATCATGTTAGAAACTCACGCCTAACTCAACCCAATAAGATCTCTTTGAGTTAAGGGTTGTCTAGGTTTATAAATAGCTTTATTGCCTTACTCCTAGCCGGTGTGGGACAAGGATACTTAACAAATGCTATAGTTATCAAGCTTTCAGATAGTTTTTGGTTGTCTCAGTTATTTGGTTTCTTGAGAGTGTTTTTACGATAAGAATGTCGCTTATGTGAAGTCTTGTGTTGTTGTGCCCCTTGAGAACTCACTCCTCCATGGGTAGTGGTTTAGGATGGCTAAGTTGGACTTTATCTAGTTGGAGTTTAAGATATGAAAAATTGTCATTTTATTGCTTTTTTTTGGGCAAATTGGACGCTACACACGACAATGTTTGCAATATAAGAAGGATACTACTGATATCAGTGAACTATTTGGAAGTTGGTTACGGGCAAACAAATTAATTTAAGTACCAGAGTCAGTTAAGGTGATATTTAAGGCTCGATGTAGCTGTCAGAAGTGGTTGTGCTGGGGGTTAGTGGTGTTGATGCTAGGCATGTCAATCATCGAAAGAATGCTGATAGAGTCTTAGTAGTAGCAACCAATCCACTATTTACTTCAAATTAAAACTTGGCGAGAAAGGTGGGATGTGTATGCACTAGTATGAATCAGAAAAAAAAAATCTGCGGTTAACTGCGGTTATTCGTACCATCGGTTCGGTTTTTATCCGATGAATTTCAAGAAGGAATAAGATTTCAGATAAAAACCGAACATGAAGTAATGAATATGGTTCAGGTATGATTATACTGATAATCGTATCCGTCTGTATCCAAAATTAATTATATTTATTTAATTAATTTATATATTTATTAAATTATTTATATATTAATTATTAATTAGGGTTTATTAATATTTCGGGTATGTATATAATTTTTTTAAAATTTTAAAAAATTGATTTTTTTTGGTATTTTTTAATAATTTTTCTGAACCGTTATCCATGAGTAAAAAATAATCTCCAAATCGTAACGGTTTTCAGACAATTTTGCATACAGATTTTATAATTCGATTCGGGAACAATTATATCAATAATCGTTCTCGCCTGTACCCATACTCATTGATATGCATGAAGATTTGATTTTTGGATTGATATAATTATTATTTACAATAAATGATATAATAGACAAAAAAGAAGATATCATTGAGTAGAAAACACATTTTAAACAAAAAAAATATTAACTTATTAATAATACATATTTATTGGATGTTAAATCATAAATCTTGATTTTTAAATCCTAAATTTTAAATCTTATATTCTAAATTAATTAAGTTTAGAGTTATTTTAATCTTTCTAATATGCATATATTTTTTTATTTTTTTAAAATATACATTTTAATTATTAAATATGTTGTTTTTATTTTTTTGACTTATTAAATATCTTAATTTTGTTATTTGTATTATTAATTATAAATACATATTATATCGGATGGATGTAGTTGCTAAAGGAGATTAGGGTGTTACAGGTGGTGCCAAGTCTCCGTGGAATGTGGCTGTTAGTGAGCGTATGGGCTATAAGGTAGGTGATATGGGAGTGGCTAGTTGTGGGCCTAAGTGAAGGGCGTGAGGGTTTGAAAATAAGAAAAATAAACCAGTCCACGAATATGGGTTTCTTTGGCCCAAAAGAAATATAGTGTTTTTGAAATTGATGAAGGGGCGTTTTCTGATAGTATGGATGAGACAAAGGCTGATGAAGAGAGTTGGGTACAATGTTCTATTCAAAACGTGACGGTGTCTGTCATTTCAAGCACAAAAAGCCATATGGATGCTTGGGTGGGTGACCCAAGGGGAGAGTTGGAAGTTGACAGGTTTTTACGGGGAACCAGAAGCTAATAAGCAGATTTTTCTTGGGACCTACTACGGAGAATCTACCCACAGCCGGCGGTACCATGGTTGGTATGTGGGACTTCAACGAAATTTTAAACAATGATGAGAAAACTGGTATGTTCCAAAGGCCTTTGTATCTGATGAAGAGGGTTGTTTTGAGACCATGTCAAAGGCGTGGTATTGGGTGTCCATGATGGTCCGCTAGAGGTTGATTTATTTAAAACATGGATTTTGTCACAACAATTGCAGCGATGGAGCTAATACAAACTTTGGATCTTTGCGATGCCAAACCAGGGAACATAAATAAATGCTCATTGACATCACCAATTCGAGCATTGAAGATGACACTAGAAAAAATGACTATTGGACAGCGGCTCAATGAATTGCTTGATATGAAGATGAAAATGTCGGCGCAACGATCGAAAGTTAATTGGCTGGTATTTGGTGACCCAAATACGACTTTTTTCATGCTTATTCTAGCCAGCGAAAACGACGTGATTTTCTAAAAAATAAATATCTCCCGAGTTTAAAACATGATAGATTTGTATGAGATCCGAAGTTTTTAGTCTTTAAAGCGTTAAACTTTAAAATTAATGTCATAGAATATATATAACTTTATTAATAACAAAAGGTAACTTAAAAATTAAAAATATATTTAATATAATCGATGTGATTTAAATACTAAAAATTTAATATACCGTTAAATTATATATTCTCAAAATATTTATAATTAAATTTAAACTTAAAATTTAAATCTAAAATAATAATTTTAATAATAAAATAATGTTTTGTAACTATTACATGGAGTTGTTTTTCACCTTTTCCTAAAAAATTAGTACAATGTTGAAATATTTAAATAATATTTTATCTCACCGATAATACAATTGTTATCTAAGCTCTTTACAAATAATAAAATCAAATTTGATCATTTTGGTATACACTTAAGCCCTTCGACTTTGATTGTACGGTGGCTTTTATTAGGTGCCAACCAAAACTCTTGAAATAAAAATAAGTTGCCCTCTTCATAGCACAAGTTTGGATTAATATCTTTTTTCTTTTCCTTCTTATTCATTCAAAGAATTTAAATACATATATTTTCTAACTGCTCTTCCTAAACTTATGACCACAATTATCGTGCATAAATAAAAATTAAATCATGAAAGTAGAAATAACTAGATTGTAAAAGAATAGGACTCCAACTAACAATAAGACTCTGACAACAAATGGACTTCTTCTCTTAACGTTGTAGCCCAAGAATTAGTCCAAGTATTTCTAATTTGGTCGAGAAACATGTTGAGATCTTCGTGGTTTATCAATACCCCTCACTTTTATTGGAATATTGTGGGAACTTCACTTGAAGTTCTTCCACATTCTCCCAAGTAGCATCTTCCTTAGGAAGGTTCTTCCATTTAACTAAGCTTTCTTCAAAAAACATTTCCATTTTAATCCAATGAGTATCTATGATTTCCTCAGGTTCTATGATAATGGCACCATCATCGTTGAGAGGTGAAAAAGTAGGACAACATACATATGAATCACCAATCTTCTTCTTCAACAAAGAAACATGGAATACCGAATGGATGCGAGAACCCATAGGAAGTTGGAGTTGATACGCTACCTTGTCGATGGTCTCTCAATTGCAAAGGGCCCATAAATCCTATGAGTTATTTTTTGATATGCTCGTTTGAACACTGTTTGTTGTCGATAAGGGTGCAGTTTAAGGAAAACAAGGTCATCGTTATTGAAATTGATGTCATATCATTTTGAATCAGCCAATTATTTCATTCAGTTGAAAGCTTCGTGTAAATTGAGATTGATGTCATATCATGTTTGACTATATTTTATAGGCTTGTTTTTCCTTCTCTTTTTTCTTTTCTATTTGCTAGGTTCAAAAATAGTGGCAAAAATGGAAGATGAATGTTAATAATTGAAACACTTATAGGTTATTGGCACCCTTGTTTTGCAAACTTTAAGCATATATTTAATATTTTGAAATATTTTAATTAGCTACTAAGATTTATTATGTTTTAATGTATAAACTATCAAATGTAATTGCATTCTTAATTTTAATATAATGTTGATTTTTAATATAATATTGATTTTTAATATTGACATTGATAAATTTATTGTAATTTATATTAAAAATTAGATATTTAGATTTAATTAATGTAGAAAAATTAGTATAATGTGGTCAATTAAGACGTATATGATCACGATTTTAGTGCAAATTAAGACCAAATATAAAGATAAAATGTCACGCTTTTCATGTATCCAGGACCAAATATAAAAATAAAATGTCATAATTTTCGTGTAACCGAGATCAAATATAAAAAGTCATAGTTTAACATTATCATTGTAACTGTAAACATATAATAGTTCACGATCTTTCATAAGACTTTGACTAAATGGTAAGTGTATAGCTACGATTTTTTATAAGATCATAACTAAATGATGTCTATGGTTACGGTTTTTCACAAGATTGTGACCAAATGGTATGTCTATAGTCACAGTTAAAAATTGTGATCATATGTAAGAGTTCATGATTTCTCCCACTTAGATCTCGGAATTTTTAACTGTGGTTATTGATCTACAATCATGGTTAAAAATCATGACTATATATCAATATTATAATAATGTATTATCATTGTGATCTGATCACACATGATACAAAAGTGTATAGGACAATTAGTTATTTGAATGTGGAATTTGCCGATAGACATGCTAATTTTGGAGAATGATTACAAATTAACTTACTTAAACATATATACTCTTGAACATGTTAAGGGTATAGTTAGTCCTATTGATCATTGTCGGAGGTGGCTCTAGCTCCTCTGGAACTAGCTCTGCTCAAACAGTTGATACGTCAATTTTGGAGAGTGGATTGGGTTCTTGGAATTATGGTGAAAGACATTGTATGATTGGTAATGGCACTATGGGTGGCGATGGAAGAATTGATGACCTTAGCCTCACTATGGATAATTTGGTTCAAGCTAGTAGAAACAATTCTAAGGTGGCTAGAAAGGAGAAAGACTATTGTGGGCAGTGGCGAGCTAGTTTTCTATGGTGGTGGCAAACGCCTAGGCAGTGAGCTTGATGACATCTCTAACATGTATGACATCCCTAATTTTATTGTTCTGCTTTCTCATCTTGTGGATTAGCTCTTGAAGTTGATATGTAATGTTTTGTAATTGAAGGAAATTTCTTATTTTTTAAAGGAAAAAAAGAAAAGAAATCAAATGCATGATAGATGCTTATATATTTACTACTATGAAAATCGTGCATGGACACCAATGTTACGTTGATAAAAGTCCTAATGCATAACATAATAAATTAGAATAAGCTGAATATTAGCTGTCTGAGTTGTAAAAAGGGTCCCTGCAATGGTGGCATGTGGCGGTGACAATTTGTGATGCAATCTAATTGTTTAAAGGGAATACGTATTGAAATTACAAGTTACGAATCTAACATAAATAAAATTAAAAGGGTTCTAATTTAAGCCTGCTCAAATAATAATAAAAAATCATAATTTTTGTAACGACAAATCGTTGTTTTTTTATTATATAAATTTTGTTGCAACTTTTATAACTTCATATATATACATTTTTAAATATTATTTAAAAATGAGTTATATCACATTTTATTTTAAATTATTTTATAGATGAAGGGAAACAATGTTATAAAAGTTCATTAACACTACTACAATATATACATTTAGTCTCACACATTTAGCCTCAGTTTTATAAAAAACGAGGTTATAGACATAACATTAATTTATTTTTTCTCTTTTTTAACTTATTTTCTCTCTCATTTTTTATTTTCTCTCTTATTTTTTTTCATTTTCCCTCTCTTTTCATTTAATTCCCTCTATCTCTCTTTTTTCTTTTTTATATCTCTTTCCTTCTCTCCTTTCATTTAACCCTCTCTCTCTCTTTTTCTTTTTTATTTTTCCCAACTGATCAATCCAAAAAGAAAGCTTTGGAGACGTTTTTTCGTTGGCATCGCTGGTTGTGGCATCGCTAGCTGTGGCATCAATGTTAGTGGTTCAACTCCTATGGGATGATAGACTTCATGCACGTTGGTCGAGTTAGTAGTTCACTTCGCCTTCTGGTTGTCGTCATCTCGTGATGGAGGCGAAGTTTACTGTGTGCGATAGGACTAAATCATTGGATGTTAATGTGCTGATTTTTCCAAAAATGAAGTACAGGTAAAATCCCATTGATCTGTAGCCTGAAGGATAGGAACCATAGTTCCTCTATTTTACTAGAGTCATTGTCCTTCCCACCTGACGCTCTAAAAGGCTTGTCACTTTTCTCAATTTTCAATTTATGGTTTGTTACTTTTAACTTCTTTTTCTTCCAAATACTCGTTGAACCACAGTTCCTCTGGTTGGGCAAGTTTGGCATAGTTGTTGTGTTTGCTTAGTTCAAATGCATAAGTTATCAACATATAACAAGTGCTTGAGATGTCTTTTAGAAGTGGTTGTTGTGTAATATCTGATTATTGATAATGAATTATTGCTTTCCTCTTGTAGGTTGGTATAATGCTCAGAGGCATGAGTTTTGATAATACAACTTCAATGTATGTTACTGCTGGTAAGATTTATAAAGCTGAAAAGTATATGGCTCGATTGAAACAAATGTTTCCACGTTTAAAAACAAAAGATAATCTGGCAACTCCTGAAGAACTTGCCTCTTTCAAGGTATCACTTCAGTCTTGTAATTTGCTGCTTGCTTACAAGATTTTAGGAATGGGTTTCTCTCAAGCCTAGACACTCACGGCTTCTGAAGAATGTTATAGAAAGAGAAACTATAAGGGTTGATCAAGCTTCAGAGTTCTTTCTTTTGAGAATTGGTTTCTTTTAAAATGTGAGAAGTATCTATTGATCCTTCTCTTTCTGCAGTTAAATGTACAACATTTAGATCTTTGGGATCCATTATTCAACAAACAGAAACCATATTCTGCATCTTTAGTTGTCCCTTGTGAGTGATTGAAACGTGAACTTTGTAAACTATAATAATATCTTTGTTTTGTGTATATATTTATTTATAAGATTGAGTTTATAAACTTGATGTATCTTTGTTAATGGGTCTTCCTGTTTCAGGAGATGTTGCTAACTCATCTGAAATTTATGGGCCTAAGAAAGCAGAAGATGCAGGAAATGAGGATGAATCAATTGTTCACAATATTGCTAGCGTTGCACTGGTGCTAGTACGCTTGCTGGTGTTGGTGCACTGCATTGGTACTGGTGTGCTACGCAAGTGTTGGTGCGCTGTGCTGTGCTGGTGCCGATGTGCTGTGTTGGTGCTAGTGCTGGTGTGTTGTGTTGGAGCTGGTGCGTTGCGCACGTGTTGGTGGATGTGTGTTGCGTTGGTCTTTGATCTGTTTGTGTTACGTTAGTCTTTGGTGTCTTTGGTTGGTGTCTTTAGCGGTCTCTTAAATGCTCTTGTAAATGATGCATGTAATGGAAACTGCATATGAAATTGGGATGCTTGAGGACGTTTAATGTTTTTTTATAATTACAATTCAGTTGATTATTATTCTTGCTTAATTTTACAGGTGATTCAAGTAGCAGAGAAATATTTCAGTTGGCAAAAGATGTAATCGAATATACATTTGCAGAAGATGGAGTCAAGAAAGACTTAGAGAGAGATTTTTCAATAAACTGAAAAGTAGGAATTATTATTATAATTGTTTTTGTAGCATATTTATGCTTGCAATTAATAGTAAAAAGTAGTTCATAATAGTAAGTTTTTATTATGTTTTAGTATATAATAAACTCTCGAATATAATTATAATTATAATTATAATATTATTTTTAATAAATTTATTATAATTTATATTAATTTTTAATATTATAATTATTAATTATATATTTTTTAATTTATGTATATCCTATGGTCTCGGTTCATAGGTCGTTATCTATGGTTTTTTTCACTTAAACTTTGGTTCTTATAACCGTGATTATAGACCTATAATCACGATTAAAAATCAAGATCATATGTACTTTTTGTAGTAGTGTAACTTTTGTACGTGGTATTATAAACCTATTAATTATTGAAAAATTGATCATTTATAAATCTAAAATTTTTAAAAATATCAAAAATAAAATACGTAAATATATATATTTTTGTATTTTTTGAGTCTATGTGTATTCTTAAATCAATTAATATGTATTCAAATATATCTAAATACATATTTTTTTAATTTCAAATTGACATAAAAAATATACAACGACTTTAAAAAAATATACATATACATGTTTATATGTTCCATTTGTTATATTTTTTAAAATTTTAATTTTTTTTTATATTTTTGAAAATTTTAAATTTTTAATCTACTTTTTAATGATTTGTAAACATATAATATCATCACAAAAAATTTTAAATTTTATATACTTTAATAAGTAGGATTGCTATCTTTTTTCCTTCATTGTAATTTCGTGTAACTTACCTATAAGAGCTTAAGAATGGGGTTCGAAAAATGAGCTTGTAATTTTTTTTTCTTACCTTTTTTTTAAAGTATGACATGTAAAAACTATTATAATTAAGTATTTTTTATGCTTAAGTTATGTTATAATTATAACTGTGTTAAATAATTATTAGTTAAAAATTAAATTATTAAGATTTATTTTATTTAATATTTAATTAACTGCTATATCAATTATGATAAGAACATAAAATATAAGAAATAGATTTTTTATTACATTTATATTCATTTTAAATATATATATATATATATATATATATATATAGATTAATTTAAATAATAATTATTTAATTGAAAGATAATAACAAGTAGAAGTCACATAGGTATTATTGAATAAAAATGATAATTCTTTATTTGATTTGGTTTGTAATTTACTAATGGTTTTGGATCCTTATACATACTTTTTAATTTTGTAAAAGTATATTACTGTATTAATGTGGTTGGGATAAATAGAGTTTGGTTCAAATTTTCTATTCTTCTAAAAAGTGAAAATTTTAAGAAAACTAAGAATACTTAAAATCAAAATTAAATTAAACAAGTTTTTTTATAATAAAAAAATAATTAATAGATGCTAAGCAAAAATTTGATTAGCTAGATTTCTTTTGTTTATGTTAGGTTTGATAATTTATCGAATAAATTAAATTTGTTTTGTATAAAAGTTCCATCAAATTATAGTGATGTAAAATTGAATAAGAGATAAAATATAGTAGGTATTTACATTGAATAGTAAAAAGATAAAAATAATATATTTAATAATTAAAAAAATAATATATATATATATATTAAAAAGATTAAAATAACCTTGATTTATTAAATTTAAGATTTTGTAATTAATAAAGATTTATTATTTATAAGTAAATATTTTATTCTTATTTAAATTGTGATTAATACTAACCCATCTCACACTAATTTAATAGGCATGACTTATTGCATCAACTGATAAAAACGTTACAAGTCTTTGCCACCAGCGAATTGAGTGAGGCTACCACTCATGGATGGAAAAATGGTTTTTAAAGTGACAGGTCAATATGGAATAACAACACTACCTCCACCATAATAAAATAACAAAAGCATCCCGATATTTTTTGTTGTATAATTTACTAGTTTTTTCTGATTATGATCTGTGCTCACACATATTCAAGGCAATCTCATCATATGTATGATGTATACATACATGTAGAAATTATTTATTATTATTATTAATTTACCTAATCAGCTGATATTTTAAAAAAAACAAATACTAATAAGAGTTAGATAGAAAAAAAAATAATTAATAAAAATTATAATACATCAATAATGAATAATATCACTACACCCATCCATGTTCATGATAAAAGTAAAAGAAAAGAGAACAACAAAAAGCAAAGGTTTCCAAAGTGTTTGGGGGAACGAAACCTTCCTCTACTTTTCATGTTGCAAAGTTGCACCCAATCCCTAGTCATTCCAAAATTCGAAAAACAAACTGGCCAATTAAAAACACTTAGAACTTTTGACTCTTATGTTTTCTTTAGTTTCATATAGCTCATGGTTTTAGAGATTTTCCTCTACCCATGATCATCATCTTTTATGTTAATGAATTTGTTTAATTTAATGATGTGGATCACAAGTTTAATAAAAGATGAACTATACCAAAAGTTGCATTTTCAAGGTCCTATTTCTTTCTAAGTTTTATACTTAATGTGTATGATGGGAATTGAATATTTAGAGTGGTCAAACTTTGAACATGTATCTTTTTTAATCTTTCTTTCTCTTTTTTCAATTTATTATTTGTTTTTTTTTCTTTTGGTTCGGGGTCCCAATCTCTTTAATTAGCCACTTTCTGCTATCAAACAAACTTTAATGAGTAATTGTTTTTTTGTATCAGTGTATCATAAATTTTATATTAATTTTTGAATACTTATATTATTATTAAATTAAATAAGATTTACTTAAATACACTTAGTTTTGACAGATATTAATAATATTTAAAAAAAATTAATTTTTAAAGTAATTATACTATATCATATTATCATAGAATATAAAAATATAGATACAAAAATTAAATGATAGTAATAATTTTTAAATAGGATGGATAATAAATTTGGTCCTTTTATACAAGAAGTACCTCCTTATTTATTTTTAAAAATGCACAAAAAAAATTCTGTAAAAAATGTTGAAAAAAATCATCAAAGATATTTCCATTGTTTCATTGTTTCATTGTTTAATAATACTTCAGTATTATTTTATTTTTAAAAAATTTATCAATTAAAAATTTATTAATATAATTAAAAATATTATTTTTTTAAGTAAAAAAAATAAATACTTTTTTAAAAAATAAATATATTTTTTAATTTTAAAAAATTAAACAATACGTTTATTATAAAAAAAAACTAAGACATTTATCCCATTTAATTATATAAAAAAAATTCGATTTTAATTGAAATAGAAAGCTTTTATGTGATCACAGTCATCACAGGAATTGCGGCAATTTGTCTCAGTATTACTCTGAAACTTTGCTTCGCAAGGCCTCATATTTCTCTCTTTGTCCAAGACAAGATATGGTCTTTCATTTATCTCAGCTTCAGAAGGTTGTCTTCTTCAAGTTAATTATTAGAAAAATAATAAATAATATAATATGATATTATTAATAAATGGAGTATGAATTAATAGAGAACAAGAATAGCTCTTAATTAATTTGCTCATCTCTCAGCTCCTTGCTATTTCAACCATTCATTTAAGAATCTCGCTGCTTTTCACTACTGTAAGTTCTGACTAAAGATTTGCATTATTTTTTCACAAATCAAAAGAAAAACTGTCCCATGGGACCATAGGTTTCTCTACTTCTAGGCAATATTTTAGGTTATCATAATCATTTAACACTTTTATTTATATAAAAAAAAGAAGATATTTAAATTTATTTATTTCTAAAATATTAATGATTTACTGATAATTTAATAATATTTTATTATATAAATAGAGTTAAATTTACTTTTAACTAATAAATGTTATTTAATTTTTAATACCGCTGCTAGCTTATAAAAAAAATACTAAAGAATGCCATTTAATAAGTTTTTAAATATTATTTTTATAAAAATTAATGATAAAATATTTATCATCATAAATATAAAAGATCTTTAATTATCTCATTTTTGTAATAAAGATGACTAAATACGAAACAATTAATATCTTATAAAATTAAATATCACATTCCACGAAAAATCCCCCGCACTATTTTTCCTATAAAATATAGTAACAAATATTTAAAAGTATATGGGTCTTCTAAAGAAGTTTATCCCATCTACCACTTTTCTCCTTATTCTTTCTAATTTTTCTTTCCACTCAATTCTTTTCTTTTATATTGGATCAATTCATATTTTTTTAATTAACTTATTTCTCTTTTAAATAATCTCTAAATATTTTAAATTAAAAAATATCTAAGTTAATTTTATTATTTGTTCAAATTAAATACCAATAAATATAAAAACATTCGATATCAAAAATAATATTCATTATAAAAATACTTTAAACTTATATTATTTTTTAATTAAACAAACGTTAATTATAAAATACTTTTCATAACTTAAATTAAAGAACAATAAAAATTAAACCATTAATATCTATAACTATATTTGAGTTAAAAATGTCATATAATCACGTAATAAATTATAAGGTTAATGATTCAAAAAAATTGTTAAAAGTAATAAAAAATAATTAATAAAATAATTTTTTTGTAAATTATTGTTGTTAAAAATTTAGGTCTAATTCAATCGAATAAGATCTCATTAAGTTAAGAGTTTTTCATATTAATAAGCAGCTTTATTGTCTTGTTCCTGTCGAATGTAAGACCGAAGAAAACTTAACAGTCTCATTCCATAAGGACAAAGATTGTCTCACAAAACCACGATAAGACTATTAAAAACAAAGTCTAAGTCATCGATCAAGGCAGACACAATTCTAATGATATGTTAGAAACATAGATCTAATTCAATTCAATTCAATAAAATTCAACTCAATAAAATCTTATTGAGTTAAGAGTTGTCCACACTTATAAGTAATTTTACTATCTTATTCTTGATTGATGTAAAATTGAAAGAAACTTAACAATTGTCAAATGATAGCAAAGTAAGAAGTGATTTTTAAATATTTTAGTAACATAAAATTACTCATCTTAAAAAACGCATTTAATAAAACCACTAAATTTATGAATAATGCATTCAAATGTGCTCAAAGTCTAACGTACGCAAATCAGTCATCCAATTAATCTTCCATAATATATTAAATGTATTGATACTAGCCCATTTAGTTTGTTATTATTATAAAAATGTGTAAATATGGAGTGAAAATGTGCAATATTTCGTTACTCTTTGAATATAGTATTACTAATTAATAAATTATTATCTCTCCATTTTCTACTCTGTATTTATTTATTTTAAATAAAATTATATTAATTTTAAATTTATACGATTTCATCACTTACCTCACCATCCATAAATAATTTCTACTTATATTAATAATAGTGTTGTACTATATTAATCCTAGAAACTAATTTATCACCTCCAAAACAAAACAAAACAAAACAAAACAAAACAAAACAAAAAAGGGCAATAGTAAGTATTGAGTGAAAATGATGGTGGAAATTTTTAATTTTGCAGTTGAGATCTTGAGGAAAACGTATTCAAAGCTCCACAATACAATAATAGCCATTCAGAACAGAAGCACTATATTTGTCCACCTCTCTTGCTAGCTTCTCTGTTTCCCTTTTAAGCTTCAATGTCATAATAGTAATCTAAAACACTATCAAATAAACCCCTGATGTAATTAATCTTCACTAACAAAATTTCCTTTGCATTATTTACATCTCTTTTCTCTCACTTTCTATCTCTTCAAACAGAAAGAGAGAAGACTAAATAATTCAAAATTGAAAAAGAAAACAGTGGAATGGAAAAAAAAAAAGCAACCCATTAATTAAAATGGCATGATATGAGTTGTTTTAGTGTCGTAACAAGAAATGAAAGACTTAGCATTAAGTCTAAAGATCTTAAGCAAATCAGAGGACATTTGGCGAACTGAAAGCGAGCAATTACTCTGCATTAATAGTAATATCTTCGTTAGTCCATTTGCCTTCGTCGCTGCCTCTTGAGCCTTTTCATCTCTTAACAAATAGCAAACGCTCCATAAAATTGTCACCGCGTGTTCGGTAGCTAAGCTCGAAACTTTCAACAATTTCTGTACAACCGCCGCCACGCAATTGGAGTCCTCACAGATTTCTGTCCTTCCCTCCTTCACTGACGACAACGTTTCAAGCATCTTTAACACCTTTTCTGTTATTGAAACGCTCAAGTTTGGTTCGGTTAAAGTCTTCGCTAAGCACTTGACAGCTCCGTTTTGAACGACCTTCACTTTCACGCGCTTTGGCATTGCTATTGCGATTAAGGATGATAATCCGGCTTCGATTAGACTTGGATCTTTCTCGGGATTGACTAATTTGAGTAATTCCGTTAGGATTTTATCTTTATCGGCGATGAAAAGTTTTGACTCGGTATCGACGGCGAGTATTTCCAAAATCTTAGCCGATCCGATTCTGGCCTCTGAACTGCCTTGTTGGAGAACCAGAACAAGCGAGTCCAAGCAATCGCTGTTATCTCTCTTCAACATCGAGTTCGTAAATTGTTGTCGATCTTCAACCTCATTGCAGATCATCTCCATAATACTAACCACCTGCTCTACAAACTGAATACCTCTGGATGCTTCTTTGACTCCATTGCTTAGAAATTCAACCAGCAAAGGAATGAAACCATCGATTCCAGCTAGAAATTTCCTGCTTTCGTCACTGTCTCTGGCGAAAAAAGCAATCTTCGAAATGGAATCCATAGCGAAAGAATCGGATTCCCAGTGGGCGTCTGAAATTAATTCAACAATTTGTTGTCGTGTCGGGACCAAAGGCGAAAGCGAGTCATCAGAGTCAACTCGTTGATGTTGTTGGACCGAGTCAGACCAGATCTGAATCAGCCGCTGCAGAGTGCGATTGGGAACGAACTCTTTACTTTGCAAGACCTGCATAGTGGCTGGACACGTGTTATTGCCGTTGTCGAGCCACTGTTGGATGCTCGACCGGTCATAAGTTACGCCAGTGCACAAGCTCACAGGCGATTTCATTACGCCCAGAGATATAGGACACTTAAAAAGGCTCGGAACGGTGATGTAAAGATCGTCCCTTACCATCTTTGTCACCCTCTTATGCTCGAGCCTTTGCTTTTGGACTCTGAGAGAGTTGGCGACGAGAGAGAGAGAGAGAGAGAAGAGAGAAGATGAATAAGGAAATAACCTTGTGGGTTTAAAGAAGAGAGAGAAAAAGAGTCAAAGGTACGCTGACGTGAGGGTATTACTTTTATTCAGATTTATTATTAATCTGTTCATAAATATTTAGAAATTAAGAAAAAGGGAAAGGGTGAGATATTCTAAGGCTCCATTGCCACTTAACAAGTCTGCCATCTGGTCAAAAAAACACGGGAAAATTACAAAAATAATTTTTTAATATTAAAAAATAGATAATTACATATATTTTATTATAATATTTTTTTAAAATTACATAATATTTATTAATTTTATTAAAATTAAAAAGTAACAACAATAAAAATATAATTGTTATTTTTAAAATGATTTTGATATATTAAAAATGTTAGAAATATTTTTTTTTAATATTTTATTCTTAATTAATAATTATATCATAATTTATTATATAAAAAAATGCTCTATTTTTTAATATAGGGCTAAAATTAGTACTATTCGCGCGTATAGTTATGTAATGTTGTTCTTTATAGCCTAACCGTTGGATTAAAGAGTTAGATATTAGGCCTGATAGTTCTAAGCTGGGACTTTAAGTGGAGGTACACGTGGGCGTGGTTCGGCAATTAAGGCATATAATAATATAAAAAATTCAATACTCTGTTACGTTTGTTTAAAAGTAATAAAATTATTAATGAGAATAATTTAATTATTAATTTATAATAAAATATTAAATATTTTAATATTATTTTTTAATATAATAAAATATTATATTTTTTTACACAATTATATAATTATTTATTATTTTTTTATTTTAATTCATTTAAAAATTTAAAAGTTAATTTTTTTAATTTAATTTAATTTTAATATTATAATTATTTTAATCTTACTGTTCAATCAAACGTAATAATAATAATATTGAATTTATTAAATTTTATTTATATTATTATTATTATTATTATTATTATTATTATTAATTATGCCAAATGAAACATGAACTTATAAAATTAAAAAGTGAGCAAGAGATATATATTAATAATTTTATACCTACTCCTATATTATTATCCATCCCTATTCACTTTTATTCATTTTTATGGTTTTATTATCAGCTCCTTTCAAAAGAGTTTGTATTCGCACATTATAGATAGAGATCCAACGTGTGGTGGAAGGAACCGACCGCACTCTAATACTAATAGCGCGGTAAATTTCATATTTTCATAAAAATAACAAGTGGGGTGGAAGCGACTCATACGCAGTGTACCATATCAGTCTTAAATTTAATGTTCGAAGAAAGGAGAGATGATTGGCATCTCTCCTGACAGGGCCGGTAACAGCCTTCGGGCTTTCATTGTAATATCATATTCAGTTTAGGGTACCCACTTCTTAGTGGATCTCTAATATAATTAAAATGTGGGACCATATTATTATTTATTTCTTTAGTATTTTCATTGGAGTACGGATGTTAAAGATTTCGCTCTGACTACAATATATTGTAATTTATTTTTTTTTTAACTGCGAATAAAATACAGATAATTGATAAAAAAAAAAACAAATCTATAAACAAATGTCGAGAGTGTAGATGAAAAATTAATTTGATATTGTAAGTTTTATAGTTAAAAGAATTGCACCAAAATATTTAACATGAATAAAGACAGAATGGTATAAAGAATCAAAAAATTTAAAATGATAATCTTGTTTTATTAAATATACTTTATTATTTTTTTTAAAATTTTATTTAATAAAATAATATTATATTATTTAAAAAGTAAACATATTCAATTTTTATTAGAGGTGTTTGGAAGAAATTATAAAAGCTTGTAAGAAAATGAGAAAAAATTGAGAATTTAGGATCTATTAATTTATGTTCAAATTTGATTTTTTTAAAGATTGATGTTAAAAAATATATTAGCAATCAATTCTAAGTGATTTATAAACAAAAAAAATAAATTTGACATATTTTTGAGCAAAAAAATGTAAGAATAACACGTATAGAGGTTAGGGTTTATGGGGAGGGAAGAAAAAGGAAGGGACATATATAATTTGAACCTATTAGATCGATAAGATTAGGGAAAAATGTATAATATCTACAGTTTTATATTTATCTAAATTTTTAAATAAACATTCAAATAAAGATAAACAAATAAAATTTAAAAAAAATATTTTTATTTCAATTTTTTTGAATAAAGATAATAGATTTATTTAAATATGAACATCGTTCAAAATCAATTTTGAAATAAAAACTATTCTTAAACAAAATTAGATTATTCACAACATGCATAAATATATTACTAAAATAAATTAATATTTTTAAACACATACGAATGACATATTGATAATGAATCAAAGTGAAATAAATATTGAACTACAATATTATGTCACTTTGTTCATTTATGTTTAGTTATGGAATTTTTTAAGTAAAGAGTATTACCAATCATATAAAAATTTAAGTTTAATTCATGATTACATATAATAAATTTTTCTTATTAAGAGATGACTATATTAATTAATAATTATATTTTTTTGAATTTTATCTCATTATTTATGATCATTATTTTTTATAAGAGATTTTTTATTTATTTTTCTTTTTATATAATCATTTGTGGATCTTTCTTTTTGTGCATTCAATTTTTTTTATATATAGCTATTTACTTTATCATATTATTTTTCTTTTGCACAGGAAATATGCACGAACCAATAACTTTAGTATGATGACTTTCATATTAGTTGTGAGATAGTCTTCTCCGTTCACTGCAATAAATTTTACACATCACAATAGGTGGTCCTTTAAAAACTAGATCTCTTTATAACAACATTTTATATAGTAAAGACAGAGTTCAACCATACTTTTTATTGTCAAGGTTATCTCATACCTTAAACCATCACATATTTAATTATGAACTTCAAGTATGACATACTTATGTATTCAGTAAGTGCGTGAGTGAGTTTTTATTAACATCGATAACCATATGTAACAAAAAATATAAATGCACAAAACAATATACTCAATTACAAAATGGCCAAATAAAGTAGGTTATATAAAATATTTATTTTCTTAATCAAAAATAATATTTGAGTTTATTTTATTATTAGAACAATTCTACTCCTTTTATTATTATTTTTGAATTTTAAATAATAACAAATTTTAAATAAACTAAAATAAAATCAAGAATTAAACAACTAAATCCATTATTCAAAATAATCATGCTCACTAGGATTAATCAAGCACAAAATAAAAAATTTCTAGGTGATGGAGAGATTGTGAGTTGATAGAAAGTGACAATCTTTTCTAATCCCAACTTTAACTATCTTAGTTATCATTGGCATATTCTTGTACTTTACTTTAGATTTTTCATCCATCCTAAATGAAGATGCAGCATACATGATATGATGATTGTAATTAGTCATAGAATTAAAAGTGTTGAATTGTCTCTTTAAACAAACAACTTTATGCTTTCTAATAGAATTTTTGAACATGTTATTATAATTTCCATTCATCCTAGAATATTATGCAACATACATAGATGGATGATGGTTATGAATTCTATTATGTGAAGCATGAGAAGTATTATTAAATTTAGGAGCATTCATCAAAAATTTACATTTGGGTTTAATATGATCTTTCCTATCATAATGATGACATATAGGTACAAATTCAACAATTTTATTAATTATAGGTGCAATAATTCTTTGTGCATAATTAATAACTGTAGAAGTGGTTTTAGAAGACCTTATAACAATAGTCTTTGATGTTGAAGTTGTATTTGTAGCTTGTGAAGCAGAAGAGTTGGAGAGCTTTACAAACTTAGTTGTTTTTGAAGGGAATCGGCTAGTGTGCTTATCTATAAATCCTAAGTCTTTCTTGTCCTTAAAAGACTTTTCATAATTTAAAACTTTTTTCAACCTTTTAGCTCTAATGGTTAGCCTTTTTAAAGCTTTCATGAATTGTTCAAGTTCTTGCACCAGATTTAGTTTTTCTTATATTAAACTTGTAGGACTCAAATTCAAATCATTAATACATTCAGACAAATTAAGTTTTTCTTTTTCTAGTATCGATAACCTTATTTAATAGAATTTTATTTTATTATTTAGTTTAGTTACTTCTATAGGCAACCTATCTTTTTTCTCTTTTGCATCTTACATAATCTATGAATACTTCTTCAATACTAGTGATATTAAATTTATTGAGTAGAAATTTAGCATCAATTTCTTCATCATTTGAATCAATGTTAGACTTATTGGAGTATCCACTAAGAGCTGTAGTAAATGCCGGGTAGTTGGTGCCACATTTTTTTTATTCAACTAGATTGTCATTATCGCTTTCAGAGTCACTAAGTGTAACGTTGAAAACTCTTCCAGTTTTTTTCTTCTTGTTTGTATAGTCATTTGTGAAGTGATCGAAACCTATACATTCAAAACATTGAAATTTAGTGGGTTTAGATTTCTTACCATCATAACTCATAGATTTGAATTCTCTTAAATTCTGATCCTTTTAACAACTTGATTGTCCTTTATTTCAATGATTCTTTTTGTTAAGGATTTTGTTCGATCTTCTAATTAAGAGTACCAATTCTTCATCATCATTGTCATTGTCTTCAATCATAGCAGTTTTCAAAGTGATATCTTTATTCTTTAGAGATTTTTGAAAGCTCAATATAATGGTTTAAAGTAAGTCAACGAGTTCCTCTATTTTGATGGTGTTCACATCTTTGCTTTCATCAACGACAATAATATTTGTATAGAAGTGATTTGGTAATCAGTAGAGAATCTTTCAAACTATCCTAAAATTATCAATTTTCTCTCCAAATTTGACAAAGGTATTAGTAATATCACACAATCTAATATAAAATTCAAAAAAAGTCTCATATTCTTTCATCCTAATATTCTCAAATTGAGTACTAAGCATGCAAAGTTTTATTTTTTTAACTTGTGAGGTACCCTTATGGATAACCTCCAAAATATCCCAATGCTTGACGGTTTCAATATGAGAAATACGATGAAATTTAGTAGTATAGCATTAATACCCTTTTGATACTAGTTATTACCAGTTTTATCTTTAGTAGTCCAATCTTTCCTAAGTTTAGGAGTAACAACATTATCTTTGATAACTGTAGCTAGCTTTCAAACATAAAACATAGAGTTATAGATGCTTTCATCTATAGATCGTAGAAAGACCCTCATATGAGTCTTCTAATATAAGTAATTAGACCCATTAAAGTAAAGAGCACGAATTGTAGATGAATTCTCTCTCAAGTGATCCATAAAAATATTCTAGGCACATTAATTGTATTTAATGATGGCTTTGATACCAAATAATGTATTTTTGTTATGGACGTAATTAGTTAGAGGGAGTTGTATAAATAATCAACGAAATCATGACAAATTAAAATTTTCGCAGATGGTCAGACATACAATTGTTTTAAATAAAGTAATGCATAAATAAATAAAGATTGACACAATATAGTTTTAGGTGGAAACATCTTAGGTCACACCAATGACCAATGACCTAAGAAGAAAACCATTGGTCTACCGAACCATCTAACTACCTATTATAAAAAGTAAGGTCCATTTACAAGGTTAGAACTCAAATTATCTACTAATGTAATACCCTCAAATAATCTACTTACAAACTGTTGGTTTCATCATAGTCTCTATAAGAAAGGTGTTCAGATTTAGACCAATGTTTTGATGAACTCAAGTTACAAAAGTTAAATAATCAAACCCATATAGCTGGTACATGAAAAGTTAGCACAATAACACAAGTATGAATATGTGCCTTAGAGAAGATTCAATAATGAATAACCTTAACTAGATGATTTAATAAATATATCAGATAAATCAAAATCAATTAACAATCCTAAAATAATCAGTTTAAGGCATAATATCACAAATATTGTACGCTTGTTAATTCATCAAACACAACGACAAATATTTGATAAATTAACTTAATGAAAAATCCTACTTAAATAGTTTTTACAAACAAGAGATAATAAGATGAAAAAAATAATGTTCAAAAATGCTCTTGTGTGATTAAATAAAGTTGTGTACTTATATTTGTATATATAGTATATTTTGAAGCACTAGGTTAAAGTAAAATTTATTATGTTGTCCATAAAATTAGTTAAAAGAGCTTTAAAGAAAAAGAAAACGATATTAAAAAGTTAATTTAATTCAAGTTAAAAATAAGTTTTAAAATCAAACACCTAGTCGCTTAATTGATCTAAAATATGTCCAATCGATCTAGTTCTTAGTTCAATTAATCTAGTCAATTCTCGACCAATCTAATCAATTCGAGACTTTTTAAATTGAGTATATTGATCCTCGATCGATCTAGGCATGTCTTGATCGATCAAGTAGATTAATTTCAAAATGTTCCTATGTGTCTAATATGTAATCTAACTTGCATAAGAACATAAATATACTATTGTGATCGTTAGAGCTCAATAGTTTTTTTGACTTAAAGATATTCTTTAAAAACACACCTAATAACTAAATTTACATTTGTATGTTTTGTTCATGAATATCGCTAACACTCAAATAAATCTTACACCATGTATATGTATGATTTGATGATTCTAATTTGATAAGAATATAGTAATATTAATTGCTCAACAATAATCATTATTGCATAAAATAAATATGTAAATGTCAATTTTTCTATTATTATTGTTATTATAACAATATGAAAAATTGATGTTAAAATATTTTCTAAAGTGATTTGGATGTATACTTTTAGAATAAATAGTTAATTAATTTGTAATATATGTAAATAATAAATATACAATAATAACTATTTTATGAGTAATAAAATTTAAAAACAATACAAGCATAAGTAATTTGGCACAGAATTAAAAGTGAACTTAACTATATTTAATAAATAAGTCAAATATAATATGATAATATATATTAAAGTTATTTAATTAATATTTTTATTATTATCTAAGAAATTAATTCTATGTTAACATAATAAATACGATTTGATTGAACTTAATAAGTATTTTTATAAGAATATTTTATTTTAAAATAATTTATATTAATTGATTTTTTAAAATTAATATGAGATATGATAAGATTTCAAGATGAAAGTAATTAACATAATACGAAAAGAATTTACCCATAGATAAATTCATTAAACCTTATCTGTTTATTAAATGTATAAATATGAATATTTGAATTATTGTATGTATTTATTATAATTAAAATAATCATTCAAATTATAAATATATAATTCATACAAAGTAAAATTAATAAAATAATTATTAATAAAAATATATTTATTATTAAAATATGTTGATATTTATTATTATAAAAAAATTATACAAACTTAAAAATAAAAAGTTACAAGAAAATTGATGGGATATATAAAGAAATAACACAACCTTATAAAATTAATTTAGATAAATATATATTTTAAATAATCTCATAAAAATAATCATATATATTTTTAATTATAATTTTAAAAATTATTAATTAATTTAAATTTTTATATTTACCTTTATATAGTTTGATACGATGTTCATTATTATTTATGTACGCATAACATACCTCTCTTAATTTTTCCTTATTACGTATGGTATTTCTGCAGTGTTAATGGTCATATATGTATGCTAGTATGAGAAGAAAATAATTTATTAATATTAATATGGGTGATAAGACATTTGATTGTACGTTAAAAAAATATTATATTATTTTTATTAATAATTATTTATTATATTATAATTATAATTATATATGACATAAAAAATTGTTTTGAATTTTAAATTTAAAAAAACGTAGCTGGAGGGGACCACACAGCCATTAATTTTTTCTTTATACTTACTTTTATCATGGTGGGGACATTAGAGGGTTCTCTTGGTCGGTCTCGTTGAAAGCTTTTGCTTGCATCATTTATACCTGACTAATTCTATATGCTATTTTTAGAGAGAAAATGAATTTTATATACTATTATTACGAAATAAAAATTATTGAATTATATAAATTTATTATTATTGATTAAATTTTATAAAAATATTAATAATTATGAATTTTATAACAAGTAAATAATATTAAGATATATAGAGGTTGTTTAAAATGTTTTCTCTATACGAGAAGAAATTGAAATTTAAGGCAATGAGTGCAAAGAAAAAGGTGGTTTTCATATTAGTGGTATGGAATTATGAGATATATAATCTGAGGCTATGGTTATTTGCAAGTAATGATATTCTAAACTTATTTGTGTTATAATTAATAAAATTATTATCATAAAATTGATAATTTGAATTATGTTAATTCATAATAGATTAGGAAAGCTTTAATGTTTATTTCTTGGATTATAAGGTTTAGATTGAATAATCAAAGGTATATAAATTCTTATACACGTTATTATATGTGCTTAATGAAATGGGTCGTTAATATGTTATGTATAGAATTTAATTAAAAGATAATTAATATTTATTTCGTTTTTAAAATTAGTTTATTATGATCATATTACATATCAATTATCATATTAGTACACATGTACTTATAATCGTATTCTAAGAATAAGCAAGCCTCAATAGCATTAACAACATATCCATGTCCAAAGCTATTATATAATTATGCCATAAGCTATATGCTATAGCATTATTCTCCATTGTCAACGCATTCACGTCATTTATTCTTTTGCAATGTTCCTGTATTCTCTTTTTAAAAGGAAGAAATATGTTCACTTATTTATGGTAAAAATAATACTTTAATTTTATTGTTATTAAAAAATAATTAATAAAAATAATTTTTTATATTATATTAAATAAAAATTTTTATTATTACTTTTATTTCTTTATATCACGAATTTTAAATATATTTTTAAAAATATTTAATATGAAAAGTAAACTATTGAGATATTTATTAGACTTAATTACATCTTAAAAGGTATAATTTAATCTTAAATTAATTCTTAATCTTTTAATTTTCTCCTTATACTCTTTTTGTTTTTTTTTCTATAATTCTTAATTTTTTTATTAATCTATAATATACTAATTTCATGAATAAATATTATAATAACAAAGTTCATAACAAATAATAGGATGTTATCCAAAATTCAAAAAAATACAAATTAAAGTAAAAATGTCACTAACACAACTACAATCAATATAGTTATCATGTTAGTAATTTGTTTTTAACAAACTTCTACTTATATCTTTCAAAGGAATAAAGAGAACAATTGAGAATTTAATATATATTTTATATTAATTAAGTTAATTTTACACTACTTATATAGATAATCAAACACGCTATGATTGGTAGAGAAAAGAGTTAAAAAAGTTAATTTTACACTACTTATATAGATAATCAAACACGTTATGATTGGTAGAGAAAAGAGTCTAAACTCTAACAAACTAACTCCATGGTACTATAATCACATACAATCCTATGCATGAAACATAAGTGTCTATTCACTCAATCCATCAGCGGCCTTAAGTTCCGAGTGTGGCAATACTAACAACTTAATTTTGAGTGAACAAAAGCGAATTTTAGCTAGGGTTATGTTAATATATTAGCAACTTGTTTCTCACTAGATGTGAACTTTGCCTCAAGCTTTTGATCCATAACCATCCCTTACAAAGTGAAAATAAATCTCAACATATTTTATTCTAGCATACATAACTGGGTTTAAAGCTAAATACTTGGCATTGATATTTGTTGTCTCTTTTTGAGAACATAAAAATGTGCAAGTATACACGGTCACAAGTAATAATATTTGTAAGTAAATATCGTTCCCACAGAGATTTGTTACTATAGTTTGTCGAGTACTAAAATTATTTCTCTCTGATTTTATCCAAAACAATCATTGATTAAGAAAAAAAGTAACATAAGAAAATAAAAGAAATCTAGGATTGCAATCTTTCACCAAACTAATCCACTCAAATCATGTTATTTTCTTTTGATTTATATTTTTTAGTACATTTAATTTGTCAATCGAAAACTTCTATTTTATTCATACATCTCTTCCGAGCTCGATATAAACACACCTCGTTAAATAAATTCACTATATCTCTATGAAAATTAAATTTAATAAGATTCATTAAGTTCTAAGTTTTCAAATGGCCACACATACAATTAGGGTATATTCCTATCCTTCATCATACATGTCATTCTATTTATGAGCAATATACACACAAATGCCTCTTCCAAGTTTATTTATGTGCCATGGATCGTTTTGATAAGATTCGTAAATAATCAAAAAGCATTAAGCACAAAATAGAACGAACAAATCGAACGTCTTATAAATCTATCAAAAATAATTAAAATCAAAGCTTCATAAATTTAGATCAAATGCAGCCCTAGAAAAATTAAATTACTTCATAAATTAAAAATAAAAATTACAACACATAGAGAAAAATTAGATGAAGAAGAAAGAAAATTAAAACATCTCAATACGAAAATATTTGGCACACGTAGAACACAACAAAAGCCAAAAATGGCTTCTGCGTGTTCCACAGCCAACACACAAATAACACAAAAATTACAAACTAAAAAAAAAACTCCTACACTCTAAAAAACTTTCGAAAACTAAAACTAAAAAAACTTTTAACTAAAAAAAACTCCAACTAAAAAAACTCCTTAACTCTATCATCTTATCACCTATTTATAGCTAAAAAAAATACATCAAAAAAATATTAAAATTTAATATACGCGGGGGGACAGGAAGGTGTGGGGAAAATAAAAAATTAAAACGCGTGGGGGACAAAATGTATCGAAAACGCGTTCAAAATGTGAGTGGAGATGCTGCGCGTTTCTGTTTTTTATTTTCCTTCCACGTTGCCACGTGTCACGATATGATTTGCTGAAACAAATAGTGGGACACGTGGTAGCATCTCATTCGTTGAAGGGAATGGGCGCACGCAGAACTTGTCGCACGGGATTGGGGTGCGCGAAACGTTGGGCAACGGCTGGAACGTGTGGGATATTCTGCGCTTTTGCGTTCATCGTTATATGCCACGCGCCCGCTGATGATTCGTTCAAGGGGAAATTGGGACACATGGAAGACTATAATTGGCTGGAGGGAACGATTGCACGTGGTTCAGCCGCACAGAACAATGCCCTTTGGCAGACGCGTAACCGACACGTGGGTCTCACCCTGCACGTCGGCCTGCGCGGTAGGTGGGCCCCACTGGCACGCCGAGCCACGTAATTCGTGAAATCTGTGTTTACGCTCTTTTGTCGCGCTTGCAATTCACGCGCCTCATCGTATCCGTTGGTTGTCTGATCGAACGGTCGGTATCGCCCGGAATTAATGATGCGCGTGACTTCCTTTTCCTGCACAGAATATAAATTTCCTTAATTGCATTTTGACCCACAAATTTAATTCAATTTACATTTTTAAACTATCTTTAATTACAATTAAGCCATGTTCTAATTTAAATTAAATTTTTAACTTCTAATAATTGAGATTAAGCCCGATTTTAATTTAAATTATATTTGCGACTTTTATAAATTGTAATTAAGCACTTATTTATTTGAAATTATATTTTTGGACACAAATTTGCAATTAAGTACGTTTTCGATACAATTTACTTAATTTTCTTAAAATATATAAAAACAGTAAATACTAATTTATTAAACTAAAATTAACTAAAAATAGAAAGAACATAGCAATTATAATTAATAAAATAGGTAAAAATAACTATATAAAATATAGTTATCAATATTTTTATAGAATAAAATTGGTGTGTATGCTTATTTAGCATCCTATTTTATAAGTAGTGATTGAAGACATACCATTTTAGCTATTGTTAAGGCTAATGTTCTATACTCAATTTCAATGGTACACCTTGACACCACCTTCTGTTTGCTGGAAGACCAAGAAAAAAGTGAGTCACCAAAATAGATGGTATAACCCCTATATTTAGTCTATCATCATCGCAATTGGCCCAATCAATGTCATTAAAACCAATTAATCCCAACATATAAGATATTTGGATAGATAAACTATGGTGTAGAGTGCCTTTTAGCTAACACAACACACATTTTGTTGCAATCTAGTAGGTATCAATAAGTGCTTGTAAACATTAACAAAACATGTTCACAGGATATGCGATCTTAGGTATAGTTAGCACACGGTATTGTAGGGAACTTATAATACTCTTATAAATAGTTGGATCATAAAAAGGTATACGATCACATTTTGACAAGTGAGAGGTAGAAGACATTAGTGTGTTAAGATATTTTGAAGATTCATGACCAACCTTAGATATGAGTTATTCAATGTACTTTTTCTATGACAAGTTCAATGAATCATCATCCTTTGACCCTTCAAGGCCAAAAAAGAAACTTAGAAGCCTAAATCCTTGAGTACAAACTTGTCATCAAGCAGTCAAACAATCATATTCACATATTTATAACAACTTCCAACTATGACGATATTTTTAACATAGACTAATATAATGGTCTTATACTGAGAGGCAAATTGAAAGAGCATAGAAGAATCTATCTTAGAGTGTTGAAACACCAAAGCACACAAGCTGCTACTAAATTTCTTAAACAAAAATCTAAGAGCTTATTTTAAAACATAAAATGCCTTTTTTAGTTTGCAAATAAGATTAGGTTGTGACTTTCTTCAAAACCCAAAGGTTACTTCATGTAAACTATCTCTTGCAACTCTCCATTGAGAAATGCATTGTTAACATCCACCTATCTTAACTCCTAACCCAATGTCATAGCAAATGTAAACACTACCCTAATAGTTTAAGGCTTTACTACTAGTGAGAAGTCTCAAAATGATGTACTTCCTCTGTTTGATCATAGCTCTTGGCAACAACCCTTACCTTATACTTTTTAGGAGTTTCATTAGGAAGGATTTTTATACGATACACCCATTTGCTACCAATAGGATCCATATTATCAAGGCAAGGACCTAACTCATAAGTTTCATTTCTAAGAAGCACTTTAAACTCTTTAAGCATAGCATTCTCCCATTCAAGGATGTTGTTTCATAATAACTTTTAAGTTATAGTAAAATCATAATGGTAGTGACAATGTGAAAAAAAGACCTTTAGGTTTAATAGAGCCAGTCTGAGATCATGTGAAAATGTGATGTTGATTTATACTAAAAGGGTTGGATGGTAAGGGTGGAAGATCAATATATTGTTCAAAAAGTTTAGAAGAAAAATAGGGAGCAACATCAAGTAACAAAGGACAAATGTTGACACTAAAGCATCAGAATAAATTAAAGTTGGTTTATAAGAAAGGCTTCGAGTACATAAGCATGATAATAAAGAAGAAGAAAAAATAGGGGAACTATGTGACACATTTGATGAAGGTGGACATGCTTTATAGATTGTGTAGACTGTATAGGTTGTACAAACTTTGCAAATTGTGCAAGAAATAAGTATGTTAATCAATATGTATTTGATGGAGAGGCTATAATAAAGAAATAGGTGGTGAAAGAGAAAACTATTTAAAATATGGAGAAGCAATACCCTAAACTTTTACCAAATTGGTGTAAGAAAAAATCATTTCATTGAAAAAGAAATACTCTAAAATTTTACCAAATTGGTGTAAGGAAAAATCATTTCATTGAAAAAGACACACCTACTTGTGTGCAGCTTGCCAAAAAATAGGGTCAAGGTAAAGATAGCCTTAATGTTGTGTGCGTAGCCCAAGAAACACACCTACTTGTGTACAACTTGCCAAAAAATAGGATCAAGGCAAAGATAGCCTTAATGTTGTATGCGTAGCCCAAGAAAACAAATTGTGAGGATCGAGGTTTGAGCTTATGCTTAGTGATAGTATGCAAGCAAGAGTAGCATAAGGAGCCAAAGGCTTGAAGAAAGGACAAGTCAGGTGACTTGTTTTAAAGAAGAGAATAAGGAACCTAATTGTTGATACCCTTACAAGGCAAGCAATTAACTATGTAAACCAAGTCCTAAAGGCACATATAAAATATTTGGTAGGTAAAGTATCTAGCAACAAGAGAGCTAAACCTTTTTCAACAACCCTAAAATGTTTACTCTCAATAGTGCCATTCTGTTGATAGGTATAAAAAAATGTGAGCCTATAAATGAGACCTTCATAAGCAAAGCATTTTGTGAAAAAAATTAGAATTTCTCACCCCCATAAATTTGAACAGATTTAACACTAGTATTAAAATTGGGTTCAACCATTTTCAAAAAAGAGGGGCCACAACACCTTGAGTCTCATCTTTTGTTTTAAGAAAAAGATCCACATAAAGTAAATGGAATCATCAACAATGAACAAGTAGTACTTGGAAGTAGTATTAGCTAACACTAATGAAGTTTATAAATCCATATATAGTAATTGAAAGGTATGTTTAGATACAACATTTTAGAGTGTAAAGACTACTTATGAGATTTAGCAAGTGGACATACAATACAAGCATGATGGGTAGAATTAGACAAACAAGACTTATCTAATAAGGAAAGATCAACAAGAGTATGTAGCATATGAGAGGGTGGATGAACCAATCGATTATACCACAAGCTAAATTGAGAAGTATATGAAGTAAATGCTACAAATTTAATAGAGCTATATGAAAAACTAGGAAAACATTGAGAAAGCACAAAAATTTTCTCACAAAATTCTTAACAATGGATCCTTGGAGGTTATATAATCCTCCATTAACTTAGCCTTGAGTTAGAACTCTGCTTGTCTTTTTCTCATCCATAGAGAAGAAATTAACATGAAATTTAACAAAATAATTAATATTATAACATAATTTATTGACAAATAGAAAATTGTGTGAAACTTGAGATGTGTGAAGAACATGACTAAGAGAAAGAGATTGACTTGAAGTTTTAGGTAGGATACGTGAAGGGCCATGACTCTGAATAATAAAAGATTGACCACTGCCAATAGTCACAAAGGATTTACCTTGATAAGGTGAAGGATTTTGCACATTTTCACTGGAGCTAGTCAAGTGAAGAGTAGTATTAGAGTCAAGAAGCCAATCAAAGGAAGTAGATGAAAAATTGTTGGATGATGAAGCTAGCATAATATAAGAAGCATGAACTAGTAATAGATCCCTTTATTTAAAGCATCGATATGTTGTATGACCACTCTTTCCACATATCTGGCATTGAAATCGTGAAGGACCTAAAGAACCTCCTGAATTTCTAGCATTATTAACATTTTCAACATGCTTCTCACCTTTGTAGGCATTAGGCTCAAACTTTTTTACTTGTTGAAACTGATTTAATTACAATAGTTCATGCATACTCCAAGGTTCATATGATGAACTAAGAGATGAAAGCCTAACTAGAACTTCAAAAAGAAGAATCACCAGACTTGACTAAAAAACTAGTAAGATTTCCTTATAACATATGAACATTGCAAAGCAAACTTTGTGATTCCAAGCGATGTTCATAGGCAAAAAGGATATAAACTTCATTAAAAAACATCATAAGACCTCATTGTGATTGATGAGACAAACGAGCTGTAATTGGAGTCAAGACTACCAAAAACATATAAAATATGATCACGTTTATAAATTGACTAACTAACAACAACTAATTGAACATGTATGGACTTGATTCATAGGATATAGTCACCAATTACAGCTTAACATATTTGTGAAGAAGAAGAGAAGGCTCTCTTAAGAGAAATCCACGTATCAATTGTAGTGATTCTAATAACAAGGTTTACAAAAATACTTGAGCTCACGTAAGCAAAAATTTAGTTTTAATTGAATTGTTAAAGCGTTGTCATTGAGAAAAATCTGGATCAATAGGCAATGGTGAAATAATAGTGTTATAATTAAAAAATATCATCAAGTCCATAAGAAGAGATCACAACAAGAATTTGATCACACCACAACAAATACTTTATGCGATCAAGTTTGATACCAAAATTGAGATTCATATGTGGTGCAACATTGTATGAAGACCTTGATCCTTGAACTGGATCCATTAATTCTTTACCACGATTAGAAGACTTAATAGAGTGTAGAGGAGAATCAACCATGACTAAGAACAATCAAGTTAATAATCAAGAAAGAAGAAACAAGTGCAAAAGAAAATGAAATAAGCCAAAGAGTTACAATGGCTCTGATACTATTATAAGGAATGAAGAGAAAAATTGAAAATGTAATATTTTTGATATTGGTTAAGTTAGTAGTATATTACTTACATAGAAAATCATAACATGCTGTCATCGGTAGGGAAGAGAGTATACACTCTAATAAACTAACTCCTCAGTGTTATAATCACAACAATCTTATACATGGAACAGAGGTGCTTATTCAATGAATCTATTAATATCCAATATGATTATTATATCAAGATAAAACACATAATTGAATACAACTACATTTTAATTAAGTCTTCACCTTCTTTCCGTGAACTCATCCAGCCAATTTTTTTTTATAAAAATCCATTAAAAACCCATTTGGATAGAGATGAAAAGGAAAAGATAAACAAAGAGTAAAATAAAAGACAAATTTTTCATCATAATTTGTTGCAAAGATAACTTAATAACAATTTATGCTTGGATATTTTAAATTTAAAATATCGAATCATGTAAAATATTTAGTGAGTTGTCTAAAAAAAACTAATATGCACATTTGTCTAATCATTGATTATTGTTAATTGATATTTATTGTAATATATTGTTGATCTCATTTGAGTTTTATCAATGATGTGGGGTACAGTTGCATTGAGTTCATTTATAAATAAATTTAAGTGACACATGGAATGGAGTAAGTGAAAATGTCCGTAGCTTGATGATCCCATTCCCTTCATTTTCTTTTGGAGAGAAATTGCATACAACGGGTGTTCGTGCGAACATCGCATCTTTGTCTGCAATAGTGACTCAAATGCTTGCTTCATTGGGTTTGTATGCCATGGCTCCTATGATTTTGAGAGAAAAAATTAGAAATATTTCAAAGGTTTAAGAAAACTTCAAAAATATTCTTAAGGTTTAAAAAAATTCAAAAATATTCCTAAAAACATAACGGATATTAAATTTAAAAATTATCAAAAATATTCTTAAAGTTTAATTAATTAAAAAAAATTATTCTCAAAAATGAAAGAAGAAAAAAATAAAACATAGAAACAGAAGATATTTCAGGATATTTTTCACAAAAAATGATAATAAGTAAAAATAAATTTGAAGAAATTTAAAAAACAAAGTTAAATCTTAAAGAAGGAGATGAATTTAAAGACCAATCATTTTTATTAAGAAAATTATTCCCTAGAAAAAGTATAATCTATTATGACATAAGTAATAAAGAAATGAGTACTAAGATTACAAATACAAAAGAGAGATATAATATACCATTAATTGATAAATAAATTATATTAAACAAGTTATCAAAAATTTCTCATAAAGATAAAGAAAAAATTGGATACATCCATTTAGGAGGAATTCAAATATTAATAAAAGCTCATTTTAGAGAAAGAATAGATACATCGATAAAAATAACATTATTAGATAACAAAATAATAAATACACATGATGTCTTATTCAGAATGATCCATGGTAATTTAGGATACCAAAAGCTAAAATTTACAACATAACCTAGATTTGCTATAAATATACATGATAAAAATCTAAATCAAGTATTAAGTCTAGCTTATGAATTTGAAAGAGGAAATTTAATGAAAGAAGAAAATCGTCAATTTTCAATATATTATCTAGTGACATATTCTTTAACAAATAGTCATAATAGTTCAATAAATGGACAAAATGAATTTATAGAAATAGATAAAACTTTTAAGGAACTTGAATAAATAATAAAACCAGAAATACTAACAGACTTTGAAATATTAAAAGAATGAAAATTAGATATTAAAGAAAAACCCTTAATAACAGAAAGAAATAGTAATGTTGTTAAAACTAATAGCGTACCAAAATTTACTTTTATAGATTATGAAGGAGAAACTTCTAACCAAGAAGAAGTTAAAAAACTAGAAAATGAAGTTAAAATAATGAAGGTATTAGTTCATGATTGTATATTAGGGAAAAATCATGTTTAGGGATAAAATAAAAAATATACATTTAGAAATAAATGGAAGCCTAGTAGGTGTAGCAAAAAATCAAGCAACATTATTTGAAACTATACAATTATTAACAAAGAAAATGGATTTAGTTTAGGAATCAAACACAAAATATTTACAACAAATAATAGATATACAAAGAGAATTACTAAAGGAAATAAATGAATGCGGTTATAATAAACTACAACAAGATATGCACAAAAAAATTTCAGAACTAAGAAAAGATGTATACAACATACATCAGAATAATGAAATAATAGGTTATAAATATGATCCCTTAGAAGGATTAAAAGAAGAACTACCAAGGAGATCAGATTCTTTGATTCCTAAAAATGAGAAAAGGAAAAAGAGAAACAATCTAAAAATAAAGAGATAATTCCAATTTAATGGAATATAGAAAAAAATTAGAAAGAAAATTCATGGATCCTGAAAATAGAGATATAGAAACATTAGTCAGGTTATTAACATTAACCAATGAAGAAATAGAAGAACATTATAATGAAAAACTTTGTACTAACAAAGAAGAGGATGATATGACAATAATTAGTGAAACTGATTCTGAACCAGAAAACATGATCTCAAAAGGTTATATGAAACCAATTTCATTACCAGTCCCGTACCAAAAAAGAACATCTGACCCACATAAGAGAGAAAGAAATAGGCAAAGATTAGAACAACCTGATACTATGTATAGAAGAAGGCAACCGCCTAAAATGGAAGAAGTATTGAATTGGGGAACTTGAGGTAGTATTCTACCAGAGTTCAAACTCCATGATAATTATAAATATGAACTTCTAGATTTAGATTGTATAAGATATAGGAAAAAAGCCTTAGATGAATGATTTAGTAGGATGAGTGTACTCATACAAACTTCTCAAACTACGCAAACAAATCCTTCAACTTGTAGAGTGCTTATAGCACATAAAATGAAAGGAAATGTTAAAGTTTGGTTTTCAAACTTAACAGATCAACAACATTTATTAATGCAAAGAAATGCTTCCATAGGAAGAGAATACTTGGATACAATAATAAATGAAATATACAAAGAATTTATTGGAGAAGATAAAGGAAGGATTATCACTAAATCCAGTGAAAATGAAATCAATGAAGCTGAATGACATCTAACAAATATGGAAATTTATAACATGTGTTACATAGATTTTTTTATTTGTGAATATGAAATGTATTACCATAAGTTACCACCCTCTATATAAACAACTTATAAAGAAATGTTTTTTCAAAAATTACGTGGAACACTATATAAAACCTTAACGGAAAATTGGGAGCAAAGGAATAGAGAAACTATACCAGATACTCTAGGAGGATGAATAAGAAGCCTTAAAGATTAGATCATTATAAAATGCCAAGAAAGAAAAGATTATAAGCAAATAAGAGGAAATGATAAAATCTGTTGTGATACAAAAGATTTTAGAATACAAGGGAAATATGGATGTAATATAAAATCTTATAAACAAAAATATAAATATAAAAAATATAAATTCAGAAAAAAAATTCCAAAAATATAAAAAGAGATTTAATAGAGAAAACTATAAGAAAAGATACTTTAGAAGAAAAAAATATAAACTTTTTGAAAAAAGGAATCATTGCCCTTCAGGAAAGAAAAAATGCAGATGTTGGATCTGTAATGAAGAAGGACATTATGCTAATGAATGTCCAAGCAGACTTTAACATAAAAAAGAATTTCCACAAAAAGTAAAAATCTTAGAAGAAGCTTTCAAAATGGAATTAGAACCGATCGAGGAATCTGATATAGATGATACTTACAATATCTATCTATTGGAAGAAAATGAGGAAGAAATAACTGACTTAGAATATGAACACTCAAATCATGAATATTCTTCATCAGAAGATGAATGATTTGTATAGTATTACAAATCCAAATAGTACTTACATTAAAGTAGGACTAAAATTTATAGGTTATAACACTTATCATTCACATGCATACATAGATACAAGAGCTAGTATATGTGTAGCTAGTAGATATATATTTTCAGAAGACAATTGGAAACAAGTACCAAAAGATTTAATTGTAAGAATTACTAATATTAATACAATAAAACTCAATCAAGTATTAAAAGATACTGACATAATGATAAGAGGAAAAAACTTTCACATTCCTACTATATATCAACAAGAAACAAGAGTAGATTTGTTAATAGGAAATAATTTCCTAAACTTATATCAACCTTTCACACAAAATTCTGACAAAATAAGTCTCACAACCTTAGAAGGAGATACCATCTATGTTTCTAAAGTAAGAAAAACTTCAATTGTCTCAAACCCAACTTTTATGCAACAACATAAAAAGTGAAAACATGGTAAGATAGAAGACTAACAAAAACTTATTTAGAAAATATTTCATTAGATATAGAAGAAACAAAATTCTTTTCTCAATGAAATACAATAAGACAAAGCCCTAACAGGCATTAGAAAGCTATTAAAAACAGTCAGCTTAGAAAATCCTTTGGATCCAAAAATAAATAAATCTAAAACAATAGTTAAGATAAAATTAAGAGATCCTAACAAGATCATAAGAGTAAAACCAATGATTTATACTCCAGAAAACATGATTGAATTTGAAAAACAAATTCAAGAACTTTTGGAATTAAAAGTCATAATACCAAGTAATTCACCTCATTCTAGCCCAACATTCTTAGTTGAAAAAGAAGTTGAGAAAAGAAGAGGAAAAAAGAGAATGGTAATAAACTTTAAAGTACTGAATAAAGAAACTATTGACGATGGATACTTCATTCCAAAAAAGGAAGAACTACTATCATTAATAAAAGGAAATAAATACTTCTTAAGTTTTGATTGCAAAAGTGGATTTTGGAAAATAAGATTGGATGAAGAATCCCAAAAATTAACAACATTTAGTTGCCCCCAAGGACATTTCCAATGGACAGTTATACCATTTGGACTAAAACAAGCTCCAGGTATTTTTCAAAGATATATGGATAACATTTTCAAGAAATTACAAAATATTTGTTGTGTTTATATAGATGATATTTTGATTTTCAATAATGAATTAAATAAACATTATTTGGATATTATCAACATTCTACAAGAATGTAGAAAAAAGACATTGCACTCTTTGAAAAGAAAGAAGTATTTGCTCAACAAAAAAATAAATACTTAAGGTTAGAAATTGAAGATGTAAAACATAATCTACAATCCCATATATTAAATAATATTCAAGGTTTTTCTAGTGAATTAAGAGATAAAAACCAATTACAACGATTTTTAGGATGTTTAACATATGTAGAAGCCTATATCAAGAAACTTGCAGAAATGAGAAAACCACTACAAGCAAAATTGAAAAAAGATCATATTTGGAGATGGACAGAAGAAGATATTCTATATATGGATAGAGTAAAAGCAAAGATAAAAAATTTAACAACTTTATACCATCTAGGATCAGATGATAAGATGATAATTGAAATAGATACTTCACAAGAATATTGAGGAGCAGTTCTTAAAGCAAGAGTAGATGACAAAGATGAATATCTTTGTAGATATACATCAGGATCTTTCCAAGGTTCATAATTAAATTATCATAGTAATGAAAAAGAATATTTAGCTGTTAAAAAGACTATTAAGAAATTTGCAATATATGTCATAAGTTCCAGATTCATTTTTAGAACAGATAACAAGAATTTTGGTTATTTCTTAAGAATTAATATTGTAGGTGATTACAAACAAGGAAGACTAGTTAGATGGCAACAATGGTTCAACCATTACAATTTTGATGTTGAAAATCTTCTAGGACATAAAAATAGCTTAGTTAATGCTCTTACTAAAGAATTAACACCTTTAACTATTTTTATGCTTTCAGGAATGGAACATCTTGATATCAAAATCAAGATAAAAGAAAAGGAGATAAAAATCCTATAAGAACAACTTGAGTTGCTATATCTGGAAAAATCTCTTATGGAGATAGGAAATAAACAGGAAGAACTTAGTTGTTCAAAACAACCTATAGAGACCAGAAGCTCAAACAAGGAATCTCAATTAAAAAAGGAAGAACCTAATAGTTCACAAAAAACTTCTGAAACCACAAAGCTCAATTGGGCAGATGAGGCAAAAAAGAAGAACAAAAAAATTTTATGTGGTCTATAATGGCCCAAAACTAGGAATTTATAACAACTGGGCAGAAGCTAGCAAATCTATTCTAGGAATTAGTGGAGTAACTCATAGAGCCTTCACCAACAAAATAGAAGCTGAAGGTAGTTATGCCAATTACAAAACACCAAAACTAATAACTCTAGAGGAGATAGTAAGAAATTATTCTGCATCACTACAACAACAACCAACAACTCCAAGCAGATTGACAAATCTTGGAAAGATATCAAGGCCTCCAGTTCTATTTAGAGAAACATTTTCACCAGAGACATAAAAAATAGTAAAACATTCAGTATTATTCAGGGAGACATCTCCTAGAACTACTCCAATCATTGAAGATGAAAAAGACCAATACAGAAACCTCATTAAGCTACAATGGTTAAGTCTCTATAATTTGGCCAGAAAATCTACCCAAGAACATATTGAAGATATGAAATTCTATAGTATAGATACGAAATTTCCTACAGAAAGTAAATTCAATATATTGGAAGGACCTGATCCAATATTTGTGTATAAATAATTTCATACAGGACTAATAGAAAATATATATCTAGGAATTAATTTAAGTGAGTTAAATTATTTCCCAGAAAATTTTAAAAGAACAATCAAGAATTTCAAAAGAAAAATTAAGTAGGTGATAAACCTATTTATCTTAGATTTTTCAGTTCATTAATGAACTGGAATGAAGAAGGAAGTATTAGTCCCTACCATTTCATCAAGATAGGGATTTTCAACACAAATATAGAGGTTTCTAAACCAAGGGCACTTTTAGAAAAAGAATTCAACAAAGAAGAACTTTATGTATTAAGAGGACAAATGCTAAGCCAAATTTACTATGAACTCAGGAAGATTAATAATTCTACTAAGATTAAAGTAAATTATTCAACTAGTAAAGTCATTATCATTTCTCACAGTAGCATAGCTCTGTCAGAAGAAGATGATGAAAAAATCACCAAATATGAAACTAATTTTAATTGCAACAACCTAGAAATTGGTCAAGAAATAAGGAAGGTATTATGCTTCTATGCCAAAAAAGCCACCAACGACCACAAATGTATTCTCTGCATCAAAGGCCGAGAAGATGAAGATGTGTCATCATCAACGTCATCAAAGGAGCTATCGATAGAAAATGACAAAGAAAAATAAGAAAATAAGCTATCGATAGACGACTACAAAAGAAATAAAGATGTAAACTCCATATCTTATTCGGTAGCATGTGTCAAGGAAAAAAGAATTGGTTATCCTTTAAAGAAGAAAAGTAGATGAATTATTAAAACAAGGGTAAAATAATAATTTTAGTCTTGTAAATAAGGATTACTTATTCTATAAAAGGAACCCTTATTATCATTTCAAGGACACACTCGAATACACAAAAATCCATAGCTTTCTACTCTGAAACACTCTAGCATAGAAAAACCTCTCTATTTAGAAATCCTAAAACCAATAATATTATACCCAGTAATTATGAGCAACTAAGCACCCTTTTCAAGGTTCTTAGTTGGCTTTAAGTTGTCATAATTATTATATTATGAATAAAATGGAGTTTAGTTACTCTTCTTTAGTAAGTCAACTATTGGACACCATTTATGTACGGATGCGGGCTCACCATTGCCAAGAGGGCGTTGAGGTGTGAGCAAAGTTGAGACATAACAAGTGTAACAAAAGAAGACGAACAGAAGGGAAGACTGTGGTAGACCCATCAAATTCAAGTATAATAATTATAAATTTAAGCTAGTTAAGAATCTTGAATGTTTAAATATTTGCTTACAACAAGACATAATATTACTAAAACAAGAAAATAAAATTTATTTTTAGAAATAAACAACTAATAATCCCTATGAAAATCAAAGATAAAAATATGATTCTATTAGAAACATTTGATAAAGGTTATCTCTATCATTTAAATGAATATTTTAAAAATGAAGATTATCAAACTTGTCTTGAAAATTTTAAAAGATTTAATACCTTATTAGATATTTATACATATTATATTAAAGTTATTACAAGCATCATAGACCATCATATTTCAAGGACATTAAAAGATTATTTTAGTCTAAAATATGTGAGGATAGAGGAAGAAGAATTCAACAACTTAATGTTTGGATATTACTTCTTTGAAGATTATAAATACATTGTATGTACACAAGAAAAACCCTGATTGTATATTAAGAATAGGACAAAATAATATACATTCAATACATATGATTTATCAAAATAATACTATATGAACATCGAATTATTAGTACATTAGTTAGAATTATTAGATTTAACAAATAAAAAAGTAATTTTTAATTAAAAAAAACAATTAATAGATTCAAGATTAGAATTAAGCAACCAACATAATGAAGAACATAATATACTATGCAATTGTAATTAATATAGAAGAAAATTAGACTTATACAACAAAATAATAAGTTTTTTAGACAAATTATTACCTTCAATAAATAGACAAAGACCATCAACTAAGTCAATATTAATCCCCGATTAAAAATTATATCGATTCACAAAAATTGATACGAGAGCCTAAGAATAATAATCCAAATAATAATGGATGAAAAATTAACACCATTAAGATATAAAGACATTTTTAATATTTTATAAACCTTAGGAGCATAATTGAAGATATGACAAACCTGAGAGCCATTTAAGATAGTGTTCCTAATTTTGAGGCTAAATTATTGCATTAATATATATCCGTATTAATTTTTAAAACGTATAATTTATTACCTAAATTTTTAAAACTTTTCATATATAAATTTTATACTTTTAAATCCTATGATTTAATTCTAAAGATTTTAAAAATTTACAAATATATTAAAAAATTTAAATAAAAAATATATGTTTTAATAGTCAAGATACTATCTATAAATAATGTTTTAAAATTTTCTAGAGAAAAATAAATCCAATCATTTAATTAAGTCGTGAGAATAATTTAGACTCATTTCATTTTTGTATTAGTTTAATATTTTTAAATCATTTTATTAAATGAATGTCCTTTAAATTATTTTTGCGAAATTTCTCATAGTAGTGTTGTAATTGTTTTTATAAAGGAAAATATAATGTCGAAAGGCTAGTTTATTTTTTTTTTCCCGTGTAAGAGATGATTGCAAGCCTTAGTTGTGTTTTGTACTATGTGAACCTCTAGTTATCTCATTTATTTTAATTTTTATACTCCTTTTGGTTATCATGGATAAGATAGTAGTGATCGCATTTTAAGTGTACTTAATCACATGTTTAATTATTTGCAAAAAATTGAATTCTTTGTTTGAAAATAACATTAATACATTAGGTTGAAGGTAATAATAGTTATTACAAATATATTTTAAATATTAAATTCACAAATAACATAATTATTACAAATATAATTTAAATATTAAATTCATAAATAATATATATATATATATAAAACGATTGAGTATTACAACATCGAATATTGAATATTATATTTATTTTTTAAATTAAATATATTTTTAAATAAATTTTAAAAAATAACAAACGTAATTAAAACATAAAAAAATATTTCATAAACTTTTTTTTTTCATTCTACAACTCACTATCCTTATTTTTTTTTATTAGCTCCTCTTATTTTTAATTTTTTAATAATTTTATTTATCTTATTTTTTTAATATAATTTGATGTAGTTATTTTTTTTCTTATAATTTCATCTATTTATTTTATAGTTTTCTTAGATGAAATTATAAGAAAAAAAATATTCACGCTCTTATAATTAAGTCTTTATTCGGTTTTTTTCTTCTTACAATTCCTCATATCATCTTAGTTAACACAAACCTAAGCACGACGGTGATGGAGGTAGGAATTGAGCCTAAACGGTTGAAATTCTTCAACAAGGAATCAGTCAATCCAAGCACGACAGTAATGGAGGCTAGAGGTGATGACAAAAACCGACAAGGAGGCCAGAATCGATAACAAGGATGATTGAGATTGACAGAGATGGTGAAGATTAGAGCCCTAGAACTCTCAATTTGGGGATTTTTTTTCGCTTTGTTCTTCCATAGGAAGAAGAGAACTCTGTTCACTATTATTTTTTTGCTAATAGATTTTATTTATTAACATTTTTTTAAAATTTTTGTATTATAGTTTTGAATGTTAGTTTGATTATATTTCTTAAATTTTAACATTTTATATTTCAATAACTTAATATCATTAATTTCAAATAATTATATATATATAATTTATGTTTATATATATATATATATATATTAGTTTGGTTTCGGTAATATATATCGGGTTGTTTCTAATAAATATTACACTCATGATAAATTATTAAAAAAAATAATAAATTTTTTAAAAAATTAGATTTAATATTTGAATGGTCTTATTGTGAGTGATTTTTTATTAATGTAAACTATTTTTATTAATGCTAGAGTAAAATATATATTTTTAAAAATAAATTATAAAGAAAATTTTCAATTATGAGCCTTTTTTATTAATGGTAGAACAAAGTATTTTATTTTTAAAAACATAATTATAAAAATAAAAATAATGATCGAACTAGCATTAATCTTTATTACATTAATAATGTTAATTGCTTCATGTATTTCAGTGATGTGAGTTCGACTTTCGAGAAGATCATTCGTAGAGTGTGTGCTACGTGTGACAATGTGAGTGTAACGAATCTAGTTAGAAATCTCTTATTTTTCCCAAAAAAAAAAAAAAATTCTAATTGCGTAATTTATCACCGAATTTATGGTGGTAATTAGTGTCTTAGAGAATTTTTGGAATATAAACCTAACAAATCATTATAATGGGCAGAAAGAATGATGGAATTGGCACCGAAAGTTTCACTTCCAAGACGAAATAATTCATCCCCCAAAACACTTTTACTACTCATCTTGATATTTGGTTAAAGCTCTCATCATTTTTTTCCCATCTTTACAACCCTTAAAGCCAAAATGTCTTTCATATCCAATTATCCACTAATAGATTCCACTATAAAAAGTACAATGATTTTTTCCAACTGGTTTTGTTATTTTAACAAATCATTTTTAGTTAGTGACAATTCTTATTCTTATTCTTGTTAAGAAAATAGAAAGTTAGTGACAATTCACTCTACATAAAAAGCCACTAAAATTGAAGTTAATTCTTATGAAAGTTAAACTAAAATTTCACAAAAAAATTGTTCTTTAAACCACGTCATTCTCATTTATATTATATGTAAGGTATTTATTGGGGTGGTTTTTTTTTTTTTAAAAAAATAAGCCAACAAATTCAAGTCTAATATCAAACCAATTTTTTTAGGTTGGTTGATCTAAAAATGTTTAAAACATATTAAAATTGACATTTTCGATTTAATTGAAGGTCTAAATATTATAAAAATTGAATGAATCGAACCTAACATATAATATTAAGATATATTAATTTTTTTAAATATATTATAATTATAATTTTAAATTTATTTAAAATTATAAAATTTGAACATAACCAATAAACACTCTCATTCAAAAACTCAAATATTAACTTTTAACGTGATCAATGGTTAGAAACAATAACCATTTTGTTCATATTTATTGATATCTATAAATCAATTTCTATATTTATAATATTTTTAAAACTAAAAGCGACAAAGTATGAATGTTTACAAGTTTTTTTATAAATTTCTAAATATCGTTTATGTGTCAAAAAGTAATTTAAATCATTGTAATGAATTAAATGATCATTTTATCTTTTGTGTGTTTATTATTATATTTTCTTATTAATTAATGTATGAACTTGGTCCAAAATCTCTAAATTAATATTATTCTATGAAAGAATCCACGATATGATACAAACCAGAGTAAGTAGGTATAGATTTCTTAATGACTCAATCTTAACTTACATAAACAGAATAGTAAACACTTAACTAGAAAATACAGTAGTATTAAAATAATATATAACTTTGAACAACATATATGAAATATATTCAACAAAAAACAAGTAAGAATATAAAAGTTTTTAATTAGAGTTTAAGTTTTTAATATATTGTAACATACACACCTTAAACTCAATTTATACTAACATAATAGTAGATCATACATAACAAGCAATATAAGGAGATACACATACATAGAGATCGTATCTATGTGGTAACATCTTTTTGTTACTTAATGCAACTACTCAATAGCAAATAATTCACTAATCATTACTACTTGAACTTCCTATTATGATCTCTATCAATTAAGACCTCTATTTGAACTTTCTATTACTGCTTTTGCAGTAACCTAGTTCTACACATGAACTCAGCTTTCATCTATAGCCTACACCATCCAATTTAGTGTGATTGGTAACTATAAATAAGTAACAATAAGTGTAACTACTCATAACCATGAGGGACACATAGTCTACCACAAATTTTATATTATGTAAGAAAGATAGTAATTAAACTACGTACGCACACAGTCTACGACTTGATCTTTTAGCTCAATAATTGACCCATACTCAAATGTATGTTTTCCAAAATAATTTAAAAAATAGATAATTCTTAGTGTGAGTTTCGGCAGAGTTTTGGTACTAAAATCATGGGCAAAGAGTTGAGAGAAATTAGGGTATTTATAGAGTATCTTTACCCGAAGTAGGAAGCTTTAACTGTTCCTCAAATTTCTTTTCATTCTTATGATTTTCATTAAAATTTTTAAGAAAATCATCATATCTTTTTTGAATCCCTTCACATATACTTATGAGATCATGTTATTTAGAGTCAATCAAGGACCATTTTACTCTAGAGTTTTCTTCAATGCACAAATCTCACATTCTTTTTCATCAAGGCTCTCCACAACCTTTTTCTTATCTTTTTCAGATTTAATATGCTTCAATAGTAAAGCATTGTAGGAATCGAGAAAGTCATCTTGGTCATCTTCATCTTCATTAGCAGTGACGTCTTAAACATCTGAAGCAATAGTTAGAGGTTTATTGATGTTACTTGAGGCAACAAAAGCAAGGAAATTAGAGTCATTCTCATCATCACTACTCGTACTATCCAAAATAGTAACCTCAATTTTCATCGTGTGCTTATTCATGTCCTTTTGTTTCTGAAGACAATTTACTACAATTTGACCAAGCTTCACACATTTCAAGCTATTAATCTTATTCATGTGGCCTTTATTGGGTATCTCATATGCATTATCTAATTCTTCATTAGCTTTTTAGTATTTTAAGGCTTTAGAACTTGAAGTACCTCTTTAAGTACTCCCAAAAGAGGAATTTATTTATTATAAAGAATTTGATGAATCTCTAGACAAGGAAAGCTATTTCCTCCTCATTGAGATTAAAGTCATCACTACAACCAACTATAGCATAAATATCTTTGTTCAAATAACTTCCCTTGGTTCTCTTGAGAGCAAAGCTCTTTCCCTTCTCGGAAGCAATTTTTTCTTGTCTTGTTAATATGTGATGCAATTGGAAGACTTGTAGGTTACCAACTAACTCATTTATTATGACCTTACTAGGTTTGTACATTGACTCTAGTATTGTAACTTTAACATTAAATCTATATGGTAGACGGGAAATGATATTTTTGATCTATTTTTCTTTGGTAATGGGTATACCCAGGTTTTGTGAACAATTTACAATGTTTGAGAACCATGCATAAAATTTATCAAAAGTCTCATCTTCTTGCATAATGCACAACTCAAAGTATCTATTTAACTTTAGCATTCTATACCTCTTAACAACATATGTACCTTTATGAGTTGTCTCAAGAATATCTCAAGTTTTTTTACGTTGTCTCTAAATACTTCTAACCTCATCAGGCGTCACAACCATGACGATATCATATTGACCCTTATTGTTCCATTCAGACTCCTTAGATTCTTCCTTAGTCTATTGAACCATTGGTTTTGGAATCATAGTATTATCTGGTAGGGTTTTGGTTGGATACGTCCTGCCATTCTCAATAAGGAACTACACACGGTCTTCTTGGGACCATAAGAAGACTCTCATTTATGATTTTCAATAGGCATAATTTAACCTAATGAATAGTAGAGGTTTGCATACATTACCTTCTTCTCCCTAATCCATTGGAAAGTAAGTGCGTGTGAGAAAAAGCAAGTTAATAAAATCAAAACTAGAGTGATTAATCCCAAAAAGGATGCACCGACTTTGATACCAATTAAAAGAGTTTGTAACTTAATACATAACTAGAATAAAGAAATACAGACTCCTTAAAGATTTGGCCTTAATTTGCACGAATAGAATAGTAAACACTTAACCAGATAAAACAACAAAAGTACAAATAATATAATATCAGAAAAGTACAAATAATAAAATATTATAAAAGCATATAACTTTGAACAACAATTATTAAATATATTTAACATAAAGCAAGTATGAATATAAAAGCTTTATAATCAGAATTTAAAATTTTAGTATTTCGTAACATATACACCTTAAACTCAGATTATATTAGCATAATAGTAGATTATACAAAACAAGCGTTATAAGAGTTAAACCCACGTAGAGACTGTATCTATGTTCTTTAAGGCAATCATTTAGTATCAAACAATTCACTAATCAATAAAATAGTTACAATCCTAAAGAATAAAACCATTATTACCTCTATTAGTTGGAACCTCTATTCGAACTGTCCATTATTGCTTTTGCTTGTTGCTTCTATAATGACTTAGTTCTACACACGAACCTCGCTATCCTCCATGACTAATACCACCCAATATGGTGTGATTGGTAACCACTGATCTGTAACAAAAAGTGTAACTACTCATAACCTTGAAGAGTATACAGTCCACTGCAAATGTCAAATCATTTACGAAAGATGCACAATCAAATCAAGCATGCATACAATCTACAATTTGATCACTAAGCTTAATAATTGACCCACAGTCAAATGTATGCTTTCTAAAATTATTTAAGAAATAGGTATAATTCTCAGTGTAAATTTCGGTAGAGTTTTGGTACTAAAATCATATGTGTAAACATACTAGTGTACAAAGTGTACCTAACTATGTACGTATATGTATTACTGATCTATAGTAACTAATCATAATATAATAGAAAGAAATGCATTTCTTTATTATCTATTTATGATTTAAAGAGAATTTTTAGTTCCATGATTGCATAATCAATTATTCATGATTGATCAGATTATTGATTATGAAAATATCCAAATATCCAATTCATCCTTTATATAACCTACGAAAAGTAGAATAATTTTTCGGGAAAAATCAAAAAAATAATCTCTCTTATTCTGTAAAGAATTCTTCTAATAATTCGAAACCTATTTTTTTTAAAAGATCTTACACAGAGGAAGACAGATGCACTAAGTAAAATAAAGAGACAAAGTGTTTTGTATACGAAAAGTCAACACATAAATACAAAGTACAACAGGACATACATTTTCTTACATTACTATATAGCTTATATTTTCCGGATTGATAATATGAGAATTTATTTGGATTTAGAGCTCAATCTGAGGTTCGATAAGTTGTTAAGCAGACTCTTGTTTCTTTAATTTTTCTATAAGAAGTTTTTAATGATTAATCATAAAACAACTATAATTCTATATTTGCTTAATACCTACTAGAATCATCTTATTTATTCTTAGTGATAAGAGATTAAGTAAATATAATATGTGATGGAAATAACTTTTAAGTTAAATTGTATAATATGTTTTTCTATTTGAATGAGATAAAACTTTTATATCATATTATGATTATAGATCAAAACTGCTAAGCCAACTTCTTTCAAACAAACTTAATAGGTTGGCTTGAAGGATAGTTTTTTGAGGTTATAAGTAGGTTAAAGTTTTGGATTTTCTAAAACTACCAAGATAGGTTGGCTTGTAAAATAACTCACAAACCAACCTAATTAACTTACTTCCACTATGATATATATTATGCTTTGTCTTTTAAATTTATTTGAGTAAATATCAATTATTAAATTTATCTTAAAAATAAAAGTATTTATATTGATAACTACTATTATTTATGATATAGATGATCCAAGTAAAGCATAATCATGACAATATAATTATTGAATTAAAAAATGAAATAAAATAGTCCTAATTAAGTGATATACTATTTTTTTTCCTAATATTTTCTTTTATTTGTTGTTGTTTTCATACTAAAAGAAAAAAAATGAAAAAAAATCAAATGGTGTTGGAAAAAATTCTTAATTTTTTTTTCTTTTTTGATTTTTGACGTCTACTCTTTAAGCTAAGTCATATTCAAATGCAAAAGTACCTTATTGTATGACATCTAGGCTTCACTTCAATGCATGACTTTAAATTTTTATCCTTATTAATTTGGTGATGCATTAAAGTTCACCAAATATTAAGAATATCAAAAATATATATTAAATCGGAGTTTCATAGATATTTATTTCATATGATCTATTTTTGATCGAATCAAAATATATCACTTTTAGATTATATCGGATTGTGATCCACATGCAAGATCAACAAATTGGATCAAATAAGGATGGATTAAAATATATCGATCTATGGATTAGAGCTAGAATAACACATTATTAACATAATTTCTTAATTTTTATAATTATTTATTTGAAAAAAATTTACACTATGAATAATCATTTTTAAAATTTCTCTCTTATATTTGTATAAATCTATCTTTCCTTCTCTTATAAATTTCATAAATCTATCTATTATTGTTTAAAAATTTTTAAACCAAAATTTAAATTAATTTTATGATATTTATAACTAATTATTTCTTCTTATATTTATTATAAATGATATTTTAAAAAAGAAAAAAAGTTTCTAAAAAAACTAAGAATGTTAATATATAATGTTCTCTTATTATTATTGTTATTTTTATTTATCAATCTAAAATAACAATACACCACATCAAATTATATTTAGTTTAAAAAAAATACAAAAAATTTGAAAAATTCAGATCGGATCATAGATATCCATTGATCTATGGATCACTACATGATCTGATCCATCTAATCCATGAATTAAAATAAATCAGATCATATTGAATCTTTTGAACAACGGATAGAATCATATTATCATCAAATTAGTTCTGATTAATCCATTATTATGTCTACCAAATACGCATCTAGAGTACAAAGATTCCTTATGATATATGTGAGTACATTCACAAAAAATACCTCAAAAATATCTTTCATTTTAAAGACTATTTAAGATAATTAATTTTTTAAATTTATAGTGCTTAGAACATTAATTTTATTTATAAATAAATAATTGTGAGAGATAGTTGATTTAGATAACAGTTTCTCGTATTTGTTCTCTCTTGATTCATTATCAAATAACCTAAATAAATGATCTATTTATAGTACCCATTAAAATTGTGTTATAACATATTGATAAGTTATGATTTTTTTTTAAATTATCTCTCTTAAAATATACTTAATTTTTAAAAAATAAATAGAGTAATATCATATACTAAAGCCACATCTTTCAACCAAATAATTAATTTTTAAATTTTCAAATCTTTCATGTATATTTTATTAAAAAAATGTACTTTTAACTTTTTATCTAAATAATATAATATTTTCTTTTTCAAAATGTTCTAACAAAGGGTGGATCGAAACTTTCAACTTCCACCTATGCGAAAGAGTAATAAGAATAATATAAAAAACGTATTTACAAAACTGGGATTGTCAAAGTACGTAGAAAATAATGACAAAGACGCAAGTGTATGTTGTGGCAGTGGTGACTTGTTGGAAAGCAAAACCACTGAAACACATGATTTTGAATATGACGCATATGCAAATGACATCACCTAACACTTACTAAATTAGTGTTTGAACGATTTTTATTGTAGTATTTTCAAAATAACTTTTTTGTATTATTATTATTATTATTATAATAATAATTATATATAAATTATTTTATCATATTATCGTAATTAATTATATTTTAATTATACTTAACAAAATTATCATTAATAATTATATTTGTAAGATATTATGAGTCTTAATTTAATAAAATCAAAGAAATATCGAGTTTTGGATAGTTACATTGTACTTATAATCTCTATAATATTATATTTAAAATAGTTACATTGTATGTGTAATCTCTATAATATAACACTTAAAATTTCATTTATATCTTTATGAAAATATTTTACAACCCAAATTATTTAAGTTGCTCACATTATTATTGTTAAAATATAACCTAATATATAACTAACAATGAAAATGTCAATGTCATCATCGACGATATCACGACAATATCTCTATTTTTAATATCACGATATTTAAATATGATATACATATCTTTTGATCAAATTATTACAAAATTATATAGAATGTCGTTAAAATGTCACTTACATATCATTGTCGTTAAATATTATAGATATTATCACTGAAATGTCGTTAAAATATCCAACAAAATATCAAAAATATTAATTTTTGATTTATTTTTGTCTTTTTTTCTTCTTTCTAAGCAATTATTTCAATTTATTTTTTTATTTTTGCATAAGAGAATATATTTTCTTTTTTTGTTTACATCATGTTTGCTATACATATGAAATGAGTAGGTGAAAGTATCGATTATTATAGTTGGTTGAAAATTAGATTTTCCAAATCCATATAAAGTATTTGGCATAGAGAAAATCATGTCACCAATCATGAAACAATATATAATGGTTTAGATATAGGTGGAACAAATACTAATGGATAAATCAATGAAATTTATTATCATACTATAAATATTTATATATTTATAATAATTCATATAATTAATTATTTTAAACATTTTAACTACTTATTCTACAATATTTAACAAAAAAATATATTTTATTATACAATAATTTAATTAATTAGTCAAATTATTGATTAATATAAATATTTAAAAATACATGTATTAAATCAAAAATTAGTTTAAAACATGAGTAATTGATTTTTTTTTATGTTTTATAAAAATATTCATACTTTTGATAGAGTTTCCATAATTTTCATGATTTGTTTCAAAGATTTCATTAACAATGATAATATTTTTGACATTTTCGTAAAGTAAATATCTTAACATCATCACAAATATTGACATTTCAAACCTTATATATAGCTGAAAATATATGCTAGGATATAGGCTAAACTATATGTTAAAATATAGGCTAAAATATAAACTAAAGTTTAGTATAATATTACACTCGAATAATCTATATAATAGGGGTGATAAAATAATTCGATCAATTCGTTTAAGTTGATAAATTCTATCCGATTCAGATTCAGATTGGATTAGATTGTTAAATTTTATAATTGGATTGGTTTTGGATTGAAAATTATACAATTCGTTTAGATTTGGATCAGATTCGTATGGACAAATGTTATGATCTACATTTTTCGATTTGAATAGAATTACTATTAAATTATAAATAAATGCATATTTTATTTTATAATATGTTATATTTAAATTTTATGTATACCATAATTATATTAGATTATTATTTTAACTTAAAAATAAATATAAATATTTATACAAATATACTTTTTATTCTTTTTTTTATTTATGACAATAAATAATAATGTTTATTACAAAAATATCAATTTAAAATTTAAATTTGTGTATATCGTGTTTTATATATATGATAATAATTTATAAATAAATATCAATATGATATTCTTCGATCCAAAAAAATTCGATCTATTCGGATTCAGATTGAAAATCTTTGAATTCTTTTAGATCGGACCAAATTCAGATTGATAAAAAACAAGCATGTTTGATTTCCTGCTCATTCCTACTCTATAATATCACACTTAGATTTTCATTCATACATTAATGAGCATATTGCACAACACAAATTATTTGAGTTGCTCACATTATTGTTGCTAAAATATAACTTAATATGTAGGCTAAGATATAGTCTAAAATAATGGTTAAAATAGGTTAAAATATAAGCTAAAATATAGTATAATATATAGTCTAGAATATAGCCTAAAATCTTATATTTTTGTATGTATATTGAGAGTCATCTTGTGCATAGGAATCACCCAAATTGGAAAACTTGTATTTCAATGAAGATTATATCTCATTGAATAAGTTTTGCAACACATTTTGATTCACCTCAATCGAATACCATATGAGAAATATATGACTATAATAGAGACAATTTTTCAATGAATACTACTAATCTTATTTGGAGTATGATTGTCTTTCTACAATGACTTATAATTAGGTTTTTAATTTATTTTATAAATACAACCCATTGATCATTGTTATAATAAACTACACTACTTGGTTGATGGGGAAAACCGACGCTAGCCATGTAATATTACCGTTCGACTCATTTCTTCTCTGTAGAAACCCAAAAATCTTCATTTCTCTTTTTCATTTCTCCCAAAACTGAGCTCACACTCACCCTTTTTTCTCAATTTTCGGCCACCTCTGACCACCATTTGTAACGTCGTTTTGTGGGTTATATTCCTCTTCTTATTATCTTTCAGATCTACTCTTTTTTTGAGAGAAATACTCAAATTTTTTATACCAATTTTTTTCACTTATCCTCACTTACAAAACACTATTTTCTTCATTTCCTTCATATAGTCACTTCATAACATTCTTGTAAGTATTTCTATTAATTTTGCACCTTATTATTCAATTTGTTTTATTTTTTGTATAAATATTTGATTTATGTATGTTTTTTATTTTGCTTGTTATATTATGTTTGGCTTATTTTCTGTGAAAATAATTAATATCTGAAATGTCATGGGTTTGAGGGATTATATATATTTATCGTGCGTTGATAAATTTATTTATATATAAATAATTATATTTTATTAAGTAAAAGTAATACATTTGTAAAATGATTAAAATGATAATTGTTTTGTATTATGTATGTTTTGATATATATTCTAATAATTAGGAAATTTATATATAATAATACTTGAAATATATTCATTGGATACATAATTAATTAATATGTTTAATTAATATCATTAATAGAAAATGGATAAATCTTGGATGTCAAAGTGTAGAATTGAGCAAGACTATATTTCTGGAGTTGAAAGTTTCATGGAATTTGCTTGTAGAAATAGTAATACTGGAACTAGTATGATTCGATGCCCATGTGGATACATAATTAATTAATATGTTTAATTAATATCATTAATAGAAAATGGATAAATCTTGGATGTCAAAGTGTAGAATTGAGCAAGACTATATTTCTGGAGTTGAAAGTTTCATGGAATTTGCTTGTAGAAATAGTAATACTGGAACTAGTATGATTCGATGCCCATGTGTTAAATGTAAAAATGAGCGATTTCATGAATTTGACGAGGTTAAGTATCACCTTATCCGTAATGATATTCTTTTGAGCTATAAATGTTGGTATTATAATGGATAAAATATTTTTAATACTCAAGGGGAAAAGATAAATAAGAATGTGAGTGGATTACATACATCTTATCATAATGTACAGACAAAAAATATGGTTCATGGTGTTGAAGATGAATTACGCGAGGATGATCCCGAAACCTTTAAAAAACTTATAAAAGATGCCGAAAAACTGTTGTATCCAAAATGAAAAAAAATACACTAAAATGTCAGGATTGGTTCATGTGTACAATGTGAAGGCAAAACATGGTTTTTCTGACAAGGGATTCACAGAATTACTAAATCTACTAGTCAATATGTTTCCTGAGGGTATTGAATTTCCATCTTCAATGTATGAAGTGAGGAAATATCTTAGTCGATTTGGCATGGAATATCATAAGATTCACGCTTGTCTAAATGATTGCATTCTTTATAGAAAAGAATATGAGACATTAGATGATTGTCCAATGTGTAAAGAATCGAGATGGAAGCATGGTACAAATGAGACAAATGAGACAACACATAAGAAAGACGTGCCTGCAAAGGTTCTTTGGTACTTTCCTCCGATTCCTTGCTATCAAAGGTTGTTCAATAGTAAAGATACATCAAAGATGTTGACTTGGCATTCAATTAATCGATCTGATGATGGGGTGCTACGTCATCCTTGTGATTCTCCAAATTGGAAAGTTGTAGATAATTTATCTCCTCAATTTTCATTTGATTCGTACAATTTTTGTCTTGCTATTGTTGTTGATGGAATTAATCCACATAGTTCCCTCAGTAGTAGATATAACTATTGGCCAGTAATTATGATAGCATACAACCTTCCTCCCTGGTTGTGTATGAAAAGAAAATTCATGATGTTAACATTATTGATCTCAAGATTGAAACAACCCTGTGTTGATATTGATGTATATTTATAGCCTCTGATAGATGATTTAAAGACGTTGTGGAATGATAGTGTAAGTGTTTACGATGCATATAAATAAGAACACTTTAACTTGAAGAGGGCCCTTTTATGGACAATTAATGATTTTCCTGCCTATGGAAACTTATCAGGACATGCAACAAAAGGTTACAAGGGATGCCCTATATGTAGTGATGGAACTTTTGCAACTTATCTTGTTCATGGATGAAAGATGTCTTATAGAAGACATAGAAGATTTTTTCCATCTGGACACAATTTTAGATATCAAAAGAAACCGTTCGATGGTGAAGAAGATCATGATCATGAAACTCGACCTTTGCGAGGGGTTGAGATATTATGGCAATTGAATGGTATGACATTCAAACGATATGGAAAGATGAAAAAAAAAACTCACTAAGGTAGGGAAACGAAAGAGGTCAACTAATGAAATGGGTGAAAATGAAAATGAGTTTGAACCGACTTACCATGGTTGTTGAAAAAAAAAATCAATATTTTAGGAATTACCTTATTGGAAAGACCTACACATTCATCACATCTTAGATGCCATGCATATTGAGAAAAATGTATGTGAAAGCTTGATTGGTACTTTACCTAATATACCTAGAAAAACAAAGGATGGAATTAAAGCAAGATTGGATTTAAAGAAACTAGGCATATGACCTGAATTGGAACCAAGGGTGGAAAATGATAAGAATGGAATATACTTACCACCAACATCATATACAATGTCAACAAAAGAGAAGGATGTATTTTGTAAATGTTTGGAGGGTGTGAAAGTTCCTGATGGTTACTCATCCAACTTAAGAAATTTTGTGTCTATCACGAATAAGAAACTATATGGATTGAAATCACATGACTGTCATATCTTAATGCAACAATTATTACCAGTTGCTATTAGATCAATTCTTCCAAAACATGTTTGATTATCAATAATTTAGCTTTGTTCATTATTCAATACAATATGCAAGAAATCTATATCAATTGACGAGTTAAATTCTTTACAGAAAGATGTTGTAGAGACTTTGTGTTTAATTGAAAAATATTTTCCTTTTTCTTTCTTCGATATAATGATTCACTTGTGTGTTCATTTAGTTTGAGAGGTTCAATTGTGTGGTCCTACTTACTTAAGGTGGACGTATCCTTTTGAGAGATATATGCAAGTCCTTAAAGGATATGTAAATAATAGAAATCGACCTGAAGGATGCATGGTGGAACGCTACATTGTTGAAGAGACCATTGAGTTTTGTTCTAAATACTTTAGTGGTTGCACTGAAATTGGGAATCCTACGCATAAGTTGTTCTTAGAACGTCACATGATCCAAATAGGGAACCTTATGCTTGGTGGAAGTAAGAAATTGTTTATTGATCACACTCGATGGGAAAAAACACACCGAATCATTTTGATAAATAATAATGAGGCACAACCGTACATAGAGTAAGTGATGTTCATTGTTTCATGATTGCAAAAATCATTTTTTATTTAACTATTAATGATGATATATAACTTCATATATATTTAATAACATTACATGATGCATTTAAACTTATTGAAGATCGATCATCGTTATAAAAAAAGGAGGAGAAAAATGGTTGTATGATGAACATAAGCGAGAGCTTATTAATTGGTTTCGCAACCATGTAAGTGTCACAAACAAAAATTCATGCATGTATCTTCCTAGATCTATTCAATGTTTTAAAACTGTTCTCTAAACACATTTCATATTTTTGTAAATATAGATTCGAGATGAACTCAAGAAACCCAATCATAAAATATCAGAAAGTTTACAATGGCTTGCACATGGGCCAAAATTCAATGTCAGATCATTTTATAGTTTCACAATAAATGGATCAAGGTTTACGACTCAAGGTAGGGACAAAGTCTGAGCAAATCAAAATAGTGGTGTGAAGATGGTTTCACAAACTATGCAATTTGCTAGCTCAAAATATGTAAATCCTGTACTCTCTGATAGAACATATTATGATATAATACAAGAGATTTGGGAATTGGATTATGAGGTCTTCCATGAAACAGTTTTCTTGTGTGATTGGGTCGAAGATGTTATCAATGTTGGATATAAAATAAATGATTTTGGATTTACTCTTGTAAATTTATCCAAGATAAGTCACACTGATGATCCTTTCATGTTAGCACTTCATGCAAAACAAGTATTTTACGTGAGCGATCAAATTGATCCAAGATGGTATGTTATGTTAATGCCTCCACAAAAAGAGTTTTACCATTGTGATGCTGTAGAAGATTATGACTCTATGCTTGATACATTTACCAATATTAGTACTTTCTCAAATAAATTTCCTAATGTATGCGATGATCTAATTGATGATGATGATTTTTCGTCATGGGCTCGAAGTGATTATGAATGAATATATGTATACGATCAATAACCTAATTAAACATAACGTATGTTCTATATTGTTGTAATAACTCTTATTTATATGTATGTTCCTAAAATTGTTAATTAATTTATATTTGTTCATTTTTTGTAGATATTTCATGGATCTTCAGATAACAGAGCTTGTAGATCCAAATGATCCATTGGGGTATTTAAAAAGAAGAGGTTGTGCGAATATACCTGATGCTCCACTTAACCCAGATGATAGAATACCTGTTCTATTTGATAATACTGGTAATCCAATAGGGGAAAATGGCCAACAATTGAAATCCTCTATTGGTCGACTTGCGAAGTCTAGTATACCAATCAATATAAATGATTGGTCTCGGGTTGATGATGCAAAAACATTCAAAATATGGATAACCATTTGTGTAAGTCTCTTATATTTTATAATCAATATATATATTATATCTTTTTTGTATTATATCTAATCTTTTGTACTATGTTTTTATAGAATCGTTACAAAGTCGATGACAGTTGGAAACTTAAGTGTTATAAGATTACAAATAAGGCATGGAAGGAATACAAGACTTCCAGATTGGCACGAAATTATGTGTTTCCATATTTGGAACCACTTGATGAGGTAAAGCTTTACAAAATCTTTGAAGAACACCCCTAGATTACATCTCAAGTTTGGAAAGACTTTGTGGATTATAGACATTCAAATGAATTTCAAATTATTAGGGAAGAACATCAGAATATACAAATGCATAACATTCTTCCTAACCGTACTAGAAGGTCTTCAAATCCCAAAGTTAGATATAGAATAGTATTATTAATTTGTCTTAATTTATAAATATTTTTATATTTAGTTTCCTCAATTTAATTTAATGTCATTGTTAATAAAGTTTTCATAATTTATGTAGGAAGTTGATTTGGGTATACCTATTACCCGAACTGAATTGTACATAGAAACAAAGACTCCTAAAATGAAGAATTTAAGATCGATTACTAAGTGAGGAGAAGAACAACTAAATAAGTTGGTTAGTAATTTTGGTTGATAAAAAGTCTTAATGATTTTCAATAATTGATGTAATAATGAATGATATGTTTGTGTGCTTTATTATTTGTAGAGAGTTGTTCAAGAAAAAATATCTAGGGGTCAAATAATCGAAGAGCTTGGGAGAGATGCTTTATATCATGCATTCAGACGCGAGCATCCTGGTCGTGTTAAGGGAGGTAGCCAATATGATGGTTATATGGAGTATTTTAACATTTCAAAACAAAAGCCTCAGACGGTAAGTATGGAGAAGTACACTAAAATTGAAGAAGAACTCAACTCCTTTAAGGCCTCAGTGTTAAGTGAGATTACCACTCTAAAAGAATATCAATCACAACACATGTCAACCATGACATCATTCTACAACCAGGGCATGCCATATTAGCCAAGCATGCAACTATCCATGCCAGGCATGCCACCATCCATGCCAGGCATGCCACAATCCATGCCAGGCATGCCACCATCCATGATAGGCAGACCACCATCCATGCCAGGCATGCCACCCACGCAATCTCATTGCACTCAAACTACATCCAGTGTGGGATATAGTCATCATATTGGTCCTCACTATATGCCAGGAATGCATATGCAATCAAGTAGTGGTTCATTTTCTCCAATGAAATCTGCACATTCTTACCATCAATCAAACCACAATGAACGTTTTGGTGAGAATGTACATCCAATAGCTACCTCACATGGGAGTCCTCCTCTATTTGATGAATCATATGTGGTAAGATTTTAATTTCTGGTGTATATAATCTATTATTTTTAAATTCTTATTATATGTTTTATTTTTTATATATAACACTTAAATTTTTACAGAATATGAAATGTTTGTTGAAACATCCTTCATCAACGGACTTTGTTGCTATTAGAACGGTACAACAATTGAACGATGATCGGATGATTCATAATCAATATTTGCCTAATCATTGGCGAATAGTAATTGATAAATCATTGTTTCATGATTGTCCACTACCTATGCCTTCTAATGCTACCACAGTCCAAGAGGCGGTTGAACAGTATGTGGCTTGGCCGTCGATTCAAGTTGTTCTAAATTTTAACGTGATACTATTTTTTAACTTAAAAGATAACACTTGTTTACTACTATTATTTTATTATATCTTATATTGTTACTAAAATACATATATAATACTTGTTTTAGTCTATTATACCTGAACTCTTAAATGCGGAACATTTAAGAGATACGAAGCAAGTATCTCGTGCTAAATCTATGTCTAGTGGCCAATCATTGCGCACCAAGTCATTCAAGAAGAAGCCTTGGAAAAAGTATAGTTATGATTATGCTTTAAACTTCAGTAGAAATCTTGGCACTTTGATGACTATTGTTGGGAGGGCATCTAGCATAAATGATGGATGGACTGTGCCACTTCCTATGGAAATTTATGGTGTAGACCTCGGACAAACTTTTATATCGATCGAGTGCATATTGCAACTATTTGAATATCAAATGATTGATTTAAGTATAATTCAAGTGTGCACAAGGTGAGTCCTTAATCTATTTATTTTTCTTTCATTTATGTAGAACATATATAATTATATTTATATTATCTAATTATTTATATATATATCTTTTATATAGGGCATGCTATTATCGACTTTAACATAATCACTCATCACATTTAGCAATGTTCTATGATTTTTCCTATGTCAATCAATATCAAGAGAAGGATGTTAGCATCAAAGCTAAACAATTATGTGATAGGACATTAACGCTTAACAGAAATCAAAAGTTGATAATCTCTTGGCCATTAAGGTTTGAACAAGGCCAAGATCATTGGATGTTAGTAATCATTGATCTGTTCAATAATCATGCTTGGTACTGTGACTTAGCTTCCATAGAACTGAGTAAAGATACAAAAGCAATTGTTGAAATGTAAGAGTTATAGCTACATATTAGTTTTTTCTATTATTTTTTGTAATATTTAATAAAAATTAACCGTTTTAAACCTTGATAGGGCATGAAAGTTGTGGAACAAGTTTAGGGACATTGTCCTTAAAATATCTCATAAGCATATATGGACAAAAGTTAAGGTATGTACAAGCGAATATTAATAATTTTATTAATTTTACAATTGATTAATAAAGATGTTCGAATATGAAAAATCATGTACACTTATTTTTTGTAGGTTCCACAACAAAATAATGGAGTCATGTGTGGTTATTATGTCATGAAGTTTATGAGCGAAATCTTCACAAATATCAAAATTCCAATTGATGATGTGGTAATATCTTTTACCCATATACGTAAAAGTTTTTAACATATTTGAGTTATTTTTTGTAAATAAATGAAATTACATTCTTATTTTAATTTTAAATACATGTTCTTTGGTTGGAACAAGACAGGCTACGACTAATAAATTTTTGATGATTTACAAGAGGAATGGGAAGAATATATGGTTCCAATTATATCATCACTAGAAGAATCAGGAGAAGATTCTGATGATCTTGAATAGTATATGACAACATAACGGCAATTTTTTTAATGATTTAATTTCTCTATTCCTGTGTCTGAAGTCCCTTGTTTGATGGATGATTATATGCTCATGTATTTAGGAGAATGTATTGTTTTATGGATCTATTTTTGGCCCAAACTACATCTTATCTCTCTTGCCTACTTTCCTTATGACAACAATTAGCACTTTATTAATCATTTGTCTATAAATATGAAGTTATCTGAAATCTTTGCTCATATTTTTAATGCTACAATGAGTTCTAAATATGAAATCAGGTGTAACTCTGATTTGTTTCTTGATTTGTATGAGTTTTGGTGCCCATTAACATGTTCCATACGTTTAAGGGCACCAAAACTCACTTCTAAGCAAGTAAATCAGGTTTGATTTCATATTTAGCACTTATTATAGCATTAAAAATACTAGCAGAGATTCCAGATAATTTCATAATTATAGACAAATGATTAATAAAGTGCTAATATGAGTTCATCGAAGGGTTATATCACTCGGATATCACTGTGGTAATCTTTTTTTTATGGTAATATTTATAATGATTTAATTTCTCCTTTCGTATGTCTCTGAAGTTTAAACTACTTGTTTGATGAATGTTTATGTGCTCATGTATGTAGGGAAATGAATTGTTATATGGATCAGCTGTTTTTGTCTAATTTTCTTGTCATAATGCTGGTGATTCTAAGCCAACTAAGCTTGCTCGCATAATCCAATTACACTTTGATGATATTATTTTATTTATAGTTTAAGTTAACTATATGTATTGTATATACATTATTTGTTTTTGTAATAAATTTAATTATCAAGTAATTAATTATATTTAAATTTTTAATTATTTGTATTATTATTTATATTTTAGTTTTTTATGCTATATATATTGAATATTTAATACGAAAAATGAGAATAAAAATAAAAAAAATCATAAAATGTACGTGTAAAGTCGATTCACACGATGAACCGACTTTACATTTTAAGTTACTCAATTTAAAATCGATTTTTAACCGAATTTAATGCCCATTTTTGTAGTAGTGTATATGGATGAAAGTAGCACACCTTTAGCATCAAATACCAAATTTGAAAGGCATTCTAACCTTACTCTTATTTCTATTAATAATGCAAAAAAAAAACCCCACTATACTTATAGTTGCTACAACTTTAAAAATTATACATGTGTATCATCACTGATGTAGAAAAGGTCACATATGACCAAAATATAGGTTTTTGATGAATGCGTCTCAATTTGATAATTATTTACATGTTTCAAATAGAAAGACTCATAATTATCATCAATCTATATATGTTCCACCACCTTTTAATATGAATGAGAATTACAATAGCTTATCTTAAAATCCTATTTGGAGGCATGAAGTTTCATTCTAAAAAAAAAGTAAGACTTAGGGCATCTAGACATAAGACTTATTATCATCATTCTACCATGCATGTTGAATCTTTATTTAAGATGAATATGAACAATAAAGCAAGTCTAAGAACATATCTATGAAACTTAAGCTAATTAAATCTTTACCTAAACACATAGAGAAATCAAAATTCTAGAAAATTTGGGCTAGAAAGAATTATATTTTTCTTAGTACTAGCTTTTTATTTAATTCAACTTTGAGTGCTTAAATTATCCTAAGTGAGCATTTTTGTATGCTTACATTTATTTTATTGTTAGGAGTTTATTCTTTTATGTTAAGGATTTAAACAAAAAATGTGGAATGTTTTTCAACCATCAAGGTATTTAGCTAAGAGACATCTACATAAACACAACCTTGTCTTTAATGGCTTGACTCACTGTGATTATCTAGTATATAAATGATTTTACATTTTCACATTGGTCACACATTTACAATTCTACATGTAATGATCAACGTTGACATGAACTTATTCACACACTTATTGAATATAAATATATGTTATGCTTGAAGTTTATGAATTATCTTGAAAGATACAAAGACTTGAGTTAACCTTGATTGCAAAATTATGTTGAGTATGATTTCTTGCATTTTGAAAATTTTATTGTAAGACACCTAATTTTGAGAAGACTACCTACTATGATGAGCAAAGCTACATCATTGAATGGAGAAAGCTACCTCATAACTAGTGTAAAAGTCATCATATTAGGTATATGGCTTGTGCATGTAGAAAAATAAAAAAATATAACTCTTATTTTTAACTAATGTGTGCTATTTTATCATAAAATTAAAAAATTTATTCGTTTAGAAAGATATTAAAAAAATTGTTATTAAATAACTTATTTTTAACAACATGAGTGTCCAAAGGTATTGTTTGATATTTTTTCAATAATCAATGCATATGTGAAAAAAGAAAAAAACCATAGGTGTTGTAGATAATTTCTTAACTTATGTAGACATTACTCACAGAGATGGGATGCCCGATACTAGGGATGGAATAGGTTAGTTAGATTATTTTTTGAGTCATTTTATAAGCTAATTTTATCTTGATGGTTTTGAAAATCCCAAAACCTTAACCAACTTATGACTTCCAAAAAAACAACCTTCAAGACAACCTACAAGGTTGGTTTGTGGGAGGTTGAATTGATGGTTTTGAACTCATAATCATAATATGATATAAAATCTACATTTGATTGAAACAAAAAAAACATGTTATATAATTTAACTTAAAGTTATTATCATAACATATTCTATTTACTTAATCTTTTATCATTAAGAAGATATATGATGGTTCTATTAGGTATTATACAAATATAGATTTGTGGTTGTTTTTAAAATTAATCATTAAAAACTTTCTATATAATAGTTATAGAAAAATTAAATAAATTAGAGTGTGTTTGATAGCTTTCCGAACATCATATGTAACTGTAGATCCATGTCAAATCTCATATTCCCAATCATGAACATGTAATCTATATAATAATGTACGAAAAATTTTTAATTTGAAGATTTTGGACCAATTTGAGAGTGACTTGAGTGAAGTGTGAAAATTAGTGATAAGCGTGACTATGAGTATTCTTAGTGATTAGGTTTAAATTTTATGATTTAAAATGAATTATAAATTAGTATATATATATAAAGTAATAATTAAAAATTTATTTTAAAAATACAATATATATATTAATATTATAAGTTCGATTCAACTCATTTGATTTTTATAATTTTGAACCTCTAATCGAACATATAAAATTGGTTTTGATATTTTTTTTCATCTATTTAGGTCAACCAATCTTCAAATATATATATGTTAGGCTTGAACTCGGACTTAATTTACTTTGTTGGTTTTTGAAAAAAAAAATGCCTACCCCGACACAGCATGGAAATATTTAACTAACTATTGACTTGAGATTCATCCAAAAAAAAAAAAACCTATTTGCTTGAGATGATATTTTTGCATTTTTTTTCCCGAGAAAAGTCTATTGAAATATTAGGTTCATTTAATCTCATTTATATACAATTTAAATTTAAATGGTTCTTTTATAGTATTACTAATAAAATAGGTTGGGACTTGACATATATGATGTGATGAAATGTACGACTACTATATTCCGGTTTCAATTTTATAATTACGAATGAGACAGGAAAAAACATTAATAATCAAATCCTATGTAATAGGACAACCCAATGTCTCAAATGGATTGAGCTATATGAGATGTATTGTCTTAATCCCAATTTATTCTTTCATCCAAAATATATGGAATGAATTATTGTATTTTAAACCTCTAGGCAAGGACGGACCAAGAGAGGGACCGTGGGGCACACGCTCAGTGTATTTATTAAAAGAAAATAGTAGGTCTATTATATTTTTTCTTCTAAGTTTATGAACTATGAACTACACAAAAAGAAAGATTTGTACAAGTTTAAAGTCCGTGTACTTACCTATATATGCTTAAAGTTGATCTCTACTTTTATCAGGTTCATTACATATCTACCGACTCAGTTCTAAAAAATATGATCAAACAATCAGAAAGAATGACATCGTGGTTGTCAAATTTATTCGACTGCCTTACTCAATTCATTGAAAGAGATTTAATTAAAATAGTAAAAATAATTAGAAAAAAAATATCTTATAACTATATTATTATGAGATTATTTATAAAGTTTGAACCAATAAATATAAACTCTATCTCTTATTTAAATTCTATAATATATAATATTATATAACTATTTTATAGAGAATATATGCTTGTTATATGCTTTCTATTCAAATTTAAGCCAATATATTTATTTTACATGTCATGTCTTATAAAAATGAGTACGTAAAATAAAATTGATACATATTTTAAAAAAATTTAAATCAATTTTTAATAAAATTTCTATTAAATTCTAAGTATCCCTATTTAAACAAAAATTTATCAAAAACTATTTAAATTTCATAAACAAAAATACATAATAAGAAAGATAAATCATTTTTTACATAATGTCTTAGAGATGTCTTCAATAATATAGGATACAAAATGAAAGAAACAATATAAAAGTAAAACATGTATTATACTTCTTTTTTAACATTTAATATAAGAGTAAAACATGTATTTTACTTTTTTTTAACATTTAATATAAAAGTAAAACATGTATTCTACTTCTTTTTTAACATTGAAACACATGTCATCTTATTGAAACCTAATCTAAGGGGAGTAGGTAAAATAGGGTAGTTAGGACTAGTTCAATTGGAGTCTACTCTAAATAATATGATAACAAATAACATGATATAGGCTACATATAATAAAACTTATGAATATAAATAACAATATTATTAGTCTAATGTGGTACAATGCGGGGAGAATTTTTATCTATAAAATCCTATATATCTATATTTTCTCACTTTCAAAATTGGATGAAGTGTACATTCTAAGTATCCCATGCATGCTCATATGATATTAATATGTCATGCTTGGTATAAAATCTATATGCATGATATACACCCTCTATATGTATTGATCAATTCTGAAATACATGGGCACATGTGACATTAACCTTTGACCCCATGTATAGTCATCCTTGAGATACATATGGCATAATATTGGTAAGCATCCTCATCATATGGGCGATCCACTTTGATACACAATAAACGGTCAAATTTTGAGGCCCATGTGCAATTAAAATCCGAGATCTATAGATGGACAAACTCTAAGATCCACAGACGGACAAACTCTAAGATCCATAGACGGACAAACTTTGAGATACATGTGAATACAATGCGTACCGATAGTCCATCGAAAAATATTTCACTTTAATCAGTAGCTCATGGGTACCATATTTCGCAAGACATTATATATGTATAACACTCCTCCCAAAAATCATTTCATGATGCATTTACATAATCTTAGATGCCATGTGTAGTATTTTTAATACTCGTTTTATATAAAAATTTCAACTTATGCATATATAAGAATGTTCATAATGAGTATTTTATTTTAACAACATTTATAATATTTCTTGAAAATAATGCATTAATAAAATTGGAGAAAGAAACCCCCAAACATGGAAACTTGTCTGATAATGCTTCTAAGTCTACTACTAACTCATCTTTCTTTTGAGCCTAAACTAAACACCATCGTATTTGTTTAAGAATCAATAATTATCTAAGTTAGTTTATGTAATGTAAAATTAATACTTAAAAGGAAGAATTTTACCTTTATGAGAATGTCAAAATAAAAACTAATAATTTCTTATCTTGACACTCTATTTTTTTGAACTGAAACTCTTGGATAATTTATCCCCAAAACATAATCAGAAATGTATCAAAAATTGAAATATCTTAGAGAAAAAATCTTAGAGAGAGAAGGAGAGGATGAAAATTTTTGAATGAGAAAAATGGGCTAATTTTACCGTATTGATAGCTAAAACTGGGTCCTTGTTACCACCCTTGTCGATGGCTAGCTGAGCTCCCCTGACGAGAGCCCAATGAGTGTTAGTTTTCCTTGCTAGCTTTTCATCAAACACTTGCTGATCGATGAGGACTCGACGAGCTTCAATAGTTTTGTTCCAAATTTTTGGAAGAGATATAATTTTTCACATGAAGTTTCCCATCACATTGCTACTTCTTAAAATACTATTAAAAACTCCTTTATGAAACTTTCATAATTTATTACAAATTATCGAGTTTCATAGTACAATATGACTGTGAGTTGACTATATCCCTTTTAACTAATCAAATATAACGTGGAAAAATTGGAGTGTGCCAAGTATAATTGGTAAAATTTTACTTCAACATGAGCCCTTAGGCTTGCTAGATCGTCTATGGCGAGTAAGATTGTATACTTCACTTGGGCACAACAAAGTATTTGTGTCATGGTAGGAACATCTTAACTTTCTAGGTAGTTGGTATCCTTGATCTTTCTAAAAAGTTGTAATTTTGATGTTTTAAGTTTCTAATGGCTATTTTCTTGTGTCAAACGAAGTTACAGTTGAAAAGTTATTTCTTGTCAAAGTTTTTAGTATAAAAGTCAACACATACCATGAAGTTTGACTCTTAAACCCTGATAATTATCTTATTAGATTCTCAATTATCTCCTTTGATTTGAACTCTTTAATCATTGGTCAAATGGATCACTGAGATTGAGCTTTTGATCCTATATATAGGTCAAGCCTTCATCAGTCTCTTTCAACTCAAGGCATTTATTTAGTCAACTGTTGGAGGTTTTATAGAGAGAATATCTTACAAACACTGTTTACTTTAATAATCTTTCGGTAAGTGAATCATAACTTTTTTCTTTTTATTTTTGTCTTCATTTTTTTTTGAATTCTATATGAACACCAAAAACACTAAGAACAATTTTTTGTCACTTCCATACTACAATTGTGGGTCCTAGTTTTTAGGCTAGGAAATCTTTTGAATAGTATGCTTCCATAGTTGCAATTTTTTACTAAAATATATTTGTTGATTTCTCTTGTAGGCATTCCAAGCCTAGCAATAGAAAGCACATTCATAGTAGGAAATCCAGGGAAAAATCTCCCAAAAGGCACATGGCATAGAGTATAAGTGCAAAAGGATCCGTTCACTGAGACAAAAAAATAGCTAGAGACAAAGCAAGGGTTGATCTTTGCAAGGAGGTTCCAATAAGGGGACTCATACGGATATGGAGCTAGTTGACCAAACTCGGTGGACAATTTGGCTGACCGGATTTTGTGGCATGCCAACCAATATAATAGACTAGTTGACATATCGACATGTCGATGTGACTAGACAATATGGCCAAGTAGGCCGACTAGCCGACCAACCATCCGAGTTGACCAAGCACATTGGTTGATAAATGATATTTCATACAAATATTTTATATATCAATTCATTTACATTTATGTATATTTTATTATTATAATGAGCTAAAATTATTTACTTTGTATTTATTTAAAAAATATTAAGTTTTTGAACTTTTTGGATTTTTTGAATTTCTTATGATTTTTATTTGATAAGTAAATATATGTAGAAATATCTATAGACGCACTCTAAATTCCACAAGCTAACATGTGTCTCATTTATCCTTCTTAGTGAGGGAATTTTTCCCACCCGTATATCCCTTTTTACATGTAACTCGTGTATTATTAGTGTTAATATAACTCAAAAATCGATCAACTTTTTTTAATATAAATACAAAATAACATCTTATAAAATTTAAATAGTTTCAGAATTGCACAAAAATTAAGAGAAAAGTTCATATAAAAATACAAGAATTATATAATTAAGCTAAAGGAAACAATTGAGAAGAAGGATTTAAGAAACAATTAAAGGAGTTGAAGATCAGATTTAAAAATAAAAATCATAGGATTTCTTTTTATTTCTTTTATTGTTTTCATGAATAATTTTCTTAATTTATTGTTTGTTATAAGTAACTAATTTTATAATTGATTGTGGCTGATTTCAAAGCCTTAGACATGGATTGCAATATTTAATAATATCTTAATATTATATTCAGTTATTCTTTTTGATTATGTATTAATTCTCGGTTTTAATTTTTGTATGAATTTATTTGATTATTTAAATATACAATTAAATAATCGAATTGCTTCATCGTTAATGAATTTAGTTCACTGGGTACGTAATCGCTTGATCAATTTAAATAACTAGTGAGAAATTACTTGCAATGAGAATTAATATTCATTATAATTAAACTGAACTTTTGTGTTTAACCTTCATCCAATATGTTTCTTTAAAATTAATGATTTTGGTAGATTAAATTTAGAGAGCTTATTCTAGGTTATATATTAAAAAGAGTTGGATTAGTAGCTTATTTAATTCAACGAATCTATAAAAAAAGATGAATATTTTTGCTTTTGTAAATTTCTCTAAATTGGGATAATCGAAGAATAGGAGAATAGGATATGTTTTTTATTTTATTTGAAATACATACTTGTTCTGGAGAATGATCTTACAATCGTTATTTTATTTGAATTTTTATCATAATATTTATAATTTGTTTTTATCTTAATTAATATTTAGTTATTAGATTTAATTTTTAGTTTATAAAACAAAATCCTTATCTTTAATAAATTGGAATTAGTTTTCAAAATTCTTTGCGAAAAAGACCCTTACATGCCAATACTAAATAACGACATCTTGAACAATTTAAGTAAGGTTTAAATTATTTTTTTATTTAAACACACATCAATTTTTAGCGTCGTATCGTCAAAAATTTTCGTTAAATTAACTCTTATTTACTTTTATTTATTTTATATACATAAAAAATTAAAAAATAATAAAATAATGAAAATAATAAAAAATATAAACTTTTGAAAAAATTTAGATAGATATTCTAAGTGCAAGGGACTCATATAAAGATTTGGATCATTTCATCTATGTAGAAATGGCTGTGAATAATGCCAATCAAACCCTTAGGGAGATGGGATTACAACTTTTGATCAACAATCATTATGCATTTAATACGATGAAATGATGATGCTTCTCGATTAAAAATTGGCATGATTCATCTCTTCCCTACTTTTCAAGGTTTTGCTTATAACGATTCAAACAAGCATCTAAAGGAATTTCATTTGATATATTCTAGCATGAAACCTAATGGCATTACTGAAGAATAAGTAAAACTTAGGGCATTCCCATTCTCTTTAGCAGATAATGCTAAAGAGTGATTATACTACTTACCATCTGGGACAATAAATAGTTGGAATAAAATGAATCAGCTCTTCTTGGCGAAATATTTTCCAACTTCAAAGGCTACTCTAATCAGAAAATAAATTTGTGATGTTCAACAATACAACATGGATAATTTATATGAATATTGGGAACGGTTCAAGAAATTATGTGCTAGTTTCCCCTATCATTAAATAAGTGAGTATCTCTTAATCTAATACTTCTATAAGGGATTGATACCCATGGACACAATATGATAGATAGAGCAAATGGTAGAGATTTAGTTAATAAGACTCCAAAATCTGCAAGAAATTTGATCTCTACAATGGTTGCAAATGCTCTATAGTTTGACATATGTTCTAACCCACTACAAAAGGTCAATGAAGAAGTTTTCAATAATATTGAACAACAGTTGAGTACTCTTACTTCAATTATGTAACAATTAGAAATTAGACAAGTTTAAACTTGTAGAATCTACACTAACATTGGACACCCAATAAATATGTGTCCTACTATTTAAGATCCTAATGTTGAATAAGAAAATGCTATATGAGGATACCAAGGACAACAAATGAAAAATCATGATCCTTGCTTTAAGACGTGAAATCCTAGTTTGATGGATCATCCTAATTGTAGCTATTCTAGAAGTAATCAAGCAGTAGTCCCAAGTAATCCATTAGGTTTTCCTTTTCTAAGAGGCCAACCACCTTATCGAGTAAGACCGTAGAATTTTCTTCCTCCTCAAGCTAAATATTTAAACGATTTGGTAAATATGATAATATCCAACACTACTTAATTCTGACAAGATATTATGAATGTCCAACAAGAATCACTCAAGTTTTAACAAGACATAAAATCTGCTATTAAGAACCATGAAAATAGATTCAGTCAATTAGTTACTACCGTTGAGAGACTAGAAGCACAAAGATTTGGTGAACTTCCCTTTCAACCAATGGTCAATCCTAGAGAGAATTGTAATGCTATATCATTGAGAAGTAGTAAATATCTTAAAGAAGCTTACAAGGAACAAACCAAAGAAAATGAGACTAAGGATGAGCTAATTTAAGAACAATCAAACAATTATGACAAAGTAGAAAATAAGTCAATCAAAAATAAAAAAGAAAAACAACCACCTAAGGTACAATCTAAAGTTTTGATTTCTACTTATGAATCCCTATTCCTTTCCCTACTAGGTTTGCAAAATTCAAGAAGGAGGAACATGAACAAGAAGTCTTGGAAACTTTTTGAAAAGTACAAGTTAATATTCCACTATCGGATGCCATTAAAAAAGTACCACACAATGCTAAATTTTTAAAGGAATTATACACCAATAAGAGGAAGCTTAAAGGCAACGAAGTAGTGAACATGGGAGAGAATGCATCGATAGTCTTACAAAGGAAACTTTTACAAAAATGCAAGGATCTAGGTAGTTTCGTCATACCATGATTCATAGGTAACACTAAATTTGAAAGGACTATGCTAGATCTAGGAGCTTCAATTAATGTTATACCTTACTTAATTTATGCAACTTTAAATCTTGGCCCTTTTAAAAAAAATGGTTTAGTTAACCGCCAACTCACCGATCAATATAATGTTTATCCAAAAGGGGTTTTGAAAGATGTTTTAGAGCATGTTATTAAGATTATCTTCCCAATTATTTTGTATGTGCTTGATATGAGAGATGACTCCACTATTAAATCCATACCCTCAATTTTGGGTAGACCATTCATGAGAATCGCTTGAACAAAGGTATATGTCAATATTGGAGCACTAACTACGAAGTTTGATGAAAAGATTATTTGCTTCAATATCTTTTAATTGATGAGGTACCCTGGTGGTTATAATTCTTGTTTTTTTATTGATATATTTGAATCTTTTGTGTGGAAAGTGATTGATGTTGAAGGTAGAGACCTATTGGAGGTTTCCATAAGAGACAACATAAAAATAAAAAATTAATTGATGAAGAAAAGATATTGATAGATTAGAGGAATTGAAAAAGATGGTCACCTCTCTTGACTATTCTCTAAAGATAAATCCAAGCTACAATCATTTCTATGTTTCTCTTCTCGTATCTAATGAGAAACTTACCTTCATTATGTAGGCACCCACCTTGGAGCTTAAACCTCTCCCCTAACATATCAAATATGTGTACTTAGGAGACAGAGATACACTTCCCGTGATTACAACATCTAAGCTTTCAGTTATTCAAGAAGAGAGCTTAATCTATGTTTTGAGAGAATACAAATCATTGATTAGGTGGACAATTGTTAACATTAAGGGAATCGACACCTTTATATGTATGCATTGAATATTACTTGATGATGACAAACAAGAGAACCACAAAGGCGATTGAATTTCCAATGATGGAAGTGGATAAAAATGAAATTATCAAGATATTGAAAGTTAGTGTAATTTTTTCAATATCAGATAGCAAGTGGGTTAGCCATGTCCAAGTTGTTCCAAAGAAGTGTAGAGTTATAGTGGTGAAGAATGAGAATAATGATTTGATTCCTATCTAACTTCAAATTGGGTGATGAATTTGCATTAATTTTTGAATGCTCAAATCTATGACTCGTAAAGATCATTTTTCTTTACCTTTTATTTATCAAATACTTGAGCGTTTAGTAGGCCATACTCACTATTATTTTCTTGATGGTTTTTTCAGATTATAATCAGATTGTTAGTACATTAGAAGATCAAGAAAAATCAACTTTTACTTTTTACTTACCCCTTTGGAACCTTCACTTATAGACACATGTCGTTTTGCCTTTAAAATCCTCCCATGACTTTTCAAAGGTGTATGATAAGTATATTTTTTGATTATATAGATAGCATTATAGAAGTGCTTATAGATGATTTTACTATATATGAACATTCATTTGATAACTATCTCGTTAACCTTACATTAATTCTAAAGAGATGTGTAGAAACTAATATAGATCTTATTCATTCCTTACCACCTCCCACTTGTGTGAGGGAAGTTCACTCTTTTTTTGTTCTTGTTGTATTCTATCGAAGATTTATACAGGATTTCTCAAAAATAGCCAGTTGTTCCAAAAAGATATAGTATTTATTATCAATGAAAAGTGCTTCAAGGTGTTTCACATATTTTGAGTCCTCTTATTCCATTCATACCTTAAATTGTTTCCAGGTAAGTTACATTCTTGTTGGGTCAATCCATTTATTATTACTAATGATTTCTCTCATAGTGCAATTGAAATATGAAGCCCAAGTATTGGTAAATAATTCAAAGCTAATGAATACATATTGAAGCCATACTATGAACCTTTTGTACCTACCAATATAGAGGAGGTGACGCTACATGAACCAAGAGATTTAGATGGTTAAAGAAACATTTGAGGCATCATTAGACTAGCAACATTAGACTAAGTGCTCTGAGGGAGGCAACCCATTAGATATGTTTTTTACTCCCTTTTTACTTCTTTTTACATTACATTTATGCAAATATGCTTGCATAGAGGACAATTTAAGAATTACGTATGAGGGAGTGCTAGCGCATCACTATATATATATATTTTTTATGCTTTATTAGTTTAGCACATTTTAGGATACATGTTTTAGCAGTATTTATTTATTACATATCTTAAGATAACTAGGTTTAATATACAGGTTTAGAATCAATCACACGTTCTACTTTTGTGTACTAGCTTCTGTGATGAAATTAGCCTAATAATATTAGGTAAAACAAAAATGAATTTGCTCCTAAGTTAAGGTAAATTTATGACAATATTTTTCAAACTTACATGCATAATAGCTAAATTGGTGATAAACTAATCTATACGTATGAACTTGTGAAAAATGTGGTGAATTCCTTGGAACTTTGCTACATTTTTAATGAATAAGAATAGGTTGCTAGAACTTCTCTTTAAGTTTATGAAGACGAATGCCTAAATATATTCCTTGAAAAATGATTAAGGTTATGGATTAACTTCTTTGACTAAATGGTTCTATCTTTAATATTGTTGTTCTTTCAAGAACAACCCTTTTAGAGAACCAATTTGAGCCTACATGAGTCAATTATTTGCACACACTCTTTACCCTTTGAACCAAACACATTGGTCCTACCCTAAAGTCCCGGAATAAGTGGAGTTGCATAAAAAGAGAATAGATACTATGAAAATGATAGAATAAGATTTAAGAGTGTCAATTGTGGTATAATTAGTTAAATGTCCAACATACAGAAACAACCTCTAATATAATATGTTTTAAAAAAACAAAAAATGGAAAAAAAGAAATATATATATATATATATATATAAATAAAATAAGACATAAGTTGAAAATAATTATAAAAAACTGTATGTTATTAAAAAAGTGGCATAAATAAAGAAAAGAAGCCAATAATGATGTTTGGGTCCAAAATAATAAAATTTGATTCTATTTTGTTGACATAATTGATCTTAGATAATATTATTTATCTCTTTCTCTTATTCCATAGATTTATGAACTTTTGTTTCTCGTTTTCCCTTTCATTTGATTGAATCAATAAATATAACTACATATTATAACCTAATATTTCATTATTCCTATGTATGTTGTATACATCTTTTCTTAGTTCTGAAAATTCCTTGTGTATATCTTCTTGTAATTTATTATAACCACATTCCTTTAGTAATTCTTTTTGTATATATATTATTTCCTGTAAATATTTTTTGTTTGATTCTTGGACTAAATCTATTTTCTCTGTTAATAATTGTACAATTTCAAATAATTTTGCTTGATTTTTTGCTACACCTACTAGGTTTCCATTTACTTCTAAATGCATATTTTTTATTTTATATCTAAACATTATTTTTTCCTAATATACAATCATGAGCTAATGCCTTCATTATTTTAACTTCATTTTCTAGTATTTTAACTTCTTCTTGGTTAGAAGCTTCTCCTTTATGGTATATAAAACTAAATCTTGGTATGCTATTAGTTTTAACAACATTACTATTTCTTCTTGTTATTAAGGGTTTTTTTAAATATCTAATTTCCATTCTTATGATATTTCAAAATCTGTTAATATTTCTAGTTTTATTATTTGTCCAAGTTCCTTAAAAGTTTTGTCTATTTCTATAAATTCATTTCGTTCATATATTGAACTATTATGACTATTTGTTAAAGAGTATGCTTCTATATAATGTACTAAAAATGGATGATTTCCTTCTTTCATTAAATCTCCTCTTTCAAATTCATAAGCTAAACTTAATACTTGATTTAGATTTTTATCATGTATATTAATAACAAATCTAGGATATGTTATAAATTTTAGCTTTTGGTATCCAAAATTACCATTGATCATTCCTAATAAGATATGCTGTCTATTTATTATTTTGTTATCTAATAATGTTATTTTATTAGTGTATCTATTCATTCTCTAAAATTAGTTTTTATTAATATTTGAATTTCTTCTAAATGGATGTATCCAATTGTTTCTTTATCTTTATGAGGAATTTTTGATAGCTTGTTTAATATAGTTTCTTTATCAATTAATGATATATTATATCTCCCTTTTGCATCTATAATCTTAATACTAATTTTTTTATTACTTATACTATAATAGATTATATTATATCTCCATTTTGCATCTATAATCTTAATACTAATTTTTTTATTACTTATACTATAATAGATTATATTTTTCCTGATTTGTTGGACATGTTACTTAATTATTTAGTTTGCTTAATATTGCTATATTCACTTGCAACTAATATTGTCAAATAAGTTTTTGATGAAATTTTAATGTAATATTCATATCTTGTGTTAGTTACAGCTTACATTTTAATCTTTAAGCATCAAGATACAAGATGCATATCAAGAAGATATGTACGTAATACATGATCACTTTATTTTTTATGCAATCTTTTATTTACATTTTAATCTTTAAGCATCAAGATACAAGATGCATATCAAGAAGATATGTACGTAATACATGATCACTTTATTTTGTATGCAATCTTTTATAGAATTTCTCTCTGTTTGCTTCCTAATTAAAGTTTCTAATAGTGTTTTTTTATAAATTTTTTTACTTTTCATATCAAGGTTACCAAGAAAAGTAAAAGAAATGGGAGTGAGAAAAGCTAAACTATTATCTGTGCAAGCTTCGAAAGAAATAAATACATTGATATTTCAAGTCAAAGCTCTCATTTTCTACAACTCCATCTACCGAAGAGAATATGCTTAACTAGGCAGAGTAGGAGATGCAAAACACATCAGAGCAAGATATGTGAAACTAAATGGATCCATGTTCCAAGAAGAAAAGGAAACGAGGAGCTACTAAAATGGGAATAAAAACTGTAGGTCAACCTATACCTGTGGAAGTTGTGTTCAACAAAAGGGGACAAACAATAGGTAAAAAATCAATCCAATTTGCATCTACTTATTAAGTTATTACAAGAGAGCATATACCGATTATAATAACGAATTAGGGAAAAGTAATTGATGAAAAAAGAAGAAGACAAAATCTTGAATTGATCACGGCAATATACAAAATTTATTTTTCTTATTGCATAGTTTAGTTACAATATATATTGTTAATTGTACTTAATAGTTTTTGCTTTATTTAATGCACCAATGTAACAAAAGCATCCTGTGAACGAGTCACATAAACAATGGGTTCTTGTTAAGATGGGGGCATGTTTGGAGATTGTACAAGTCCAAGATAACAACAATTAGAAGAGCTAATAAAAGCTGTTATAGGGCCCGTTTATTCAAATTAATTAAGAAGGTAACAATTGATGCAAATTGGGTGGCATTCATAAAAGACACAATTTTCCATGACTTTGATGTGAGTATATGTGATTTTTGTACATGCAATAATATCTGTAGAAACACTTACACAAAAGTAGTTATTCTTCCAGCTTAAATAGGTAACTAGGTTTTAAACGAGGGATAAAAATTCTCATCTATAGAATTTTTTCATGAGTTCTATATCAATTCGTCCAAGTAAGCCTTACAACATGAATTGGGTAATTAACACAGTAAAAGTACAAAATAACATGCTTAATTTAGCACACAATGAAAAAAACAAGCAATAAGAAAGAACTAACTGCGGTAAGAATGCATACAAAACAACTAATAGCAAGTGAGATAAGAATGCATACAAAACAACAAAGGATTTTCAATCACTTCAAGACTTTATACATGGGAACATATTCGATAAATGATTATTATTCTCTCATAGCATATGATCAATCTAAGCATACCAAACTAAATAAAAGAGTTTGACACCTAGAATACAACCAGGGTAAGGAGATAGACTCCTTAGAGACTTACATCAAACTCACATGCACAAAACAAACATGAATAATATATATTAATCAGGGAGTAGGCAGATTAATTTACTATAGGATAAACAATGATTAGAAAGTTATAGGAAAGCTACATAAAAAGGAAAGAGAACATGCAATAATATATAACAAATACGTTTCTCATTAGAGTCTACATCTAGTATGTTAGTTCATACAAGATAGACACTCATGTTAGACTAATATGTAATCTGATCCTGCATAAATCTAGCAGGTAAGCACACAACTGATAAAATAATATTAGCAATATATATATAATCAATAAATAGAAAGCATGCAATAAATAATAAAATCTTTCTAAGTGGAGTATAAATTTCAATATATAGAAACATACACCATTTAAACTCTGATTGCACTGACCACACATTTAAGTATGCATAGCAATATATATAATAAGGTAAACCCACCTAGAAACCCTATCTATGTCTCAGGTTGCTTTAGGCAACCGCTTAATAGCAAATAATCCACTAAAAATAATAAATAGATGTAATTAGATGGAAAAGTAAACTCAAATACCTCTATTAGTTGGGACATATGCACTAACTACCTATTACTACTCTCGCTTCCTGTCTCTGCAACAACTAAGTTTGACACATGAACCTGAATCACCTGCAAAGGCCATGCCATCCAAAGTGGTGTGAGCAGTAACTAAAGACCATTAATGTGTAAAATGAATAAAAAAATGTTGCATCAATGCAACCATCGACTGACATATGGCTCACAACCACACAGACTCCTCACATAAGGCATGGTTTTGCTCACATACAACTCACTCACAAATACTATATTGAGTACTTACCACTCATAGGTATCGTTTTTCTCACATAATCACGAATCACTAATACCAAGAAATACACAAGGTATTAGTGATTTGGAAATAGAAAGAAAATATATGAATTTTGATAAAGCATTAATACCTCTTTTTTGGATACCAAACAAGAAGAAATGAAGAGTATTTATAAAAATTCCTAAAGCCACAACCAATCTTGCCACCACTTGTGGCAAGGTGTATGGCGATGAGCCATGAAAATGTGCCTAAATTCATATTTTTTGTTTCCAAAAATTGTCAAGTTATTTTCATAAATACCCATACCCAAAATGATCCAAAAATATGAGTAAAAATGTTGGCTTACTTGCATGCTCACTCACTGAAAACCAACACTCCACTTAGCACGCACACTACAAAAACCAACTCAAGGTATGTGTAAATATGCTCGCATACAAAGTGTACCTAACTATGTTTTTATGTTAATTATTGATCTGTAATAACCCACCTTACATAAAGAAAGACATATATTAAGTAAAATAAATCGACACCGTGTTTTGTACATGGGAATCCAACACACAAACATGAGTATAATAGAACTTACCTTCTCCCCCTTTGGCTTTCTATACCAAAACATTACGCAACCACATACAGACGTATATCTGTCATGAGATGATCATAAAGATGACCTAATAATGTTTGTTCGCATGAATAAAACATCAACACATATCTAAATTCAAAAAACACACCTAAACTAAATGCATCCATCTTTTGTGCTCTTACCAACTTCATGTATTAACTCATCTAACCACTTTTACTTTTGAAACTCAATGATCTTAACACTACTACAGACTTGAAGCAATCCACATTTGTAACCTGCATTCACATAACAAACACATACCTATTAGCCGTATCATACAAAAATAGCATGTAGTCTATCCAAATACTATCGTGTTACCCCTATACATGTATACACGATAGGCTAAGCATAATTAACATGTAGCACAAAAAAACATTATTTATATGTAATACAAATATGCAAACTACATAATCTACATGCAAGATAAATATGTAAACTACACAATCTTCATGCAACACAAATATGCAAACTCCCTTTGAACATATGCAACATTCTCCCTATGTGTATGCATATTAGATAAATGTAAGACAGTGTAGACTACACTCACCACTCCATGTAACAAGCAAATACAATGCACAAACAAACACAAATTATGCACATTTATTCCTTTTTTGACATGGAAAGTCAAAGCAAGCACACGAAGAGTATGCAACATACTACACCATTATTTGAAGGAAAGAAGTTAAACAAAAAAGAAATAATCTCAGCACTCGTGCAACACAGCAAAGAAGATTAAAGCAAATATAAAAAGAAACAACACATATAGTTAAGCGAGTAATACAATGAATAACACAAGGACAAAAGTAAGGTAAATGGATGTAACGAACAACAACTTGAATGCATAGATAAGTAAAAAGTAGTGCAGACACAAAACATCTCCCTAATAGGATACATAGAATGGATCCCCACATCTATACATGTTATGGGAGTGCATAAGAGGCTTTGCAATATTCATACAACACATTGACTGGATGGGCAATAAAACACTAATGACACATAAATGTGTCAATGAATCTAAAAGAAGATGTTGACTAAGAGTACAACAATCTTCCATGCTGGCACACTCTTATTGACAATATAATCTTTCCCCAAACATCAATCTTCCAAGTTAGCATACTCTTAGTGATTCAACTATCTTCTCCTAACAACACTTGGGTGTATTCAATCCTATAACCTCACCTCATACTATGTGCACATACCAAAAGACATCCTAGTCTACCAAAGAAAACATATGTCATGCAACTAATCTATACAACAAGTCATGCTAACAGTTCTATTTATGCATAGTTCCTATAAAGTGATGTAAAGAAGAATAGAGCATCATAAGAACATATCGACATAGTATAAACTCATAAATAGAATAAATAAAAGGATGTCAAACACACATAGGACTCCCTCTAACACCATGCTCCTCCAAAATAGAAGAAACTACACAAAATTGAAAAACAAGTAATATAAATTAGGGAAGCAAATGAAGCATGTTCAAAGGACTAGATGGTCATTAGAGATTAAATAATACATTCAACATAAATATCCACAAGGCCATCAATCTGTGATGCATTCATGTAAGGGTATGACTAAATTATTCATAAAATGCTCTGTGTGTGATATGCTAAACTTGTTTACTCTTCATGCCATCATGATATGCTTATTCGAACCAAGCAAATAGAAATATATACTCAAGTAGAACCCAAACTCATATGCCTACTTTTAGCCTCTCTTTCCGCTAATGTATGTGCAAGCTTGGAAGAAATCAATTGATCTTTTAATGCTTGTAATGAAAGGCCAATGATTGGGTACAAGAAAAGAGATATTTAAGTTTAGGTACACCTTTAGCTGATGAAAACTTACATAAGTAATGATCTCACAACCATAACTAGTAAACCTTTAAACTTAGGTTCTTTTTCTTCTACTTCTCAAATTTCAAAAACTCACATTCCCAAACATGGAATATTTTTATTTTATGTCTTAGCATACATTTGCTAATACCTTTCTTTTTCCTTCTCTTTTTCTTTCTTTTTCATTTCATTTATTTTTCTTTTTCTTTAAACATAAGGATAACACAAACAATCCCAAAACAAATAGGTTCAATAATTAACAAAATTGAAACTCAACTGAAGATATGTAATGTAAGTGGAATTTATCATTTGGGCTAAGCTAGTAAGTGCAAAGAAATGAAGGAATAATGTAAAGCCTTAAGAGGGGAGATTGAGGATAAGAAAACATTAGTGGCAAGAAAGAATCAAACAATTCATAGATGGCATAAATCCCTTTTCCATCCAAGCAATACCTAGGATTTCACCTCAAGAAATGCTAAAAGTGGATTATAGAGTTTGTTAGAGACCTACAAATCATTAAAAAAAATATCCATACAAGTTTCTCAAAATAACCATACAAATTCATTAACTTGTGGCATGTGCAAGAAAAAGTTCATTTCAAATAAAATAAAAAAATTATCCATACATGCGTTCAATGAATACATATGTCATAACAATCATATATCAATCCAAGTCAAATGCACACCAATCATATATCATCAATGGTCCCTATAAAATTCATTTTATATGCAATAGGTAACAGGACAGAAGAACGTGCAGAACACTTATGGAAAGAGAGAAAGAGATGGTCAAACGACCATAGAGAAATATATATTGATTAGTAGTAAAGGGAGAAAAACAAAAATTTAGAGAAACAAACAAGTGAGATGACAAAGATGGCCTCAAAGTAGATCATAGGCGAAAAAGAAAAGGATGTGCGTTAAGAGATATCACTAGCATAAATTGCACAATGTTACCCTTAGAGAGAGAAAAGGAAACAAATTGTACACAGTTTCCTCAAAATAAATAATTGGTAATACTCACATCATTGCTACACAAGAGACAGAAAGAAATTGATTATATAGTTAGCAACATAGGTAAGACGCCTAAGAGAGAAGAAACAAGGGTTGCTACAAAATATCTAAGCATGTAAGAAAGGCTCAAGTCCCAACACAAAGACAAAAGACATGCTTAGACAAGGCCAACACCCCAAACACTAAGAATGCCAACTAAATACACAAGTTTATTCACAGCACTGCATGTAAGTCAAGAGTCCTAAAGATAGATAAATAATTTATATGACATATGAATGCATGGTGCATACCTAAATAAGCATAGTATAGAGAAACACTCATGTAAACAAGCTTAAACAACACCTTAATTTTCTCCAAAGATACACCTAAAGCATAAGAGAAGGAAGGGTAAGCAAAAGATGACAAAAATCAATAGGAGAGTAATAGAGAGCCAACACATAACATACTAGGTACAAGAAAGAAGAACCTAGTAAAGCAAATGAGATGCATCATATATGATATAGCATATGAATGATAAGACTACATAAATAAAATTGTAAAACTTTGAAACTACGTAATGAAAACATGTGACATGATGCTCATGCAAACATCCACAAAGTAAGTAAGTAATAAGCAAGGTAAACATACAAAAAGAGCATGTCAAAGCAACTAGTAGGAGATAATACTAGTAAAGGATTAAATAGTCTATCATAGTAACAAGTAAGGCAATTAACATACCATATAAGACACATAAGTAGACAGAAAGAGATATGCATAAACAAGAAAAGAGGAAATACACAAACAACAAAGGTTCATAGAGATAACAATCTTATAGAATAACAACAGCCCACATAACTGGTAACACAAGGCACAAACATACAAGGTGTGTGTATGTGTAGATAGAGCTCAAGGATCAAACAACCAGGCGATTAAGCCTAAACATAGGTGACTTGCTCTAATACCAATTGAAGATTTCCATACATAGGAACAATTACAAGAAGGTTAATCCATCTTTCAACTCAAATAGGTAACGAGAACATAGATGAGAGGTGAAAATTCTAACTCATGGAATCTTTTTGTGAGCTCTATATCAATTCAACCAAGAAGGCCTTATAATATGAATTAAACAATTGACACATTGAAAGTACAAAATAACATGCTTAATTTAACAAATAATAAACAAAACCAGCAGTAATGAAGAACTAATTGGGATAAACTCTCTAGTGATGGGGTGCCTCATAAGCTTCTGTTTAGACTAGCAACAAACAAATGCATGAAAAACAACTAACAACAAGTGAGATAACAATGCATACAAAAAAATAAAGGATTTTCAATCACTTCAAGACTTCATATGTTGGAACATATTTGATAAATAATGATTGTACTCTCACATCATATGATCAATCTAAACATATCAAACTAAACCAATTAAAAAGTTAGACACTTAGGATACAACTAGGGTTAGGAGATACAAACTCCTTAAAGGCTCACATCAAACTCACATATGCATAATAGAAAAAAGTAATATAAATTAATTAGGGAGCAGGAAAATTAATTTATTACATCATAAGAAATGATTAGAACGCTATAGACATGTTACATAGAAAGAAAAGAAAGCATGTAAAAACATATAATGAATATACTTTCTTATGAGAGTCTACATTGGTTCATACAATATATAAACTCAAATTAGACTAGCATGTAATCTAGTCAAGAATAACATCCAATAGACAAGCACATAACTGATAATCATAGTAGTAGTAAATATAATCAATAAATACAAAGAATACAATAAACAATAAAAAATTTCTAATCAGAGTATAAACCTTAGTATGTAGAAACATACACCGTTTAAACTTTGATTGTACTAGCCACACATTAGAGCATGCATAACAACAGATATGACGAGATAAACCCATATAGAAACCTTATCTATATGGTAACATCCTTAGGCTACTTAAGGAACCACTCAGCAACAATCAATCCATAAAAAAATAAACATATACAATTCAATAGAAATGTATAAACATAAATACCTCTATTAGTCGAAATACCTACCTTAACTATCTATTACTGCTTTTGCTTGCAGCCTTCACAATAACCTAGTTTAGCATATAAACTCAGCTATCTTCCAAAGCCTACACTACACAATTGGTGTGATCAGTAACCAAAGACCAATAATGTGTTAAGTGAATAAGAAAACGTTTCAGAAATACAACCACTAGTTGATACACGAATCATAACCATACTGGCTCCTTACTTAAGAAACATTTGCACAAAGGCAACTACCAGCTAACAAACGGCTCACATATAACTCACTCACAAACATCGTATTGAGTACTCACCACTCACAACCACTGGTTTGCTCACACACTCACGAATCACTAATACTGAGCAATACATAAGGTATTACTGATTCAAAAATAGAAAGATGAAATATGGTTATTTAAAAAAATTTCAAAGCATAGCCAACCTTTCCACCACCCTTGCCAAGGTCGCTAACAAGATGAATAGTGAAATGTCATGTTGAGGTGTCAAAAATCACATTTTTTGTTTTAAAAAATTATTGAGTAATTTTCATAAATACTCGCACCCAAAAGGAACCAAAAATAATATTAAAAATATTGGCTTGCTTGCACTCTCACTCATCGAAAATTAACACTCCACCTAGCATGCACACTACAAAAACCAACCCCATAATTTGTGTAAACATACTCGCATACAAAATGTACCTAGCTATGTGATTGTGTGAACTATTGATCCAGAGTAATCAACCTTACACAGAGGAATACAGTTACACTAAGTAAAATAAATAAACACTGTGTTTTGTACATGAAAATCCCATATAAAGACACGAGTATAATGGGACTTACTATATCTTTAGTTTATTTTAATACTATCAAATTTATTGTATTTTGTGTTGTAGGTTAAGAGTAAGAAGTTTAGTACAATGAGAAAAAAACTCTTCCAGAGCCAAAAAGGATATGCTCACTTGGAGCATGATATGGTATAGCCTTATTTATGGTGAGTTAAAAATATAGTCATGTTATAGATAATGTTTATTGCAACTATTCCATATTTTGTAAAAAAAAGTGAAAGTTCTACACCTAGAGAAATTACTAGAGTTGATACTTGGACAAAAGGACATCTTAAAAAGAATGGAGAGCCATCAAATGAAACAATTAGTTGAATATTAGTATATCAACTCGGACTAAAGGCCATCTTAAAAAGAATGGAGAGCCATCAAATGAAGCAGTTGGTTGAACATTAGTACAATTTACTTTTACAAATAAACTTTATTTATTTATTATAAAATCTAGTTAGTTTCAACAATGCATTTGCATATTATAGGAAGAAATTAACAAGCTAACTTAATCATCTATTCAACCCCTCAATGATATTAAAGATGCCATTGCACAAGCATTGGGAAAGAGCATCGAAGACGTATTCAGGGACTAGGATTTGGAGTTATACCATACCAATTAAGTGTTATAAGTTTTTACAACCTAAAAGTGAAAGAAGTTAAAGATAAATTTGAAGCTCAAAGTCAAAAATTTGAAGAAATGCTTTCAGCAGTGGACAATAGTCAAAAATCAATTGAACAAATTTGATATTTATTAAATTAAACAATAATGTTTTTAGGAAAATTTTTTGTTTTCTAAAATTTCAATTATTTTCTTAGAGCAAAAATAATGGTTATGATGATCAGCATACGAATCACACTAATACTTCTCAATTACAAAATTCACAATCTCTCAAATCATTATTCTCTATTTTTTAATATTTTTGGAAATTTAAATGCAGTTAATTATAAATTTTCTTTATTATTGTCTCAGAAAGTTAGTGGAATAATGCTAGAAAATAGTCAACATGAAGATGCAAGATGCATATTATAGAATTGGTAAATTTTCGATGTACAAGAAGTGGTGGCAGAAGGAACAATTACATCAATTGATCCTATGAGTAAAGTGCATCATGTGCTCGTAGGAAGTAATTGTTAGAAAGTGTGGTATGAGCGAGGTATATCATGTCGTTAGAGTCAAGTACCTAATACCTAAATAATACTAAACATTAGTAATATTGTTAGCTAAATGCTAACATATTACATGTCATTTGTTTTATGGCTTTAGCTATAAATAGGATACTCATGTACAACTCCTTTTCTATTATTTAAGAGGTATTATTCATCATTTTATTTATCGTTCTCGATGTTGCATATTGTGCTCCAAATCTATCATGGTATTAGAACAAATTATCTTTGCCCTTTTGATTTTTTCCCGTGCCATTTTTGTCTTCCATCATGAAAGATAGCTCATCAATTCATACACCTATTCAATCTCCACTCACATCTTCATCGATTTTAATTCCTTGATCTTTTCATATTTTGATTTCTTATTAATCCTAATTTTTGTGTGAAGCTATATGAAACTAATTATCTCATCTAAAATGAATAACTAAAATATGTGCTAATAGTGTATAGATTGCAATAGTCATGGGATTCCTCTATCAAAATTTATAATAAAAAATTATTTATTTACTCAATATATTAAAAGTTTTTATGATAAAATATTATAAAAAAATTATTTTTATTCTTTTCTTATATATCAATAAAATAAAGTATTAAAAAAACAAAATTATTTTATTTAAATATTAATAAAATAAAGTATTATCACATGTATTCATAGGTAACATAATGCATGTTGAACACAGATGTCCATTTTATGCTTTCCATTAAGGTCCTCTAGGGCTGCAGGGGCTTGTTCTTTCGTTTCATACTTTAGAACTGCACAACCTGCCAAAGAATATATTTGGAGTAATCATCACTCAATGAGAATCAATTTATGAGTTTTTCAAACTATTACGCAATGCCAGAGAAGGATCTAATCATAAACAAAAATACTTTTACTTTTTTTTGTTGAGAACCTCTTAATATCTGCAGGTCCTTTATAGTTCCATATTTAGAGAAAAGTGTAGAAAGTTCATCTCCAGATACATTTTTTGGAAGGATACCAAGAAAAAGCTTGTGTTCTGGATTGCAAAGGAAGTGACTATAAGTTGATAAGTATGAAGGTCCCTGAAACAAAGCAAACAGACTAAATGAAATAAGCGTAACCCCATATAAACACATGTCTTGAAGAAATTCAAAAATAAAAAAATAAAAATAAAAAAGATCACATGGATTTAATAAAGAATGAGAATATATTACACCAAGCCTTCCCAACTTGCAATCTGCATACGTCACTTGCAATGGGCTAGATGCCTGAATCGGACAAAAGGAAAAGGGAACCTCCAGAATAAAAGAAAACACGAAACACACTACTTAATAACACAACACAAATTGTACAAAATTAATGGCTGCATCTTATAGGGCTTATTTACAAGAAAATAGTTTTTTATATCAAATGAGCTGCAATGAACCATGCAGGAATAGGCAAGAGTCCAACCGAGAAGCTTGTGTGTGAAACTACTTGAAGCTCCAGCAATGCCCATATAGGGCTCCCCCAGTGACTCTAATACCTAATCCAAGAAAATGCCAAATAGCATAAGCACAAAAGATTTGCTTATTTAAGTATGATCTACTACTAATTTATCATTCTGAATAAATAAACTGTATCCAAGAAGTGCCTAAAGGTGAAAAATAAAGTGAAGATTTCATTAAAATGACCTTAACAAAACAGGGTAATTCACTAAGTTTATTTAACACTCAACTGTCTTAATTTTTTCCTACTTTGGAAGTAGTTATGATGCAATTTTGTCCCAAGCTCTAATATAGTGCCAAAAAAAAATGCAAACTGAAGATGCCAAAGATTTGAAACTGAGACCACCCAAAAGAAAAAATAAGAAAATGACTTGGAACTATTTCCTCAATGCAATATTACCATAAATTTTACTGATTAGCACATGTGAATGTATCTAAAAATGAAAACACAGAGGAATCAACCAATCATGGCAAAGAACAAGTTAAAATAAATTTCAGTCAAAGGATCCAACTTTGTATAATTTTGATATCATAGTCTGCATCTTAAAAGTCAATGTGGCAACTTCAAGGTCATTAAAATTTCTCTTCTAGCTAACAATATCAAAAACAAGATACAGTTGTTAGCTCAGTTAAAAAGTAGACAACCAGTAACAAAGATCAGATGGGAGTCAAAGAGCTCACACTCTATTTCATCACGATGTATAATTCATGAGAAAAGATAGAAGTAAAAGAGTCAAGTTATTATGATACCAAAGGACAAAGATATGCAATGAAATAATATTTTCATTGAAAGTTCTTGTTTATTTTATAGTAGAAAACTTCCATCGTAAAGGACAAAGAAAAAATGGATCATAACTAACTCATCAAAGACTCAAAGTAATAAAATATGCCTCTTTTGAATCTCACCCGCAAATGAAATAGTGACCCCATTTGTGATTCTTTAAATCAACCTCCTGCACAGGGAAAGAGGTCAAATATTATATATTAAATTTTTTAAGAAGAAATCGTATTAATTAAATAATATAGGGTAGAGTGTCTAACAGACAGAAAATTGCTAATAATGACTGAAGGAAACAAAGTTAATTTCATTTTTTCCAAAAAAAAAAAAGAAGATTATTAATTTACTTGCTATCATAAACATCATTTCTATACATGCACACCATCAGTATCTCAAAATTAACATGTATGGATAACAGAAAAGCCAAACAGTATTCCTCTTTTTTTTTAGTTTCAAGAATTTCAACCAACAATGTAAATCTTTTTAAAGGACAACGATTATTATAGTTTACATGAAAGCAACCTCAACATTTCAAATTTTATATTAAAAAAAAGACATAATTAAACAACTGTGAGGTTTCTACAACATCGATTTTGTAGGCACAAATTCTGAAATAAAAAAGGCAAGAATAGGAAGAGAAGAGTAATTACCACGAGCTAGGGCAGCAGGTGTCAATGTTTGATATTGTTGGTGCTGTGGCTAGTGTTGGTTTTTTCTCTTCAAACAGCTTGGCAACCAACCGAGCAGTTGAGCAGTTGCTAGAAGTTGGTTGATACGAGCATAGGTGCTCGGGCTGCTTGGCGCAACACATGGGTGCGTGAGACGCAGGAGAAACCACGCACGGTGCTAAGGTACAAGCAACGCAGATGGAGGGGACCATTAGAAAACGCAATGTAAGAAGGGTTACAATTCAGTTAGGAATGTCAGAATTGGTTAGTATGATTTCCTTGTAATTCCATGTGCATATAAGGCTATATATAACCACAGTTAATTCAATAAAGGGATCAGAAATTATAGCTAATAGCTCCTCCTTATCTATGTTCTTTTTCTTCTCTAACCTCTCTGAAATTCTAATCCTATCAATGGAATCAAAGTCGGTTCCAACCATGGTCGATCGGAACCGATCCAACACAGAAACCTCTGATGAGGAATTTGATTACTTCGCGCAATCTAGGTCCAGATCAGAGCGATTCATCGCTATTTTACAGGCGGCTGAAGTAGAGCTGAGACCTCTTCGCAACCTCCACCGCTCACCAGAACCACACCTTCGTGCACCACTTGAGACCTTCGAGAAACCTGAAGCCCTACGCATTGATTCCTTCACGATAAGCGAATGGCAAACCTCATAACGTAGAACCAGTAAGAGCTACGTTTCCAGGTTACAAGAAGAGGGAACGAGGATTAATACAGAACCCAAGCCAAGCCTTTATGGATCAGTTGGACTCACAAAATCAACTCGTATATCGGCCCACGAAGCAAGCTTATATCGTAGACATAGTCTCCCGTGTTCAAATGGGCTTAGTTTCAAGCCTTTATGCAAATCCATAGACCCAACCCACGAAGAAATAATCTCTCCATATGATAAGATTACCCATGTGAAACCCTATCAAGTGAGGCACTTATCTCATTGGGATACCAACCCTATCAAGGAGGTTGCATGTTCGTTCCCAATAAGATCTGGCGTTGGGGGCATCTTATGACTAAGGATAACCAGAAGCGATACGCCCGTGCCTCAACTATAGCTCCATAGTCATCCTTATTCTTCTCTGCTTCTATCACAGTACGAAGGTTAAGCTCAAAGGGGGTTCTACGTGCTCATAAACGAATGGTTTATAAGCAACAATAACCAACTATTGTTCAGAAAATTGCTGGGTAGTTCCATCTGACTTCTAACATATCACTTACTTAAAACCGCTATAGGGGTTTTCGAGGACCTGATGTGCAGTAGAGGAAGTATGCTTACACAAACTACTCAAACCTTGCATTATGGAATCGATTTTCCCAACTTGTAGAGCTCTTACTGACCTATATAGGGTTCAATCAGTGTTTTCCCTAATTGTGTTCTTGGGCCTACAGAATAAAGAAACTCCCTTGTTGAATTCCTTATGGATGGAGTTCCTACTAAGGTGTCCCAAACGGTTGCTGCCCCAATCGAATGTGTTAAACTATGCATTCAAAATCAGGATGATATGATGAACTTGGGTAGGCTTCCTAAATATTACAAAGACATTGATAAATACTTTAAGAGAACAATCAAAGTTTACTTCAAGAGACTATTTAACTTTAAGGAAGATAGAAATAGTTACTGCGAATGGGTTGTTGGAATATGGAATTCTGGTGCTACTGCTGGTGTATCTTCCTCTTTCCTTGTCTACTTCTTGTACTATGTTAGCAACTGCTTGGCTAATGATTCAAAGGCTGCAAAGAAAGGCAGAGAAAGACCATTTTATGGTTTAGTTGGTGTCTACAGAAAGACTCAAAAAAATGAGGGTATTGTTGGCCCTTACCGTGGGTTCAACCTTTCTTATGTTGGAATCATTGTAAACCTAGGGTTGTACTTTGGAAGATATTATTCTCTTAAACCTATCATTATGTACATTGGAATTAACTCCTTAAGTCGTGAAGTCCAAAATTTGGTAGTTCCTAAGATAAACTGGACTAGGTCTAAGGATCCTCTTCATTTATCTTCAAAAACTAGAATGTGGAAATGTATAGATTTCTTTCCTATTAGCACTAGTAACACAAATGGAGTTGAGACATCTGATCAGGATGAATCTTACAAACATATATTGGGAACAAGCTTCTTTGATAACAAACATGACTGCTTTTTACTTGGGAAGTACCTGACTAAAACAGAACAATTTGTGGCTGGTTTCAACCTCGTCGGTGTTAGTACGGATCTAAGATATGATTATGGAAACTTTTATGCTTCCAAAACCTTCTATGATGGTGTTTATAAAAGGAAGATACTATGGGGTTGGGTGAATGAATTAGATAGTGATTCTGATACCTATGTTAAAAGATGGGTTGGTCTTCAAGCCATTCCTAAAACAGTTTTTCTAAGTAAATATGGGAAGCAATTAGTACAATGGTCTGCCAAAGAAATTGAGAAACTTCGTGGTAAAAAGGTCAGTATTTATGACAAGGAGCTCGAGGTTGGATCAGTTTTTGAAATTTCTAGTATCACAGCTTCACAGACGGATGTGGAAATTTCACTCGATGGAATGAATATAGAAAATGCAGAGTCAATGGACACAAGCTTAGTTGATCCATAATTTCTATGCAGTCAAAAGGATGCCTCTATCGGTGGCACAATTGCACCATTCTATTTGCTGGTGGTGGCTTCTAATAAATTAGAAGAACAAACTGTTGTGTTCTTCCACATGTTAAGAAACAATTATAAATATGTTGTTCTAAAATGTTGTTATAAATATACCAGGTGCCTGGCTCTGATTTCCCAATTACTGGGAATGGTTACTGGAAATGTTGTTCTAAAGTATAGTGATCAAAGCAGGTCATCCTTGAGAGAAGGGCTTGACAAAACAACCTCAACAGCTACCCTTTCAATTGGAACAAATGCCTCTCTTGGCCCCAAAGTAAGCTCACTTCCACAGCCAAACCCATGCACTCTTACGTTTAACTCCCCAACCTCTATCAATAGTTTCACTAGTCTCAAGGCAATAGGTTCCTTGAGTTACGAGTCAAAATCATTTTCTCTCAGCAAGGAAAGCAATGCAGCTCATTGGAGATCTTTTATGCAAAAAAATCAAAAGTGGATCAGGGGTTTCGATACCACTTGCAGCCACAAGCATCTTCTAAAGTAGCCATTCTTGGAATTGCTAGAGGGATAGGCTAGCCCCTGTCACTCCTTATCAAGGGGTCTCTGCTGGTTTCTGTACTACATCTTTCTGATATAGCAAATGTTAAGGGAGTTGCTGTTGTTTTTAGTCACTACAACACTTCCTCTCAAGTTATGGATTTCATAGGAAATGCCGAGTTAACTGACTCATCAAAAGGTGTAAATGTAATAGTCATACCAACTGGTATTCCCAGAAGACTTGTTTCAAATACAGAGTAGTTGGTTGAATGGAAATTAATAACAAGTGGACGTGGCCTTAGCATCGAAAAAAATTTTCTTGGAACTATAGGCTTGCACTAAGGGCAATTCAGGACTACTTTTTGCTTCTATCTCAAAGCACATGCTATAATCCTACCAAATCATACTTCAATTTCATCCTTGAGGATAAGGATTCTAAAAGGGGGATGGAATGATACGAGCATACGTGCTCGGGCTGCTTGGCGCAACACATGGGTGCGCGAGATGTAGGGGGAACCATGCACGGTGCTAAGGTAAAAGCAATGCAGATGGAGGGGACCACTAGAAAATGCAACATAAGAAGGGTTACAATTCAGTTAGTAATGTCAGAATTGGTTAGTATAATTTTCTTGTAATTCCATGTGCATATAAGGCTATATATAGCTATAGCTAATTCAATAAAGGGATCAGAAATTATAGTTAACAGCTCCTCCTTACCTTTGTTCTTCTTCTTCCCTAACCTCTCTGAAATTCGAATCCTATCATTGGTCCATAACTTTAATCACTCATGTTTTGCAACCCCTTAAGCGCACATCCATTTTCTCTTTGATGGATAGATCACTTGAGACGTGCTTATATATTTCAATTTGGTCTTTAAATCTGCTCTGTGTGTTGTCGAAAATTGAGAAAAAATTCAATTAATCTTCAATGAATTGTTCTCTGCATAATCGTGATAACAGAAAAAGGTTTAGAAGCATCAAACCAAAAACCCATTAGACTTCTCGTGAAACTAGTGAAATTTGATCAATGGAAGAACGTATGTTTTCAATCCCTTTTACTTCCACTGTGTTTACATTTCCGTTCATATGGTTTTCTGAACATTTTTGAATTGAATTATGATCTAACATTTGGTATCATAGTAGTTTTGAAAACACCCATATGTTGCTCTATTTTATCGAGAAACTCACAATTTGGGTTTTTTATTTGACTAGTTTTTTATGCAAATAAAAATTAGAAATTATTTCAATATTGATATTTGAATGATCTTGTGAATTAAAACTTGAAAAACCATGAAGAAAATAAATCCAATTTGTCGTGCGCATTCATTGAAATTTTTTAATTAACTAATTTTTATTTTGACATTTTTGATTCAAAATAATACCATGACACACTCAAAAATCAAATTCTGAGAATTTTGATAAAAAGAAAGCTTGATTTAGTTTCCAGAATAAAGGGAAATTATCGAGCCTCTATTTGGGTCAAAATCAAGTCGCGTGACCAGCCTAGAGGTTGAAGACAACTCATAAGGGAAAAACGACACGTTATTTTTTACTTTAAAAAAAAGGACATTTGTTGTTGTCGAGAATCGAACCCGGGTCTCGTGGCTGACAATAAGCACAGAAACCACTAGGCTACAATGCATTTAGTGTTAATGTATGTACAATATTTATTATCATATATTTTTTAAATTTAATTTTTTATTTTTTAAAAAAATAAAATAAATAAATAAATAAAATAATTTCAAATATAATTTTAATGTGATTAATTATTTAACTTAGGTTTACATGTGTAGAATATTTATTATACATGTGACATTATTTAAATAATTTTTGGGCACATTAAAATTTATTTAAATACATTATGCTTAAATTATTTGTTTTAGTATTTGTATGTATAAATTTTGTAATTAATTATACATATAAAATTTGGTTAAATAATTTATGCATAATAAAATTAATTTTTAATGGCTTTTTATGGATTTAATTAGTGCTTATATTATTTATTTTTGCTTGTATAATTTATTATCATACTTGAAATCTTAAGATAGATAATATTTGCACATTTAGAATTAAATTAATATTGCTTCTGGTTTTATGCAATAATTAAGCTTAAAGATTTAGTTAATGTTTAAGTGATTCATATAGTTTAATTAATTAGGGAGTACCCACAACATCTTTAATTAATTAAAACTATAATAAGATTTATTTAAGATCACATTTAGAAAATAAACATTAATTGTGATTAATCATATGTGATATAATTAATCTTATCCCACAGAAATTTTTATTATATTTTTGAGTGATTAATTAGGATATAATATCAAATTATATTTTCTAATTTACATACAGGGATTAGGAAAAGGAACATAATTTGATAGTTTTATCGTAAAATTAGGATGAATCTAATTGAATTAAAACTTTAGCACACAGGTAAGTTTTATGTCACTAGATTCATATGTTTTCCATGATTTTACATTGGTAGAACATGTCATAGTTTTATGATAGCTTTAAATTTAGTAACATGAGTATGTATATTTCATTTATTGCAACAATTTAACCTGTTAATTACTCTCATATAAAATGTGATGTTTCCGAGCTCAAAGGGGACAACTATAAAGTCTGGAAGGAAAGAGTTCTCCTTCACTTGGGATGGATGGATATAGATTATTCTATTAGGAAGGAAAAGCCCCCTGTATTAACTAAAACTATCTCTCTAGATGCAATTATTATTTATGATAAGTGGGAGCAATCTAATCATCTTTCCTTTATGTACATAAAGACGAAAATATCTACTAGTATTAGGGGTTCTGTTGAGCAGTATAACAAGGTCCAAGACTTACTAAAGGCTATTGATGAGCAGTTCGCCACTTCAGACAAAGAAATGGCAAGCACCCTCATCATACAGTTTTCGTCCCTAAGGCTCACCATCATTAGGGGTGTGCGTGATCATACCATGTGCATGAGGGATATTGTGGCCCAATTGAAAACATTATAGGTTGAGATTTCAGAGGCCTTCTTAGTTCACTACATTGGTACCTTATCTCAATAATATGGCCCGTTTAAGATATCTTATAACACATATAAGGAAAAATGGTCGATCAATGAGTTGTTGACCATGTGTGTTCAGGAAGAGGGTAGGCTGCTTATGGAGGAAAAGGAAAATGTGAAGTTGACTACCTCTGGGAAGAATAACAAAAGGGATCAAGCCAGGGACAAGGGGGATGGAAAAATCCCTCCTTAAAAGGACATTAAGAAGAAGATTATGTGCTTCTTTTATAAGAAGAAGGAGCACGTTAAGAAACAATGCTCAAGTTCATGAAATGGATTGATAAGAAAGGTAGTGAACTTTCATTTGTTTGTTATGAATCCAAAGATCTGAATGAATATAATCAATAGTACCTTTCGTTTTATGGATGGCTGTAATGAACTTGACCCTGCGATGCTTTCCATAAACACAATGCTCACAGAAATCAAGCTTCCCAGTTTTCTAACCACAAAGCAAATCCCGTTTGCTCAAAATAGACATCCCTGTCTCACTCATATGCCTAAGCCGCATATGTCATAATCGAGTAGTGTCTGAATCTTGATCTGACGAGGAAGAAACTGATACATTGCCAATAACAGTGCTACCTTGAAGCATATAGAGACCACGCGAAAATTTCCCTTTAATAACAACGAAAGCACCCATACTAACTCTTAAAACCCCACCTTCAACTACATACTTGTAGCCTTGTGAATCAAGAGCACCCAAAGATATCAAATTCTTTTTCAAATTTGGAACATGGCGAACATCTTTCAAAGTCCTAACAATACCATCATGCATCTTAATTCGGACAGTACAAATACCAATAACCATACAGGACATATTATTTCCCATCAAGACAACACCCTCATCAATAGACTGATAAGAAGCAAACCAATCTCTACTAGGGCACATATGGTATGTGCAACCCGAATCAAGAATCCAAACATCTCCAAGAGAACCAATAGATATTGATAGAACATTTTCACCATCAGAACCAGAACTATCTGTAACACCAGCAATATCATTAGTACCAGAAGACGTTGTGGTAGATTTTCCTTTACCTTTGAGTTTTGGACAATTTACTTTCCAGTGCCATTCCTGCCGACAATAGTTGTATTTATCTTTTCTTTTTCTAGATTTAGATCTAAACTTGCCTCTATTTTTACTTGTGTCTTTTTCTTGATTTCTACCTCTAAAAAATAAACCACTCCTATTATCATTACTGCTTGTAGACACATTTTTTTCAACTCTCTGGAATTCAAAGATGCTTTGACATCTTCCAAAGAAATAGTGTCTCGCCCATATAGTATGGTATCAAAAAAATGTTCAAATGAATGAGGTAAAGAAAATAATAGAACTAAGGCCTGATCCTCATCATCAATCTTAACACCACTATTTTTCAGATCACAAATAATTTTAGTAAATTCATCAAGGTGATCGTGCAAAGGTGTACCTTTTGACATTTTGAATGTATACAAACGCTGCTTCAAATATAATCGACTGGTCAAAGACTTAGTCATATACAAATTCTCCAATTTTAGCCATAACCCAGCAGGAGATTCCTCATCACCAACTTCGCATAATACCTCATCAAACAAGGATAACTGAATTGAATTGAGAGCATTTTCCATCAATGCATATTTTTCTTCATTAGTTAATTTTTTTGGCAATTTATCCTTCTCTTCAAGTGTCTTAACGAGCCGTTTTTTAACTAATACGGCTCGCATCTTTATACGCCAAAGACTAAAATTATTTCTACTATTGAATTTCTCAATTTCGTATTTTGCCGCCATGATAGAAAACCCAATATTAAATAAACAGAAGCACAACCCAGAAAATATAAAACCAATCAGATAACAATAAGCTCAAAATAAATCCAAAAGAGTAAACTTGATCAGTTTCAATAAATAACACAATAACCCAATGTTTTAATACCAATTTGTTATAAATTAACACTTGCGGAAGCGAAGATCAGGTCTAATTTTGGTTGTACAAATATATAATAATGGGTAACAGTAAAATAATAAACAATAAATGACACACAATGATTTAAGTGGTTCAACTTTTCAATGTGAAAAGTCTACTTCACTAACGATGGCACAGCGAGAAAAATTCACTAATAATCAAATGGAGATATAAACACCAATTTTCAGAGAGTTTCACAAAATTATACCAAAATCTGAAAACAACACACAAAATAATTCACTCTAATTTACTGATAATATATAGCAAAGATAAATTAACAAAGTTACTATTAAAACAAATATTATCATATAGAAAAATCAATAGCTTATTGAATATTTTAGTATACTCTAAACTGCCATAAGTAGCAACTCCGCTGTTGAACAACGGTGGAAAAATAAAACTGTCAAACGGAACAGACTAAACAAATGAAGGAGACGAAAAAATAAAACTGTGCGCAGCTCCTTTTCTGCTATGATCTACTCTGGCCGGAAAGTTCTGCGCATGAGGTTGTTGCTAGTGGAGGGAGAATCTGCAAGGGGCTAGAGAGAAATTGAAGCTCTAGTGGCTGATCTCCCTGCTTTCTTTTCTGGATTTTTTTTCTTTGTTCTACAGCTTCTTCACGCAGCTTCTAGATTCTATTTTTTAATTCTCTCTCGCGGCTACTTGTATTCACGCAGTAAGGGAAAATGTATATATCACAAGAAGAAGTGTTTTAATATATGGATTTGGGCCAAAAAAAATTTTGGGTTTAGACCAAACAAATAACAAGACAAAACCTGATCGTCGTATCATCATATCACTATATTGTAAACTTTCAAAAACTCATCAGTTGATTTCAGTAAATGATTTAATCAAAATATTTCAGCTCAGAAAATATATTTTAAAGGCACAACCAATATCAACGTGACATTAAACATCAAAAGATTAATTGAGCAAATCTAGGATAAAATCATCCCTCAATCTTCTAGATCTGTAATTGATTGAGGTTGGAGAATACCGCGATGGCTGAACAAAGAACGGAGGTTCACAATGGCTGCTAATACAAACTCAATCTTGAGTAATGCAGAGGAGTTCTTACATCTTTTTGCGCTTGATCCATGTAAAGTTATGTATAAGATGATGAACTTCTTGTTAATCAAGCTCTGAGGCTAGTAATGGCAAGCGAGAATAAGAGATGAAGAAAGAGAGCTTAAGTATCGACAACATAGTGGAACAATGAGCACAGCGATGTAGCAACAATGATCTTGGATATATGAGAAAAGCATAGATTGAAAATGCTAAAAATACGAAGATGACATACTTGCACCACAAAGTAATGTGTTCATGACACTAACAACTTATCATATTTAAGTAGATATTATTTAATATGAAATTTTTTTTACTAATCTTTTATTTGAAGTAAAATTATATGAAATATAATATATATTATTTTTATAATTATAAGTTTTAAGGAAAATTATAAATATTGTTAAAAAATTTATTTAACTTAATTACACGACTAATTTTACTTTTAATCCTTAAAAAACATATATTTTTACGTTATAAAAAATATATACACACACCATATTTTTAAATATATATTTTTACATTATAAAAAAGTATATGCATTGCATTGAAGAGTTAAAAATAAAAATTCATTTATAAATATATGTTTTTTATGTTATAAAACATCTATGCACCACATTTTTAAATGTGTTAAATATATATTTTTACATTATAAAAAATATATACACTATATAAACGAGTTAAAAATAAATTTTTATTTATAACAAGAATTATAATATGCATTTAAACAATTTGATAATATTTTTTCCATGGTTGGTTTTTTATTATAAATATATTTATTTAATTCCTAACAAACTAATATCCATATAAATATGACTATCTAATATTATTTTAATTAAATTATTGAATATTTTAGATATTTTGTGAATAATATTTACGATATAAATATATTGATTTATGTCTTATAATTTTTATAAAAACAAATCTAGATACTATAATTTTTTCGAATTTTTGCAATATAATTTTTAAAATGTTTTTAATGAGAATTTGGAATTGATATTGTTAGAATCATGGTAGAAGAAATTATCCTTAATGACTTTGACAATTATGACTTCTATGAAATGTTGATGTGGGAATGTTTTCTTCTCATAAAGTAATTTTGATAATGGTACATGCATTGGTGATGATTATGGAGATGGAGAAAACATGATATCTAGTTCTAGACAAAACAACCTCTAAATTTATTAACTTGTAAAGCTAATTATACAAGTGATACATAAGATGAAGACCATGATTTAGAGGTATCCATCTAAACATAGGTACTATATTGGAAATGAATACGCAAGTAAATTTTATAAAGAATACAATGATATGTAAGTATTAGATGAGAAAATTATACTGACAAGTTTATCTTTAATGAACGTTAATATGAATGAAATTGATTTCTCAAATAACATGAGTACACGTCATGCTTATAAAATATTTAAAAACTTTCGACAACAATTTATAAATTATTGAATAAACTCACAGTTTATTAATCATAGAGAAATAGTAAAATAAGATCAAACATCGTATTCGTGATACTCTAATCATTATATTCAAACAACATTTAACTAAATGTCATGATATCAATATTACTTGAATTAAAATAACATATGTTTTTAACTTTCTAAAAAATCATTTTGGATGTAAACAGAGTATGATTTCTTAATTTTTTAAAATTGAAGTAACTTAATTTCAATAAACTTATTCTTTTATTTAACATATAGTTATTAATTTATAAATAATATTATTCTATTATTAATAATATTATTTAATTTTCTTTATCTTAAGTTATTATTTAAAATTTTAATATTTTTAAATAATTTTTTTTACAATATTTTCTTTGATATTAATAATGTCCTCAAAATTTATAAAATCTAATTATTCATATATTCATAAATATTAATATTTTTATTTTTATTTAATTCATAATTATTTTTTAACGAAGGACAGTGAAAATATCGAATAACGTATTTTATTATTTTAATTATTATATTCAATATTTTAAAATATTTTATCATTTCATTTGAACGTGATTATCATATAATTTCTTTATTAGTACACATTATTTTTATCCTTATATCAATAAATACTATATATTTTTTTCTTTTTTAACACTATTTTGATCCTTGGTGCTGAGTACCGACATTAATCTATCGCTACATTCCTCTTATTTAAATTTGAACTTTTTGACTTTATGTTATTCCATTTTTTTTAAATAGGGTAAGACTGTATAAAATTAATTAGAATTAATTTAATTCAAAATATTCATATGTACTTAAGAATTTTTATTTTTAAAATTTTATTAATTTTATTTTATTTTTAATTTTAAAAAATCAATTTCTATTGAATTAACATGACTCTTATTTCTTTAAACCAATCTAATTTATTTATTATTTTTATTATTATATTCATATTATTATTTTACACAATTATTTTTAAAATTTTCCTTAGTTTCTCCATATCCCTTCAATTTCTTTTTTTTTTCTTCTCAATTCTTATTATTCATCAAATTACGTCTTTCAACCTTTTAATATTTGCTTGCCTATTAGCTATATCTCTACTGGCCTCTTAGTTATGCTTTACTCTACTCATCTCTCACATAATCACTCACACGAACAACTAACAAGCAATTTCATTCTAGATACTAATTATATAGTATTTAATTATTTATCTATTATAATTACATTATCTTTTATATTTTTATCATTAGAATTTATATTGTATGAATAACATTAAGGATTGTTTGGATACAAGAATTAATTTTTTTTGGTGAGTAAGTCTTTACTATTCCATATTATCTATCTATCTTATTTTTAAATTTTTATTACATTTTATGATTAATATTGATAATGATAATAAGTAAGTAAATGAAATTTAAGTATATTTAAAAATACATATGGTTAAAAAAAAGACTAATAAATACAAATATTTTTGTATGTTTTTCTTGAACTATCAAAATAATCCGATTTTATAGTAGTGATAAAAATGAATGAAAATTATTAGAAAAATATTCAAAATTTTATTTTAAAAATTTCAAACAAAATAAAAATTATTAACATAAAATGTGAAATAATATAATATTAGAGAAAATAAAAATTTAGAGTTAAAAATACGAGAAAGTTTGAATATATGAATGAAAAAACCTTAAAAGCTTTACCTTTAAGTTTATCATCATGTTTACTTTTTTTTTTTAATTTTTATAATATTTGATACCGTTATTTTATTATAATAAATTAAAGTTAAATATATTAAATATTTTTACATTATATTATATTAATTTAAAAAAAATTATATAACATTAATTATTATAATTGTATGTATAATATTATTAATATTTATAAATCTACTTAATATTATTAATATATACAAAGATATATAAAAATATGCACACAAAAAATTAAACATTTATTTAATACTAAAAATATACATATAATTTTTATAAAAAATTTAACCAACATTACATCCCCGCCTAATCCCATAAAGATCCGGCCGCCTACTTAGCTTTTGGATCAATGGGACTGAAAAAGTAAAAACCAAAGAGTTTGGATGATATGCATGCCAATGTCCTTTCGTTCAATTTTTGTTTGGAAAAGTATCATAGAGCTGCTGCCTTAGGATTTTTTTTAGTGCCTTTATTTCAAAAATATGTTTTTAAATATTTTTGTTTGTAAAAAATATATCAAAGACAAAAATTAACTTTTTATCAAATTCTTGATTAAATATAATGGACTAATATATGTAACACATACATGTTTTTTTATTTTTTGATATATATATATATATATATAATAAAACAATTTTTAATTAAATAATTAATCAAATTTTTTAACAAATTTTTCAATTAAACTTCAATTAAATTTTTAATGTCTAATGTGTATCGTTAAATATTAAATAATGAAAATTTTATTTAAAATTTACTAAAAATTTCATTTAATTTGAATGAATTTTTTTTCTTAAAAAACTTGATTAATTTTTTAATTAAATATTAATTTTTACGTATTTAACTATCAAAAAATATAAATATATATGTGATGCATGTGTTGTTATGTTATATTTAATGAAAAATAAGATTAAAAATTAATTTTATCATTACGTGATATTTTTTCCACAAATAAATTGACTTCAATGATACATTTTTCACAAATAAAAAAAGTTTAAAAACACTTTTTTTAAACAAAGGTACTACTACAAAAAGGGGTATTAAATTTAGTTCGTTAAACTGACTTTAAATGAAATAACTTATTTAAAATCGGTTCACGCGGTGAATCGATTTTAATTTTTTTTTTTTTACAAAATTTACTTATTTTGTATTATACTAATTAAAACATGTATTCGATCACTAAAAATAAAATCAGTTTAATAAATAGTTTAAATAATACAAATAATTGAAAAATAAAATATTAATTAATAGCAGAAAAATTACTATGGTATTGTTCTATGTTATTCAAGATCATCATATTCTTATTCTCATGTTATAATACAAACTTATATATATAATACAAAAATCTATACACATAAATAATAACACATAATAACAAAAATACAAAAATTTATACACATAAATAATAACACATAATAACAAAAAAAAATATGAATAATAAGTGCGTAGGATTAATAAAAATACTTACAAGAGTAAATGAAGTGACAAAATGAAGGAAATGAAGAAAAAATTGTATTTTGTAAGTGAGAAATGAGTATAATTTTTTTGAGTATTTTGCTCAAAAAAATAGGGGATCTAAAAGATTAGTTAGAGAGGAAGAAAACCCACTAACCGATGTTGGAATTGGTGGTCGTAGGTGGTCGGAAAATGAGAAAGAGTGGAGGAGAAGTGGAAGAGGTTTTGGGTTTTTGAGAGTTATACAGCACTTAGAATAGTTTATGTTTGGGGAAGAAAGAAGAGAAAAGAATTTATCCACGTGTGTAGCATCGTTTGACGTGTCGAATCGATGCTACACGTGGAGGTAGCGTCAATTCCAAGTGTCAACTAACGCTATGCTACGTAGATAATGTCGTTTAACACCTAGAACCAACGCTATGTCCACGTGTAGTGTCGGTTTGATACATCAACCGACACTACGTCCTACGTGGATAACGTCGGTTTTACACTGAACCAACTTTAAATTCATCAAAAATTGATTTTTTTTTAAAACTGACTTTACATATCGACTTAAATACCCCTTTTGTAGTAGTGAAGATTAAACAATACATTTAATCTAAACAGAGTGATTATTTAAATATTTAACCTAATATTTTTACAAAACTTCCTAAATTATTAACTTTGTGAACGGATAGACTTTAATTTTAAGAAATTATTGGTAATGTTATCAATATCGATAAACATTTGAAATAAAAAATGTTAGAAATTTTTAGTAAAAGTTAAATAATGAATAATACAATAGTTTAAAATTATCATTTAAATAATATATGTATGAGATATATAGTATACAAAGTAAATATAATAATGTAAATGAAAGAATTTTTATTTGATAAATATAAATATAAGTTATGTAAATAAAAATAATTGAAAATTTTTAAAAACACACACTTATTAACTCCACGTACCCTCTTTGTCTTTATACATGCCATTAAATGCAAACATTTTAAAAATTTCTCAATACACACCCAACTCTGTACTAAAATACCCCAACTTATAAATATGATAAAACTCTAAATTATCTACCAAATTTGCATGCTTCATCTTCTTCTTTTTACTAACTATATTTTTTAGATGTAGGATATATATCATCAAAAGAAATCGCTTTTTGTAAAATAGAAAAAAGAATTGCATGTTATTTTGTAACAGTTTTTTTTTCTTTTTAACAAAATCGTTTTTTTTTTGGGCTCAGTACTGCTTAAAGAAATCTACATGAGTAACCATATTCTTAACTATTTTTTCCTATGTTTCCTTGTTGCCTAATTCTGACTCTTCCATATATATATTTTGATCACACAAAAGCTATGCTTTTTTTATTAATATAAGTGTCGTTTCTGTTGGCATGTGAGTAATATGACAGACAATAAGAAGACATCAATGCAGGAATTATGGCAGATAATCAGCAGACAAGAATAAAAATGAAAATTAATATTGTTATAATTTGTTTACTTTCCGTTTCCTTTTTTGTATACAAATACTATACATTTGTACAGAAATATTAGAACAGAAAATTACAGAAATACAATCATAATATTTTGACATGGTATCAGAGCAGATTATCTAAAGAAATAAAAATTACGTTGCTACCTGTTAGGTTTTCTGTTCTCACAATTTGTTGTTTGGCCAATCTGGTTTGGCAGATCACTTTCTGATCTAGGATCAGGGGTGGTGTTTCTGTTCGGTTTTTTTTTTGCCGATCTGGTTGACTTTACTCTGTTCGTCTCCTCAGCATCGGTAACTTTGTGTGTTGGACGGAGAGATCCTCCATTGTTTTACCTTCAAACACCGAACAGTGGTTGAGTTCATATTCAACTCTTGTAGCCGTTTCAAACACCGAACAGGTGCAGCTCAGAAATGAAAGCAAGATAGTTATTTCACTTTTATTTGTTCAGAAATTCAATAGAAGATTACGGGTTACACTTCAAAAAAAAAATATCTGCATACAACTTACAAGGAGTCAAGTGATTCGCAACACCAACTCAACGAAGAACCATAGAAAGCAGGTCGGACCCATTTGGAAACCGAGTACTCACAGCATCCGTTGGCGCAGTTCCTTGGAAACCAAGTACTCACAAGCAGCCGTTGATGCAGTTCCTGAGAATAACAGAATAGGTGGTGGTACCAGCGACAAAGGGTTTGTGCTGTATTCTTGCAACTAACATTTCGAGTAGAGAATGAAGGGAAGAAAACAGTAACAGAGGCAGTTTGCGAGAGGAGAAGAGCTGCTGCGAAGAAGAGCGCCACTGCGAAGAATCTGAGAGAAGAGGAGAAGAAGAGGGCTGCGAGATTTTGGCTGAGAAGAAGCTGCGCGAGTTTAGAACTTCTCTTAGGGTTTGGAACGCGCAGAAGAAGCTGCGCTGAGGAACGCAGATGAAACTGCACTGAGGAACGCAGAGGAAACTGCGCGACTTTGGAAGGAAATTTTTTTTTCTACGCTCGACCATCTTGCTGAAATCGTGCAGGAAGAAAGGCGCAGCTGCGAGAGAACGGCAAATTAGGGTTAGGGTTATAAGTTGTTTTTTGTCATTTATATAGTGGCTGTTTTGTAAAAAAAAAAAAAGGAAAAACAAAAGGAAAAAAATTTTAGATTTCATGGCGGAATCTAGAGATTTAACTACCAATTTCATGTTGGAAGATTTGACGGAGAAAATGACGGAAGTTCTAACTAGAGCTCAGATCAGTTCATAACCTCCGTCAACTGAAGCGTCGACTGCTCCCATCAGTATTAAGTTGGGAGGCTCCAATTATGCCTTGTGGTCCCAGGTGGTGGAGATGTATATCTCTGGCAAAGATAAACTGGGATATATTAATGGGGATTTTCCTCAACCTTGAAACCGACCCCTCATTTAGGAGATGGCGTACTGAAAATGCCATTGTTAAAGGATGGTTGATCAATTCGATGGACCCCTCCTTAATTGCAAATTTTATCTGATTCCCAACTGCAAAACAGGTTTGGGATTTGGTGGCTACCACTTACTATGATGGGACAGACACGTCTCAAGTGTATGATCTTCGCCGTCAAGTCACTCGTACGAAGCAAGCGGGTGGATCCATTGAAAAATACTACAATGACCTTCAAGGGTTGTGGCGTGAAATTGATTTCCGTCGTCCTAATCCAATGGAGTGTGCGATTGATATACAAAAATACAACTCCATCGTACAGGAAGATCGAGTGTATACCTTCCTCGATGGACTTGATGATAGATTGGATAAAACTCGAAGTGATGTGCTTCAGATCAAACCATTCCCTACGGTGGAACAAGCCTATGGATTCGTCCGTCGGGAAGAGGTCAGGCAGACCGTGATGATCACAGGTGTAGATACGACACCCGGAGCAGTTATGGCTTTTAAAGGGGTCAAGGGACACCATAATCTAATGCCACCAAAAACAGGAACTTCCTTGGGTAGCAAGAAATCCATGGGAAATCCACCATCTCTTGACATGAAATGTGGCCATTGCGGAAACTCCAAACACACCCGTGAAAACTGCTTCAAACTACATGGGTATCCAGAATGGTGGAATGATCTTCAAGCACGGAAGAAACGGGACACCACTGGGCGAGCCGCTGTGGCTACCAATAATGCCTCACTATCCCTTACTTCTCAGGCCGAATCTTCCCAGGATCCAGGTATTTCAAGTAAAGCATTTCACATCTCTACTCGTAGTGATAAGGAGGATTGGATTCTGGAGTCTGGAGCTACAGATCACATGACATTTGACCCAAATGATCTCTCCAATACAACTCAGCCAAGACGGAGTCGTGTTGCCAATGCAAATGGGGTCACTTATCCAGTTACAGGAGCTGGAACAGTGACCTTATCTCCTTCATTATCATTATCTAATACTTTACTTGTACCCTCTCTATCAAACCGACTAATGTCTGTAAGTCAGGTTACTTCAGATCTTAACTGTGTAGTACTGATGTATTCTACTTTTTGCCTTCTACAGGATATTCTCACCAAGGAGATCATTGGGCGTGGTACTAGGAGAGGGGGGCTATATTATGTGGATGACCTCAGTTTAGGAAGAGCCAATCACATGCAAAACACTGCTGGTAACAAGGAACGACAGATTTGGCTATGTCATCGTAGATTTGGGCATCCATCATTCGGGTATTTAAAGCACCTACTCCCCAGTTTATTTTCAAATATCACACATTCAGATTTCAAATGTGATACTTGTATCCTAGCAAAAAGTCATAGGATGTCTTATCATATGAGCATGAATAAAAGTATAACTCTTTTTGCCTTGGTACATTCTGATGTTTGGGGACCTTCCCCGGTCATTACGTCATCGGGTCATCATTGGTTTGTTATTTTTGTTGATGATTGTACATGAATGACATTGCTTTACCTTCTCAAACACAAAGATGAAGTATTTGCTACATTTCACCTGTTTCACACCATGGTTCAGACACAATTTTCTGAAAAAATTAAGATACTTAGGTCTGATAATGGAGGGGAGTATGCTAATCAACAATTCCGAACATACTTGGACAACCATGGTATTCTCCATGAAACCTCGTGTTCACAAACCCCATAACAGAATGGGACTACGGAGAGGAAGAATCGGCATATTTTAGAAATGGCTCGGGCCTTATTAATCGGTGCATATATGCCTAATAAATACTGGAGTGATGCTCTTACTACAGCGGTGTATCTACTGAATCGTATGCCCACAAAAACCTTACAGTTTCAGACTCCATTAAAGGTGTTATCTGATCATTTTCCCTTACCTACTATTTTTATGCTTCCACCCCAAATTTTTGGTTGTGTTGCTTTTGTCCACCTCCATAAAAACCAACGGACTAAGTTGGATCCATGTGCTGTCCGATGTGTATTCTTGGGGTATGGCGTACAAAAAAAGGGTTACCGATGCTATAATCCAATTACTAAAAGAACCTATATTACCATGGATGTCACTTTCCTCGAATCAGAATGGTTTTTTCCATCACCGGTATCCAATTCCACTCTTCAGGAAGAGAGTTATGGTAAAAAAAGAAATTGGCTTGATATTGAAATATTAGACACTAGTCCAACATACTCGGATCGCGCCAATCATATGGAGGAGCCAGTATCTAGACCCGAGTATGAACTTCCAAGAACTGAAGCTGAAGTAGTAATTGAATCTCCAGAAGATGAAGTGGTTGATGTACCCCTCAACTCCCTAGTACCCAATGATCATCCTGCTGAGAATACTCCTGAGGTAAGTTATCCTAGCACACCTTTACAAACTATTGCTATAGATACATCTGTTGGTTATGTTTTACCTTTCAGACACAATCGAGGCAAACCTCCAAATCGATACTCCCCAGAAAGAGAAGAACGACAATTCAAGTATCCAATAGAAAATTATGTATCTACTCAAAGGTTATCAGAACCTGTCAGGGCATTTGCACAAACACTCTCCTCGTGTCAAATTCCAAGTAGCATTGAAGAAGCCTTATCTAATCCAAAATGGGCTCAAGCTATAAAAGAGGAATTTGAGGCATTACAAAAGAATAACACATGGGTGTTAAGCGAGTTGCCTCAAGGGAGGAAGATGGTAGGATGCAAGTGGATTTTCTCCATTAAATATAAAGCAGATGGGTTAGTTGATCGATACAAGGCGAGACTTGTAGCAAAAGGATATACACAGAAACACGAGATAGATTATCAAGAAACCTTCTCACTTGTGGCTAAACTAAAAACCGTTAGAGTCTTGCTATCTCTTACAGCAAATTTGGATTGGCCATTGCACCAACTTGACGTAAAAAATGCCTTCCTTCATGGTGATCTTGAGGAAGAGAGTTATATGGATATCCCACCAGGATATACTGTTACAACAGGAAAAGAAACTGCATGTAGATTACAACGAGCATTGTATGGACTAAAACAATCACCTCGAGCATGGTTTGGTAGGTTGAGTTCAGCAATGAAGAAATATGGGTTCCAGCAAAGCAACTCTGATCATACTCTTTTCCTAAAACACCGATTAAGGAAGATAACAGCCCTTATAGTCTATGTAGACGACATGATCATTACAGGAGATGATAAAGAAGAAATCTCTAAGCTTCAAGATCAACTGTCAAATGAGTTTGAAATGAAGAATTTGGGAGGGCTCAAATACTTCTTAGGTATTGAGGTAACAAGATCAAAACAAGGCATATGTATTTCCCAAAGGAAATATACTTTGGACCTACTGGCAGAGGCAGGACTACTAGATTGTAAACCTGTCGATATTCCAATGGTTCAAAATCACAAACTCGGAGAATATGTGGACCAAGTACCAGCAGATAAACAGAGATATCAATGGTTAGTAGGTAAACTCATCTATTTATCTCATACTCGACCTGATATTGCTTATGATGTGAGTGTCGTGAGTCAGTTCATGCACTGCCCAAGTGAAGACCATATGGATGCGGTCATGCGAATACTTCGTTATTTAAAGTCCTCCCCTGGGAAAGGACTTATGTTTTCAAAGAATGGCCAATTGGAAGTCCTTGGATATACAGATTCAGACTGGGCAGGGAATATGAAGGATAGGAAATCTACTGCTGGGTACTTCACTTTTGTGGAGGGCAATCTTGTTACATGGAGGAGCAAGAAGCAAAAGGTAGTTGCCTTATCTAGTGCTGAAGTTGAATTTCGGGGAATGATCAAGGGAATATGTGAGCTCCTATGGTTGAAAAAACTCCTAACTGAGATTGGTGTTGCTCCTAACTCTGAAATGAATTTATTTTGTGATAACAAAGCAGCCATTGCCATCTCTCACAATCTAGTTCAACATGATCGCACGAAGCACGTTGAAGTGGATCAGAACTTCATCAAACAGAATCTTGAAGAAAAGATTATTAAGCTTCCATTTGTTAAGTCAGAAGATCAATTGGCTGATATACTCACTAAATCTGTGTCTGCAAAGAACTTTTACAACTCACTTGACAAGTTGGGCATAAGAGACATATATGCACCACCTTGAGGGGGAGTGTTGACATGTGAGTAATATGGCAGACAACAAGAAGACATCAATGCAGGAATTATGGCAGATAATCAGCAGACAAGAATAAAAAATGAAAATTAATATTGTTATAATTTGTTTACTTTCTGTTTCCTTTTTTGTATACAAATATTATATATTTGTACAGAAATATTAGAACAGAAAATTACAGAAATACAATCATAATATTTTGAAAGTTTTCATGGTGATTGAAAGCTGGTATAGTAAATAAGAAAAGTAATTGATAATTGATACAATATTAAAATTAAAGGATTTAATAGAAATTTTAGTCAATATTATTTTAGGAATATAAAATTTACATTAATTAAAGTAGGATTTGAGTCCAGTGGGTGTGTGTTTTTAGAGTTTCTTAAACAATTTTTATATGGATTCCTCAATTCTTACTGTGGAAAAATTAAAATTAAAATTAAGAAAACCTAATAATCATACTATAATATTAAATAATAATAATTTTCTTTGTAGTTATTGATGTGTTATGTACGGTTGCTTTTATATTATATTTTTTTATAGAAAGAAAATTTTATATTTTTATAATTCGAAGCATATTTATTCCGAGATGAGATGTTATTGTATTTTGATTTATATGTATTGCATTTTGATATTGGTGAGGCTTAGAGCCTATTCGTTCGGATGTTTTAAATATAAATTTTGCATTTAAATTACCATATTTATTAATAATAATGTTTATAGATGTAAAATTAATGAATAAAAATTCATCATTATTATCAAAATTTTCACAACATTTCAAAAAATAATATAATATATAGGTACTAAAATTTATATCATGATATATACATATATGTACCGATATTATCAATATTTGTAAGAAAATAATTTCTGTTCTATTTTGATATCCATGTTAGGAAATTTGGATCAAATGGTATAATCACAAATTCTCCCTCTCAAGATCCTTCTTAGCAGAATATCAAATAACAGAAAAATAGATAATACACAACACAAGAATTATAGTGAAAACTCCAAATTAGAGAAAAACTATTTTCGTTGTCAAAAGACAACCAGAGAAAAATTCACTATGTGGAAAATTGTTACAACCACACTCTCAATGATTTTCTCACACACCCAAAAGACAAAAGTAATTACAAGTCCAAGAGAATTTTCCCACAAAATTCTCTTACTCAAAAACTTATCATATAAGTTTTTCTCTATTTTTGGGATGATGAACAATGAAGAAATGAAGTCATATTTATAACCTTCAAGTTCTCATTTCATATGCCAAACATTTCTTCATTCAACAAAATTAGGTTACTTAATTTTTCTATTCTTTATTCAAACAAGGTTAGGCACCTCCATCTTTGACAATATGGTAAACCATCTTTCATGAATTTTCTTCTAAATTAGACACCTCCTATTTTGACTAACAACCTAATATTATTTTTAATCAATCACAACAGTCCATACTATAGTTTCATCAATATATTTAGCAAAATATTGCAATATTTTCCGATTTTTTCACCCAAGAACCATCTTTGAATGTTTATGTAATTTATTACTAAGTAGATGTAGTTCAAAAAAGTTTTTTTTAACTAAATTATATGAGGCTGTTAAATTGGTGAATTTTCTTATAATTTCTATTAAGAAAGGTTTAGACTTAGGCTTGAAGTTCCTACCTAGATCAATAAGTTGGAGATATAATTTTGACATAAATATATATGATATTATTATTATCAATGAAGATTATGAAAACTCTAAAAATATAGAATATTTTTTATAACATTTTATAAAAACATAAAAATTACCAAATATTTATATTTTAAATTAATTTTATATTTAATATATATATTTTTAAATACTTGAATATTTATATTAATCAATAATTGATAAATTAATTAAAATATTGTAAAATAAAATATATATTGTTTTTTTACAAAAATAATGTAAAATAAGTAGTTAAAATATTTAAAATAATTAAATACACTATTTAATTGTATTAATTATTATAAATATATAAATTTTTACGATATGAAAAGAAATTTCATTAATATTTTTTATATTTTAGTGACAATATCTATGATATTTGAGCCAAAAAATAACATTTAAATGATAATTTAATAATAATAATATTTAAGCAATAATTTGTCAATATTTTCGATAATTTTATGACAATTTAACTAAAAAATATAGATATCACATTTCGATGTCAAAATATACAAAATAGCAACATTATGATCGATATTTTCATCCCAGTTTCAACCCCTTTTTTTTATCGTCAAAGCACTCGGTCCTTCTTTTTAACTTATAATGTCAAATCTATTTTCTCTTTTTACCAATACAAATTGTTTTTTTAAAGTAACATTTGTATTAAATAATAATATAAAGTTTTTAAATTTATATTATAAATTTAAAAAATTTGATTTTTAGATGTAATGCGTATAATGAAAATGTTAAAATTTGAACTTATACTTACCACTATAAAATTATAACTAAACGTTTATCTAATTCAAAAAAAGAAAATTATATTATATAAAAATTTATAATATATTTTAAATTTTATATTTATATCAATTCTATTATTTTTATTAAATATTATTTAAAAATAAATTATATAATTAATTTAAAAGTTTACTTTATATATATATTTAAAATATTACATTTCATTTATAAATATTAAAAATTTAAAGACTTTAAGATGTACTATTTGTATTATATATTATTTTGTTACTAGTAACTTATACGAACAAATCAATTATTTTAAGTGAAATGCTATTTTGTTACTATTTGTATTATATAAATTTAAAGTCTTTACCAATACAAACGAAAGTTGCATGTTTGTGTTACAACTTACCATTTATTTAAAAAAAAAAAAAAAATCGGCCAAAATGATAAATATAAAATTAATAAAATATGTGAAGGCTACAATAGCTACAGTGATTACTAAAGGGACAAGATTTGCTGTTACAGAGGGTCTAAACTACAGTTGCTATTCCTTAGTCGGCCATTAATATTCAGTGGGTCCAATCACTTACCAAACCAAGCACAAAAAAGATGACATTTCATTACCCTTTTTCTTTTTCTTTTTCTTTTTCTATTTATTTTTCTTTTGTCAAAAGGATTTTAAAAAATAAAATTGTCTCCTTTATTTTATCCTTTGTTGTCTCCTCTTTTTTCCCCTAATTTTATTCTCTTTTGTAATAAATATCGAAAACAGTATAGATATAATTTGAAATTAAATTTTAATATATAAAAAAAATTTAAATTATAAATCAATTAAAAAAATAAAAATAAAAAAAATACTCGGTTCATTTCAGAGAAAAAGCTTGTTCAAAGCCTTTTAAACTTTGTGCTTCTAACATCTTTTTTACTTGTTCAAAGCCTCTCAATTCCTATTCTCTCTCACTCAAAAACAAAACCCAAATCCAGACCAACTCTAATCCTACTAACTACAAAGTTCAGCTTTTGAATTGTTCATATTTCCTATCTCACCAAATCTAGTCAATCAATAATACCCAGAAAACCAAACCACCTATAAACTTAACCAAATTCTCAATTCAAGATTTTCAACATGGGTCCATACAGACCAACTCTAATTGTTTGGCTCTTTGTACTAATAATCTTAATGCTTAATGGAAAATCATGTTATGGCTCAAGAGCTACTCTTCAGGTTTTCAAATTAAAGCCAATAAAGTCTCAACATTCAGGTCACTTCTTGGGGTTCTTGCCTAAAAGATTACCAATACAAGCCTCTGGTCCTTCAAGGAAACACAATGAGATTGGTTTACAAAGTTGGAAATCACCCTGATCATCATTCACACACATATATATACACACACAATTCAATAACAGAAGTTTTAGAGACAAAAAGGTGACCTGGTTTTTTTTTTCTTTACAAAAGAGCAATGAAAGATATTGTGGATGGGCAAGAATGTAAATGGGGATTGCTATAGAGTAATTCTTTTTGGAGTGTTTGATGATGACAATGTAATTAGCTTCAATAGCTTTGGTTGATACAACGGTATGTATTATTTGCTTCTTCTTTGAACTCCAGAGAAGAAATCTTAGTAAATTTTGGGTTCTATCAGTTGTAAACTATGAGACATAAATCCTAATTACTGATATCTTCTTCTTCACTGTTTCCTTTATGATTTAATTTTCTCTATCTTCGTACATTTTTTTATTCTTAATATCTATTTATGAAGTGCAATATTTTCAGCAGTTTACAGAGTCCTCTGTTTTTATAAATGGATGTTTGTTTTGGTAAAGTTAAGATAAACAAATTACTGAAAAACGAAATTTTTTTTTATTGATGAAAATGAGACGAACTAATATGAAATGTTCATAATTCTGGTTCCAATTTACTCCCACCACAGCTGCGCAACTGAAATCAAACAAATCCATGGAAGAATTGGTTCACCAAAGTTAGGGGTCTGCATAATTAGGGGTGTGTATAATTAGTAATATCGGTTATGTTTTTGAATTAAATTAGGAATCAATTAAATGTAAGCCCCTTTTTAAAAATGATCGGTAATAAATTATGTTCTTTTTATGGGTTGAAGTTTTTTTATGTTAAGTAATTGGTGTAATTTGGTGATTTAGATTTTTAAATGATTTTATATTAAGTAATCGGTATAATTACGTGACTTATATTTTTAAGGAGAAATATTATATTAATTTAATAATTATTAGATTAAATATTAATTTTTTTATAATTTTTTAAAATAATGTTAATATATAAGTTAATTATTAATTATTAACAGTAATATTATTATAAATAATAAGTATTTTTAATCATGTAGTTTATTAAATGAGTATTTTTCATCCTGATTATTTATAATAATTAATTTTTATAAACTATAAAATTATAGATTTTTAATTTAAAAATTATAGAATTAAAATTTTCAATTATTCTTAATAATAAAACAATTTTATTTTTTTAAGTATTGTTATTTGATCTTATTGTTTAAGAAAAAGATGTCAATTACTACCGACACCTTACATTTTATTTATTGATTTTTATATTAAAATAACTTTTTTTATTAATTCATTAACACAAGCATTTAACCATTATTTAAATTAAATTAAATTTAAAATTATTTAAAAAATTTCAACAATAAAATTTATTTATAAAGAAATTTTTCTTCTTTAATTAAATGTTACTTTAATATTTAACAAAAATGGTTGAAATAATATAAATTATTCATAATCAGCTCCTTTCTTCAAAATAAGAAAATTAAATGATATTAATTTTAATTTAAAAGATCAAATTACATAAATATTTAATTTAAATGATATTATAATTTTTTTTATTATAAACTAAAATGTTAAACATGATTTTATTTCTCAAATTTTAATGACTTTTTTTAATCTTACAATCAATATTTATTTTTGTGTGAATTATCTATTATTTGAGATCTTATTGTATAAACTAATTTAATTATAAATATATAAGTAATATAATTATTTTAAAAAAATAGCACTAATTTTTTTTTAAAATACCACTTAATTTATCACAAATAAAATTATTATGATTATTAGATCTAAATACATCTAATGAACATTGTATAAATGAGTAAGTTGTCTGTTATAAGTAAGAGAATCCAAGACCAGATAACCCACTAGTGTAAAAAGAAATCCACTCTTTGTAACTTATTTCTAACTTGTAAGTAACAAAATAACAATAAACTTAGAGAACGGAATAGAGAGATAGATAACCAAACTAAAAAAAATAAAAGAGAGAAACTAAACATTCCAATGAAGAAATTAATTTAACACAAAGATATATTAGGTTAAGTAAAACAAATCAGATTGCATTGCAAGGCATAAAAACATGATAGTAGAAAAATAAAAGCATGTAATAGATAGAAAGAAAATGACTTTCAATCATAATCAAATATCTTTATAATATATGTTAAAACATACTTGAATTAATATAATTTTAATTGTATTAACAAAACAAAAAATTATACAATCATAACAAATAACGAAATAAATACACATATAAATCTTATCCATGTTTTAACATCCTTGAGACTCAATAAAAATATAAACACAAATAATTCTATTAATTATGATACTTACCTTAATTATAACTATCATACTTGTTTTAACATTAAATTTAATACTATTCCTAAAACCTCACCACATATAATTGTATAATCACTCACCAACTATCATACGTATTTTTATTTAAGTGAATGTACGTTGAACCATGAGTAATTGATCTTATATAAAGAAAAAAAAACACTATGTGAAAATAAATAAATTTTATATTTTACACACAAAAATATCAATAAAGATACAAAAAAATTACAAAAATTACAAGTTACATACGAATTTTTTATATTACCTTAATTTTAATCAATATGCTATTTAAATTTAGAAAAAAGATATTCAAGGAGAAACATTCGGAGGAAAAATAATATTTTTAATCAATTAATTGAAATAATTTAAAGAAATATCTCAATTTAAAAAATATAGATAATTTTAATATTAATTTTAAAATATATTTTCAGTTCCACTAGATCTTCTCATATTAAAATATCATGTAATTTACAATTTTTTTAGTATTAAGTATATAATATGTGATTGCCTAATTTCTTTTCATGCAAATCAAATTTACATTGGACGCCAATCCCAAAACTATAATGATTGGTTAAAAATTCATTATCAAACTACTCTATTTTCAAAACTTAAATTACTCTATATTGTATCATCAAGAAACTGTTTAATTTCATACTTGATTTTTTTCGATTTCATACTTAAAAATTTAAAATATTTTTTGTGATCAAATTAAAAAATCATTCATATCAGATTATTACCATATTTCAACAAAATATTTTAATTTCTAAATAATTTTTCTCAATTATAATTTTAAAAATATTTATCATACTATTGATATTAAATGAGAAAAAATCGTTGGCTGAGAAAAAAATCCATTATCTTAATTTTTATTATTCTTTTAATTAATGATACTTTTGTATAAAAGATTTAATAATTTTATGTACATCATTTTATTATTCTTATATAATTAATGTTCTTTTATATTTTTATTGTAACTTGGTTATAGGTTTATCTTAATTTTTGTTTATAACTTTTGAATACTTTATAATATTTTAACATAATCTAAGAAATCAACGAAAAAATTCCAAAAATAATCATTAACTAGGAGTTATTTATGCACAATTTAATCATAATTTTTCATACAATAGATAATTATTACTATTTTTGAATAGTAAAGTCATAATTTTAAATATTAGCTAGATAAAAATCATATATTACCATCAAAATATAAAGTGACCCTTATGATTTATTTACATAATTAAAATACTAACTAATTAATGTAGAGTAGAATTATTAACTTTAGACTTAAAATAACCCTCGTTTAATTAATTAATTAATGTATTGGACAGCAGCATATCTCATAATGAGATTAACCAATATGAAAGATCATTATTCAAGTTGCAATTTACTCCACCACAAGCAATGGGAATCAAATAAAGTAAAGTAAACTTTTTATTTATTTATTTATTTATTTATTATTATTATTTATTTATTTGAGTAAGAAAGCCACGGAAGAATTTCCTCAACAAAGTTAAAGCTTAGGGAAAAAATATTCAAAATTTTACCTTTAATAAATTAGTACAACCGGAATATAGCCCATTTTACTTTTTAAATCCTCTTTTTTTTTCTTTACCTCTAACTTTTTTCTTAATAAAGAAATTAAATTATTTAATTGATATTTAAATTTTTATTAAATTAACACATAAATATCTAAATTTAAATTATTAAGTTAATCTCAAACATAGAAAAATTCCATAATTAGGTCCCAATTTGACAATTATAATGAAAAATTTTATTTTTTTTAAGTTAATTTAATTTGAAGATAAAATTATAAAATTATAAAAAATTATAAAAATAAAACCCTTAAAAAAATAAGATTTATTTTTGATAAAATAATAAAAATTACATCTTTAAAAATTATAATTACAAAAATAACATACTCTTATGTTCACCGCATAAGCTTTCATGATACATTGTTTTATTTTGAACGCTATTTAATTAAATATTATTTAAATTAAATTATTATTTAAATTTATTTAATATTAAATAATATTAAATATTTTTAATAATGTTTCAAAGGTAATAATTTCTTAAGCTTTTTATGATTTAAAATTTTAGACACGTAGGTCTAAGCCGATCAAAGTTTGTGTACAATTGTTTCCTTTTATATAAAAAAAGTTTGTGTATAATTATTTTCTAGTAACTTAATTACCTAAGTTTTTTTTGCTAAATACGTAAGTATCTAAGTTGGTATCAAATTCATCTACCATCGTTACGGGGGCCATACTCCATCTTCTTAGCAAATAGTAATGATGGTAATAATTAAATACTGTAGCAAAGATTTTGGTAATTAATAATGTTCAGTCTTTTTTGTTTTTAGAAAATGGATATATATATATATAATTTTAAATAGAATAATAATTATACCACCACTTACTCATCAAATTAAATGATATATATTATGAGAATTTGCTATGCATTTAATATTTGATATCTATGGATAACGTACCTTGAAAACAATTTACAATCTTACACGTCCTGTAAGTCATCACACTTTTGGGTAAGAGTTGTTGCATTCCCTTAAATTTGTTTATTTTTTAACAAATAATAATTAATAAAATATTTTATTTATTTTTAAATAAAATGTATTGAATATGAAATAATAACGAAGACATTTGGAGTTTTCTTTTAGCAATGGTACCTAACCTTATTTTTTTTACCGAATAATTATATATATATTAAATAAATTTAAGATTTAATTACATGATATAACTTTTTTATAAATACAGTTTTATTTTTAATATTTAAGAAATATATATTTTATTCTTTTACCGTATAAAAACATTTTTTACATAAAAAATATATATTTTTCATAAAAAGTTGTTATCTGCCATTTTTTGTTTCATAATGTAAACATCATATATTTTTAAGGGTTAAAAATGAAACAAATTAAATTCTTTCAACGTAACTAAAGTGTCACTTTTTTACTATAAAAAATAGAGATTTTAATCACATAATTATGAATTTATATGATTAAATTGTCTCAATTTTAAATATTAAATGACTTATATGTCATTTATAAAAATAATGTGATCAAAAAGTTCTCTTATTAAATTTTTTGTATATCATATATATGAATATGGTTAATTATCATAATTTATTATTTTCATATTTTAAATGTTTTGATTAAAAAAAGTGATTTTTTCTACTATTCTTTTTACATCTGAATTGTTGAGATATAATGATTTAATAATATATATATGTAGAAAAAGGATAGGATAAATAACACTAAAGTATTACATAAATTTTTATAATCCTTTGTTTCAAATGATGAGATTTAAAGAAGTAATAAGTTTCTTTCTATTTTATATATATAAACAATGCGTATGGTTTTATCCCCCATTGTGATGAAGAAATGGTTTTGTTATGATTGTTACCACATCAGGTGATAATAACTAATAAGTAATAGCAACTGGAAATGCCAAAAAGGACATGAAAGAGGGCCTCCAATACAAATCTGTTTATTAATTGTATGATCACCATCACACCATGGGCATGGAGGGTCATTGATGGATCCACAATTTTGGTTATAATTTGAGGCTCCATTGGATTCCTCTTCAAAATTATTATTATTATTGTGTAGTTTTGGAAATCATGAGTCGAGAAATTGGTTCGTGCTTATGAATAGGGCATTATACACATATATACCTGATCCTGCTATCATGTATTTTGATTCTGCCTATATTATCAATTTGAGTATTTCCATTATTAATAATTAGGGAAAATTTGTCAAAAAGATAAGTATTAAATAATCATTAGTCATTTAAAAAAAGAAATGAGTATTTTTTGATGTTGTTATTATGAAAAAGATTATAGAAGTATAAAAAGTTAAATTTTAGTAAAATATACGATAAAAAATTATTATTTAATATATGTGTTTGAAATATTATTATTTAATTGAGTATAAAATAAAAATAGAAAAAATTAATGACACACTAAACTGTTGAGGTTGTTAAATGATGATAATAATTATTAAAATAATATTTTTAGATCTTATTAATGAAGTTATGTGTAAATCATGTGATAAATTTAATTAAAAAAAATCTTAAAAAATGAATTTTTTTTTCTTATCCTTTTTTTTTATAAAACAAAAATTATGATATTTCTAAACTATAAAAATAAACTACCTAACTTAAGGGACTATAATAGTTATTCATCTTATTAATTATTATTACACTATAACTTTTATCAAGTGAACACATTAATCTCATAATCATTGAATTAGGTATTAGAGTTCTTGTAATTTTTCAAAATTAACACTTTATTGTCTTAATATAAGAGTTAGTTAGTAACTATAAGTTTTGTTATTATGTAAATGAAACACTTTTAATCCAATAATTTATTAAAATAAATATTTTTAATCTATCAAATATATTAAAAATGAGTATTTATAATATATCACTTTTATAAATAATAAAACTATATATATTCAATTTAAAATTTATGTTACTAAGTGATTTTCACATAAAAAAGAGAACTAGCTGGTGTAACTTTTTCTAAATAATCTATGATACTTAACTTCCATTAATTATTCGTCTCTTTAATCTTTACATGTTATGTGTAACTCATTTACTAGGTTATATATATATATATATTTTACAATCATGGTAGTTTAATTTATAAAATAATTACTGGTTGTCGTTTATCTTCGGTGGGATTAGGAATGGGCACGGGGACAGGCGGGGACGGTTTTTGATATAACTGTCCCCGAATCGAATTATAAAACCTATAACTGAAACCGCCCGAAAACCGTTTCGATTCGGGGACAGTTTTTTACCCGCGTGTAACGGTTCTGGACGGTTATGAAAAAAACCTCGAAAAAAAACCGAAATATATATATTATTTAATTTATTAAATATATATAATTAATTTTTTATTTATAATTTAATATATAATTTAATTAATTAAATATAATTAATTTCGGGTATGGCGCGGGTACGGTTTTTAGTATAACCGTAACCAATGTTTCATATTCGATTTTTACCTGAAATCGTCCCCGTCTCCGAATTATACCGATTAAAAACCGAACCACTGGTTCGAATAACCACGAATAACTGAATTTGCGGTTTTTTTGCCCATCGGGATGTTAGAATTAATATGGAGAGATAATGAGATGTTAATATCGAAAAATTATTAGTTGGTTTTGAATTACTAATTAAATTGATGTAGTGGTTAATATTAAATTAATATATGAATGAAAAGGTAGCAGAAACGCCGAGGGGCAGAAAACTTGTAATTCATCTCATTCTTACTATTCTCTCTCTGCACTTCCCTGTATTACTTTTCGTAATAGAGTAGATAAATTTAGGCAAGAGATACAATCTTGTTCATCGTAGTATCAGACTACTACAAGAATAATCATCAATTTGATTGCTTCATGGTTGGAGAATTGTATTATTAATTAATTACTTATAATTTTTGATAAAATGATTATATTTGATGAATAGAGAGGAACGCGATCACTGAGTAAAACGAAATCTTGCTAATAAATGAATTGCATGAGTTATGGTGTAATAATTGATGATCTTGTTTAATGTTAAAACCACTTATTTGATTTAATGTTATATTTTGCTAATGGATGAAATAGTAAACATGAAAAACATTTAATTAAGGATGATATTAGAACATTTATTTCTTGTGCATTTAACGTGAACCACTAATTTCTTGTTCATTCAATATTAACCACTAATTTCTTGTTCATTCAATATTAACCACTAATTTCTTGTCCATTCAATGTGGAGATAAACATGAAGTCTTTACTACCACAAGTTCTTCAAAGATATTGCCTATAAATAGCTTGTTTCATTTGTGCAAAATATAAGAGCAAATAAATTAGAGAGCATCCATAAGAAAGATAGTAAAAGTCTTTGTGAGAGTTATCTTATGAATTACTACTTAAAAAAGAAAATTTGTTCATTCTTTGTAAGTAATATTTTTCCTATTTTGTGAGAGATTTATTTCTCCTATTACAATAGAGATTAAAATTGTTATCTTATTGTAATTAGAGAGAAGATGTTGTAATCCTTATTTTACAATAATGAAATCCTCCTATACTTGCCTGTGGTTTTTTACCTTAATTTGTTTAGGGGGTTTTTCCACATAAAATATTTATATCAATTTTATTTTCATTATTCTCAATTTCACTTTAGTTGTGTGTTAGCTTCATCCCGATAATTTTTCCTAACAATGGTATCAGAGCTTTTGGTTGAGGGGTATGAAGTAGATTGTTGTGAACAAGATGTAAACTATGACAAAGCTCGATGTTGAGAAGTTCAACGGGAGTAATTATCATTGTGGAAAATGAAAATTAAGGCAATTTTAAGGAAAGACAATTTTTTGGAAGCAATTGGAGAAAGGCCCGTAGAGATCACTGATGACAACAAGTGAAACGAGATGGACGACAATGCAATTGCCGATCTACACTTAGCACTAGCCGATGGAGTGTTATCTAGTGTGGCAGAAAAGAAGACTACAAAGGAGATATGAGATACTCTAACAAGATTGTACGAGGCCAAGTAACTACACAATAAGATCTTCTTAAAGAGGAGATTGAACACTTTTCGAATGACGGAATCCACATCGATGACCGATCACATCAACATTTTGAATACTCTATTTTCACAATTTACATCAATGGGTTACACAATAGAGACATCTGAATATGCGAAGCTTATATTACAAAGTCTACCTGACTCATATGATCAAGTCATCATCAACTTGATGATCAACATCCTCATGGAATATCTAGTCTTCGACGAAATTACTATCGTTGTTTTGGAAGAAGAAATCGGGCGTAAAAACAAGGAAGACATACAGGCAGGTTTGCAGCAAACAGAAGCTTTGACGATGACAAGAGGAAAATCAACGGAAAATGGCCCCAATGGGATTCAAAAACATGGTAGATCAAAATCAAGAAATAAGAAGAATTTCAAGTGCTACAACTGTGTCAAGAAAGAGCATGTCAAGAAGGATTGTTGGTTTAAAAAGAAGAATGGAGTCCCTGAGTCATCAAATGCTCAAGGGAATATGGCAAATGCCTCAGATGATGGTGAAGTTCTATACAACGAAGCAACAACGACAATTGGAGGCAGAAAGTAGTTGTTGATATCTAGTTATTAGACTTAGAAGCAATATGGCACATGACATCTCGAAGAGAATGGTTTCACAAATATGAACCAATCTTAGGAGGTTCTATACACATGGGCGATGATCATGCTTTGGAGATCGCTAGTATTGGTACTATTAAGATAAAGATGTTTGATGGTACAATTCGCACTATTCAGGAGGTACGATACATGAAAAGCCTGATGAAGAATCTATTATCTTTGGATCAAATGGATAGTCTGGGATGTAAGACCCATATTGAAAATGGGCTCACGAAAATTGTCAAAGGTGCACTTGTGGTTATGAAGACAGAAAATATTGAGACAAATTTATTCATACTAAAAGGAGAAACACTGGAGGAAGCTGATTTATGTGTTGCGTCAATCAACAAGGGAGAAGAGTCGACGAAGATGTGGCATCTCAAACTAGGTCATATGTCAGAATGAGGTTTAAAGATTCTCTTCGATAGAAAGCTACTTCTAGGGCTCAAATCGGTAAATCTACCTTTATGTGAGCATTGTGTTACAAGTAAGCAGCATAGATTGAAGTTTAATAGATCTAATGCCAAAAGTAAATGCATTCTAGACTTGATTCATTCTGATGTATGAGAGTTACCAAAAATGTCCCTAGAAGGAGCAAAGTATTTTGTGTCTTTTATTGATGATTATTCCAGGAGATGTTGGGTGTATCCAATCAAGAAGAAGTCAGATGTATTTCTGGTATTCAACGACTTCAAAGCACGGGTGGAACTTAAATCTGGGAAAAAGATCAAGTGCTTGAGGACAGATAATGGAAGAGAGTACACAGATGACAATTTTCTTGCTTTTTACAAGAATGTAGGTATTAAATGATAGTTCACAGTCATATACACGCCTCAACAAAATAGAGTGGTGGAGCGGATGAATAAAACTCTTATAGAAAGGATGAGAGCTATGTTGAGGACTACACGTTAATCCAACTCTTTTTGAGAAAAAACAGCCAAAACCGCTTGTTATGTGATAAATCTGTCGCCATAAACAATAATTGATTTAAAGACACCGATAGAGATATGGATTGGTAAGCCAATAGACTACTCTAATTTACATTCTTTTGGATGTCCTGCGTATGTGATGTACAATGCCCCAGAAAGAACAAAGTTGAATCTGAAATCTAGGAGTTGTATATTCTTGGGGTATGTTGACGGAGTGAAGGGTATCGCTTGTGGGATCCAACTACTCGCAAGGTTATTTTTAGTAGGGATGTGATCTTTGCAGAAGATCAACTACTACAAACAGATGGACATGATAGCACATCAAAAGAGGTTTCAGAGACTACAATAATACAGGTGAAAAATAATCTAGTACAAGAAACTCCATTTTCTACTGAAGCAACACCAAAGCACGAGGTATAAGAACCAGTCAAGTCCGAGTCTTTAGAAGTTCGTCGGTCAAATCATGAGAGAAGGCCGCCATCTTGGCATTCATAGTATGTTACAGAGAGTAATGTTGCATACTATCTTTTAACAGAGGATAGAGAGCCCTCAACTTTCCAAAAAGCTACAAGTAGCTCAGATGTGTCTTTATGGATGACAACAATGCAGGAAGAAGTTGAAGCTCTACACAAGAACCAAACTTGGGAACTGGTACCATTACCACATGGGAGAAAAGCCATAGGTAACAAATGGGTCTACAAGATCAAACGAGATAGAAATGATCAAGTGGAATGATTTCGTGCAAGATTGGTGGTAAAAGGATTCGCTCAGAAAAAAGGTATTGATTCCAACGAGATATTTTCTTCGGTAGTTTGGTTTACAACAATCAGAATAGTCCTAACTATGTGTGCTATGTTTGACTTACATCTGGAGCAATTGGATGTAAAAACTACATTTCTTCATGGAGAACTTGAAGAAGAAATCTATATGCTCAAATCAGAAGGTTTTTCTTAAACAAGAAAGGAGAACTTGATTTACAGGTTGAAAAAATCTCTATACGGTCTCAAACAGGCGCCGAGGTGTTGGTGCAAGATATTTAATTCCTTCACTATTAGCCTTGGATACAACACACTCAATTCAGACCATTATACTTACTTCAAAAGGTTTGATGGAGATAATAATTTTATTATCTTGTTGTTGTATGTGGATGAAATGTTAGTAGTAGGCCCCAACAGAGATCAAATCCAAGAATTGAAGGCACAATTGGCTAGGGAATTTGATATGAAGGACTTAGGACCAGCAAACAAGATTCTAGGGATGTAGATTCACCGAGATAGAAATAAAAGGAAGATTTGGCTTTCTCAAAAGAACTATTTCAAGTTAATTTCTACCCCACTTCCTATTAATTTCAAGTTATCCTCAAGTATGTGTCCTAACAATGAAGCAAAGAGGAGAGAGATTTCTCGAGTACCGTATGGATCAACAGTGGAAAGTTTAATGTTTGCTATGATATGTACAAGACTAGACATTGCACAAGTAGTGAGAGTAGTTAATCGGTTTATGAAAAATCCTGGAAGAGAGCATTGGAATACTGTGAAGAGGGTTCTATGATACATCAGAGGAACCTCAAATGTTGCATTATTTTACGGAGGATCAGATCTTATTGTGAGAGGCTATGTTGATTTAGATTTTGCAGGGGATCTCAATAAAAGCAAGTCTACTACAAGTTATATGTTTACACTTATAGGAGGAGCTATAAGCTGGGTATCTAAACTGCAATCAGTTGTAGCTCTATCTACAATGTAAGTAGAATACATGGTAGCTACACAAGCTTGCAAGGAAGTAGTTTGGATACAGAGATTATTAGAGGAGCTCGTGCACAAGCAAAAGAAGATTGTTCTGTTTTGTGATAGTCAGAGTGCTTTGCACATTACAAGGAATCCAGTTTTTCATTCATGGGCAAAGCACATAAAGGTTCAGTATCACTTTGTTCAAGAAGTAGTGGAAGAAGGTAGTGTGGATATGCAGAAGATTCACACCGACGAGAACCTAGCAGATGTTATAACCAAGCCAATCAATATCGATAAGTTTAAATGGTGTAGATCCTCATGTGGTCTAGCGAAAACATAAGAAAGCATGGATTTGGCAAGTGAAGAAGGATGGAAGGATTACGCAAGTGACTTTAAGTGGGAGAATGTGATAATTGATGGCTTTGTTTAGTGGTAAAGTCACTTACTTAGTTTAATGTTATATTTTTCTAATGGATGAAGTAGGAAACATGGAAGCATTTAATTAAGGTTGCTATTGGAGCACTAATTTCTTGTGCATTCAATGTGGAGCACTAATTTCTTATCCATTCAATGTGGAGATGAATATAGAGTCTTTGCTACCACAAGTTCTTCAAGGATGTTTCCTATAAATAGCTTGTTTCATTTGTGCAAAATATAAGAGAAAATGAATTAGAGAGCATCCATAAGAAAGATAGTAAAAGTCTTTGTGAGAGTTATCTTGTGAATTACTACTTAGAAAGAAAAATTTGTTCCTTCTTTGTAAGTAATATTTTCCCTATTTTGTGAGAGAGTTATTTCTCCTATTATAATTAGAATTGCTATCTCATTGTAATTAGAGAGAAGGTATTGTAATCCCTATTTTACAACAGTGAAATCCTCCTACACTTGCCTGTGGTTTTTTACCCTAATTTGTTCGGGGTTTTTTCACGTAAAATATTTGTGTTCATTTTATTTTCATTATTTTCAATTTCACTTTAATTGTGTGTTAATTTGACCCAGTAATATTTCCTAACATATGCTTTTGACAAATAGTGTTGAAACATAATTTTAATTTGTTTTGCCTCTCTCTCTCTTATAGTAAAGTATTAATATTTGATGCGTTATTGGGCTTTCGTCAATTTTGATGTAACGAAAAAAATTACATATCATTAATATCCCGTAGCATTACAAAAACTATTTCAATAAAATTATTAATATCCCATAGCATTAATATCCGGTTATATAACAAATACTAACATGGGTTTTACAACTATTAAGATTCATAACAAAAAAAACACAAATTAAAGAAGAGATTATGAACATAGAGAAAGTTGACACTATCTTTGTATTAACTCCTAGAGAAACGACATACAATTCTATATATTTATACTATTGAAAATGAATAACAAACCAGTGAGATTTCAATCCTGAAAATTAAGTGATTTACTTATTTATATCGTTTAAAGTGACACATCAGCAACAATTCTCGTGTGTTACTATTTCTAATATGTTAGTTTTGATTTATAAAATCATGAAACATGAAGCCCAATTCATCACATAATGATGTTATACAATAATGATATGTTTTAAAATATCCAATGACAAATATTGAAAAGTGATCCATGAAAAATCTTCACAACAAATAATGTAGAACTTTTTACTGCTAAAGGCTTCAATAGAGACCATTAATTGACTTGCGAAGCAAGCATGTGCTTTCAGAGGCACTAATGAATCTAACATATCATCTAACCATGGTAATATATTTGATATGATCAAATTGTTTGGATTAATTGATGAAAATATTGCTAATGTTACCCTAAATTGTGCTCCAACAAATGCAAAATATATTTCTCCAATGATTCAAAAAGAGATACAAAATATTATTGCAAATAATATTCAGAAGAAAATATTCCAAGAAGTTAGTGATGCAAGATTTTGTATTCTTGTTGAGGTTGTTGATGAGTGTAGTAAAGAGAAGATATCATTTATCTTGAGATTTGTTGATTGTGATGGATTTATACGATAACGCTTTTTTGATATCATTCATGCTCAACAAATTACAGCTTCAAATTTGAAGGAGAAAATATGTATAGCTCTTTCTTAACATAATCTTCAAATTAAAGATGTACGGGGTCAAGGATACGATGGTGCTAGTAATATGTGTGATGCATGGAATGAGTTGCAAGTTTTATTTATCAAAGATTCTCTAACTATGCACTATGTTCATTACTTTGAGCATCGTCTCCAATTAGCGTTGATTGTAGGATCTAAAGAAGTCCATGATGTGTGGGATTTCTTATCAAAGTTAAGTTTAGTTGTCAATCTTGTTGGAGCTTTAGCCAAATGTTGCTCAAAACTTAAATTTGTAAGAGAAATTGAATTAGTAGTGTTGTTAGACTAGGAGAATTTGAGATTGGAATTGGAGTTAATCAAATTCGTACTTTACAACTACCTGGATCAACGAGGTTGATTTTTCATTTTGCATATGCCAACATGTTAATTGAAATGTTTGTTGCAATATGTACTTTTCTTGACAATATTACTAAAGATTGATCTAATTATAATATAAGAGGGGAAGTTAAATTGGCATTTAAAGTAATTAGATGCTTTGAATTTTTTTTCGTTCTATTGTTGATGAAAAAAATTATAGGAGTTACTAACTTTCTATGTCAAGTATTACAATCTAAATCTCAAGATAGTTTGAATGTTACAAGACTAATCAAATCTACAAAATAATTTCTAGGTAAGTTAAGATAATATAGGTGGGATGACTTTTGAAACTCATATTATCATTTTGTGAAAAAACATGATATTAATACACTTGTTACGAGTAATATTTAATTGGATGTAACATGTCGATCATGTCTTGAAAAATATCATCTCACAGTAAAACATCATTATCAAGTTGAAATATTCATTATTGTAATTGATTTTTAATTAATGGAGATAAGTGAGATTTTAAATAATGCAATAGAGCTTTTCATTCTTAGATTTGCTTTAGATCATATTTATCATCACAATATTAATGTCATCATAGATTCAAAATTTCAATAAATTTAATCTTTTTTCAATATTTTTATAGGAATTAGTTAAAGATGAAGGATCAAAGATATATTTCTTAATTGACATATTAATCCATTTAGTATTGTCTCTTCCAATATCTACTGCAACTACAGAGCATGCATTTTTAGCTATGAACCTTATTAAAACATCTCTTTGAAACATAATGGAGGAAGAATTTTTAACAAATTATATGATTATCAATACTGAAAGAGACTTTGTTGAAAGTATTACTTTAGATTTGGTGATTTGGTAATAGATAAATTCTATACTTTGAAACATCGCAGAGCTTTACTTAAATAATGTTTCTTTCTATTTTCAAGTGTCAACATACTTACAAATGTAACAATATTTTCATGTAAAACTTAAAATAATTTTTAGATAATTTAATTTATGGTATTTTTATTACTATTATTAACAAATTATGATATTTATGAAGTTTTTATAATTGTACTTAATTTTAATTCATATTAGTATGTTATGAAAAACTTAAACTTCATCCCCTTGTCTCCCAGAAATTTTTTGACTCTACCCTTGTAGTTAGCAGAAGAAAATAGCAAATCAATACTCATATTAATACATATAGAATATAAAAAGAAGAAACATAAATACCTAGGTATGTAGATGTTAGGATTAGAGTCTAAAAATGCAAAGGTAAATTGTATTTAGTTTCTTGAAATTAAAATAAATAAAAGATTTTATTCATGTATGTTTAAATCAATGTGTACAAGTATAAAACAAGAGAATTGAATTTAAGTAAAATAATCTAAATGTTCATGTCGAACAATTGATTGTTGAGATCTTCACATTGCATCACTAATATGGATCATATCTATTTAGAATGGAGTAGCTTTGATCTGGAGTCACTAATATAGAGATATCTAGATTAGGGTACTATATATAGTAGTAGTTTCTGCAGGAATAAGCCAAATGTGATTGAAATGTTATAAAGATCTGTTTAACCTATAATAGTTTCAACACATCAATCGATGTCCATATGCAAAATTATCTTAATTCTTAGTGTTATAATTGGCACCTTTTTGTAACACATTGATATTTGACTTATTCGACAACACTCATATTAGTGAGCTAATATGCCTTGTGTCTTAGCATAATTTCCTTACAATTAGTTGAGGGTTATCACATATGATGAGGAATCCATTTTATTTGTTCTTATATGATAGATAGTATTTATTTTGTTTATAAATTTTAGTGTTTGTTCAACTATGTGCAATCTTATGATATGATCACAGATAATTGTTTAACATAAAACGTGGGTACTCAAGGACAAGAGATAATCAGTAAGGTAAAGTTAAAACATTCACCTATATTTAATTACTGACTAGATATAGAGGATCAATAACAAGTAATAGTTACATTAGTGTATTACTCAATATTATGAAAAAAAGTAAATAGCAATTGTATGGTCAAAAGTTTAGTCATAGTTTTATAGTAAAGTAACTCTAAGATTTTAGATATTAACAAATCATTTAATCAGTTAATTAAATGTCAAGTCTTGTTCAACTTGAACTAATATTTACATCAATCTCTAAGTTTGCTCCGCAACAACGATTTAATGGTGTATTTCAACAAGATTAATTAATAATGAATTAATTATTTGACAACTATATATAAATCTATATACTAATCATTTATGAATATTATAAATTTCATATTACACATGAGGGGTAAAATAATAATTTTTTTGGAGAGACATTTTTTTATGCATTCAGTTGAGAGAAAATACTATTACAAAATTTTGTGTGACAAAATTCCTACTATTGTTCCTTAGTTGGCACCACATTCAAGTTTTGGTGAAAGGTTGCGTCTTTCATTATTAAGTTCTAATAATACCCAACCATTGCATTCATATATTGTGAGGAGTAGGATTTGAAAGATTGTGATTTCGATCCATCTAACTCATTGTATATTATTCTTTGTTTATCTTTATATTAAAATTAAATTATTATTCTTATAAGTTTTCACTAGGTAAAAAAATTTGTTATCTACCTAAACCAATTCCTTTCATGGAAACAATAAAAATATGAATTTTATTTCATAAAATTATTTTATAACCAATATTAGAACATCCAATTAATTCTTTAACCTTTTTTCCCAATGGCCTTTTAAAGCGTGAATAATTTCCAAACACTTGATATGTAGGCACCATGAAGAACAAGAATCAAACAACCTACAATCAAAGAGTTAAATAAAATGGTATATGTATATGGAGAAGGTTCAAATTATAGGGGTTTCTTTTTCTCTCAATTACTTAACACATGATATATATATAGCCTTAGACACTTCGGATTTGTGTTTCATAAGTCCCACATGAAATGTAATGAAATCCAAAGTCAAGAATGAGCAAAAATGATATACCTACTAGAATAGGACATGTTGCCCATGCATTATATTACGTTGCCTGAGTGCCTAGCATATCATATCCCATTATGAAAAAGATAGCCACTCGAGCACTCCATGGGCTGCTCAAGCACCATCCGATTTTTTTGTTAATCATTTTATCCTTTTCACATATGCCAAGCACGAAGTGCAATATGTTATTGTTTGATCGAACAATCTTGTTCTCTATAATAAGTGCTAGAAAAATATCTATTACCTCGGGGACCAATAGGACTGTATTATAAGGCTCACAATATTTAATCTCTTAATGACTCTCATTATTTGAATCCAAAGATCTAAATACCAATTTTGGTGTTATTCCACTAAGAGCCTACAATTGTAACTCTTGGTAACATAATCATCTAAGAGTAAATAATTTCACATGCTACACTAAGACATGGTTTATTTAACTCTTTATGTATATACACCATTTTGTGTGATATTCAAAATATTAGCTAAGACTATCAACCAAATGTAAGCTTCTTATTCCCCTGAGCCCCTAGTTCATATAATGATTACCTTCAACATTTTACAATTTTCAATTGGATATCTCCAATGTGACACAAAAATATTGAATCCCCAAGGAATACTATGGCATAGATTTAAGAAATGAAGTGTCGTAATAAGTATCTTGGCTTTTTTTAATGGCCATGAATGATTTTTTGTCTAGCCTAGGCTCCACTTGTCTCTAGAACCAACACACAAAAACTATTGGCATATTGATCCTTATGAATGATAGAACCTTACCCTCTGAAATCTAATGAACACTAAATCACTTCAATTAAAATTGTAAAAGACTCATGATTAAGAATTATCATAACATAATACCTTATGATATTCGATTAGAAATTTTCATTTAATTTGATTGAATTCCAAAAGTTTAGTACTTTTCATGTGTTATCAACTTTTGATCAAGATAAGACAATCATACCATAATAAAACAAATTATTCAAATTTGTTTATCAATTGCGAACTTGTTTATCAAATGTTTGATGATACAATGCATTCATGTTTATAAGAATCAGTCTTACAAGAAACACATAATGTGATAATTGATAGGGTATAATAATATTAGAATTAAGAATATGTATAAAAAAATACATTTCATTTATTTAACTAATGTAGTATTATTACACTCACTAATTTTTAATGAACTAACATACATCATTAAATAAGTGCACATATCCCAACATAATAGCCTTATCATTTTAAGAATCATAAGCATGTCATTCATTTTTTTTCTTAAGAGTACAAATTGAGAGATTTGCAAAGGTTTTATTAGAGTATAAATTGGTTGTTCATGTGTAGGAATGTATTGCACTACTAATTGTTGAGAAAATACTTTCTCACAAATGAAATGGAGATCAAGTTCCACACATTTCATTTGTGCATGAAGCATATGATTAGAAGCTAATGCCAAGGAGCTAAGGTTATCATACCATATAGTAGGTGTAGAAAAGCTACATAGGAAGTCTTTTTCAACAAAGCTTGAATTCATATAATATTTGAAATAACATTAGCAATAGACACGTAATCAACCTCATCCGAATATTGTGAGACAATATATTACCAATTTAGAAATCCATAGAACTAGATTAGTCCTATAAGTAAATCACAACACTAGAAGTTGAATGACGATCGCCATAATAAGATGCCCAATTAGCATCAATAAAACCCTAAAGAAGAAAATGATAAGAGGGCTTAAGAAACAAACCATGATAAATAGTACTCTAAATATAACGTAAAATACACTTTATATCATATCAATGAGGGTGAAGAGGTGTGGACATATACTAGCAAACCTTATTAACCACCTATGATAAATCAAGTTAAGTGATAGTGATAGAATCACCAATATAAGTAGATAATTGAGACTGAGATAACACTAGAGTAGAAATGGGTTTAGATACCTCCATTTTAGCCTTAACAAGAATTTCTCAAATATATTTACTTTGAATAAGTAAAAATAACCATTAGGTAAAGTATTAAACTCTATACCCAAAAAATAGTGCAACAATCCAAGATACTTCATAGAAAACTTATCATCAAGCAAAGTAATAAGCTGTTGAAATTCTAACTCATTGCTACTTGTAAGGATGGTAACATCCACATAAACAAGTAGATAACTTGTAAAAGAAGAAGTAATCTTTAAAAACAAAAATAATCTCCCGAATTCCAATTGAATGAGAATTGTACTCAAAATTTCAAACCATGCCTTAGAAGACTATTTAAGGCCATCACTGGCCTTGTTCAACTTACAAACATAATGTGAAAACTGAGGATGTTGAAACCTTTTGGGACTAAGACATATAAACCTATTTTTGAAGTGCAACATTAAGAAATTTATTACTAATATCTAATTGATTCTATTTCCATTTCCTAGATAGAGCCAATGTCAAAATTATCCTCACTATTGCTTGTTTAACTACAATGCTAAAAGTCTCATTGAAATAAAAACCATATATTAATAAAACCTTTTTCAAGCAAATCATTAGGAAATTTCTTTACTATAAAATCCATCGATTGCCAATAACATTTCTATTATGTGGTAGAGGCACCATGATGCATATGTTATTATTGAGTTAGAGAATCAAAGTCTAATTGCATGGAAGCCTAACACTCAAGAATGGTTAAAGTCTACTTTTAAAAATAGAGCTCAATGAGTAAAGGATCAAAGGAAGAGGTATAGGCATTAGGTTTATAGATCCCAACCTTTGATCGAGTTACCATAGTATGATTATTGGAACTTGCAACAACACCATTACTACCGAAAGAAATAGGAGTAACTACATGATTAAAAAAAGTAATACATTAAGGTATTGGAAAAGCATAGTATCATTATCAACATGAGCAAAAGAAGATGAAGTCATAATATAAACAAAGGAAACTAAAAGAGGTATAGAAGAAGAAGAAATATGAGAGGAAGACATTATAGGTAAAGAAGACTAAAGTGAAGTAGACATAACATGAATTGGTGAAGGAAAAATAGAATTGAATAACTTATCAACATCACATGCTAAGGAATTTGCATGAAATGGTACATAAACAAGTAAAGTAGTTATTAGAGATAAAAGAAGCTTAGTGACTATTGGTAAAACAATCTTATAAGGAACTATAGAAATAGACTATTATAAAGACAAACTTGAAGCTTTAGCAAAATAAAAACTCACCTAATCAAACAATACATATCAACTAATATACACTTTACATGTATTAGAAAGATACTTATAGCTTTTGTATCTTGGACTATAACCAAGAGAAGTATAAGGCATGGAATGAGGCACGAGTCTATTATGAGTATATGGTCTTTTACACTGGAAACAAAGATACTCAATAACTCACAAAAAACAATAATGAAGTTTATCATAGAGAACATAATTTTTTTAAATTTGGAGTAGATAACGACTTTATCAAATAAGTGTTAAGCCAAAGCCTTATCCCAAAAAGAAAGAGAAAGTAAGGCATGAGTTCATCATAGTGAAAACCTCTTCGAGAAGAGGCATTTTTCTTCATATTGGTCAACTTTGTCACTGGTGAGTTGTAGTCAAAATTCAATCCACCAAACAAATAAAGGATTTTATCATGAATCGTAATATTATCTCCAAGTGCAACTAAAGTATTGAACAAATCCTTAATCTTACCGATATATTCATTCATTGACATGCTATCTTTTCTCATTTTTTGTAGTTGCCAATGTAATTGTATTAAGTTTATTGGTAAGGAATCAACAAAACTCTTTTCCAAAGAACTCTAATATCCATGAGTTGTATATTTACTAAGCGGGTACTTCGAATAGCTCTGTATGATAGAATTGTAGATCTATATCACAACAATCTTATATTTGTTTTATCCCAAACTTCAAAATTAAGATTCAACACTAGCATTTCTTTAATTTTAAAAGCATCAATTTTACTTAAAATATTGAATTGTTTTCTTGATGAATCTTAGAGGTGGAGGTTTTGAAGCATCTAGAAACTCTTACAATCCATATACTACAGTAACATACTTAAGTTATTCCTTTTATATCGAATTTTTTTCTCATCCAACTTCACAAAGAAACTTGAATTAATAGGTATTTAAATAATCAAATAAAAAGAGGATGAAGCACTAGATACATTTTGTTCTCCATTAGAGTTCATAGGATTTGAGAGTTGAGCCATATGGCTCTAATTCCATGACATTATAAGAGGAAAAGAAGAGAACTGTGGAAGACTTAAGAATGCGCATAATGAATGTGTAACGAAAGTGTATCATCTTCATTTAGTGGTGTAAAAAAGGCTAGCCCAATCCTACCTAAACCTTTGTAGGGTGAACTATTGGACTCGTGTGCCAGGCTTTGTCAACTCAATAAGTTATAAGCCATCACAAGTCCAGTGGGCCAATCCATTATAATTTTTTTTTGTCTTTTATTTATATTTAAAAGACTTACTTTATTGTGTATTAAATATGATTTAAAATTTTAACTACTTTAAAGAAGAAAACAAAAATTAAGATGATGGAAAGTGTTTGGCCTTTTTTTATTTATTAATTACCTTTTTTATTAATCTATTTATGAAAAAATAAAAAAATCATCCCCAAAATGTCATTTATAAGAATATGAAAAATCACATTAATAAAAATAAATATAATTTAAATTATTCAAAAAAAATTTGAACTTAAAAATTAATTAATTTTCTTATATAAAAATAATTGATACAGAAAAAAATAAAAAATCTTAATGACTTGTGAGAAAATAAGTTTTATATTAAAAACTAAAATAAATTTGTCTAAAAAATGCATAGATTTAAATATAATTAATAAAAAATATTATATTATTAATTATATTTAAAAACGCAAAAAACAAAGGAATAAACGAGTTTAACGGGTGACTCATTTTAATAAGTTAAAATCACATAAGCTAATGAGCAAGACTTGGATGAGGCTAATATTAGATCAGGCTTGGATGAGCCTAGATAGTTTGACTCATCTTACACCTCTACCTTTATTAATAGAGAGTATTGCCTTCATATAGCATATTTTAATTCCAATAGCATTTTTTCCAAACTAGTAAAAACTTAACAGAAAACTCACAGTTTCATACATATAAATATCAAAATACCCTTACTATATATATATATAATAAAATGAAAATAAGAGTAGATTCTGCAAGACCTTTGACGACCATTGCCACCAGAGTTTCAGCGTCCCATTAGAGTTCCAATGACCCATAAGATTTCCAACAACCTTTGCTAGCGACTCATCAACTGTAACATATTGTGTTTACTTGTGTCTTTATATGTAACATATTACGTCTATTTGAATATTTGTAACATGTTAGATCCATATGTATGTTTGTAGATAACATGTTATATTAACCTCTACAAATTTTAAGTCAGTTTCACTCTGTAATTTATAAATCTAACTATATATTTGTATGTAATATATTACATCGATATTTACCTTTAGAAGCAATATGTTACATCTGTCTTTAGTAGAGTCAACAGAGCTCCCATGAAGATATAACATATTATATCCAACTTTATATTTGAATATAATATATTACATGCATCTCATACGATGTCATTAGAGCTATGACAACATCACCTATGGATTGATCAAAGTTTTAATGAAATTGTCAAAAATGTAACGGGGTATTATAATAATCTAATTTTATTGAAATTAGATTGGATTCAATCTCCTTCCAACCTTAGAGGAGAATATATAGCCTTGGAGGAGAATATATTGAGATATGATTGAATGTCATGTCGCTAAAAAGACGGGTTGTATTGAGAGAATAAGAAGGCCTTGTTAGCTGCACATCATCATGAATGGGTTAAATCAACGATAAGTTTTGAGATTAGTTGTTTTTAGTTAAGAAAAATTGATTAGTTTATTAAAAATAATACTAATTAAGCCTAAAACTATCATCATATAACGTAGTATATAAATGACAAATATCTATGACAAACACCTAGATACCTATAAAAATAGCTATACTAGTTGCAGCCTTGCAGGTCCATGAGGTGAATCTTTATTTCCCTAACTATATGTAGAATTTAAAGATTAAAAGAGCCATATCAGGATTTGAAATAGAGTAGTTTACAACTAGAATCTCCAAAAGTAGGGCAATTACTTTAAATGGAATATTAATTATGTGATAAAATACATATTTGTTTTTTTGGTCAAAGATAAAATACATATTTTTGATGTCAAAATACAATAAAAAAGTAGATACTGTTATTGGACGGGCAGAAGACAGCTCGGCTGCGACACCAGGATATCTGGGATATGTTTTCGAGCACCCATTTGAAGGTATATCATTGTCTTAGTTTATAGAAATCCCTTTACCCTTATAAAAATACATTTTTCCTATGCATCCAACGCAGACTAGTTCACTTGCCTATTTGGTGGTAAAATTTATTATTTATTATTTTAAATCACAGATTAAAAACACATCAAATATTATTTATTTTAAAAAAAAATACAGACCAAGTATCGATGCTAGTGAACTTTGGCTCCCCTTGCGTCTGTAATAATATTCATTTTCTTATTCTATTTCTTTCGCAATGTAGCGATTAAAGTTGATTTTTTTTAAAAAAATTTGGATCGAAAATTATTTAGTTTTTTTTAATTAAAGGGGTATTAACGTTTTTTTTATTAAATAAATAAAAATGATGCGAATGTGATTTAAATTTGAGTTTAAATCGACAAAAATAAAGAATTATATAATCTAAATTATCAACTAATCACAAAAAAAAAAAACTAAAAATTTATTTAGTGTACTTAGTGATGCTTGAATATTTAATCTAATTTCGTTTATTTTTATTTATTGTTACAAAGATACTTAAATTTTTAAAGAAGAATTTAAAATTTTATTAATTTATTTAAAATAAATACTTTAATCAACTTATTTTTTAAAAAATAGAGTGATTTATCAATATTTTATTCTAATTAAAATAAAAGAACTAAATTTATTTTTATAAAAAAATAAATAATTTTTAGTATTACACTTTAAAATAAATAAATTAACACGTTCTTTTAAAAAGTTAAGTAATTTAAATACATCTCTTGAAACAAGTATATATACTCATCATTTGAAAAGAATAAAAAAAATTGTTTTATAGCCCTTCATCTGTTTGTTTGGTTGATTCCAATTTCCAATGTTAAAACAAGTGTTCGGAAAAGGAAAAGAAAACAAGGAGAAAAATCAATGTTTTAATAGGACTAAAAGAGTCTTTGAAAATATTTATATTCTATAAGTTTTTATATTGATATATATATATATTATTTATGATAAAATATTATTTTATTAAAATATAAAATAATATCGTTAAAATATCTTTTAGGATTATTATTTTAGATATTTTAACTACTAATTTATAATTTTTTTATTTTTTATTAAAATAAATATTATGTATATATCAAAATTAGCTTAAAATATAAATAATTAGTTAATGTGATATTTTAAAAAATTTATTAATAAATTTATAAATTTATTAGTCAATTGTTTTCTCAAAATTGTTTTCAAAATTTCAATTAATAAAGATAATATTTATTTAAACATATAATATATTCATAAATTTATGTTTGGATATTTTAAACAACTTTGATATTTTAAACCATTGGACCAATCTCTACGTATGTTCATAGTACGGTCTGGGAAGTATACATGCACTTGTGTATATTAAGAACAGTTTTTTTTTTCTTTTTTTGAAAAAAAAAACATAGAAAGAGTTTATTGAGCCAAATTTAGTTTATGCATAATTCCATTTTTTTTAGAAAATTAAAAACAAATATAACTAAATTATGATCAAGCCTGTTTCATGAAGTTAAAAATTTCCTATCTGTAAAGGTCCCAATGAAGTTAAAAAAAGGCTGAAGAGACTGATGAAAACTTCCAACGAGATGTGTTTATGCATAATGCGTGTAACTATCTGTGTTATTTTTAATTTGAAAAAAGAAAAAAGAAAATACAAATAGTGCTAAAAGAATTGATATTAAATTGGAACATTTTTTTATAAATTTATACAGAAAATGATAGTAATCATGAGTTATAAAATCTAAGAGGCTAAGACAATGGCTTATACCACGTTTTGTCGTCTAAAGAAGGTAAATAATAATGCGGTATGATTGTTAGTATAATGTTAAAAAATGTTACTTTTTCTATTCCATGAACTTCATATATAAAGATGGATGATGTAATATCCAATCAATTTTGTTTATATAAAACGATGAGATATTGATCTTATTATAAAACATTCAATAAGGTGGATATTTAGTACAAAATTAAGCAGCTTCAGGCTCCACAAGGAAACACAAGACAATACAATATAAATAATAGAAGCATATAAATAAAATGAGGCAGCCATTAGCACCCAGGCCAAGGTAGTCATCGTCCTAACCAAAAGTCTTAATAACCAAGTTCCAAACATGGTAAATACCAAAATCCAATAAGAACCTTAACAACAAACAATTTATTGCCGCCACCTATCGTCGGATTCATTTGAAAAACTACCTAAAAAAATCTAAAAATGAAGCTTAGTCAAATGGATGGAAAGGAAATGAGGAGCATAATGTTTCTAGGACAGTAATACAAAAATAGGATACGCATACTACAAAAATAGGAAAACAAGGTTATTATTACAAAAAAAAAAAAAAAACAATACAGTTTCTGTGGAAAATAAACTCAAATAAAAAAAACGGACAGATTTTAAGACAGTATTGAATGAGGAGTTGAAGGGGCAATTCCATATCATTTTGAGCAAATAAAGAGTCTACTTCGTGTGTTTTTAAGTCTAGTTTTTAATGGTGAAGGTTTCAGGTCATTTGGTATTACCTACAATAAGTTATGAAAGTTTTAGCAAGGAAGGGTCAGAATTTACTAAAAACGGACAGATTTTAAGACAGTATTGAATGAGGAATTGAAGGGGCAATTCCAGATCATTTTGAGCAAATGAAGAGTCTAATTCGTGTGTTTTTAAGTCTAGTTTTTAATGGTGAAGGTTTCAGGTCATTTGGTATTACCTACAATAAGTTATGGAAGTTTTAGCAAGAAGGGTCAGAATTTACTGTTCTGTTTAAAGCTGTTTTTTTAATACGAATTTTAAGAGTCTTGTTTAGGTCTATAAATAGAGTTGTATTCTGTTGTAAGAATGTAGAAGAGAGAAATAAAAAGAGTGTTTGATTAGTAAGAAAGAAAAAAATTGTTTTTTTTGTCTCTCTTCCCTCCACCAAAATAGTTATAAAATATCAACAAATTGGTATCAGAGCCGATTGCGAATGTGATGGGACAAATGCCGCTACCACGACTAACGAAGGCGAACTACGAGAACTGGAGCATTCAAATGAAAGCTCTTCTCGGATCACAAGATGCGTGGGAGGTGGTCGAAGAAGGTTTCAAAGAACCAACAAATACCACGGGATATACGGCGGCTCAAAACAAGGCGTTGAAAGAGGAGCGATCGAAGGATAAGGCGGCACTATACATGTTGTTCCGAGCCGTTGACGAGTCGGGCTTTGAGAAGATTGCCGAGGCAACTACTTCAAAAGCAGCGTGGGACATTTTAGAAAAAGTGTTCAAAGGAGTCGACCGAGTAAAGCAAGTAAGACTCCAAACTCTACGCGGCGAATTGGAGAGTATGAAGATGAAGATGTCAGAAGGTGTATCCGACTACATCTCGCGTGTGCAAACAGTGGTGAATCAACTAAAACGAAATGGAGAAATTCTAACTGATGCAAGAGTGGTGGAGAAAATTTTGCGGTCATTAACCGAGAATTTTGAGAATGTCGTTTGTGCAATTGAGGAGTTGAGAAATCTGGAGGAGATGACCCTTGATGATCTCGCTGGTTCTCTTGAGGCGCATGAACAGCGGAAGAAGAAGAAGAAGAACGAGTCGCTTGAGGAAGCACTGCAAGCCAAGGTATCTATCAAAGATGAAAAGGTACTCTATACTCAAAACTTTCGTGGTAGAGGGCGCGGCCGTGGAGGTCGCAGTAATGGTCGCGGTGGTGGAGGTCGCGGTCGAGATGCACACTATGAGGAGAAGGGGCAGTCAAGCCAACAAAATTGGCGAGGTAGAGGACGTGGTCATAGGAGAGGCGGCCGGTCAAATCATTCAAATGTTGAGTGCTACAACTGTGGCAAGCATGGGCACTACGCAAAAGAGTGCAAATCAAATATCGAATGCTATAATTGTGGCAAGCATGGGCACTATGCAAAGGAGTGCTATTCTGAGAAAAAGGTAGAAGAAAACACGAATCTAGTCACGGAAGAGGAGACAAGAGAAGATGGTGTTCTCATGATGGCCTACAAAAATACCATTCTCGACAGCGACACGGTGTGGTATCTCGATACCGGCGCTAGTAATCATATGTGCGGGCACAAACACCTCTTTGTGGAGATGCAAGAGATAGAGGATGGGCACGTGTCATTTGGAGATGCGTCAAAGATTCAAGTGAAAGGTCAAGGTACAATATCATATTTGCAAAAGAATGGTTTAAAGGGATTAATTGAGAATGTTTATTATGTACACGATCTCAAGAGCAACATCCCGAGCATGGGACAACTCATGGAGAAAGGATACTCGGTGTTTATGAAAAATCGAGTATTACAACCGAAAGACAAGAAAGAAGCGAGTAATAGCACGAGTTGAGATGGCGAAGAATCGAATGTACAAAATCAACCTTGTGTTATGTGCGAGAAAGGTGTTTGCGAGTTAATGTAGAAGACAAGGCGTTCTGTGGCATTTGCGATATGGTCATTTGCACTATGGTGGTTTACAAAAATTGTCGAAGAAAGGAATGGTACATGGGTTACCCGAGATTGACTACATCGAGAAGTTTTGCGAGGAGTGTGTACTCGGGAAGCACTCGAGACACTCATTTCGAGAAGAAGGCGAATCTTGAACAACAGATCATCTCACATTAATACATACCGACATTTGTGGGCCAATCACTCTGAGTCATTCAACGGTAAAAAATATTTCATTACTTTTATCGATGACTATTCCGAGAAAAGACTTGGGTTTATTTCTGAAAGAAAAATCTGAAGCATTCGAAGTGTTTAAAAAGTTCAAAGGAATGGTAGAGAAAGTAACTCGAAAGTTTATTAGAGCTCTATGTTACGATCGAGGTGGCGAATACAACTCGAGAATTTGCGAGACATCTTGCCTTGAAACATGGAATAAGAAGGTTCCTAACCGCACCGTACTCTCCTCAACAAAATGGTGTGGCAGAGAGAAAGAATCGGACCATTCTCGACATGGTTCGATCAATGCTAAAAAGTAAGAAGTTGCCAAAAGAATTTTGGGCGGAAGCTGTGCAATGCGCAATTTATGTGCAAAACCAATGTCCACATGCGAGTTTAGAAGATAAAACTCCACAAGAAAATTGGAGTGGTAGAAAGCCGACAGTCTCACACTTAAGAATATTCGATAGTGTGGCTTATGCACACGTACCGGATCAGCGAAGAACAAAGCTAAAAGATAAGAGCAAGAAATTTGTGTTCATTGGTTATGACGAGAAGACTAAAGGTTTCAAGCTTCTCGATCCAATAAACAAGAAGGTAATAATAAGCCGAGATGTTAAGGTGAATGAAGCAAGCGAGTGGGACTGGAAAAACTCTTCCGAGGTGTTAGTAGAAAGGGGAGAATCATCAACCACATCAACAACAAACCTCGAGATCGAGATAGCAAGAAGCCCTCAAACAACTGATAATGAGGAAGAGCCAAGACAACCAAAAATGCGAAGCATGCAAGATTTGTACGACTCAACAAGTGAGGTACATTTAATTTGTCTTTTGGCGGATGCCGAAATAATTACATTTGAAGAAGCGGTACGGAATGAGAAGTGGCAAGCAGCCATGGATGAAGAAATAAAAGCAATTGAGCGAAACCGAACTTGGGAGTTGGTTGAATTGCCAAAAGGATGTCAGCCCATAGGAGTAAAATGGGTATACAAAAAGAAGATGAATGCTCAAGGCGAGATAGAGCGGTACAAGGCAAGGCTAGTTGCAAAGGGCTATCGACAAAAGGCGGGGATAGACTATGATGAAGTCTTTGCCCCAGTTACAAGAATGGAGACGATTTGCCTTCTCATTGCTCAAGCAGCTCAATTCAAATGGAAAATTTTTTAAATGGATGTCAAGTCAGCTTTTTTGAATGGTGTGCTAGAAGAAGAGGTGTATGTAGAGCAACCACCCGGGTACACAAAAATTGGGGAAGAAAAGAAGGTGCTGAAATTGAAGAAGGCACTTTATGGACTAAAGCAAGCACCTCGAGCTTGGAATACTCGCATCGACACTTACTTCAAGAAGAACGGGTTTACTCAATGCCCATATGAACATGCTTTGTACGTGAAGAAAGAAGAAGGTAACTTGTTGTTTGTAGCTCTTTATGTTGATGATCTTATATTCATAGGGAATAATGAGGAGATGATAAAAGATTTTAAAGAGGCTATGACTCGGGAGTTCGAAATAATGATTTGGGTTTGATGAAATATTTCCTTGGTCTGGAGGTTAGACAAGAAAATACTGGGATTTTTGTATCACAAGAAACATATGCAAAAGAAATTCTAAAAAGGAACAAAATGGAGGAGTGCAACCCGGTATTGACACCAATGGAACTTGGGGCTAAACTTTCTAAGTTTGACGGTGGAGAACGAGTAGATGCGACCAAATACCGAAGTTTGGTGGGAAGTCTGCGTTATCTCACATGCACGAGACCAGACATATCTTACAGTGTTGGAGTGGTAAGTCGGTTCATGGAAGAAGCAGTCTATACACATTGGAAAGCGTTGAAGAGAATTCTGCGATATATCTGAAGTACAGAATCACTCGGGTTATTTTTCTCGAGAACAGAAGAGTATAAGCGGTGGGATACTCGATAGTGAGTAGTGCGGAGACATAGATGATCGAAAGAGTACATCGGGATACATATTCTTTATGGGAGACACAGCGTTCACATGGATGTCGAAAAACAACCCATCGTGACACTCTCGACATGCGGCGAGAATATGTGGCGAGAATCATGGTGTGTGCGACATGCAGTTTGGCTAAGGAAACTTTTAAGCGAGTTGAATCTCAGACAAGAAGAAGCAACCGAGATCCGAGTTGATAGCAGGTCGGCAATTGAACTCGCAAAGAATCCAGTACATCACGAAAGGAGCAAGCATATCGATGTTAAATTTCATTTCATTCGAGAACAAATCCGGGAAGGGAGTGTGAAGTTGAATCATGTAGCGAGTCATGATCAAGTAGCCGACATGTTCACAAAGCCGTTACCCACGGTTTTTCTGGATAAATGCAAGATGGCAGTAGGCATGAAGGATGGAAGAAATTTGAGTTTAAGGGAGGAATTTGTGGAAAATAAACTCAAATAAAAAAAACGGACAGATTTTAAGACAGTATTGAATGAGGAATTTAAGGGGCAATTCCAGATCATTTTGAGCAAATGAAGAGTCTACTTCGTGTGTTTTTAAGTCTAGTTTTTAATGGTGAAGGTTTCAGGTCATTTGGTATTACCTACAATAAGTTATGAAAGTTTTAGCAAGGAAGGGTCAGAATTTACTAAAAACGGACAGATTTTAATACAGTATTGAATGAGGAATTGAAGGGGAAATTCCAGATCATTTTGAGCAAATGAAGAGTCTACTTCGTGTGTTTTTAAGTCTAGTTTTTAATGGTGAAGGTTTCAGGTCATTTGGTATTACCTACAATAAGTTATGGAAGTTTTAGCAAGGAAGGGTCAGAATTTACTGTTCTGTTTAAAGCTGTTTTTTTTAATACGAATTTTAAGAGTCTTGTTTAGGTCTATAAATAGAGTTGTATTCTGTTGTAAGAATGTAGAAGAGAGAAATAAAAAGAGTGTTTGATTAGTAAGAAAGAAAAAAATTGTTTTTTTGTCTCTCTTCCCTCCACCAAAATAGTTATAAAATATCAACAGTTTCTGTAGTTTGTAGGAGGGGCACACAATTTGTAGTTAGTATGCATATAGTATCTAGCATATCATATCTTATTTTTTCTTCATACAAACTACAAAAACTGAAGAGTGTATATATTGCTTTCTTATTGAAGCATTGCACACAACATGCTACCACATTAATAAAATTCCTTCTATTGTACTGAACTTTAAGTCACCAGAGGAAGTATGGACTAGGAAACTAAGAGTTTATGAAACTCTAACGGTGTTTGGATATGTGGCTTACATGCACAAGAGGCTAGAAAAGTTAGAACCAAGGGCTATGAAGGGATTCTTTTTGGGATAACTTGATCGCATGCTCTGGGATCTAAAGAGTGCAAAGTGTGATAAATGGTGTTTAGAGAAGAAGAGATATATTATGAGACTCCCTAGAACACTGAGCTGATATACACTAAAGCTACTATCAATGACCTTGATTTTGAGGTGGAATTGATACCAAAAAATAAACCTACAAGTCAAGGTATTGTGAGGGATGTGCCTAAGTCTAGTTACGCACAACTAGAACCAGATAGCCTAAATAGCTATCAACTGACCAGAGAAAGAGAAAGAAGAGAAATTAAGAGGCTATTAAGATACGTAGAAAGTGAGGATGCCTCCGTCATAGGTGATGCAAATCTTATAGCTCATGCTTTTAGTGCTTCTCTTGAACTAGAATATTATGAATCCCAAAGTTATGAAACAACTATCAGTTGTAGTGAAACCTATAAATGGAAGGAGTCAACAAAAGATGAAATGAGTTTGCTAATCAAAAATAAGACTTGGATTATTGTCCCAAGACCTGAAGATGTAAAAATAGTGACAAGTAGATGGTTGTATAGGAAGACGGATGGTGTATATAGGGCTAAATTACCTAGATACAAATCGAGATTGGTAGCTAAAGGGTTTACACAAAGGGAAGGCATATATTTTAATGAAATTTATTCACCCATGGTTAAACACACCTCCATAAGGACTCTACTATCAATTATGACACATGAAAATATGGAAATTGAGGCACTGGATGTTAATACAACCTTCCTTCGTGGAAGACTGGAAGAAAATATCTTTATGGACCAACCAATAAGGTTTGAAGTTCCTGGTAAAGAGAACATGGTATGCCTGCTCATAAAATCACTTTATTGACTTAAACAGTATCCAAAGTGTTGGTATAGGAACTTTGATAAATATGTGATAAGTGTTGGTTCTCATACAAGTGATTATGACCTATATGTATACTTAAGGAATATTGGAAGTAGCACTACATTTTATCTCCTCTTTGTATGTTGATGACATACTTTATCAAGCAAAAGTCAGTAGGAGGTGGTGAGGATTAAGAAGCTCTTAGGGTTGCATTTGATATGAAGGAGGTTGGCCAAGTTAGGAAGATTTTGAGCATGAAGATATGTAGAGATAGAAGTGCACAGAAATTGAAGGTAATACAAAATTAGTACATTGTAATGCTTGTCAAGAAGTTTGGTATAGATGTAGCTAAACCAGTGTCAATTCTACTAGTCTCACACCTTAAATTGTCAATAGAATATGTTCATGTGACAAGTGGGGAGGAGGAATATATGAAGAGGGCTCCATATGTTAGAGTAGTAGGGTGTCTAATGTGCCTTATGGTATGCATTAGGCTTGATATAGCACATAGTGCTAGCTTGGTCAGCAGGTAAATGAGCAAACTAGGTAAAAGACATTGGAAGGTAGTCAAACAAATTTTAGGTACTTAAAAAGGACTACAAACACTAGTTTTTTGTATGATGGATAGGTAGTTGAGCCACGAGTTATGGGTTTTGTGGAAATTTATTGGTGATCTAGACAAGAGGAGGTCTTTGACAGGCTATCTATTCTAGGTTGATGATGGATTAGTTAGCTAGAAAGAAAACTTGAAAAGGGTAGTAACACTTTCATCCATTGAAGTTGAGTATGCAACTGTAGTTAAGGTTGTTAAAGAAGGTATATGGTTGAAAGGATTGACCGAGGAGTTGGGATATGTGCAAGGCATAGTGGTTATTCAATGTGATAATTAGAGGTAATTCATTTGTCCAAAAATCCTCATCACCATGAAAGGGAAAAACATTTGGTTGTGAAGATTCATTTCATGAGGGATATGATTGATGAGAAGATAGTGGATTTGAGGAAGATACATACTGGTGATGATGACTACCGTGGTTCCACTACAGAAATTTAATTTGTTCAAACCTTGGTGAACATCGATCTATGATGGCAAAAGGACCAAACCAATGGAAAAATAGTGATAAGGCTTGGAGACTTGGTTCTTGGTACCAAAGTGGAGAATTTGTGGAATTGGCACCAAGAAAGCAGTTATTATCATTGGAGTTAGTTGTTAGCTTTGGACCAATAGAGAGGCAAATTTATTGTGAGATTGAAGACACTAGATTAGTAGGTGATTGGTTAGAGCCTATAAATAAACTCTTTACTTATGAGTTAGTCTTATTTTTTAATGCCTTGTAAATTTTCATAGTTATGGTAGTGTAGCCAAGAGAGATGTGATCTTTCCTTGTGATTTTCTGGTGTGAAAACAACAAAGAAGAAGGGAGGACTTCTATTAATACATTCAAAGAATAATAGCTTGATCAATAAACAATGGTAAAAATTCATTGCTACCATATCTTCGTCTAACTATCTTTGCATTGTTTCTTGCATGGTTATGCATGTTCTTGGGGATTCTATTGCTATTGGTCTATGCTTCACATGAAGATTAAAGAGTCATCAAATATAAAATGCCATGGAAGATACATTAGTTTATCTATATGAAGAACTATATTGTGAGAGAGATATAAAAAAGTTAATGAAATAGGCTCAAAAAGATCAACAATAGTTTGATGGTTTAATTGTTTTTATGTACTTTATTTTTTGATCGACCTGTTGTATTATTCATACTTTTAATGAAAATCTTATTTCTCATTAAAAAACCACGAATAAAACGTTTGTATCAAAATATAAAGAGAAGATAATTATTTTCAAGTTTAAACACTAACAACCATGTGCATGAGCGAGCTAGGGTACCACGTAGGTATCACTTTTGGTTAGAGATGTTCAAAATTTTCTTAATTATTTTTTAAATAAAATAAAATTTAGAAAAATATGTTTTTAATAAAGATTACATATTTTAATCAAGCTAATTTATCTTTATTTTATTTATCCTTATCTTAATACTCTCCCCTCACAATTATCTATGATATTAATTTAATTGTTTTTAATTATGCAAGCGAAAATATTGGTACTGCAAGTGTAGTGGATATAGAACCATCGTGAAATTAAAATACACAATTCGTAGGGAATTTTTTGTTATGACCAGAATCAGCTTGGGTTGTTAGGAGCATAGCACCAAGCGCAGAGGTGACACACGAAGGGCGCGAAGGCAGTACACAAGGGGCACAATTAAGCGCATGATGGCGCAGAGACGAGCATAGGAGGGACCATTGGTAAATCTGTTATGCGTTAGAGTTAGTTAGCATATTAGTGCAATTCCTTAGTGTTTCTTCTTTCTAATCCTAATGTGTAAGGCTATATATAGCCCTAATGGATCCAATAAAGCTAAGAAGAAATATATTCCAATTATCTCTCTCTCTCTCCCAGCTCTCTTCCTCTCTTTTCTCTCTTATTGTAGATTCTACAAAATTCTTATAATAGTGGTATAAAAGCCGGTTACTAGTATGGATACTCGGGGAAAATTGAATGTTGAGTTCTGTAATGATGTCTTTAAAACTCTAGCACGCCATGAGACTAAATTCAACCAAGTTGGAACCACCATACAAGCATTGCTTACTGAGGTGCAGGCACTACGTGCCACTCATATCCTACCTGAAGATAATTCTTTTGCCAGGGATGAAACTATACATTTACACTCCCACACTTCTCGATCAACCACTGAGAACCCACTACCCAATATGAAATTATCATTCCTAAGGTTTACCGGAGAAGATTCCACTAGGTGGATTTATAAGGTTGAGTAGTACTTTGAATTCATGAATATCACTTAGGACCAACGAGTGCAATTGGCTTCCTTTCATTTGGAAGGCATTGTGTTACAATGGCACCGATGGCTCACAAAATTTTACGGACCACTCACCTGGGAGGAATTCACCAAGGTTTCCTAATTGAGGTTTGGACTTATTAACTATGAGGACCCCTCACAAGCATTGTCTTGCTTGAAGCACACCACGAGAATTACCACTTACCAAGAATCCTTCGAAAAACTTTCCCATCGTGTGGATGGTTTACTTGAGGAATTCCTCATCGGTTGCTTCATCGTCGGGCTAAGGGATGACATTTGTATTGACATTAAAATCAAACATCCAAAAATACTAGTTGATGCCATTGGAGTGGCTATACTGATTAAGGAAAGAGACATCTTACAAAAGAGATCTACAACCAACCCTCATTATCAGTTCCCGACAACCCAAACCAAACAAGCAGCCAACACTATAGTGGGGTTGTTAGGACCGGCACCTGCTCAGCACGTTAATGCAGCTCAACCAGTAGCCTTTCGAAGGTTGACTAACCAAGAGGCACATGAATGGCGAGAGAAGGGATTATGCTACTACTGTGAGGAGAAATTTGTGGAGGGCCATTGATGTGCATGGACATAGCTGTTTATGACGGATGATTCAAACCAATAAGATGTAGCTGAGTGTGAAGACCTTATACTAGAGAAAGATCACCACAAAATATTACCTAAGATCTCCTTCCATGCTATAGTAGGTACTGAACATCCTCAAACCATACATATTATGAGAAAATTGAAGAATAAGAATGTATTAGTACTGATAGATGGAGGAAATACCTATAACTTCATAGATCAGGACTTAATTTCTCACTTCGATCTTCCTATAGTCAAGGATAAGAGGCTGGAAGTGATGATGGATAATCGTGAGAAATTAGAGTGTGTGGGACAATGTTGTAACCTTAGTCTCATCATTCAAGACTGATTACTATGTGCTTCTAGTGGCAGCTTGCCAACTAGTATTAGGGGTTCAATGGTTGGAAACCCTTGGGCTCATTCAGATGGATTACAAGACGCTTACCCTGAGTTTCAACACAAAAGGGAGCTCTCACACTCTCCAACAAAGAATGTAATAGTCTACAAGGGACAAAGTTGTTTCTCCAAATAAGACCAACTAACAGTCACAAGGATCCTTCTCTAACATACCTACCTGAGATAAGTAAACTATTGATTAAGTTCCCTAAGATATTTGATTCATCCATTTACTTACCTCCTGCACAAATGCATGACCACATAATTCCCTTGTAGCCAAGCTTGGGACCAGTGAATGTTCGACCATACCGCTACCCACATTATCAAAAAAATGAGATAGAAAAGATGGTGCAGGAACTCTTGAAATCCTAACTGATAAAGCCAAGTAATAGCAATTTCTCCTTACCAGTGTTGCTAGTTAAGAAAGCAGATCGAATCTAGAGATTTTGTGTGGACTACCGAGCTTTGAATGCCATTATTGTCAAAGACAAGCACCATATACCTGTCATTGATGAACTGTTAGATGAACTTCATGGTGCCAAAATTTATTCCAAATTGGATCTTCAGTGAGGGTATCACTAGATAAGGGTTCATAAAGAAAACATCCATAAAACAGCATTCAAAACACATTAAGGCCACTATAAGTTTTTAGTAATGCCATTTGGGCTAACTAACGCTCTAGCCACTTTCCAAAGTCTCATGAATGATATCTTATGCCCCTTCCTCTAGAAATTTGTCTTGGTTTTCTTTGATGACATACTAGTGTACTTCAGCTCATGGAAGGATCATATCTCACATTTACAATCTATCCTAGAGTTGCAAACTGTCAACAATTTATTTGCAAAAAAAATCTAAGTGTCAATTTGGTGTATTACGGGTGGAGTACTTAGGCCACCTTATTTCAGAACAAGGGGTTTGATGCTTATTTTTGCAAGTGTACGAATCGTTCAAGTAATAAAGTGTACAAAAGTACGGATATCGAACCCATAAGGAATGGCGTCACTAAGTACGAAATTTACTAACTCTAATTTTATTTGAAAACCAAATTGTTGAAATTGTTTTAAAAGCAAATTAACATGAAACTAAATGCAAATAACAAAATTTAATGTTGTTCACAAATGATTAAAAACGCTAAGGCATTTGATTTCGCTAAATCAATTCAATCCGATTTCAAGTCATGTTATATGAAAATCAAAGCTAAAAGTGATGGTTGAAAAACCCAAACTTATCTAATACTCTCTCTCAAGTTATATTAGAATTACTTATCTATGAAAACCAACTATATTTCTATGAAGATTTAATCACAAATAAGCACATTACGATTTATGGAATTTCTAGAATAACCACATACATCATGCATTAGGTGTCAAACTCGCATTCAACATACGGTATTTATCACAAGAAGCATTCATTACACATCTCCTCTCGGTCTCAATATAATGCAACAAATCATCTAAATCTTGATCACAAATTTAAAAGCATTAAGCATGGAAATAAATACTCAACTTGAAAACAATGAATTCATATAACAATAACAAAAGAAATCAGATTTCCTTGATTTAACTACATCATAGCCTTAGCAAAAACGAATTAGTTCATAACAGAAATAAGAACAACCATTATTTCAATTGAAATCATGAATAACAAATATGAATAAAATGCAGAATATGAAGGCTAAGGAGAAGAGATGAAAAACTCTTGAAGATGAAGACTTGGTAGTAACAATGGTGATGATCCTTCAAGCTTCTCCAAACTTTCTCTCCAAAATTGTCTTTTCTCCTCCAAAAATGACTCAGATCTGTTCTCTCTGTCGTCCCCCTCTTTCTCCATCATATTGTATATATAGATCTAGGGTTTGGGGGGAAATTTTGGAACAAAACAACCAAAAAAATCTGTTTTCGGATGAAACTCGCCGACGGCGACATTATTCTCACCGCGGCGAGATTTCTGGAAAATAATTTTTTTTGGGTTTTCGATTTTGGCCGACAGCCAAAATAATGTGGTCGGCGGCTAGATGCATTTGCCAAATTTTGTGCTCTCGGGAAGATTTTCGCCGTGCTTTCTGTAGGATTTTTGCCAACAGCGAGATTGCATTGGCCGGCGGCGAGATTACATTGGCCGGCGGCGAGATTGCTTTGCTAAAATCCGTGCTCCCTGCATGATTTTGAACGTATTCTCGGTAAGGTTTTCGCCGGCAACGAAATTCCAAATTTTGAAATTTTGTTTTTTTTATTTGCACTCAATCCCGTTCATTGAAATTTGTCCCAAACTTCTCCAAAATTATGATTTTACCTGAAATTGTACTTTAAACACGAAATACCCGTGAAATGACATTTGTGGATTAAATAATCAAATAAACGCAATTTTCACACAAATATCAACATTTAAATCATAACAAAAATGCAATAATTTGACTCTTATCAACAATCCCCAACCAGCTTCTTGCTAGTCTCTAGCAAGAAAAGAGATCTATGAATAATTTCAAAGGAGACATTAAAAGAAAAATTCAAAGGAAATTTATTCTATTTACAACATTACATTAAGCGTATGCAATAAGCCTTTAAACCCCTAGGTGGCCCTAGTAGGACGAGTTGTAGTCTCGTGAGGGCTTCCAGTGATGATACCCACAAACATCTTACCTATAACTATCCTAACTTAAAACAATAAAATCACATAACAAATAACTTGCACAAATGTCTCAAAAATTGTAAATAACACCCAACATATAGAATAATTAAATGTCACCTATGCTTTAAGAAATCTCAAATGCCAATTTCACTTTTGTTATTGACTCTTAAACATCCATCAAACCATAAACCAATAGCCATAATGCCGAGATAATATTATGCACAACATCCACAAACAAAAAGGTGAAATCTCAAACTCCATAGGCTCACTTTTCAAACCTCTCTCCACTAATGAAGAAAAATACACCACTTCGGATCAATAGGACTTTACGAGGCTTGTAATGTTAGGCTTAGGTATTTGGTTAAGAAAGAACGGGAAGTGTCAAAATACAAATAATGGCACTTATTAGATTAAACACAACCAATTAAGTAAAAGAGTAACACCATTAAACCAAATTGTTTCTTTCGATCATAACCCACTTTTCCAAAGATAAACAAAATTCTTCCTTAATCTTTCTCCTTAGTACATCCATCACTAACACTCTTTTATTTATTAAAATGTGAAGGCTTTCTTCTTCTTCTTCTTCTTCTTCTTTTCTCAATTGCTCTTGAAAAGCCAACCACTTTCTTCCAATATATGTGGATTTTTTTTTTTTGCATCCTTACTCCAATTGCTCTTGAAAAGACATAACCCCCAACCAATTTCTTCCAATATATGTGGAAGATTTCTCCAATTCCTCTTGAAAAGTTTGTGTTCAAAATTAAGTGCTCTTAACAAATAAGGTAGGAATTATATATATATATATATATATATATATATATATATATATATATATATATTGGCTCAATAGAAGGTAGGTTATATAAGGCAAAAAGAAAGAAAAGTAAGGCTAACAATATATTTAAATAGGCTCAAAGAGGTTACTAGTGATATAAGGATAACAAGGTAGGCTTAAAATGGCACAATTGATCCAAAAATGGCCTATATCATATCCTAAACAGTGCAATTTCAAATTATTTCGCCTCAAGAGGTTTTCAAATGAGTTCTAGAGTTTGTTGAGATCACAAAAATATCCATGAAAAATTCGCACATAAGACTTCTCTAAGCATTTGGACTAATCAATCAAATCATACCACATACCAAAAAAGTCGCCAACTAGGTAAAATCAACATTTGAAATTATCTTTAAACCGAAGTAAAATTTAATGTCTTCTAAAAGCTACTTGTTATCACAATCACATTATTATCATCAACGTGCAAATTAAAATAAGTAAAATACAAATAAAATAAAATAAAATAAAAAATAAAATAAGACAATAAACAAATAAAAGAAATTAACTCAAAATGCAGAAAAATAAATGGAAAATGAAAATTAAACACAAATAAACACACAAACAAAACTACTAAAAATGAAGGAAGAAAAGATTTACCATTTACCGCACACCCCCAACCAAAACCTTACATTGTCCTCAATGTAAGAAAAGAAAGAGAGATCTCCTTTCCGCCGGTGGTGAAAGTAATAAATTTTTTTTACCTGATGGGTTTCCTCCCATTAAGCGCTTTAAGTTATAGTCATTAGCTAGACTTTCTGTCATTCTTTACTACGGTTGTTGTAACTCTAGAGAATCTTTCTGCTTGCTGAATTCTCCGTCAAAATATGACTTCAACCGTTGTCCATTCACTTTGAAAGTTCCCTTTGTTTCATGGCTGATCTCAACTGCTCCATAAGGAAACACCTTGGTTACTAGAAAAGGCCCTGACCAACGAGATTTTAGCTTTCCCGGAAAAAGTCTAAGACGAGAATTATAAAGCAACACTTTCTGTCCCACCTCAAAGTTCCGCCTCAAAATGTGCTTATCATGCCAAACCTTCGTCTTGTCCTTGTATATTCGAGCATTCTCATAAGCATCATTCCTCATTTCATCCATCTTATTCAATTGCAACACCCTCTTTTCGCCTGCTGCCTTAAGATCAAAATTAAGAATTTTAATTGCCCAATATGCCTGATGTTCCAATTCAACTGGAAGGTGACAAGCTTTTCCATACACCAATCGGTATGGAGACATCCTGATAGGTGTCTTTGAAAGCTGTCCTATATGCCCAAAGTGCATCATCTAGTTTCCATGACCAATCCTTGCGTGAGTTATTTACGGTCTTTTCAAGGATTCTCTTCAACTCTCGGTTTGACACTTCAACTTGTCCACTAGTTTGAGGATGATAAGGTGTTGCTATCCGATGTGTTACTCCATATTTCTGCAACAAAGCCTCAAATTGGTTATTGCAAAAATGCTTACCTTCATCACTTATAATTGCTCTAGGTGTGCCAAATCTGGAAAATATGTTCTTCTTGAGAAAATTTATCACAACCCTAGCATCATTGGTAGGCAAGGCAACCGCTTCCACCCATTTAGAGACATAATCTACACCAACAAGAATGTATTTATTAGAATGAGATGAAGGAAAAGGCCCCATAAAATAAATACCCCAAACATCAAATAAATCAATTATTAAAATATTATTTAAGGGCATTTCATGTCTTCGTGAAATATTTCCGCTCCTTTGGCAATCATCACACATTAAAACAAACTCGAAAGCATCTTTAAACAATGAAGGCCAATAAAATCCAGATTGCAAAATTTTTGCTGCAGTTTTTGTTCCACCAAAATGTCCCCCAACTTCCTTCGAATGGCAATGACGAAGAATGCTTTCCATTTCTTCCTCCGGCACACATCTTCTAATAATTTGATCTGCACAATGTTTATACAAGTAAGGTTCATCCCAAAAATAATGTTTCAGATCAAAAAATAATTTATTTTTTTGTTGATAAGACATGTCAGGAGGTAAAATTTTCTTGACCAAATAATTTGCATAATCAGCAAACCATGGAGCCGTTCGGATAGCAAGCAATTGCTCATCCGGAAATGTTTCATTAATTTGGTCTTCAACCTCAATGTAATCTTCTTCCAACCTGGACAAATGATCAGCAACCAAATTTTCGGTTCCTTTTTTGTCCCGGATTTCTAAGTCAAATTCTTACAAGAGAAGAATCCATCTTAGTAATCGCGGTTTGGCATCTTTCTTGGCTAGCAAATACTTAAGAGCAGAATGATCAGTATAAACAATAATTTTATACCCAATTAAATAAGATCTAAACTTATCAAATGCAAACACTACTGCCAAAAGCTCTTTCTCAGTTGTTGCATAATTAAGTTGTGCATCTGTCAATGTCCTGCTTGCATAATAAATCACATGCAGCAACTTATTCTTCCTTTGGCCCAAAACAGCACCTATAGCATAGTCACTAGCATCACACATTACCTCAAATGAAAGACTCCAATCCGTTGCACAAATTATAGAGGCTGAAGTGAGCTTCTCCTTCAAAAGGTTAAAAGCTTGCAAACAATCAGGAGAAAAATCAAATTGTGCATTTTTAACTAACAAACTGCAAAGAGGTTTTGTTATTTTTGAAAAATCTTTAATAAATCTTCTATAAAACCCAGCATGTCCCAAGAAACTTCTAACACCCTTTACAGTTGTTGGAGGTGGTAATTTTTCGATCACTTCCACCTTTGCATGGTCCACTTCTATTCCCTTTGTTGAAATCCAATGGCCAAGAACAATTCCTTCTTGAACTATGAAGTGACATTTCTCCCAATTTAGCACTAAATTTGTGTATTTACAACACTGCAAGACTAAAGAGAGATTATGCAAGCAATTATCAAAAGAATGGCCAAAACAGAAAAATCATCCATAAAAACCTCAATAAACTTTTCGACCATATCAGAGAAAATTGCTATCATGCATCTTTGGAAAGTTGCAGGTGCATTACATAAATTGAATGGCATCCTTCTGTATGCAAAAGTACCATAAGGGCATGTAAATGTTGTCTTCTCTTGATCCTCTGGTGCAATTGCAATTTGGTTGTACCCCGAATATCCATCAAAAAAACAATAATAAGCATGTCCAGCCAATCTTTCCAACATCTGATCAATAAATGGCAAAGGAAAATGATCTTTTCGGGTAGCATCGTTCAACTTTCGATAATCAATACACACTCTCCACCCAGTCACTGTCCTTGTTGGAATAAGCTCATTGTTTTCATTTTCTACAACTGTGATTCCTCCTTTCTTTGGTACACAATGAATTGGGCTTACCCAAGCACTATCTGAAATCGGATAAATTACCCCGGCATCCAAAAGCTTAATCACCTCAGCCTTGACCACTTCTTGCATTGTTGGGTTTAAACGCCTTTGTGGCTGAATTTTGGGCTTCTAATCCTCATTCATCAAGATTTTATGCATGCACACAGAGTTGCTAATCCCTTTGATGTCCGCCATTGTCCATCCAATTGCCGTTTTGTGAGTTCGAAGAACTCCTAATAGCTTGTTTTCCTCTTCATCATTCAAAGAATTGTTAATAATAACAGGAAAAGATTCAGAGTCTTCAAGATAGGCATACCTTAGATGGGATGGCAGTGGCTTTAGCTCAACCTTGTTGGCTTCCTTCTTTACCACTGAGGTGGGAGTTTCATTTGTTCCTAACTCCTTGAATGTTCCATCATGGGACAAATATTCATCAAGTGCTGCCAGTAATTCGGAACATTGTCTCACTCCCTTATCATCCTCCTCAATTGTTGCAGATTTCACAAGGCAAGCTTCTAGTGGTAGCAATGGAGTTCTCTCCTCAAAAGTTTCAGAGATTAACATATCAAGAGTGTTAATTTGAAAACACGAATGTACCTCACTTGGAAATTTCATTGCTTCAAAAACATCAAAGGTCACTTGTTCATCTTGCACCCGTAGAATGAACTTTCCTTGCTGAACATCGATCAATGTTCTTCCAGTTGCAAGGAATGGTCTCCCCAATATCAACGGTACCTCTCTATCTTCCTTCATGTCAAGCACTACGAAATCTACAGGGAAAATAAATTTGTCAACTTTAATTAAAACATCCTCAATTACCCCTCGAGGATATTTCACCCATCGATTCGCTAATTGTAGAGAGATTGAAGTGGGCTTCACTTCTCCCAGACCTAGTTTCCTGAAAATAGAAAGTTGCATCAAATTAATACTTGCTCCTAAATCACATAGGACTTTATCAAAATTGCAACTTCCGATAGTGCAAGGTATAGTAAAACTCTCTAAGTCTTTCAATTTCTGTGGCAGTTTTCTTTGAAGAACTGCACTGCACTCCTCATTTAGCATGACAGTTTCATAATCTCCCAGCCTCCTCTTCTTTGATAGAATTTCCTTCATGAATTTTGCATACTTGGGCATTTGTTCCAACATCTCTGCAAAAGGAATATTAATATGCAATTTCTTAAAAATTTCTAGAAATTTATCAAATTGATTATCAAGCTTTTTCTTATTCAATCTTTGAGGATATGGGATAGGAGGCTCATATTTCGCATTTGGGGAAGGTTGAACATCTTGGGATGTTGATTGTTTTTCTTTAGATTCTTCCATCTTTTCCTCCGATTTCCTCTGATTCTCAAGTTCTCTACTGCTTCTTAATGTTATAGCCTTTGCATGCTCTTTGGGATTTATTGTGTCACTAGGCAACGATCCTTGAGACCTTTCTGCAATCTGCTTTGAAAGTTGCCCCAGTTGGTTTTGGATATCCCTATTAATTGCCTCTTGATTTCTGAAATTTGTTCTTGACTCCTCAATGAACTTTCCCAAAATTTCTTCCAAATTTGTTTGTTTCTTCTCTTGGGGTTGGTAGGAAGATGATGACGGTTTGAATCCCCCTTGGTTATTTCCCCATGACAAATTTGGATGATTTCTCCAACCTGGATTGTAGGTGTTCGAGTATGGGTTATTTTGAGGTTTTTGGAAATTTGAAACATAATTTGCTTGCTCAGCATTTTGTGAAGCAAATGGATTTCCAACTTGGCACTCGATACTAGCATGATTTCCACCACATAACAACTCATGAGCATCCTCTGATGTTTTTCCCATTAAAGACCCTCCAACTGCAGCATCAATCATTGCCCAATAGTTTGAAACCAACCCATTATAAAATGTAGAGACTTGTAGCCAAATTGGTATACCATGATGTGGGCATTTCCTCAACATTTCTTTGAATCTTTCCCAAGCTTCATACAATGATTCTTGGTCATATTGTGTAAAAGATGTTATTTCATTCCTCAATTTTGCCGTCTTAGCAGGAGGAAAGAACTTGGACAAGAATTTTTGAACCAATTCATTCCATGTCGTAATTGATCCCGGTGGTAATGAGTTTAGCCACTCCTTGGCTTTATCCCGAAGTGAAAAAGGAAAAACCCTCAATCTTATAGCATCTTCAGACACCATTTATCTTGTAAAGATCACACACCTCCAGAAAGTAAGAAATATGTGCATTTGGATCATCTTTTGACATTCCCCCAAACTGATTTGATTGAACCATTTGGATAAAGGATGGTTTTATCTCATAGTTATTGGCTTGAACAGTCGGCCTCCTTATACCTGAAATAGTTCCAGTAACATTAGGCGCAGCATAATCCTTCAAAGCTCTACGATTTCCACCTCCCTCAACAAATGGTGGATCCATGGTTGATTGTCTATTAGGAACTAAGGTTGAACGTCTTCTCTCTCGGTTTAGACGCCTATATGTTCTATCAATCTCCGGATCAAATGGAAGAAGGTTAAGGCTTCTTGTACGTCTCATACAAAAATCCTACAACCAGAAAATCAACTAACACAAAAACAACACAAAGTTACTTTTTTTTATATTTATAAAATAAAACAGCAAAATAAATAAAATTAAAAATGAAAGAAAGATAAAGCAAATTAACTTCAAATTAAAACTAAGATTAGGTAGTATCGATATTAATAAAATCAAACCATTCCCCGGCAACGGCGCCAAAAACTTGATGCTTATTTTCGCAAGTGTACGAATCATTCAAGTAATAAAGTGTACAAAAGTACGGATATCGAACCCACAAGGAATGGCGTCACTAAGTACCGAAATTTACTAACCCTAATTTTATTTGAAAACCGAATTGTTGAAATTGTTTTAAAAGCAAATTAACATGAAACTAAACGCAAATAACAAAATTTAATGTTGTTCACAAATGATTAAAAACGCTAAGGCATTTGATTTCGCTAAATCAATTCAATCCGATTTCAAGTCATGTTATATGAAAATCAAAGCTAAAAGTGATGGTTGAAAAACCCAAACTTATCTAATACTCTCTCTCAAGTTATATTAGAATTACTTATCTATGAAAACCAACTATATTTCTATGAAGATTTAATCACAAATAAGCACATTACGATTTATGGAATTTCTAGAATAACCACATACATCATGCATTAGGTGTCAAATTCGCATTCAACATACGGTATTTATCACAAGAAGCATTCATTACACATCTCCTCTCGGTCTCAATATAATGAATAAATCATCTAAATCTTGATCAGAAATTTAAAAGCATTAAGCATGGAAATAAATACTCAACTTGAAAACAATGAATTCATATAACAATAACAAAAGAAATCAGATTTCCTTGATTTAACTACATCATAGCCTTAGCAAAAACGAATTAGTTCATAACAGAAATAAGAACAACCATTATTTCAATTGAAATCATGAATAACAAATCTGAATAAAATGCAGAATATGAAGGCTAAGGAGAAGAGATGAAAAACTCTTGAAGATGAAGACTTGGTAGTAACAATGGTGATGATCCTTCAAGCTTCTCCAAACTTTCTCTCCAAAATTGCCTTTTCTCCTCCAAAAATGACTCAGATCTGTTTTCTCTACCGTCCCCTTCTTTTTCCATCATATTGTATATATAAATCTAGGGTTTGGGGGGCAATTTTGGAACAAAACAACCAAAAAAATCTGTTTTCGGATGAAACTCGCCGGCGGCGCTATTATTCTCGCCGCGGTGAGATTTCTGGAAAATAAATTTTTTTGGGTTTTCGATTTTGGCCGGCGGCTAGATGCATTTGGCCGGCGGCTAGATAAGGCTGCGAGATAAATTTGGCCGGCGGCGAGATAAATTTGGCCGGCGGCGAGATGAATTTGCCAAATGTTGTGCTCTCGGGAAGATTTTCGCCGTGCTTTCTGTAGGATTTTCGCCAGCGGCAAGATTGCATTGGCCGGCGGCGAGATTACATTGGCCGGCGGCGAGATTTCTTTGGCTTGCGGCGAGATTGCTTTGCTAAAATCCGTGCTCCCTACATGATTTTGAACGTATTCTCCGTAAGGTTTTCGCCGGCAACGAAATTCCAAATTTTGAAATTTTGTTTTCTTTTTATTTGCACTCAATCCCGTTCATTGAAATTTGTCCCAAACTTGTCCAAAATTATGATTTTACCTGAAATTGCACTTTAAACACGAAATACCCGTGAAATGACATTTGTGGATTAAATAATCAAATAAACGCAATTTTCAAACAAATATCAACATTTAAATCATAACAAAAATGCAATAGTTTGACTATTATCAGGGTTTCAGTTGATCCAACAAAGATTCGTGTTGTCGTTGAATGGCCCACACCAACAACAGCAAAAAAGGGTCAAAGGCTTCCTTGGATTAGCAGGCTACTACAGAAAGTTCATTCGACATTTTGGAGGAGTAGCAGCACCCTTAACTCAACTATTGGGTAAAGACGGGTTACATTGGAATGAGGCTGCTAAAAAGGCCTTTCAGTAGCTAAAAATGGCTCTCACATCTCCTTTTATCCTATTTTTTTCTGATTTCACATAGCATTTGTGGTTGAATGTGATGCCAAAGGATTGGACTTGGGGCAGTTCTCAGCCAAGAGAATAGGCCAATAGCTTATTTCAGTGTTACACTCAAAGGATCAGCCCTAGCATTGTCTACCTATAAGAAATAAATGTTAACTATGGTAAAGACTATTATAATATGGTGACCATATTTATTGGGAAGACACTTTATAGTATGCACCGATCAAAGAAGTCTCAAGTATTTATTGGAGCAAAGAATAACTACACCAGCATAGACATGCTGGCTGCCTATGCTCATAGGCTATGATTATGAGATTGAATACAAAAGGGGACTGAGAACCAAGGGCCTGATTCTTTATCCGTAGTAATAAAATTCCAATTCCTATCTATCTCTCTATCCCAATCAGATTGGTGGCCCACACTCCAACAGGAAGTCCAACAAGATCCTTTTTATGAGAAAATGAGAGACAAAAGCTCCTCTACAAGTGTTCCTCAAATATGCCAACGAGATGGGATTTGGTTCAAAAGGAACAAGGTATACCTAAGTTTTCAATCTTCCTTAATACCAAAAATTTTAGGGGATTGCCATTCATCACCCATTAGAGGGCATTTTGGTTTCCATAAAACCCTATTCAAAATTAAGCAAAACTTTTGTTGGCCTAATATGGACCAGAAGGTAAAAGAATTCCTACGTAGGTGTGAAGTATGCCAATGGTTCAAAGTTGATTGCATGAAGCCATCCAGATTGTTACAACCATTACCAATCCCTACCTGAATATGGACTGAGATCTCAATGGATTTCATTAAAGGACTACCACTTTCCAAGGGAAACATAGTTATTATGGTAGTGGTAGATTGGTTGACAAAGTATGCTCACTTTATCGCTATGAAACATCATTTTACTACACTTGTGATAGCCAAGGTATTTGTAGCCAATGTAGTGCAATTACATGGCATGCCAACCTCCATAGTAAGTGACCGAGATAAGGTTTTTATCACCTCATTTTGGGGAGCATTGTTTCAGTTACAAGGTACCCAATTGTGCATAAGCTCCAGTTACCACCCAAAAATGGATAACCAGACTTTGGAACAGTATCTATGTTGCTTCGCTGGTGATCAACCAAAACAATGGGTTGAATGGATACCCTGGGTTAGATTTAGCTATAACATCTTCATGCATTCCTCCACCAAATTCACCCCATTTGAAGCAGTTTATGGTATTCCTATACCTCATCTTGTGGCTTACATACTAGGTACTTCCCAGGTTCCCACTATAGACGAATACCTGTGTGATCGTGATGCCATCATATGCAGAACTGCGTCACAACTTTCTAGAAGCTCAAAACTACATGAAGTGTCAAACTAATTAGTATAAAAGAGAGCTTTCCTTCCTTGTAGGGGATTATGTCTACTTAAAACTACAACCATACCGGTAGACCTCTATAGCTTTTTGTTTATGCATGAAGCTTACTCCACGCTTTTTTGGACCTTACAAAGTTATTGAAAGAATTGGCCCAATAGCCTACAAACTAGCTCTTCCTCTAAACTCTCAAATACATGATGTGTTTCATGTCAGCATGTTAAAGAAACACATAGGAACCATTACCCCAACCAATCCCTAACTACCTCCGATCTCGGATCATTCAACGATCATGCCATAGCCTGAAGCCATCCTAGATAGCCTAGTGATTCAAAAAGGTAGATATCGACCAAAATCATAAATTTTGATCAAATGGGTTGGAGCTCCAACTGAAGTAGCCACTTGGGAGACACTACTACAAAAATTGGTATTTAAGTCGATATGTAAAGTCGATTTTTGGAAAAAAATGACTTATAATGAATTTAAAGTCAGTTCGGTGTAGAACCGACGCTACATCCTACGTGGATAGCATCGGTTGACACCTAGAACCGATGCTATCCATGTAGCATAGCGTCGGTTGACACCTGGAACCGACGCTACACACGTGGATAAATTCTTTTCTCTTCTTTCTTCCCCAGATAGAAACTATTCTAAGCGTTGCATAACTCTCAAAAACTCAAAACCTCATCAACTTCTCCTCCACTCTTTCTCATTTTCTGGCCACCTACGACTACCAATTCTAGCGTCGGTTAGTGGGTTTTCTTCCTCTCTAACTAATCTTTTAGATCCCTTATTTTTTTTTAGCAAAATATTCAAATTTTTTATACCCATTTCTCACTTACAAAACACCATTTTTTCTTCCTTTCCTTCATTTTGTCACTTCATTTACTTTTTTTCTCTCTCCCTTAGCTCTCATCCTCTCTTTTCCCTCTTCCAGAAGATTATGCAAAATTGTCGTAACATTTTTTACATGAGAATGCTAAAGACGAAGAAAGATTTCCATATGAAGAATCATTTAGGATTAATTACTTTGTGTATATTGTGATCAAGCTCGTTCTTCACTTTAAAGAAGGTTTGAGCAATTTCAAACCTATGAAACTTTTCTCGGTTTTTGTATGATTTATAAAAGTTGATATTCTTAGTTGATGAAATTTAACTATGTGGAAGGAAAGACAAAGTTCATTAGTAATTTTATCAATCGAAAGGGATTTAGTTTTTGCAACTTCCAATTTGCATCACAAAAGAGGTAGGAAGAATATAGAAGTGAGATGATAAATATTTTGGTGGATGTACGTTCAGAGACGGGGCCACCTGATATAAGTTTTTGCAAAAAAAAAAAACAAAAATGAAATACACGTAGTGCTAATAATTTTGTCTCATGTAGTTCATGTATTTATAAATTTTATGTCATATTTTATGTCGTAAACTTTATTATAAAATTATTCTTGGGATATGATTTTATCATAAATTAAATAGTTATCGTTAAATTTATATTCATTATCACCAATTTTATTTAATAATAATGTTATTTAAATAAAAATGTTACAAAAGTGTATTTAATATATTATAAAAAGAAAAAGATGTAATTTAATATAATGATATAATATTATAGGTTTGTTATGTTTTGGAAAGTATGGTGTGGGAGGATTGCCAAGCTGGCATAGTGTGAATGTAGCTATTATTTCTGTTTTTCAATTTTCAGCTTCTTGGAAGCTCTCACGTGTAAAGGAAAAAGCTGAGAGAATGTGATTAGGTTGAGACTAATAGATCATGACACTACATGTAGTATATATATATAAGCGTGTGGAAAAAGTGAATAGTTGCAGAAAGCAAATAATAGAATCATACGTTTGTATTCGTTTCTTTTCTTTAGTCTTACAATTCCTTAATACTTGTTTTATTTTTTATCAAGAAATCAGAGAAATACATAGTTAATTAAGATTTTTAGATGGTATCAGAACTACTTGCTAATGCAAATTGAAGAAAAAATCAAGCAAATGACTGATCAAGAATTGAATCAAAGAGCAAATCAAATAAGAGTTTATCAAAAAAATCAAAATTCAAGATTATTTCTTTTCATAATCATGCATCTTCATAAAGAAAATTACATTGTGTGGAAAAAACAAATTTTATAAATGCTCCAAACCTATAATTTAAAAGGTTTTGTGAATGAAACTCTTAAATAATGCCCTGATAAAGTCTGTGCTAGAGGTGTGATAAATTTTAGTATAAGTTCTAAATTTGCCAACACCAAGTGATAAGTTTTTGGTTTGTTAGGTCTATAATAGATGAATTTGTAAAGGAAGCTCAAAATTGTGATACTAGCTGTGAACTAAGTTCGTGTCGTGAGGGATATTTTCCTTTTGCATTCAAGGGTCATAATTATGCATTATAAAGTTTAGATGAGTGTTATTAAATAGATATATAAATTGAGATGTAATGTTACTAAAATTTATGATATAATATATTAATTTTTAAAATATATATCATATTGTCGTATTTAATTTTTAATGAGATAAGATGTTAATTAAATGATATTAATTGAAATATCTCATTTGTTTCTAATGGGTCTAAATAAGAAAAATACAAATACAAAAAAATAAAAAAATATGATAAATGAGAATTTATAAAGTAAATTAATAAGAAAAATACAACATATGTTTAATGTTAAGTTCATTAGGATTACAATCTAAATGAGATGATATTTAAATGAAATGAAAAAATATTACACCATAAGCCATTAGAGACATTAATTGAACATGAGATAAGATAAGAAAATCCACTTTACATTTTTATTATTAAAGAGAGAGGCATGATTGTTAGTGAATATGTGCAAAGTTTGCAATCTTCAGCATCACAGTTTTCATCTACAAGTGTAGAGTATCAAAGGAAGATCAGATCATGACGATATTGAATGTCCTTGATAATGAATATGACTCAATTGTAGCTAATGCTCAAGAAGGGAATGTGAAGTTGCAAGCTAGAGAGAAGGAATGTTCATATGCCATTGTTACCCACAACTAATCTTGTTGATATGATTGTCACACCTAATGTAAACCTCACCCAAAAAATCTCCATAATCTCATATACACACCCAAATCAACCAAATCTCGTGATACTATCCAATTCCATAAACTTGATAAACAAGGTGCAAAATGTTGTTAACAATTAGCCTATTTACAAGGCCTATTTTCCCTTAAATCATCAACCTATATACTTACTTTCTCATTATGTACCTATTAATGTTGATCAAGGGTACAATCATTTCAAAGGTGTACATAATGAGAAGGTAACAAATGTGACAAGTTTAAGCATTTTTCTAACAAATGTTGGCATTATTTTGATAATCAAATGATACCTAACCAACCTAACCAACTTAACCAAAATAATTCCACATCTAACAAACCCATTCAATTATTTCACCCATTTATAATCCTAATGTTCCTCTTCAACCTTCATCTCAATAATTTTGCTTTCAACCTAAACTATCTACCTATCCTACATATACAATAATAAATTAGTCATATAATAACAATCCTTATATCAATCAAAATTTTCCTCAAGCACTAATAGTGGATGTTTTCAATCCTTACACTCAATATCTACCTAATGTTTCAACCTTAATTCCTTAAACTCGGATGACAATAATGTGTCCTTACGTGGTTTCTACCCTTTACTTCAACCTTTGTTCCAATGCAACAACTTGTACACTACTTTAAGGTAGTTCAACCAATAGCTCCTTAAGTTGTTCAACCTATAAGAGCTCTTTATGTTAGTTCTAACTTTGCACATGATCCAATATGGTTTCCTAATAGTGGTGCCACACACCATGTTATTGTAGATTTACATCATTTGGCTATTAAGACAAAATTTGAAGGTAATGAATGAAGATTCTCATACATAGGAACAATTACACAAATGTCAATTGTTCTTCCGCCTCAAATATGTAACTGGGACTTGGATAAGGAGTGAAAATTCCAACCCATGAAATCTTTTTGTGAGCTCTATATCAATTTGACTAAGCAGGCCTTACAACGTGAATTGAACAATTAACATAGTAGAGTACAAAACAACATTCTCAATTCGATACAAAACATAAACAACCTGTAGTAAGAAAGAAGAAACTATAGTAAACACAGTAGTGATGGTGTACTTCATAAGCTCTTGTTCAGGCTAGCAACATGCATAAACATCACACAACGTGCAAGACAGTTATACATAATGAAAAGCTATAAGGAATTTCCAATTCTTCAAGACATCATAGGTGGAAACATATTCGATAAATGATGATTATACTTTTATAGCATGAAATCATACATTACATAACAAACTATAATAAAGAGTCCAATACCTAGTATATTATGAGAGTAAGGAGATACAAACTCCTTAGAGATTCATACTAAAAATCCATGATAAAAAAGTAGAAATAATAATTAGAAAGTTATAGGTATGCTATAAGAAAAGAAAAAAAAGCATACAGCTACGTAAAACAAATAAGTTTTCTAATCAGAATCTAAATCTAGTATAATGAAAAATTGATCGCTACACATGAAGTGTGTACAATGAATACACAAATATACGTATCGCAACAAGTAATATAATAATAAGAAAAAATCGTTCCCACAGAGATTATTTTATTAGATACTAATTTTTAAAACTAAAAAAATAAAAATAATTTTTTTTTGGTGTTAGAAACAAAATTAAAATAACTAGAAGTAAATAACAATAATTAATTAAATCAGATTTGGTAATTAAAAAGATATATGATAAAATATCTAGGAATACTTAATCCCCCAATTTTCTAAACATTTGAATCGTTAAAATCCCCCCAATATAATTATCAATTAATTACATGATCAATTGAGTCTAACCTAGCATGTATTCCTCTCTCAAGTAAACTACACACCATATAGTAATTAATTTAATCACACTCTCATGCCAATTAAATTACATATTACTCATTAAGTTCATCAATTATGGATCACATACATAAGAATCATACATCTCTGCCTAGAAACTATGCATATTATTTAATCAAGACAAACAATTAAATAATTCTCTCAAATCTATTTAATTGTCTCTATAGATAAATTATTTGTCAAAAAACTAATAGCATACAAATCAGATTAAATAATATAATTAAATTAAAATTATAATTGGGGTAAAATATTAAATCATCACATGGTGAAAATTGAGTTCATAAGATCCCTTGATTAATAAATTAATTATACATAATTGTGTTCATAAAACTCATGTTTTTCATAAAGAAAGACATAAAAATTGATAAAGAAAAGAGTATAAGAAGAAATACAATCAATCTGTTGAATTGTAAAAGTAATCTCCTCTTTAATCTCCACCAAAATTGTGTCATCTCTTGAATTTTTCTATATTTTTCTCTCTTTTTAGCTCCAAAAAATGACGAAAACTATGCTAATAGAGGCTACTTAGGGTTTATGGAATGATTAGGGGCTTAAATATTGCTCAGGTGCGATTTGGACCATCAGATCAACTTCAGATAAAAGGCTATGATCAAAACAAGAAAAAATAATAGCACCAACCAATCATAGCGTGACATGTGGCATTAGGAATTCACTTGGTGAATCAGGGAATGACGCATACCAAGGAAGACTAGTCAGAGTCAATGCTCGTTGAGTCAACACCACGTGGCACAACATGATTGGAAAAAATGGATGGTGTGGTGCACCAGTGGATCGCACAGAGCAATGGTATAGCGACATGTGGCAACGTGGTTTGACCAAGCCCTAACTCGGATTGAACGTTGTGCTGACACGTGGTGTGCATTTCATCATCCTCACACACGGTGTATAGTGATTCATTGTCCTTGATTGCGTGGTATCCGCGTGGCTTGCCCAATCAACTCCTCTACTTATGTGGCATGACACATGGTAGCTCCTAATTGATCATGCGTTAAAAATTCATAAAAAATCTCAAAAATTATATTTTCACCCCTTTTTCACTAAAAAGTTTATATTTTAATATTTTTGACCATAAAATAATATTTATTAAATAAAACAAGTAAATATTAAGTGAAAAAGTATGCTAATGACTTTATTTTCATAGAGTCATCAAACATGCACAATAGAAACTCAGATTATACTAACACAAAAGCAGATAATGCATAATAACAGATATACCAACACATAGAAACCCTACTATATAGTAACATCCTTGGGTTACTTAAGACAACCACTAAGCAACAAACAACACATAACTGCTTATTACTACTCTTTCTTGCTATTTCTACATCGACCTGATTTGACACACGGCCCCGCCTCTCCTCCAAATCCCATATCACCTAATGTGGTATGATTAGTGACTACAAATTAGTAACTAGAAGTGTAACTACTCTCAATCTTGAAGACTACCCTCAAACTTAAACAACCTATCTCTTATTTCACATAATAAAAGATATGAGAACTTAAAGCATTTAACTTAACTCACTCTCACAAAGAGGTTCTCACAAATAAAGAGTTACATCCAAACAACTCCTTGCCGACACACAACTCACATATAATCCATTTGCATACACCATCTCAAGTACTCAATACTCACAAGTACAATTTTACTCACACAATCATGAATCACTAATACCAAACAACACTTGAGGTATTAGGGATCCAAAAATAGAAAATGAGATATCAATTTGACAAAACTATGTTACATTTTTTGGATACCAAATAAGAAAAAATGAAAGGGTATTTATAGAATTCAAAATTACGATCTAACTAGCCATCTCGCACCTGTGGCTAGCTTGGTGGTCAGGTGGTAAAATGTCACATTTTTTTGTTCCAAAAATTATCAAATAATTTTCATAAACACCCACTCCCGAAACGAACCAAAAGCATAAGTGACAATGTTAATAAGCTAACACTCTACTTAGCATGCACACTACGAAAACCAATTCTGTGGTATGTGTAAACATGCTTGCATACAAAGTTTCCCTAATTATGTGTGTGTATTACTTATTTGCAGTAACCAACCTTATATAAAGGAGGGAAAAACACTAAGTAAGAATAAAACAACACCGTTTTTTGCATACAGGAAGCCAATAAATAGACCCAAGAATAACAGGACTTACAATGGTCCTTTTTGGCTTTTCATGTCAAAATATTACACAACTAAATACAAAAGCTCATTAAACATGATATAATCATAAATATGTCTTAAATTCTTTTGTTGCCATGAACAACACAACGAAACACACCAAAACTCAAAATACACACATATTCTAAATGCATTCATCTTGAGTGCTCCATCCAACTACATGAATCAACTCATTCGATCATTTATCATAAGAAACTTAAAACTACTGCACAAAGCACACTTGAAGTATGATGACTTCACTATACACCTGTAACCTGCACACACAAAACAAAAATATACCATGTTAATATATCATGCATGTGACGAACAAGAACCTGAATGTATAGATAACTCCAGAGTAATGCAAACATAAAACATCTCCTTAATACAATATATATAGCATAGAGCCCCACATCTATACAAGATGTGGGTTGGCATTAGAGACTTCGTAATGTGCTTACAACACATCGCTAGGACGAGGGGTTAAACACTAGTGACACATAAATGTGTCAACGAATCTAAAAGAAGAAGTGGGACTAACTATCTTCCAAGTTGGTACACTCCTAGTGACTCGACAATCTTCCTTCAAACATTAAGGCTACTTAAATGTGTCAGCAAATCCTTAAAACAAAGTTGACTAGGATTCCAACTACCTTCCAAGTTGACACACTCCTAGTTATTCAAATATCTTCCCCAAACAATACTTGGGTGTATTCAAACCTGTAATCTCATCCCATACTATGTGCACATACATTGATCTAACATGAATTGTGTACAATAAATACGTAAATATGTATATATTAATAAGTAATATAATGATTAAAAAAGATCGTTCTTAAAAAGATTATGTTATTATAAACTAATTTTTAAAACAAAAAAAAATAAAAATAAATTTTTTGTGTCTTTATGTTTTAAGAAAGTAAAATTAAAAGAACTGAAAATAAATAGTAATAATTAATAGTTCAAAAAATATATGAAAAAATATCTAAGAATACTTAATCTCTCAATATTCTAAACATATGAATCACTAAAATCCCTCTAATATACTTATCAATTAATTATATGATTAATGTAATCTAACCTAGCATGTATTCTTCTTTCAAACAAACTATATACTAAATAGTAATTAATCTAATCACACTCTCATATCAATTAAATTGCATACTACTCTATATTTTTATAATATTTAATATATCTTGATTTTTCATCTTAAAATAAGAAAAGAGTGTCATTTTTAAATAAATAAAATATATTTTTTAATTCCTTAATAATCAAATACATAAATAATCCCACGTCTTCTTTCTTTCTCCTTGAACATGTAAGTTATTTTCTCAATCTTTATATGTAAATTTATATTACATGTGATCTTGTTTTATTTATATCTAAATTTACGTTAACTTATGTTGATTTGGGTTTTGAAGTAATAAAAAAATTAATATTTTTTAGCTTTATGGGTTATTTGTAGATTTATTACATAAATGTCATGCTAATTGAAAAATTATTTTAATTTAAATTAATATTATCATAAATTATTATAAAAAAATTATTATTTAAGAGAAAATTATATGATTGAACAAGCTATCTCATCGTCAATATATAATATAAAATCGAGCCCACCAAATTTTTTTAATCTATCATTGTACACATTAGGGGTGTCCATGGTCCGGTCTGGTCCGGTTTTATCTAAAAAAATTAACCAAACTGGACCGTTCATATTACTCGGACCGGATCGGACCGGACCGTTTGATTTATAAAACGGTTTGGTCTGATTTGGTTTCTGGTTTGGTTCGATTTTTTTTATAATTTAATAAAGAATAATATGAAATTTTTAATATATTATTAAACCGGTCTAGTCTGGTTCGAACAGTTTAAAATTAGTACAAATCAGACTGGACCGTTTGATTAGTAAAATCGTTCGGTTCAGTTCGATCCGATCCGATTTTACAGTTTGATCCGATCCAGTCCGGTTTATGGACACCCCTAGTACACATACTGAATCTAAAGTAGAAAAATGAAGTAAATGCAACAGTAAGGAAGGGTATAAAGTAAATTGTTAAATATTTAACTTTATATTTTATTTTTAAAAAATTAAATTATGTAAATATAAATATAATTATAAATAAGGGTCTAAATTTATCACACGATTCATTCACTTTTAAAATTTTAAATTTATTATATAATTTTAAAAAATTTCTCTATTTTAGTTTTAATAATTTAAGTTTGTTTAAAATTTTCCATTTTTTTTATTTTTTAATTTACTAATAACTCGATTATTAATAAATATAACTTTTAAATATCTTAGAATTATAACTACTAGATTTAATTCATTTTTTGTATTATAATAAATAAAACATAATAACTAAATTATATGAAATAGATATTATTAAAAAATAATTAACTTAAGTTGGTTTCGTGATAAATGATGTATTGTTCGGCTGAGGGCTAAGGGACTGATCCAAATGACATCTTGTTCGGCACATGTTTGGTGGGTTTTGGGCCCTCTTTTGTTAAGAAAATCCACGTTACTACGTACCTGTAAAATAAAATTAATAAAAATCTCATATAAATTTTTGAAAATTTTGTAAACTCATTTTTTCATAAAATATAAAATATATAATTATAACACATAAAAATAATAAAATAATATAAATATATATATAAATTATCACTCATTAGTTATTATGAGGAGTCCCTTGACTTAGTAAGATTGTTTATTGTTTTTATTTTTTACACATGTAATTTGAATTTATATAATTAATTTTTATTTAAATTATTTAAATTTAATTTTTTAAGATAAATATATAAAGGAACCAATTTTCTTCATCTTATAAATTCGAATGGACCTCGGAGCCTTGGAGGTGATATTTTTATCAATTTGTTGTTATTTTTTAAATATGTAAAAAACATTATTGTACCATAAAATTTAAAGAAAGATATTTATAATTTGATCAATTCTATGTTTAGGAGAAAAAACTTATTTGTTGATGTTATCAAATTGTAATCACTATAATCTATTACCAATTTATCTAATAATAATAATATAATTAAAATAAATATTTTATATATTCTTTATTTGAAAATAATAAAAATAATTATAATAATATTATTATTCATTTTTTTAAATATAACTCTTGGAATGGGATTAAAAAAATATTTCTTCATCCTATTTTTTTATCTCCCTAATGACCAATTTTATCAACAAATATAACAGAAATGATCACGTGATACATGTCATTTTTGCTAGCTTTGTTAATAAAATGAACAAAAAATGGATAAAATTTCTTAAATATAATGGAATAATGATATTGTTTTTTTTTTTTGTTTTTTTGACAAATAAAAAATTGTGAATAAATTTGCTAGTAGATTAATTTAAGTGACATAAAAGTCGTAACAAAATAATAAATTAATAGAAAGAATTATAATAATATGAATACACTAATAATATTTTTAATGTATAATATCGGATATAATTATGTTATAATTAATCTGTATATTATTAATATGTTCTATTATAATTATCACCGGTATAAAAATATTATGTTTTATGTAATGAATAAAATTAATCATTTATTCACAACCTTTGAAAAATTATTTTCAACCTAATAGTTCTGTTACATTTAAAAAATTTCGTCTAACTTCTGTTCATAGGTTAAAAAAAGAAGAATGAAAACAAATTTTTAATGATCATTTCTGTTATAATTGTTGACAGAATAGACAAAAGAACTTTAAATGCGACATATATGATTAACAAGATAAAACATAAGATGGAGAACCATTTTTTATTATTCCTGCTCAAGAGTTATAATTTTTTAATTATTTTACAATTGCAACAGTTAATGAGTAATAATTATTTTAAATATATTCACTACATATTATATAACTTTTTAACTTATCCGTTAATTGCTTATTTTGATATTCTAATTTGAAGGTTTATAAAAAAAAAATTTCATAAATCTACTACAAAATAATTTTTGTGAATTTTTTTTCCAAATTTTTTATCAATAAAGATGATATTTTCAATATATATATATATATATAATTTAAGTCTCATACTTTAACTATTTTTGATCAGGCCAAGGACTAATAAGTTTCGACAGGAGTTAAAATCAAGGTCTTCTCTTTTTGTTAGTTTCCTAGGAAATTTTCATAGAATAAAAAAGACTTTAGAATAAAACAGACAAAGTCTTTGGTCCCATTTTGAGTATTGTTTTAGTTTTGAATTTTTGACTTTTCAATTTTTGATCAAAAAACTTCTCAATTTATAAAAGGACTTAGCAAAAAGAAAGAAAATAAAATTATGATTTATGAAGGAGAACGACTGTAACTTGAAGACTTTGTTTGTTTTCCACAATATAGAACCAATTTATTCTCCTTTTACAAACCACAGGTTAAGGCAATTCAGGTAAACACGTCCTGTCCATACAAATATTAATTATGCTTATTAAAGTGAAAGAACTACCAAAAAAAACAAGAGGAAGATAGATTTGCACGGTTCATACTCCAATGGCTTTTATCAGGTTCTTCCTCTTTGCCTCTCTACTTGCAATTATTGCTGAAGCACAAAAACGACAATCTAACATAATCCAAGGCTCTTCTCTAACACCCACCGGCTCTCCTTGGTTGTCAAATTCTGGACTCTTCGCCTTTGGATTTTACAAGCAAGGAAACGGCTATGCTGTTGGGATTTTTATAGTTGGAATTCCAGAAAAGACTGTTGTTTGGACTGCAAACAGGGACAGCCCGCCAGTAAGCACCAATGCCACTATACTTTTCACAAACACAGGCAGTCTTTCTTTGCAATCAACAGAAGGCCAAATTGACATAGGAGATCCCCTTATTTTAGCTGCTTCTGCTTCCATGCTTGATTCAGGTAATTTTGTGTTTTACAATACTGATGGGAAAATCATTTGGCAAAGTTTTAACAACCCAACAGATACTCTTTTGCCAACTCAACGTTTGCTTGGAGGCAAACAACTAATTTCTAGCATTTCAAAATCTGATCACTCAAAAGGCTTTTTTCAACTTGTCATGCAACAAGACGGAAACCTTGTTCAGTACCCAATTGAAACGACTCCAACTACACCACAAGATGCTTATTATTCAACTGGGACTTATGAGAGTGGACCGAATGTAACTCTGAATTTTGATGCTGATGGCAGTCTGTACTTGCTCAACAGAACTGGTTCAAACATTAAGAATATAACTAACGGAGGAAATTTTTCAAAAGACACCATCTTTCGTATGACAATTGATGCAGATGGAGTATTCTATGTGTATTCGTATAACGTAGCCGACAATAGTAGCAGCTGGTCAATTCAGTGGTCACCTCCATATGATAAATGCAACCCTAAGGGTCTATGTGGCTTAAATGGATTTTGTGTACTTAATGATCAAGAAGCTGACTGTAGATGCCTTCCAGGATACAAATTTGTTGAACAAGGAAATTGGACTTTAGGTTGTGAGAGGAACTTCATAGCAGATAGTTGTGGAAATCACAAAAAGAATCTTTCATTTGAAATGGAAGATGTGCAAAACATAGTATGGGAAGATGATCCTTATCAGATTTTGTCACCAACTGCGATAGAAGGTTGCAAACAAGCTTGTTGGGATGACTGTAATTGCGAAGCTGCATTTTATAAAGATGGAAATTGCAAAAAGCAAAGACTTCCTTTGAAATTCGGAAGAAGAGATCAAAGTAATTCAAACGTAGCTTTAATCAAGGTAGGTAAACCCATATCTACTCCTGCTGCGTACGCTAATATTCCGAGAAAAAGCAACAAAAAGATTCGTAAGGACATATTGATTATCAGTTTGATATCAGTTGCCTTGGGGTCTTCCATGTTGGTAGTTTCCATAATTGTGTTGCTCAAAAGTCATACATATAAGAAAATAACTCACAACAATGATGTTGAATTAAGCGAGGATTTTTGCCTAAGATCATATACCTACACAGAGATAGAGGCTATGACTGATGATTTCAAAGAAGAGATTGGAAGAGGTTCATTTGGTACAGTTTATAAAGGGAAAATTTTGAAGACCGAAAAGGTTGTTGCAATCAAAAGACTACAGAAAGAACTGGAGGAAGGTGAAAAAGAGTTTCAGAGTGAGATAAAAGTTATTGGGAGAACCCATCACAAAAATTTGGTCTGTTTACTGGGGTTTTGCCACGAGGGACAAAATAGGCTTTTGGTATATGAATATATGAGGAATGGATCACTTGCAGATACACTTTTTACCCCAGAAAACAAACCTTGTTGGGATGAAAGGGTGAGAATTTCTTGCAATATAGCAAGAGGAGTTCTCTATTTACATGAAGATTGTGGGACTCAAATCATCCATTGTGACATTAAGCCCCAAAACATACTCATGGATGAATATGGATGTCCAAGAATTTCCGATTTTGGATTGGCAAAGTTGCTAAAGCCAGATCAAACCAAAACCTATACAGGCATCAGAGGCACAAGAGGGTATGTTGCTCCAGAATGGCATAAAAAACTACCTATTACGGTCAAAGCAGATGTTTACAGCTTTGGCATTGTACTGTTGGAGATCATATGTTGCAGGAAGAATGTGGACTGGAATCTCTCTGAAGAAGAAGCTGTTTTGGATGAATGGGTATGGATCTGCTTTGATAATGGTCAGTTGGGTAAACTGGTGGGCAATGAATTGATAGACAAGAAGGAATTGGAAAGAATGGTTAAAGTTGCGCTTTGGTGCATCCAGGATGAGCCATCTCTTCGTCCTTCAATGAAGAAAGTCCTCCTCATGTTGGAAGGGACAGTGGAAATCCCAATTCCTCTTGGTCCAAATTCTTTTCTAAACAAAATCTAGATTAGTGGCTATTACCTTACCTTTATTAGCTACCTTTGGACTAGTATTATAAATTAGCCATGATCATAACTGTTATATGTTAAGACTTCGCTCAATTATGCCTTCTTCCCCTTCCAATTTTGTTGTGAATCACTTAAATAAGTTTTGTTCTGTCAAACACATTGTAATTTCTGTTTTTTGTTTCTTGATAAACAATCAAAGAATTCTCTAAGAGGCTTTAAGCTTTATAATTCTTTTTTTTTTTCTGGGAAAGGCTTTATAATCTAGATTGAATTTCTTTTGATGTTGGAATAGGATCTGTTTTAATGTAATGATTCCTCTATGTTGAAATGCCATTGTAAATGGTGTTAAAAGAATAACTTTTTTTTAACAAGAAACATCTCATAAGCAGATTTTCAAGTGCTGACGAGCAATGTAATTCAGTAACTTGCTTTTTCACACAGCCACGAGAAATCCAACACAATTCAAAGTTATAAACAAAGAAAATAAAATTATGCAAACAAATTGACAACGACGAACACGATCCAAATTATAATAATAATTATGCAGATGTATTAAACTTTAAAGAGCAAGAACCTTTTCAAACCTATGGGCAACTGGCAAGACTAAGAGCAGATAAGGCTTCCAAAGGCAAAAGAGAGAAAATTGAATGCTAGGGCTTCGAAATTTGATTTGGAAAAAAAAAACCATAATGCCGTGAACTAGGAAGACTTTAACATTCCAGATTATTCCGTTGTGAGACAATAGTCTTCACGTTGTTGACAAGATCATGTCATTTGAATTCCTGAAAGTTCAATCGGAAAACATTAATAAATACAACATTTCAGCAAGCCAAGATCAAAAGAGGAAAAAAGAACAGCACGGCAAGAGTAGGGAGTCTCTTAGACACAATTAATCGAACAGGTAATAGACGGATTAAGAGGCATTTAGTCTTTAAAAATGTAAGATTTAAACCTTAAATTTGATAAAAAATTATCTTAAATTATATAAATTTATTTTAAATTGATTAAAATTTAAATATAAATAAGTTCTATCTTATAATAAGAGATAAATTTAACATGATAAAAATAATTAAAAATTATTTATTTTTAAATAAAAATAAATATTTTTATATTCATAAATTATATGTTTAGTAATTAAATTAAAATAATTAATTTAAATAAATTTATGTTTATCTTAGAATTAAGTAAAGGATTTATAAAGCACATATTTTTAAAAAGTAAGTAACATCGATAGTAATTTTCCCTTAATAAAAAGCTATAGCACCTTTAGATGTTATTCACTCTGAGGTTTGGCATCTCTCACCCTTGTTTTCTAGTATTGGATATAGGTGGTATGTTCACTTTATAGATGAATTTTCTTGATTTAATTAGATTTAATCTTGGAACGAAAACCCTGATTGCAATAAAGCATTTTTGTTGCTTAAAAAAAAAGTTGAATTGTTGACTGGAAGATGTATCAAAATCCTACAATTTGATGGAGGTGGTGAATATGATAGTCTTAGCATTGTACTCAGTTCGGCTGTTATCATCTTACATGTATCTTGTCCTCACACTTTGGAGCATAATGGATTGGCTGAAAGACAACATCGTCAGATTGTTGATATTGGTTTAAGTATGTTAATACAATCTTCAATGCCTTTGAAGTAATGGGATGAAACATTTTATGCTGCAACATTTCTGTTAAACAGATTACCTAGCTCAGTTTTGGAACAAAAGAACCTTTTGGAAGTGCTTTTCTTAGTCAAACTTGATTATGTATTTTTAAAGACATTTGGATGCAAGTGCTTCACATTGATCAAGCCTAAAAATAACACAAATCTGCCTTCAAGTCCAAGCCATGCATTTTTGTTGGATACAAACCTTGTCATAAGGGGTATAAGTATCTCACCACTGAAGGTAAGGTTCTCATCTCAAGACATGTAATTTTTGATAAAATAAACTTCCATTTTTCTTACAATTTTGAGAGAAAATCATCCCCTACATGTCAGAGGCTGTCTTTGTCATTTTTCTTATATATATATATATATATATATATATATATAATTTAAGTCTCATACTTTAACTATTTTTGGTCAGGCCAAGGACCAATAAGTTTTTTACTCGACAGCAGTCAGAATCAAGGTCTTCTCCTTTTGTTAGTTTCCTTGGAAATTTTCAGAATAAAACAGACAAGTTTTTGGTCCCATTTTGAATATTGTTTTAGTTTTGAATTTTTTTACTTTTCAATATACAAGCTCTTAGACCAAAAAACTTTTCAATTTATAAAATGACTTAACAAAAAGAAAGAAAATAAAATTATGATTTACGAAGTAGAACGAATTTAACTTGAAGACTTTGTTTTCCACAATATAGAACCAATTTATTCTACTACGGACAAACCTCATGTTAAGGCAATTCAGGTTAACACGTACTTGTAATCGATCATCTGTTTAAATTTTTTAATTTTTATTTTAATTTTTTTTAATGTATCATTTAGTGGTCTAAACGTTTCTGTCATTGAAGAACTCATTGGTTATGGTTAAGAGTTGGAAATAGTGCCGATGCTATGATGAGAAGCACGATAATAAAAGAAATGTTGTGATCTCCAAGCTCAACACACAATTCAAGTACAATACACCATTTATTTTAGTGCTATTAAGAGCTTAAAAGTTCCTAACACAGAGAAAAAAACAGTTTTGATCAGTTTAGAGTTTTAATAACAATTTTAATGGATGTAGGTAAGATCCTTCCTTTACTTGTTTTTGATTCCTTTAGTTTGTTTATTCCGCATTTGGGTCAATTAATTTATACTTACATTTGGTATTAGAGCACATATTACCTCTGTCTTGATCAGTTTAAAATGATCTCTGTTTTTCTCTGTTTCATCGAGCACTTTGAAATTGGGTTTTTTGAAAGACTTAGTTTTGATTCATATGAAAATTATAAATGATTTCATTATTGATTTTCCAATAATTTTGTGAATTGAAACATAAAAAACCATGAAGAAAATCATTCCAATTTGGCGTTCACGTTCATTGGAATGTATTAATTAACTTTTTATTTAAAATGATGTTTTTTATTTAAAATAATGTTTTTTATTCAAACTGAGACTATGAATCACTTAAAAATTCAATTATGAGAATTTAAATTAAAAAAATGTTGGTTTTCGTCACCAGAATCTCAAGATACGACCGAGTATCCATTCAGGTCATAACCGAGTCAAATTGACCCGACTAGAGGTTAAAGATGAAGTTAAGAGAAAAAAATTGCTATTTCTAGGACTCAAAACTAGGTCTCCTGGGAGAGATCTAGGCGCTTTGGCCACTGGATTATGCGATAATTTTATATACTAAAATATATATATATTCAAAATATATATTTTTATTTATTTATTAAATAAAAAAATACAATTTTAATGTGATTAATTTATTTAACTTAGTTTTGTCATATGTAGAATATTTATTATACATGTGACATTTATTTAAATAATTTTAGCACATTAAATTGTATTTATGATTAAATACATTATACTTAAATTATTTATTTAGGTATTGATCGGGGCAGAACCGACATCGCCGATCCTGCCCGTTACTTTGGTTTTATCTATTTATAAAACTCTCGCAAGTGCACGAATCATTTCGTAGAAAATGATAAGTATACTCCCAAGGTCGATCTAAGGAAGGAATGTATGTGGTTTTTAATTTATTATTCAAACTTTTAAAAACGAAATTAAATCCTAAACATCCTGTCACGATATTTTGGGGTTTTGTGTTCCTAATCTAATAACATAAAATAAATAAACATATATACAAATTCAATAATTAATAAACATATATACAAATTCAATAAATAATAAACATATATACAGATTCAATAAATATTCATGCAAATTTTTATCATTTATATTAGCGGAGTATTTATGGATATAATAACTAAGTTAATTATGCTTGCTCATATTATTTAGGTTATTAAAGATATGAATTGATATTTATTGATTCTCTCTTTTTTATATGAATACCACCTTTGGTGGGGTTAGATATTCTTTGTTAACTAAACAAATCAATTAACACCTATGGGTGGGGTTGATAACTAATTTGATTAATTAAATTAATTCCTTTTTCTAAGAGATTGAAAATGAACCATTTAAATGCCACCTTTGGTGGGTTAGACGATTTAAACTTTATTCAAGGTGTCCAAATTAAACCTAAGAATTTAGTTATCAAGTACTAACTTTCAAGTTTTAAAACCACTACTTGAAAATATGTTGTCAATACATTTTCGGATAATAATTCTTATAAAAACTTTTGAAATAGAGCTTCACTCTAACTACGAGGCGATTGTACCAACAAATAAAAGAGCACTACTCCAAATTAGGCAGGATAACTAAACCTTAAAATCTAATTTTCAGATTTAAGTTTGTAATGAAAAATAATATATTTCTCTCTAACATTCTTAATATAAAATCTTGAATAAAAATAAAATCAATTTATTTTAGAGATTTTTACCTATTTAATATTTACAAGCATAACAACGTCATTATTACATCATATTTACTAAGCGACAAAGATAGTTAAATTTAACCACAGACAAGTTGAATATAACATGTAAGAATAAAGCATAAAAATAGCGTAAAGAAAATAAAATCCTTCTGAGAACTTCGACGCTATTCCCGTAGTGGAAAACCTCCAAGCGGAATTTGCACTCCCATTTATTGAATCAAAAATCTAAATTATTACAAAAACATTACAAGTTCCTCTCAAAAGAGAAGAACTCTAAACCTAAGAGAATTGAACTAAAAACTAAGAGAAAAACAAAGAAAAGCTTAGAAACTAAGAGAGAAACTAAGAAAAACTCAAAAACTAAGAAATGACAGAAAGAAAGAAGAGAAAAGTGTGTTTTGAAGGGGCGTTTTGAAGTGAAGGGAAGGGGTATTTATAGGTGAGGATGGAGAGAAAAAATGAGTAAAAAATGTTAAAAAATATTAAAAAATGTAAAACGCGTATTGGAATTCTTGATGTCATTAATGACGCCAAGATGACGTCAGGGCGGGCCGCACGTGAAAAATGGGGCGAAAAGGCGTTGGGCGCGCGGAGGGGCCGCTAACGCGCGCGCGGGGTCGTTGCCGCGCTTGACTCGGCGCGCGTGAACAGTGCCCGCGATGGGGCGCGCGCGGACGGGCAGGGTGGCGGCGCGCGCGGCATGGGCGCCGGGTCAAGGCTGGCCGGGCAATGGGCGCGATTTCCGTCTTTTTGACATTTTTGACCTTTTCGACCCATTTTGTCCAATTTTTCCATGTTTGTTGACCTTTTCCCACTTATTTATTAATATATTTGTGATGTATTGCTTCAAGTATTCCTCTTTGAGTCTTTAAATTGCGTTTTTAAGCCAAAATACCTGAAAAACAATAAAAATACCCGTGATTCCGAAAAAGACAAATTTATATAAATATATGATAAAACATATAAATATATGTATTTTTAATCAATTAATGTCATTAATGACATCAGCAATTCCAATACGCGTTTTTACATTTTTTTAATATTGTTTTAACATTTTTTTACTCATTTTTTCTCTCCATCCTCACCTATAAATACCCCCCTTCCCTTCACTTCAAAACACACCTTCAAAACACACTTCTCTCTTCTTTCTTTCTCTCATTTCTTAGTTTTTGAGTTTTTCTTAGTTTCTCTCTTAGTTTCTAAGCTTTTCTTTGTTTTTCTCTTAGTTTTTAGTTCAATTCTCTTAGGTTTAGAGTTCTTCTCTTTTTGAGAGGAACTTGTAATGTTTTTGTAATAATTTAGATTTTTGATTCAATAAATGGGAGTGCAAATTCCGCTTGGAGGTTTTCCAGCTACGGGAATAGCGTCGAAGTTCTGTAAGGATTTTATTTTCTTTACACTTATTTTTATGCTTTATTCTTACATGTTATATTCAACTTGTCTGTGGTTAAATTTAACTATGCTGGCTGTTTAGTAAATATGATGTAATAATGACGTTGTTATGCTTGCGAAATATTAAATAGGTAAAAATCTCTAAAATAAATTGATTTTATTTTTATTCAAGATTTTATATTAAGAATGTTAGAGAGAAATATATTATTTTTCATTACAAACTTAAATCTGAAAATTAGATTTTAAGGTTTAGTTATCCGGTCTAATTTAGAGTAGTGCTCTTTTATTTGTTGGTACAATCGCCCGGTAGTTAGAGTGAAGCTCTATTTCAAAAGTTTTTATAAGAATTATTATCTGAAAATGTATTGACAACATATTTTCAGTAGTGATTTTAAAACTTGAAAGTTAGTACTCGGATAACTAAATTCTTAGGTTTAATTTGGACACCTTGAATAAAGTTTAAACTGTCTAACCCCACCAAAGGTGGCATTTAAATGGTTCATTTTCAATCTCTTAGAAAAAGGAATTAATTTAATTAATCAAATTAGTTATCAACCCCACCCATAGGTGTTAATTGATTTGTTTAGTTAACAAAGAATATCTAACCCCACCAAAGGTGGTATTCATATAAAAAAAGAGAGAATCAATAAATATCAATTCATATCTTTAATAACCTAAATAATATGAGCAAGCATAATTAACTTAGTTATTATATCCATAAATACTCCGCTAATATAAATGATAAAAATTTGCATGAATATTTATTGAATCTGTATATATGTTTATTATTTATTGAATTTGTATATATGTTTATTAATTATTGAATTTGTATATATGTTTATTTATTTTATGTTATTAGATTAGGAACACAAAACCCCAAAATATCGTGACAGGATGTTTAGGATTTAATTTCGTTTTTAAAAGTTTGAATAATAAATTAAAAACCACATACATTCCTTCCTTAGATCGACCTTGGGAGTATACTTATCATTTTCTACGAAATGATTCGTGCACTTGCGAGAGTTTTATAAATAGATAAAACCAAAGTAACGGGCAGGATCGGCGATGTCGGTTCTGCCCCGATCAAGTTTTTTCAACCCCCAACCAGCTTCTTGCTAGTCCCTTAGCAAGAGAAGCGATAAAAACTAAAAATTAAACTATCCTAAATCACTTTCGTAGATTGACACGGTTGCATTTAGCCTATGCAACAAGCCTTTAAACCCCTAGGTTGCCCTAGTGGACGAGTTTGAGTCTCGTGAGGGTTTTCAGTAATGATACCCACAAACATTGAACTAAATGTAAAAATTAAAAGAAATAATAACAACAATCAACTAAAATTACAACAAAATCAAAAATTAAATTTTAAGAATAAAAGAAAACAACATATCACAAAAATGTCTCATACTTTTTAATCTCCTTTAAGATCATAATTAAAATCTCAAGCATAAGTTATTTTAATCTTTTTAAACAATCATGATTTATTATAATAATTAGTCGAAAATCATTTTCATATTCATATCAAAAATGTATCAATTTAATTTTACCCAATTTCAGTGTCATGAATCAGAATTCGCTTCGACTCTATTCCTCACAAGTCAATACTCTCAAAACACTGAATCCTATGGGTTCAAACACTCATACTAATTTATATGCGAAAGAGTTGATGTATAGAAATGAACTAATATGTTCGCATATGTATAAAGAATAAAGGCTCAAAGTGTTATTTTAACATTGATCTCATGAAAGGAATCAAATGTATAAATTATAAAGATATCATATATAAAAATTATTTTCATGCATAAATCAAACTCATTAAGAAAGAATTTCAAGATATATGCTTTTTACAAATGAAGAAATTGCAATGACTTTTTAGGGAATTACTTCCTATATCTTTCTTTTGTATTTAGCCTTTACTCACAACTTTGTAGGCAATGTGGGTCATAGTATGTAGATGATACTATATTTTTTATCTCTCTATATTTTTTTTTTCAATATATGTATATTTTAGAGAGTCAACCCATGTACAGATTGTACATTTTTTTTTTTTTTTGGAATTTGGTGAGTGGTTAATTTTGTGGCTTTTCTGTTTGATCTTGGTTTAGGTAACCCCAGATATGTCTTTTTTTTTTTTTTTTTGTAACAGTCATGCACGAATGAGATAAAAGCATATACTATCAATTTCTACTCAAATCATTTAATCAAAGCAAAAATAATAATAAAAAATATATACGACACTCTATTAAGATGAGAAAAAATTCATACATTCAATATTAATGCCTATAGAGATCATCTAAGAATTTGAAGAAATAAGAAATGTGTTTGGAGTAGAAAAAATATATATATCACTCTGAATAAGGGAAATTAGGCTCAAATTATATCTCACAAAGGTAGTCTCCACTAAAACAAATTCATATACACCGATTTTGGGTTTAATATAATTTCTACATCTTATCAAGAAATACTAGTTATGACAAAAACTAACTAATTATAAAAAAACAATTACAAAATATTTCATGATATGTTTTCAAAAATTAATCTAACAGTACAAAAGACTTAACTATTTACTTAAATTTGATTTAAAGAAATGACAAATTTTTGTGAAATGTTTTTTTTAATTCCAAAAATTACTAAATCACACAAAAATAAAACCAAACACAAAAAAAATGAAGATGTGAACATAAAAAAAGAAAAAAAAAATTAATAATTTTTTTTTTTTTTTTTTTTTTTAAATTGTTAAATCTTTTTTTTTTCTTTTCTAATTAAGCATGGTAACTTTTCACCACCCCCAACCTAGAACTTACATTGTCCTCAATGTAACAACTGTAAATTAAAGATAAAGAGAAAAAAGAAGAAGAAAGATTACCTATTCCTTGAGAATGTGTAAGTAGTAATGGAGAAATGCAGGTGCATTCATCATATTCATCATTAGAGTGTATACAGACAGATTGCTGTGAACTTCTAACAACTCAACAAATATTTTTAGTTTTAACAATTTAAAACTTATTCACATATAATTAAACTAAAATAAACAATAAAATTAAGTATATAAAACAAATAACAAAAATTACCTAAAATGATGGGTTGCCTCCCATCCAGCGCTTAGTTTAACGTCTTAGCAAGACGTATATTTTTGGTGCTAAGGATTACTCAGCCAAATGCAATCTATTTCAGCAATGTTGTTTGGTTCTTCTAAATAAGGCTTGACACGATGGCCATTAACTTTGAACGTTTTTTGTGTCTTGGAGTCCAATAGTTCTACCACTCCATGTTCAAATACGAACTATTTTGAATGGTCCATCCCATCTTGATCTCGGCTTTCTGGAAAAATTCTCAAACGACAGTTAAATAAAAGAAGTTTCATTCCAGGGTGAAAAGTCTTAGGAACTAGCCTCTTGTCATGATAGCGCTTAGTACGCTCTTTGTATAATTTGGCATTCTCATAAGCTTCATTCCTAATTTCTTCCAACTCATGAATTTGGAGTAATCGTTTTTCACCGCTTTATCTAAATCCATGTTTAGCTCTTTAATTGCCCAAGAAGCCTTATGTTCAAGTTCAACCGGAAGGTGGCACGCTTTCCCAAAGATTAACCGGTAAGGGCTCATCCCAATAGGTGTTTTGTAAGCGGTGCGGTATGCCCATAAGGCATCATTTAACTTAAATGCCCAATCCTTCCTTGAAGGACGCATATGCGTTCCAATATTCCCTTAATTTGCCTATTACTTACTTCCACTAAACCTAAGTTTGAGGATGATATGGAGTAGCTACCTTATGTGTGATGTTGTACTTGTTTAGTACTCCATCAAAGAGTTTGTTACAAAAATGGCTACCTCCATCACTTATTATAGCTCTAGGCGTTAGAACCTCTTGAATATGAAATCTTTCAAGAATTTCACAACAACATTAGCATCATTGGTTTTGGTGGGGATAGCTTCTACCCACTTGGACACATAATCCACAAAGAACCAAAATGTATTGAAAACCATTAGATGGGGAAAAGGACCCATAAAGTCAATCCCCATACATCAAAGAGTTCAACAACTAAATTAGATGTCAAAGGCATTTCATCTCTTTTGCTTATGTTTCCTGTTCTTTGACATCTATCACATTGTGCACAAAACATATGAGCATCTTTAAAAAGAGTGTGCCAAAAGAATCCAGACTGTAATATCTTATTTGTCTTTTCACCTCCAAAATGACCCCACAATGAAGTTCATGACAAAAAGTCAGAATGCTCTTATGTTCTTCTTCAGGTACACATCTCCGGATGACTTAATCTTGACCAATCTTATATAAATAAGGGTTATCCCAGAAATAGTCCTTAATAGTTTTAAAAAACCTTTTCTTGTCCTGATATGAAGTGTTAGGTCGCAAAACACCAGTGGCAAGATAGTTTACAATATCAAAGATACCATGGGTTCGGACCTATGAAAAATATAGCATTCATCGGAAAGGTTTCAACTATATCTTCATTACTCTCATCTTTAAGAGAATTGAAGTCGAAATCAACCTAGACAAATGGTCGGCTACTAAGTTTTCAACGCCTTTCTTATCCTTGATTTGTAGGTCAAATTCTTGTAAGAGTAAGACCCACTTGATTAATCTTGGCTTGGCATTTGGTTTACTTAATAGGTATCTTAAAGCAGCATGATCAGAATGCACAATCACTTTAGATCCTACTAAATAAGACCGAAATTTGTCTAAAGAGAATACTATCGCCAAGAATTCCTTTTCAGTGGTGGTATAATTCATTTGGGCATCATTGAGTGTTTTGCTAGCATAGTAGATGACATGCAAACGCTTATCCACTCTTTGTCCCAGGATCAAGCTCCTATTGCATAATCAGAAGCGTCACACATTATTTCAAAAGGTAAAGACCAGTTTGGTGCCATAATAACAGGGGTAGATGTTAGTTTATCTTTCAAGGTATTAAAGGAAATAAGGCAGTCATTGTTGAAGTCAAATTCAGCATCTTTGGATAGCAAGTTACATAAGGGACGACTTATTTTAGAGAAATCTTTAATAAATCGTCTGTAAAATCCTGCATGTCCTAAGAAGCTTCTTATCCCCTTCACAGATGTAGGGGGAGGTAGTTTGGATATCAATTCAACTTTTGCCTTATCAACTTCAATACCCTTGTTTGAAATTATATGTCCTAAAACTATCCCTTGTTGAACCATAAAATGACTTTTCTCCCAACTAAGGGTGAGATTGCATTCAATGCATCTTTCTAAAACCAAAGTCAATTTATGTAAGCAATCATCAAATGAGTTCCCAAAGACAGAGAAATCGTCCATGAAAATCTCAATGAATTTTTCCACCATGTTTGAGAAAATAGATATCATGCATCTACGGAAAGTGGCGGGCATTGCATAACCCAAATGGCATTCTGCGAAAAGCAAATGTCCCAAAAGGACATGTAAATGTGGTCTTTTCCCGATCTTACGGTGCTATGGGTACTTGATAATATCCAGACAGTCCATCCAAAAAACAAGAAAATTAGGTACTTGACTAATCTTTCCAACATTTGATCAATGAATGGAAGAGGAAAGTGATCCTTTTTCGTATATAAATTTAGTTTCCTAAAATCTATACACATTCTCCATCCAGTGATTATTCTAGTGGGCACTAATTCACTTTGGTCATTTTTAACAACTGTTATCCCAGATTTCTTTGGTACCACGTACCTTGGACTAACCCACTTACTATCCGCAATAGGATAGATAATCCCTTCTTCTAATAATTTAAGAATTTCCTTTTTAACTACCTCTTGCATGTTTGGGTTTAGTCTTCTTTGGGCCTCTCGTACAGGTTTAGCACCATCCTCCAAATTGATCTTGTGCATACACATTGTTGGACTAATGCCTCTTATATCCCCTATACTCCAACCTATAGATTTCTTAAACTGTTTAAGCACTTTGATGAGTTCCTTTTCTTGTGGTTTGGTCAAGGTTGAAGAAATTATCACTGGATAAGTTTCCCTTCTCCCAAAAACACATATTTTAAGTGCTCGGGTAAGTCTTTGAGTTCAAGTTCGGTGGATTGGCCTCTTTACTAGATGAAGAACTGGGTAGAAAAAGTGTACTAGATTTTGTCATCACTTCATTATTGTCTAGTTGTTCAAGGTACCCCTTAATTTCTTCATCTAAATCTTCTTCAACCTTTTCAAGTGTAAGAACGGTTTCAAGCTTGTCTTCTATACGGTTTGGAAAAAGGTGTTTTGGACAAGATTATCCAAATGTTCAACATCGAATATTTCATCGATGGCGTAAATAGAAGGGAAAGGTGAAGAATCAAAAACTTTAAAATGAGCAGTCTCCTAAGATTTGTCATTGTCAAATTTCCATCTTGGACATCAATAATAGTTTTAGTAGTTGCCATAAATGGTCTACCAAGCAATATTGTGTGCTCTCTGTCCAATCTTTGGATTTTCTTGCATATCCAGAACCACAAAGTCAACAGGTATTATCGGTTTGTCTAATTGCCAAAAACATCCTCAACTATTCTCACGGATATTTAAGAGATCTGTCTGCAAGTTGAAGGGACATAGTTGTGGGTTTTAAATCCCCTAGATTGAGTTGTAAGAATATAGAGTAGGGCATCAAATTTATACTAGCACCTAAATCAAGCATTGCTTTAGCAACCTTCTTATCCCCCATAGTTATGTTTATAATAAAACTTCCAGGGTCTTTCAACTTAGGGGTAGTTTGTCTTTGAAATCTGGCTAGAAATTTCTCATACTACTACTCGTTCATTCAGTTCATACCTCCTTTTCTTAGTGTTCAACTCTTTGAAAAACTTGGCATATGAGGGCACATTCATGATCACTTCTAATAATGGTAAATTGATATTTACTTTAGAGAGCATATTAAAAAGATCATTGAATTGCTTATCTTGTTTGGACTCTCTTAACCGATGGGGAAAAGGTACTTGCATCTGGTGTGGTTCTGTTGTCTTTTGAATTTTGGGGTGTCGGATGACCCCCAATGAGTTTTTCGAAGGCTTGTTAAGTTTAACACTTGTTTCTTCTTTTGCGAGATTAGAGTATCGCCTTCTCTGCATTACTGAACTACAAGGTAGATTGTTAGAGATTTCGTGTAATCGGTATTGACTACCTTACCACTTGAAGGGTTCGTACATCCTTTGCTTGTTACAGTTGGTGAGCAACTTTCCTGGTTCTTTCTTTTGCATTTGTTCACGGTTGCCCAACTTTAGATTCAATCCTTTTTACCAAAGCCTCCATGGTGTTCAACCTTTGATTAGTCATCAATTGGTTGTCACGACTAACTTGAATAAAAGCATTCAAGCTATCTTCTAAGGTTGGCTTAAAAGCTTGGATTGGTGGGTAAGGGTGGTTGTTATCTGACCTTAGTGTTGGATATTGGGTGTAGGTTGGGTGATTATAGGTGTTTGGATGATACCTTTGAAAAGATTGAATTTCCTCTATGGCATCGACACTAGAATCACAAGTATTTGAACAATTATGAGTATCATGCCCAATTGAACAACACACTTCACATACCTCTTGATTTGAAATTTGGTGGGTAGTGAGGAATTGCACTTGTTTAGTCAATTCAGCAAGTTGCAAGGTTATCTCATTATCAGAGCCAACTTCATTGACCCTTGCTTTCCTTCTACCACCTCTTTGTTGGGAATTAGAACCCAATGACTCATAAAGATTATAGGTTTCCTCTGCGGTCTTTTCTCCTACAAAGACCTCCAAAGAAGATTATCAACCATGTATTGACTCTGTAGTGTCAATCCATCATAAAAGAATTGGTTTTGTAGTTGTAATGGAAAGCTATGATTTTGACATTGAATGAAAAGGAGTTTGAATCTTTCCCAAGCTTCATGAAAGGGCTCTTCATACATTTGAGAAAATGTTGCTATCTTTGTTCTTAGATCAACAGTCTTTTGATGGGAATAGAACCTACCCATAAAAATTTCATAGGCGCCTCCCAAGTTTTAAGAGAACTCCGACTGTAGAGTAATGAACCAGGACCAAGCTTTATCTTTGAGGGTGTAAGGAAAACACCTCATCCTAAGTTGATCTTCATTAATTGCATGTAGTGGAAAGGTTTGGACAATAGCATAGAATTCTCGAATGAAGTGCAAAGGGTCTTCATTAGGGATACCGTAAAAGGAAGGCAACAAAGAATAATGAATCTTTTTCAATTCATAATTCCTTGCAGCCTTTTGTAATTGGATGCTTGAAGTTACATTGCCAATTATTTGTATTGTATAAACTTTCATCTTTTTCCGCCTATCTTCAGCATCTCCCATGGTTGTTTGTAGTTGAAAATGATCCTCCTCCTATTGTGTATCAACATTTTGCTCTTAAAAAAAACAATAGTAGATATCTCTAAGAAATATTTATAATTTGATAAAGCAAAAAGGTGCAAGGAACCTAAATTTTTTTTTTTTTTTTAATTTTAATTTTAACTAATGGACTACAATTTTCAAAACAAACGAATTTATTTCATTTGAATTTTATTACACGCAAACTAAAACAAAGGAAAATACAACAATGGGTGACCTCCCATATAGGACTAAAATTTTATCGTCTTCTAGTAAGACGTTGCTTGGAGATTGCAGAATGAAAAACTCAATGTCTCCTCTTCATTGAATTCATTTAAGTATCAAATTAGTCTTTGCTCTTTTGCAAATGTTCAACTAACTGTTCAACTTGAACTTCCACCTTTTTGATAGAAGCTTCCACAGAGTCCAACCGTTGATTGGTTTTAGATTGGTTATCTCTGAGACTTGAATAAAAGAATTCAAGTTGTTCTCCAGGGTTGGTTTATTGGGAATGCTTCTTGGAATAGGTGGGTGGAATTCTTGGCTTTGCCTGGTTTGAGCTTTGAGTGAAAGGAGGGTTGTTTTGCCTCCAGGAGAAATTTGGATGACTTCTCCACCCAGGATTATAGGTATTTGAATTGGGATCAAACCTTGGTTTTGTTGATATGCTCCCAACACATTAACTGTTCGAGTCCGGTTGTTTCTCCTTGATATGGACAGGCTTGATACCATGTCCCGTGTTGCTATACAAACCATATTGTTCATTATTGGTGTTGGTTTGTGTAGCGAGAAGCGGCAACTTGCTTAGTCGGTTGAACAAGTTGTTGTTGAACTTCATTCTTGGAGTCGATTTCATGAACTCCACTTTTCTCACTCGGGAGCTTTTACATTGGGAATTAGCACCCAAAGATCTCAAAGAGGTTATACGTCTCTCGAGGCGGTCTTTTCTCCTATTGCTCCTCCCTGCAGCGTTGTCGACAATGAACCGACATTGTTGTGTAAGTCCATCGTAAAGAATTGGTTCTGCAACCGCAGGGAAAGCTATGATGGGGACATTGAGTGAGAAACATTTTGAACCTATCCCAAGCTTCATGGAATGGTTCTCCTTCCATCCGAGAGAAAGTAGCAATCTTTCCTCTCAACTCGATGTTTTTGGTGGGAATAGAATTTTCCCATGAATTTATTGTAAATATTACCCCATGTCATCGAGAACCTGGGAAGTGACATCAACCAAGCTTTGGCCTTATCCTTTAAAGTGTAGGAAAACATCTCATCCTAAGTTGATCCTCGTTTAGAATACCGAGGGAATGTTTGGACCGTAGCATAGAAATCTCTCATAAAGGAAAGAGAATCTTCATTAGGTAGCCCATAAAAGGAAGGAAGCATAGAAAAATGAATATTTTTAAGGTCATAATTCAGCGACCTCACCCAATTTGGATAGCGGCAGTTGCCGTGCCAATCACCGGTCTTGCAAACTCCTTCATCGTGGTTTCCCTAACATGTTGGTTTTCCTCCATTTCTTTTGGTTCTAGTAAAGGATTAAGACTTGGTTCTATGTTTGGCTCAAAAACAGGTTGATGGGTGGAATCCAGTTTTGTTGACACTTGTTTAAATTTATGAAAATTATTTACATATGGTGTAAGAGGGTTTCCTAAGGATCTCCTACCACGCATAGACTATTGTAAACGTAAATTTAAAACTCCTGTCAACAAAATAAAAAAATTTAGAGAAAATTACATGGTATTTAATACAAAGCACTAAACAAAACTAGTTAAACCCTAAAAAAGAAAAAAAAAATTTATATTTTTTTTATTTTTTTTTATTTTTTTCTATTATTATTTTTTTCTTTTTATATTATTATTATTTTTTTTATTTTTTTTTGTTTTTTTGTTTTTTTTTTAGTTGTTTTTATTTTCTTGTTATTTTTATTTTTTTATTTTTTATTTTTTTTTTAAATGTTAATTTTATTTATTTTTACTTTTTTTTTACTATTCTTAGACGGTAAGTTTTATTTTATTTTTTTTTTTAATTTTCCTTGTTTTTTTTATTATTCTGAAATTTGAAATTTGAAAATTGTTTTTTTTGTTTATTTTTTTATTTTTTTTTATTTATTTATTTATTTATTTTATTTATTTATTTATTTTATTTATTTATTTATTTATTTATTTTATTTTTTATTTATTATTTATTATTTTATTTATTTTATTTTATTTTATAATTTTTTTATTTTTTTTATTTTTTATTTAAAATTTATTTAAGTTTTTATTTATTTATTTATTGTTTTTTAATTTTTTTAATTTTTTTAATTTTTTTAATTTTTTAATTTTTTTTTTAATTTTTTTAATTTTTTAATTTTTTAATTTTAATTTTTTTATTTTTTTTTATTCTTATTTATTTATTAATTTAATTTAAAATTTATTTACTTTTTTTTTTACTTCAAATTTCAAAATGCAAAATTATTTTATTATTCATGCTATATTTTTTTTATTTATTACGAAATTGAAATTTGAATTTTTTTTTTACTTTTCACAAACAACAAAATTTTTTATTTTTTTTTAATTTTTTAATAAAAAAAAATCACAATTATTTACAACACAAAAGGTTTTTAAAATTTTGATAAATAATTTAAAAACGCTATTCCTTCCCCGGCAACGGCGCCAAAAACTTGATCGGGGCAGAACCGACATCGCCGATCCTGCCCGTTACTTTGGTTTTATCTATTTATAAAACTCTCGCAAGTGCACGAATCATTTCGTAGAAAATGATAAGTATACTCCCAAGGTCGATCTAAGGAAGGAATGTATGTGGTTTTTAATTTATTATTCAAACTTTTAAAAACGAAATTAAATCCTAAACATCCTGTCACGATATTTTGGGGTTTTGTGTTCCTAATCTAATAACATAAAATAAATAAACATATATACAAATTCAATAATTAATAAACATATATACAAATTCAATAAATAATAAACATATATACAGATTCAATAAATATTCATGCAAATTTTTATCATTTATATTAGCGGAGTATTTATGGATATAATAACTAAGTTAATTATGCTTGCTCATATTATTTAGGTTATTAAAGATATGAATTGATATTTATTGATTCTCTCTTTTTTATATGAATACCACCTTTGGTGGGGTTAGATATTCTTTGTTAACTAAACAAATCAATTAACACCTATGGGTGGGGTTGATAACTAATTTGATTAATTAAATTAATTCCTTTTTCTAAGAGATTGAAAATGAACCATTTAAATGCCACCTTTGGTGAGGTTAGACGATTTAAACTTTATTCAAGGTGTCCAAATTAAACCTAAGAATTTAGTTATCCGAGTACTAACTTTCAAGTTTTAAAACCACTTCTTGAAAATATGTTGTCAATACATTTTCGGATAATAATTCTTATAAAAACTTTTGAAATAGAGCTTCACTCTAACTACGGGCGATTGTACCAACAAATAAAAGAGCACTACTCCAAATTAGGCAGGATAACTAAACCTTAAAATCTAATTTTCAGATTTAAGTTTGTAATGAAAAATAATATATTTCTCTCTAACATTCTTAATATAAAATCTTGAATAAAAATAAAATCAATTTATTTTAGAGATTTTTACCTATTTAATATTTCGTAAGCATAACAACGTCATTATTACATCATATTTAATAAACAAACAAAGATAGTTAAATTTAACCACAGACAAGTTGAATATAACATGTAAGAATAAAGCATAAAAATAACTGTAAAGAAAATAAAATCCTTACAGAACTTCGACGCTATTCCCGTAGCTGGAAAACCTCCAAGCGGAATTTGCACTCCCATTTATTGAATCAAAAATCTAAATTATTACAAAAACATTACAAGTTCCTCTCAAAAAGAGAAGAACTCTAAACCTAAGAGAATTGAACTAAAAACTAAGAGAAAAACAAAGAAAAGCTTAGAAACTAAGAGAGAAACTAAGAAAAACTCAAAAACTAAGAAATGAGAGAAAGAAAGAAGAGATAAGTGTGTTTTGAAGGTTTGTTTTGAAGTGAAGGGAAGGGGGTATTTATAGGTGATGATGGAGAGAAAAAATGAGTAAAAAAATGTTAAAAAATATTAAAAAATGTAAAAACGCGTATTGGAATTCTTGATGTCATTAATGACGTCGGCATGACGTCATCCTGGCGTGCACGTGAAAAATGGGGCGAAAAGGCGTTGGGCGCGCGGAGGGGGCTGCTGGGCGGCCGCGCGCGCGGGCTGTGTCGCGCGGCTTCGGCGCGCGTGAACAGTGCATGACGGGCGCGGATGGGCGAACCCGGTGCGTGCGGCATGGACAACGTACGGCGGGCGCGATTTCCGTCTTTTTGACATTTTTGACCTTTTCGACCCATTTTGTCCAATTTTTCCATGTTTGTTGACCTTTTCCCACTTATTTATTAATATATTTGTGATGTATTGCTTCAAGTATTCCTCTTTGAGTCTTTAAATTGCGTTTTTAAGCCAAAATACCTGAAAAACAATAAAAATACCCGTGATTCCGAAAAAGACAAATTTATATAAATATATGATAAAACATATAAATATATGTATTTTTAATCAATTAATGTACATAAAATCATGGTTATTTTAGTGCTTTTTGGGCACTCATCAGGTATTTGTATGTATAAATTATACATATGAAATTTGGTTAAATAATTTATGCATAATGGAATAAATTATTAATGGTTCTTTATGAATTTAATTTGTGCATATATTATTTATTTTGCTTGTATAATATATTGTCATATATTTATACATACAATCTTAAGATAAATAATAATTATACATTTAGAATTAAATTAATATTGCTTATGGTTTTATGCAATAATTAAACGTATGGATTTAGTTAATGTTTAAGTGATTCATATAGTTTAATTAATTAGAAAGTAACCACACTATCTTTAATTAATTAAAATTATAATAAGTTTTATTTTGGATCACATTTACAAAAATAAATATTAATTGTGATTAATCATATGCGATATAATAAATCTTATTCCACAAGAATTTTTATTATATTTAGTGTGATTAATTAGTATAGAATATCAAATTATATTTTTCTAATTTACCCATAGGGATTAAAAAAATAAACATAATTTGATAGTTTTTTCGTAAAATTAAGACGAACTTAATTGAATTAAAACTTTAACCCACAAGCAAGTTTTATGTCACTATATTCATATTTTTCATTATTTACATTGGTAAAGAATGACTTTAATTTAGGTCTCAAATTTTAATAAGCATATAATTTTTCATCGCATCTTCACAACCTTTAAATTTCTCTGATATTCGTTGTGACATTCTCGAATTGAAAGGGGATGATTATAAAGTATGGAAGGTAAGAATTCTTTTTCATCTAGGGTGGATGGATATTGACTATGCTATTAAGAAAACGAACCACGTAAAATTACTAAAACCAGTCTTCTATCGAGCTTTATAAACAATGGGAGCGATCTAATCGCCTTAGTGTGATGTTCATTAAGAATAAGATTTCTGCTGGTATTCGTGGTTTTGTTGATCGACATAACAATGTTCAAGACTTACCAAAGGTCATTGATGATCAATTTGTCACTTCAGATAAGGCTTTGACAAGCACCCTAATTATGAAATTCTCTTCCTTAAGACTCACTAGTGAGAAAGAAAAATCTCAAAATAAACAAAAAAGGAAAGGGATAGTTCCACCTCAGGCTAATATTAAGAAAAGAGCCAAGTGTTTCTTTTGTAAAAAGAAAGGACACATGAATAAGAAATGTATCAAATTCTAGAAATGGCTTTAGAGACCTTGTTTGTTTGTTATGAATCTAATATGATTAATGTTAATATTAACACCTGGTGGATTGATTCTAGATCTATAATCCATGTTGCAAACTCCTTACAGGGTATACGAAACCTAAGGAAGCTAGTAGGAAGTGAGCAATACATCTTATCTAGCAACAAGATGGTCTCACATGTAGAGGCTGTAGGGACATGTAGTTTGATTTTAAGTAGTGGTTTTATTTTAGAATTAGAAAAGACCTTTTATGTTCCAAGTTTCTCTAGAAACTTGATTTCGATTTCAAGACTTGTTCCTTTTGATTATTCCTTTCACTTTTCAGAAACATCTTTTAGTTTATTTAATAAATCTGATTGTGTTAGGAATGATATTTTATCTTATAGTCTTTACTGTATTAATTTACAAAATAATGTCACTAATCACGCTATGCATGTTCAAGTTGGTACTAAAAGGTGTATTATTGATGAAGATTCTTGTACATTATGACATAGGAGATTAAGACATATCTCCATAGAAATAATTAAAAGATTAGTGAAATATAGGGTAATTAGTACTTTAGATTTTACTGATTTTGAGACATATGTAGACTGTATTAAGGAAAAGCATACTAACAAGTCAAAGAAAAGTGCTAATAAGAGTTCAAGAATATTAGATATCATACTTACTGATATATGTAGTCCATACATAAACATTTAAGGTCAAAAATATTTTATCACTTTTATTGATGATTTTTCTCGATATATGTATCCCTACATGCTTCATAATAAGAGCGAAACATTAGATGCTTTCAAGAGCTTTAAGGTTGAAGTAGAGAAACAATGCAGAAAGAAAACAAAGCTTGTGAGATTAGATAGAGGTGGTGAATATTAAGGTAGATATATTAAGAATAGACAAGCATCAGGTCTGTTTGCTAAGTTTCTTCAAGAGCATGGGATAGTTTCCTAATACATTACGCTTGGTTCACCAAACCAGAATGGTGTAGTAGAAAGGAGAAACTGAACATTATTGGGCCTGGTACGGAGTATGCTTAGCTTCTCCAATCTTCCTAAATCCTTGTGGACTAAAGCTTAGAAGATGGCTGTATATATATTAAATCGAGTTCCAACCAAGATTGTTTCAAATACGCCATTTGAATTATGGAAAGGTTGGAAACCGAGTTTGCAACATATGCGTGTTTGGGGATATCCGTCTAAAGTGAGGATTTATAATCCACAAGAGAAGAAGCTATACTCAAGGACCATTAGTGGGTATTTCGTTGGATATGCCGAAAGGTCTAAGGGATATAGGTTTTATTGTCCATCTTATAGCACTAGGTTTATGGAATCAAGAAATGCAAAATTTCTTGAGAATAACTTGATTAGTAGGAGCAATCAATCTTAGGGTATTGGTCCTGAGAAAGATCATTCAAATGCTCAGTGCGCCACTTCAAGTAATGGACTGATAATTGTTATTAATAACGCACCTCGAATACAAACATGTGTTGAAGAACCAGTCTTGGAAGTACCATAAGCTGCTGATCTTGATCCAGTAGATGATGAAGTTTAAGAGATGCTTGAAGGTGTTGAACAACTAACTGAACAACATGATCATGCTCATGAGGAGAATTTTGAAACAACATTTAGAAGATATACTAGAGTAAGGAAATCAATGATTCCTAGTGATTATGTTGTGTATCTACAAGAGTGTGACTATAATGTTAGAGCCGAAAATGATCCTGAGACATTTTCACAAGCCATAAGTTCTAAGGTTTCGAACTTATGGTATAATGCCATAAAAGAATGGATGGATTCTATGGCGTCTAACTGAGTCTGGAATCTCGTCAAGTTGCCTGATGGTGTAAAAGTCATTGGATGTAAATGGGTCTTCAAGATAAAGAAAGACTCATAAGAAAACATTGATAGACATAAGGCAAGAAGGTTAGTGTGAGTAAGATTTTTTTTTTGGTACTATATGTGGATGATATTTTGCTCTCAGCCAATGATAAGGGTTTTCTACACAAGGTAAAACAATTCCTCTCTAAATATTTTGATATGAAGGATATAGGTGAGACATCTTATGTCTTTGGCATTAAGATCCATAGAGACGTACTTCAAGACGTCTTGGGTTTATCTCAAGAAACCTATATCAATAAAGTTTTGGAGAGATTCAGATGAAAGATTGTTCACAAAGTGTTGCTCCCATTGTGAAAGGAAATAAGTTCAATTTGGACCAATGCCCAAAAAATGATTTTGAAAGAGAACAAATAAAGAACATTGCATATGCTTCTGTTGTCGGAAGCATGATGTATGCTCAGGTTTGAACAAGACTTGACATTACATTTGTTGCTGGAATATTGGGACGATATCAAAGTAATCCAAGTTTGAACCACTGGAGAGCTACAAAGAAAATGATGAGGTACCTTCAAGGAACCAAAGACTATATGCTCATGTATAAACGAACCGACAATCTGGAAATAATTGGCTACTCTGATGTAGACTTTGTTGGCTGTGTTGATTCAGGAAAATCAACATTTGGTTACATTTTCATACTTTTCCGGTGGAGCCGTGTCTTGAAGGAGTGCGAAGCAATCCTTGAATGCTACTTCCACTATGGAGGTCGAGTTCGTGTCATGTTTTGAGGCCATATCACATGGTGTATGGTTGAAGAGTTTTATTTATGAGCTTAGAGTAGTTGATTTTATTTCTAGGCCACTAAGATTGTACTGTAACAACTAAGTTGCTATGCTTATGACTAAGAACAATAAAAGTGATATTCATAGTAAGCACATCGACATTAAATATTTGGTCATAAGAGAATGTGTTAAGGAAAAAAAATGATCATTGAGCACGTTAGCACTGAGAAAGACATACCACGACTGAAATTTAAGAATCATGTAGATAAAATGAGAATTGGTTTTATTTTGTAAAGGCATATATACAATTTGTTATTGAAACTCTTGTATATTATTTTCTCATATTCATGTGCATCTTAATTTATTTGAGAAAATATATTTTGTATAAGACCAAGAACAAATATAGGATTTATTAAGTTTTGTTATCACATCAATGTAATACTTGAGAAAATAAATGTATTGTAATACATAGAAGATATTACTCGTTCTTAGAGGACTTATTACCATGATTCATATGATTTATTTCCGTTTTTTTAATGGATAAATTTATATTACATGTAATCTTGTTTTATTTATATCTAAATTTACATTAATTTATGTTGATTTGGGTTTTGAATTAATAAAAAATTTAATATTTTTTTTAACTTTATGGGTTATTTATTGATTTATTACATCATGTTAATTGAAAAATTATTTTAATTTAAATTAATTTTATCATAAATTATTATAAAAAAATTTATTATTTAAGAGAAAATTAGATGATATCTCATCATCAATATATAATATAAAATCGAGCCCACCGGATTTTTTTTAATCCGTCACTGTACGCATGCTCAATCTAAAGTAGAAAAATGAAGTAAATGCAACAGTAAGGAAGGGTATAAAGTAAATTGTTAAATACTTTATATTTTATTTAAAAAAAAATAAATTATATAAATATAAATATAATTATAAATAAAGGTTATTACAACTAAAAAAATTTAAATTATTAATTATTAATTTATAAATTAAATCTTAAAATATTACGATTAAAACTATTGACTAACAATTTCATTATTAATATATATTGCGTTATTAATAAATATAATTTTTAAATATCTTAGAGTTATAACTACTAGATTTAATTTATTTTTTGTATTATAATAATTGTATTTTTTTAATTATTTTACGATTGCAACATTAAATGAGTAATAATTATTTTAAATATATTCACTACATATTATATAACTTTTTAACTTATCCGTTAATTGCTTATTTTGATATTCTAATTTGAAGGTTTATTAAAAAAATTCATTATTCTACTATAAAATAATTTTTGTAAATTTTTTCCCAAATTTTTTATCAATAAAGATGATATTTTCATTATATATATATATATAATTTAAGTCTCATTCTTTAACTATTTTTGGTCAGGCCAAGGACCATTAAGTTTTTTAGTCGACATGCGTTAGAATCATGGTCTTCTCTTTTTGTTAGTTTCCTTGGAAATTTTCATAGAATAAAACAGACAAAGTCTTTGGTCCCATTTTGAATTTTTGAGCTCTTAAATAAAAAAACTTTTCAATTTGTAAAAGGACTTAGCAAAAAGAGAGAAAATAAAATTATGATTTATGAAGTAGAACGACTGTAACTTGAAGACTTTGTTTTCCTTGGCTTGTTCCAAAGATTCCAATCTATTACTATAGCACAATAGATTAGGTCATTCCTCAATTAGACCTGCTAAAGCTATAATGTATAGCTTTAATATTAGATGCTATGACTTAAATGTGAATATTGTTTAATCTATATATGATGTCTGCCAATAAGGTAAAACTCGTAAGTTACCATTTGTTTCTTCAAAAAATAAAGCTATGGCACCTTTAGCTGTTATTCACTTTGAGGTTTGGCATCCCTCACCCTTGTTTTATATTCTTAGATATAGGTGGTATATTCACTTATAGATGAACATTCTCGAATTAATTGGTTTTACTTTTGGATATAAAAGTTTGATTACAATAAAGCATTTTTATTGCTTAAAACAAAAGTTGAATTGTTGATCGGAATATGTATCAAAATCTTACAATTCGATGGAAGTGGTGAATATGATAGTCTTAGCATTGTACTCAGTTTGACTAGTATCATAAGACATTTATCTTGTCCCACACTCTAGAGCATAATGGTTTAACTGAAAGACATTGTCAGATTGTGCAAATCGGTTTAAGTATGTTAGTAAAATCATCAATGTCTTTGAAGCACTGGGATGAAATATTTTATGTTGCAATGTTTCTGTTAAACAAATTACCTAGCTCAGTTTTGAAACAAAAGAGCCCTTTGAAAGTGCTTTTCTTAGTCAAAGCAAATTATGCATTTTTTAAGATATTTGGATGCAAGTGCTTCTCATTGACCAAGCCTAAAAATAACACAATTTTGCCTTCAAGTACATGCTGTGCTCTTTTGTGGGATACAACCCTTATCAGAAGGGGTATAAGTGTCTGATCACTGAAGGTAAGGCTCTCATCTTAAGATATGTAATTTTTGATAAAATGAACTTCCATTTTTCTTACAATTTTGAGCAAAAATCATTTCTTACAAGTCAGAGGTTGTCCTTGTCGTTTCTAAGATCATTCTTACTCAACCCATACCTGTAATAATTCCAAATACTCCCACATATAGCGATCATTCACTATCACTAGTTTTACATACTATCTTAATCTTATCTACTAATAGTAACGCCTCGACTAATCAATCACCTTTGTCTTCTAATCGTTCCTTTGATAATACATATCTTCCATATCTCTCTCATCAACCTATTATAACATATTCCAAATTCAAATCTCTTCTCATATTCGATAACACCCTAAACATTTCACAAGCACCTTTTCCATCTTCTACCCTAATAGACATAGTATGATCACAAGGTCCAATGTTGGAACATTTAAGCCTAAATTTTCTCTTGTCTCTCATAACATCACCCTACCTAAAACTGTGAAATAAGCATCAACATATAAGGGATGGTATAAATCAATGAAGGAAGAGTATGATTCTATTATGAGAAATAATACTTAGGTATTAGTTCACTGTCCTAGAAACAAGAAGGTCATTGAAAATAAATGGTTATTCGTAATAATATAATTGTTTAATGGCTCAATGGGAAAATTTAAATCTAGATCGGTGACAAAAGGTTATATTAAAATAACTAAATTTTATTTTTGTGGAAATATTTAGTCATACGGTGCCAACGTGAGAGTTCTTTCTATTGCCTTGAGTCATGGTTGGATACTCAGGCCATTCAACATTAACAATGCCTTTCTCAATTTCAAGAAGATGTAATCATGAGATAACCTATTGGATTTATTGATAAGGATCATTTTGATTATGTATATCATTGAAGAAGTCATTGTATAGCTTGAAGTAGGCCCTAAAAAAATGGTTTGATACATTGTCAAATGCTCTCATTCAATTTGGCTTCACTAGTGCTAAATTTGATGATTCTCTATTCTTCTTAATCTACTTAGCATGTAGAATTTATGTGATTATATATGTGGATACTCTACTTAATGCTCGGTTTGCATTAAAAGATATAGGCACTCTTCAATACTTTTCGGGAATTGAGGTATCCAAACTTGTTAATGGCTATTTGCTTCATAAACAATCCAAATACATACAGTCCATTCTAGAAAAAGCTCAATTGATCAATGCTAAAGTTGTTGTTAAGCCTATAATTTCCAATTTTTCTTTAAGAAGTGATCAATGATTACAACAATCCTACATTATGCAGAAGCACCTTAGGTGCTCTATAATATGTGACTATCACAAGGCTTGAAATCATCTTTTCTGTGAATAAAGTGTGTCAATATATGATTCAACCAAAGGATACTCACTAGGGACCGGTGAATAGAATACTCAGGTATCTCAATGACACTATTGATCATGGGCTAGAATTTAAATCATCAAGAGCTTTACAAATTAATGGATTTTTTTACTCAGATTGGGCTCTTACTTGGATATGAGGTGTTTCACTTCTGGCATTTGTATATTTCTCATAACTAATCCAATTATATGGTCTACTAAAAACAACCAACGTTATCACGATCTAGTGTTAAGGCTCAATATTTTTGCCTAGCTAGTTAACTAATCCAATTTGATGATTCTCTATTCTTCTTAGTCTACTTAGCAAGCCTTGCTCCAAGAAATTCAAGTTTTAATTCCCTCCCTAACTATGATTTGGTATGATAGAACTAGTGTAATTTTCTTGACCATTGATCTATACAACACTTTAAAATTAAACACATAAAATTTAATTGTCATTTCATTCGTGGTAAAGTACTCCAAAAACAACTCAGTGTACAATATGTGACATCTTATAATCAAACAATTGATATTTTGATAAAATCTCTCTCTTCAGACCCATTTTAATTTGTAAAGTTAAACTCAGTATCACTGAAATACCATTGAGTTTGTGGGAGGGTGTAGAGGTGATATCTAAATTAACACTTGAAAATGATAAGGTTGAAGGCACCACGTAGACTGTTATAAATTTGTTATGACTCTTATAGTTTGTTATGTTTCATGTAGTTTGACTTTGTTGAAACAAGTTTGTTAATAACAATGTTGAAACAATATTACCGATAACCTGGTATGAATTTCTTGGATTGAGTCACGGACTAGGTCGCTCTCTTTAAGATGTTTCGCAGCTATGCTCAATTTGTGCAAGCAAACACAGCCCCGTCGTCCCCAGGATAAAACAGCCCAAAATCTTTTTCTCTGTCTCGGAACTTCACTGCACTGATAAAGACTAGAATACTACACCTCTTAAATATTTATGTTGCTCGGAAATCTGATAAAACAATTCTGAATTTTCTTTTCTTTGATTTTGTTATGAAAAATCGTAGAACTGATTTTTGAGTTGTTAAGTTATGTTCTAAACTGAGGGCTATTGCCCCTATTTATAGTTGAAAAAATAAGTGTAACGGTCATATAATTATGAAAATAATGGTAAAAAATAACGGACACATAATTATAAAAATAACGGTCACATAATTATGAAAATAATTATCATAAAAGTAACGGTCACATAATTATGAAAATAACGGTCATAAAAATAATGGCCACATAATTATGAAAATAACGGTCATAAAAATAATGGCCATATAATTATGAAAATGACAGTTACATAATTTATGAAATAACAGTCATAAAATAATAATAATTTTTTATTTAAATTCATTTCCAATAATCTCCTACTTGAATTTTAAATAAAAATAGTTTCATCGAGCAATTGATCAATTAAAAGTATAAGATTGTGCATAAACAAAAGGTGTCTATCGACTTGAACCTTTACATAGTGTTGATGCTTTAGAATATACTAGAGTAACTCGTAGTTTTGAACTCTATCTCTAACAATATTACACACACAACCTTTCCAAGGTATAGTTCGAAAAGCCCGTGTTTTACGACCATGCACGTGTATCCTAGTATAGTGAATGCTCTAGTAAATTTTGCCCAAAATTTTCATAGGAAATGACCACACTTCCACATTCACATAGGTGAGTCTATCAAGAGTACTCCTGTAGCTACATACTCCAGTCCACGTAGAGTATATAACTCATTAAGAGTTTAATAATTAACTCATCCTTTCTGTCACTTTAGGACTTCATGCTTCTAACAATATAGAATGGGACTTCATAATAGCATGATTCATCTCATATCACTTCATGACTTGTTATTACCCTTTGAACTTATTTCTTGGGATCTCCAATTTATAAGTTAGGTTACCATCATGAGTGACTCTTCATTCTAAGGGCATTAGTCTCATTCTTTTTGAGGTTTTGAAAACCTTCTCTCTCGGTAATCCTTTCGTCAAAGGATCTGTCAAATTTTCATCAGTACATATATGATCCATTCTTACAGCTCCTATAGAGAGAAATTCTCTAATAGTACTGTGTATCTGTCATCTCTTACCATTGTAATAAGGGTTCTAAATCTTTGCAATAGCCGCGGTACTATCATAGTGGATCAGGACAGCTGGTATCGATCTTTCCCATAAAGGGATCTCAGCTAATAGGCTTCTTAACTAGCCTGCTTCTTCACTAGCAGTAGCTAGTGCTATCATTTCAAACTCCATCGTAGATTGAGCCAATATTGTATATTACTTAGACTTCTAAGAAACAACTCCACCAACAATGTTAAATATATAGCTGCTAGTTACTTTGAAGTCTTCTGATAGAGTGTTCCAATCATCATAACTGTATCCATCTAGAATAACGGGAAATTCTTATTATATAATCCAAGGTTCATAGTTCTCTTAAGGTATCTTATGACCCTTTCAATTGCATTTCAATGCTCTATACTAGGTCTACTGATAAACCTACATAGTAGTCCCACAACATAAGCTATGTCTGGTCTAGTGTAATCAGTAGCATAACATAAGGAGTACATGCAGGTTTACAATTAAAGTAATTATATATTTTTTAAGATCTTCTCAATGTGATGAGATTTGTTCTAGAGAAATTCCCTTTTCAGACCTAGTAATCTTTATACCAAGGATTATACTCGCTTCTCCGAGGTCTTTCATATCAAAGTTAGCACATAACAAAATTTTCACATTAACATGAATATTTGACACAAAAATAATCATGTCATCCACATATAAATATATAATAGTGCAAATGTCATTTCTTGATTTATAATAAATGCATTTGTCACTTTCATTCATTTTGAATTCATGTGGGATAACTATATTATCAAAATTTTCAAGACTTGCTTAGGTGCTTATTTTAGACCATACAAATATTTATATAGTTTACAAACTTTATTTTCTTGACCTGGGAAAACAAAGCCCTCAAGTTGGTCAAAATAAATCTCTTTTTTTAAGTCACCATTTAAAAAAGTAATTTTCACATCCATTTCGTGCACTACTAAATCATGGATAACAGCAAGAGAAAAAAGTACATGTATGGAAGTTATTCGTGTGACTGGTGAAAAGGTATCAAAGAAATCTACATTTTTCTTTTGCCTATACCCTTTGACTACCAGACGAGCTTTGTACTTTTCAATAATACCATCGGGTTTTAATTTCTTTTTTTAGTATCCATTTACATCCTATGGTTTTGCAACTAGAAGGTAAGTCGACTAAATGCCAAGTTCTATTATACTCAAGAGAGTCCACTTCATCATTTATGGCTTCTTCCCATAAGTTGGCATCTAAAGAAGATAAGGCTTCATTAAGAGTTTGGGAATCTTTCTCTAAGGTATAAACATAAAAATTAGACCCAAAGTCCTTAAGGGTTCGAGCTCGTTTACTTCTCCTAATTTCATAAAAATCAATCCCAAAGTCCTTAATGGTTTGAGCTCATTTACTTCTCCTAATTTCAGTGTTTAATTCCTTATTTTGTTTACTAGTTCTAGTTATGGGTAAACAACTAGAAGATGAGTCCCCACTATTCTTCAATTTAAATGGAAACCTATGTTCACAGTAGTCAACATCATTTGATTCTATAACTATGATCATTTAAGTCATAGAATTTATAAGCTTTACTATTCACAACATATCCTATGAATACACATTTGTATATTCTACGAGCAAGTTTATTTCTTTTAGGATCAGGGATTCTAACATAGGCTAAACAACCCCAAGTTTTAAAATAAGTTAAATTAGGTCTCTTATTTTTCAAAATTTCATATGGTGAAATTTTATTTGTAGATTTAGGCACTCTATTTAGCACATAGAAAACAGTTAATAAAATTTCTCCCCACCAATGGGAAGCAGGACCAGAGTTTAATAAAATTGTAACAATTGATTCAGTAAAAGTTCTATTTTTTCTTTCAGCTTTGTCATTCATTTCAGGAGAATAAGGTGTAGTTTTTTCATTAATGATTCCATGAGTTTTATAAAAATCATTGAAGATATTGGAATCATATTCAGTGCCTCTATCACTTCGAAACCTTTTTTATTTTTCTATTAAGTTGATTCTCAATCTCAGTCATAAATATTTTAAACATGTCAAACGCTTCACTTTTATTTTTCATTATATATACATAAGTGTAATCTGAACAGTCATCTATAAAAGTTACAAAATAACGTTCCATTTTTTGTTAAATTTCCATCAAGTTCACATATATCAGAATGAATTAATTCTAAAGGTTTATATTCTCTAACTATTGATTTATGTGAAGTTTTGGTTATTTTAGCTTGACTACAAAAGTCACATTTTCCAAAATCATTCAAAGATAGTTTAGGAATTAGTTCTAAGCTACTCATGATCTTGATTATGTGTTTATTAACATGATAAAGTCTAGCATGTCAAATATTAAAAGAACTCAACATTCAATTTAAACATGTCATTAGTGGCGTACCCTTTCCCAACAAAAAATATTATTTTTAGTTATTATATATAAATCAGCCCATATAGTTTGAGTAAACCCAACTTTGTAAATAAGATATCCTGAAACTAAGTTCTTTCTCATCTCTGGAGTATGCAAGACATCCTTCAAGATGACAGTTTTTCCAGAGGTAAACTTTAATACCACCTCACCAGTACTAACAACTTTAGTAGAGTGGGAGTCACCCAACAACATTTTCTTATCCTCAGACTCAGAGTAGGACTTGAACATGTCTCGATCATAGCAAAAATGGCGAGAAGTACCAGTGTCCACTCACTACCCCTCGAATCCATCAACAAAATTGATTTCAGATATCATAGCAATAAGTTGATCTTTGGTAAGTTTCGCCTGCGGGGCAGGACGATTCCTGTTCTGGCAGTTCCTGGCCAAGGGGCTAGGTCTGTTACAACTATAACACATGAATGTGTTATTCCTTAAGGGGGGTTGAGGTCCATTCTGGGGAGGATAGTTTCTGTTTCTATTTTGGTGGTTGCAGTTTTGGTTATTATTACGATTATGAGTTTTCATATTTCTTCCTTTAGGTTTTCAGAACTACAGAGGAGGATTTCTTATTGGTATTATTGTTTGAGACAATGAATACTTCATCTCTTTGATCTTGTTTTCAGACTTCTTCTTATATTCTTAGACGGGTTATAAGACTTTCTAAAGAAAATTCCTTAGTTTTATGTCTAAGTATATTCTTAAAATCTTTCTAAGCATGGGGTAATTTATCTATAATAACAGCTACTTGAAATTGTTCATCTAAAGTCATACCTTTAAAAGTTATTTCGTGTGCTATCTTCTGCAGTTCGTATGATTGAGCTTCCACAGATTTGCCATCAATCATTTGGTACTTTATATATCTACTGATAACATACTTCTTAGCTCCAACTTCCTCAGTGTCGTACTTCTTTTGAAGTGCATTCCAAATTTCCTTAGTAGACTTATCAAAATTATAATAGTCATACAAGTTATTAGCTAATCCATTAAGAATAAATTTTTTTCATAAAAAAATGATTTTCTATAAGTGTTTAAATCCTTTATTGTAGCTTCAGTATGAGAATTAGGTAGCTTCAGTATGAGAATTAGGCAGTGTTGGTTTTTCAATAATAAGAACAAAAGCTTCATTTTACATGGTTAAGAAAAATAACATTTTTTTGTCTCCATTTTTTAAAGTGTAGTTCTTCAAAACGAAATGGTTTGTTGAGATCAGCAGTTAACATTTCAGTAGACATGACAGATAGAATTTGTCTTAAAATTGTTGAAATAAGTTTGTTAATAACAGTGTTGAAATAATATTACCGATAACTTGGTATGAACTGCTTGTGTTGAGTCACGGACTAGGTCGCTCTCTTTAAGACGTTTTGCGGTTATGCTCAATTTGTGCAAGCAAACACAGCCCCGTCGTCCCCAGGATAAAACAACCTACAATATTTTTCTCTGTCTCGGAACTTCACTGCACTGATGAAGACCGAAATACTACACCTCTTAAATATTTATGTTGCTCAAAAATCTGAGAAAATAATTCTGAATTTTCTTTTCTTTGATTTTGCTATGAAAAACCGTAGAACTATTTTTTGAGTTGTTAAGTTATGTTCTAAACTAAGGGTTATTGTCCCTATTTATAGTTGAAAAAATATGTGTAACGGTCATATAATTATGAAAATAACGGTAAAAAATAACGGACACATAATTATGAAAATAACGGTCATAAAAGTAACGGTCGCATAATTATGAAAATAATGATCACATAATTATGAAAATAACGGTCATATAATTATGAAAATAACGGTCATAAAAGTAATGGTCACATAATTATGAAAATAACGGTCATAAAAATAACGATCATATAATTATGAAAATGACAGTTACATAATTTATGAAATAACGGTCATAAAATAATAATAATTTTTTATTTAAATTCATTTTCAACGGACTTTGAGGCATGGTGCAAGACGTAAGACTCATTGCTAATGTAATTTAGTATCCTCATTTTGGTCAATGGATTGTGGCTCTTAGTGTGAATTCAATTGTTATTTCTGTTTTTCAGTTCTATGCTTCTTGGAAGCTCTCACGTGTAAAGAAAAAAGTGGAGAGGATGTGAGTAGGCTGAGACTTAGTCTATAAATATATCATAACAATAATGTAGTAAGTGTGTGAAAAAAGTGAAAAATTGCATAAAACAAATAATAGAATCATTCATTTCATTCAACTTCTTTTCTTTAGTATAATTCTTTCGTACTCATTTTACTTTTGATCAAGAAATATGATAAATACATAGTTAATTAAGATTTTCTAGTGTATTACCACCCTTTATTTTTTATCTTTCCTAACAGATGAAAAATTCTTTGAATATTTTTAACTTCTTTTAATCAATTAATTTTCAAAATGAAAAATTCCATGTAACCAATCTACCACCAAATATTGCAAACTAGTCAAATTTCATTTCTCCGATATCAAGTTGACCACATTCTTATATTTAAAGATCATAACATAAGTGGTTTTCCATCTAGAATGAATATTTTTCTATTTGAATTTATTCGTTTATAATTTTTTATTTAATAAATTAAAAATATTTCATGTGTCTATATTTTTATAATATTTAATATATCTTGAAATAAGAAAAGAGTGATATTTTTAAATAAATAAAATCTATTTTTCAATTCCTTAAAAATCAAATCACATAAATAATCTCACGTCTTCTTTCTTTCTCCTTGAACATGTAAGTTATTTTCTCAATCTTTATATGTAAATTTATATTACATGTAATCTTGTTTTATTTATATCTAAATTTACTTTAAATTTAGGTTTTGAATTAATAAAAAAATTAATATTTTTAGCTTTACGGGCTATTTGTAGATTTATTACATAAATGTCATGCTAATTGAAAAATTATTTTAATTTAAATTAATTTTATCATAAATTATTATCAAAAAATTTATTATTTAAGAGAAAATTAGATGATTGAAAGCTATCTCATCATCAATATATAATATAAAATCGAGCCCACCGAATTTTTTTTTAATCCGTCACTGTACACATGCTCAATCTAAAGTATAAAAATGAAGTAAATGCAACAGTAAGGAAGGGTATAAAGTAAATTAATAAATACTTAACTTTATATTTTATTTTTAAAAAACTAAATTAGGTAAATATAAATATAAGTAAGGGTTATTACATAGATGATTAAAAAAATAAATTATTAATTATTAATTTATAAATTAAATCTTAAAATAACACGTTAGAATGATTGGGGTTTAAATTTAAGTTTGTTTAAAATTTTTAATTTTTTCTTATTTTTTAATTTATTAATAAATATAATTTTTAAACATTTTAGAATTATGACTATTAGATTTAATTTATTTTTTGAATTATAATAAATAAAATATAATAATTAAATTAAATGAAATTGATATCATTAAAAAAAATTTAACCTAAGTATTTAATTTCAATTGTAATAAAAACTACCACTTATTACTTCAATTACAAAAATTAACAATTTAATACTAACTTAATAATCTAACAATAATCAAAACTAAATATTGAATTAATTACATACTTAATTCAATAATTAACATGCTTTACGTTTAAATATGAAATTAAACATATTAATAATTTAATAATTAAAACTTTATTTAAATCATAAAATAATTCATATTAAATAGGATTTAAAATTACCCATAATAATAATGAATTAATTAATTAGACATTAAATTTAACAAAAATAAAAAGATAACAAAACAATTCATAATTATCAAAAAAGAAGATACAAAAATCTTATTGTTTGACGAGAAAGTGAAATCAAATCAATTATATACTTCGATCTCTAAACTTGTTCTTGAAATTTTTTTCAAAATTTCTTCAAAATGTTACAAAATATTTCTCTAAATTTTTTCTATTTTTTTAACTCTTCTTATTATTTTCTTTAAATTGGATATTTTATTAATATTTATATGGGTTTAAATTGAATTTTATGATACATTAACATACCACGTGTTAAAATTTTGGATCAATGCGTTAACAATGAAAAGACGTGATGGGCTGGGCTAAGTTGGTTTCGTGCAAAATAATGTGTTGTTTGGCTGGGGCTAAGGGATAATATGTCGTTTGGTACATATTTGGTGGGCTTTCGTCGGCAAAATCAATATTATTAAGTACATTTGTCAAATAAAATTAATAAAAATCTCTTATAAATTTTTAAAAATTTTACAAATTTATATTTTTCATAAAATATAAAATTTATAATTATAATACATATAAATATATAAAAATTAATAATTAAAAAATATATATAAATTTTCACTAGTTAGTTTGTTTATTATTTTTATTTTTTATACATATAATTTGAATTTATATAATTAATTTTATTTAAATTATTTAAATTTAATTTTTTAAGTTAAATATATAAAGGAACCAATTTAAGTTTGTTAACTAAGTTCCACGTAAGCACCAACAGGACATATGACAAAGTAATCTTCATCTGATAAATTTGAATGGACCTCGGAGCCTGGAGGTGACATTTTATCAATTTGTAATTGTTAATCGTGATTGATATATTAGTTGTATATAACCAATATATCAATCATGTAATTAATATTGTTTTTGAAAAACATTTTTACAAAAAGTAGATTTTCATTTATTATATTTATACTTGTATTATCACTCATTAAATTATATTATAAATATATTTTCAGTATATTCAACTTGGTATCAGAGCAGAAAAGAAAAAAAAATAATTTTTCACCAGTTTTAGAGCAGTAACCCCGCCATTAACAGTAGCGTCACCGTCAGTGTTTTTATGCAATGCCGTTAATCTTCTCGCATTGTCCAATTCGTCGTCATTGCACATCTGCCCGTCCGTTGCAGATCTGTCGTCTAACCCACGTCGTCCAGTCTGCGTTGTCTAACCCGCGCCGTTCAGCCCGCGTCGTCCAACTCGCGACGTTCAACCCACGTCGTCCAACTCGCGTCGTCCAACTCGCGCACCAACTCTTGCACTACTCTATGTTCTTTTGTGAGTAATATTTACTCAGCTTTCACTATAGTGCCCTTTTCAGATTTTATTTTTCAGCTTTGCCTTAGTCCAAGCCCATCAACCCATCAACCCATCAACCCATCAACCAATCAGCCCAACCCATCAGCTCACTCAATAATTAGACAACCCACTTACGTTGGTGTGACCCAAAAAAAATCCAAAATTTTTATTCCGTTGCATAATATATATTTTTTAATTATTATTTCAATGAAAGATTCAAGACAACATCAGGTTTTTAGAATTAATGAAGTTCCAAAATTTGAAGTTTCTATTAAGAGTTCAGAAATTGGATCTTTCGAGGGTACTAAACTTAATGGTACCAATTTTCGAACATGGAAAAAAGTTATGTCTGTTTATCTTCATGGGATGCATAAGATGAGACATGTATTTGGATCAATCAGGGCTCCTAGTCAAGATGATGTAGAAGCCTATACTAGGTGGGAAGATGATGATGGCTTTGTAATGTCAATTCTATTTAGAGCCATCACTGATGATATATTACAAATGGTGGAGGAATGTGAAACTGCTGAGGCCATATGGAATACCTTAAGCGATCTTTTTACAAATGAGTCTGACTTTATTCAAGTTCATGAACTCATGTGCAAAGCTGCTAGTATGTAGCAAAATGGGCAACCAGTATCCCTATTTTTTTACCAAGCTGAAAAATGTATGGGTTGAAATTGACCAGATATGCCCTTGCAAAATTAAAAATCAAGAAGACCTTCTGTGGTACCAGAATGAGAAGGAGCTTGAACGAGTAAATGCTTTTTTAAGAGGCCTTGATACAAAACATAATAGTACTAAAGGCGAATTGCTTCGAATGTCAGACCCTCCGAGCTTGACTACTGCCTTTACATACATTCGTAAAGACGAGTCTCAGTAGGAAAGTCTTCATCAGGCACAAGTTGAGGTATCAAACCTAGCCATTCAAGCCAAATCAAAGGCACCTTTCCTCCAGCAGCAAAATTCAATTCCACTTCATCAGTAGGGACCTCCACTAGGCTTTACCAATCGCCCTCGTTCTTACTGCTCTTATTGCAATGAATGAGGGCATCTTCGTGAGACTTGTTGGAAACTGTATCCACACTTGCAATCCAAAACAGACTACTATGGAGCAAAATGACAACATCATCGTTCTAAAGCAAAAGCAGATGCAGTGCAAATTGTCCAAGAACCAGACTACTGTGGAGTAACTAGACATGATCATTCTATGGAATGTGGAGGTATCCCTACAGCTTCAATAGCTGGTCATGGTAAGATTGGTATGACCTTAAACGTTTCTCACTCTGTTGGGTCTAATACTTGGATTATTGATTCTGGTGCATTTGATCATATGACATAATAAATCTTATTTTAATGAATTATCTTCCCCACCAGTGTCTTATGTTACGAACGCTAACGGTGAGGCCTTTCCTATCTTAGGAAATGGGTCAGTTCATATCCTCCATCTTTACAGCTCCATAATTTTTTATATGTACCTGACTTATCTAATCACTTAATATATGTCCCACAGTTGAATATTGAGTCTAAATGTTCTGTAACCTTTTATCCTATGTATGTGATTTTTCAGGATCTTCTTACTAGGGAAATAATTGGTCGAGGGTATCTGAGGGGCAAATTGTTCCGTTTGGATCAGAACTACGTAGAGGAGAAACCAGGAGCACGGGCACAGACTGCATTGACTTCTAGTTCTGATAAGCTAAGTGAAATTTGGTTGTGGCATCGCCGCTTAGGGCATCGTCTTTTAGTCTTATGAAAAAATCCATGCCTACTTTATTTATTGGTGTTAGTGAGACTGTTTTACATTATGAGACTTGTGTTTTGGCCAAGAGCCATCATATTACTTATTCATCTAGTATTTCTAATAAAAGTACTATTCTTTTTGAATTAATTCATTCTGATGTTTGGAGACTATCTAAAGAGCCCACTATATCGGGTATGAGATATATTTTTTCATTTATCGATGACTGTACAAGGTTATCATGGATTTCTCTTCTTAGAACAAAAGATGAAGTTTTTTCAATTTTTCAAACTTTCCATACCTTCGTTCAAACACAATACAATAGCATCATTCGGATCCTCCATTCTGACAATGGGGGAGAATATGTTAATCATGTTTTTCAAGATTTTTTCAAAACACATGGGATTATTCACCAAACTACTTGTCCACAAACATTGAAACAAAATGGAGTGTTTGAAAGAAAAAATCGTCATTTACTTGATATGGCTCGTGCACTCCTATTTAGTGCTTATATGCCAAAATATCTTTAGGGGTGATGTTGTCCAAGCTTCCGCCCATCTCATCAATCGTCTCCCGTCTAGTGTCCTTAACGGAAAAATCCCTTTTCAGATTCTCGCATCTTACGTCTCCTTGTCATCCTTCCATAATCTTCCTGCCCGTGTATTTGGTTGTGTTGCCTTTGTGCATGTTCCTAAAAATCAAAGGTCTAAATTAGATGCCCGGGCAATTAAATATGTGTTTGTAGGTTATGGAAATTATCAGAAAGGGTACAAGTGCTTCCATCCACCAACCATAAAGTATTATGTCACTATGGATGTTACCTTCTTTGAGGACATGAGTTATTTTTCCTTACTTGATACTGCTCGTCAGGGGGAGAATACATATTTCGAAGAACTGTATCATGGTGAGGGAGAGGAATTAGAAGAATTACCAACTGATGTTTCAATGAGACCAGATGAGATTCCTAATCCATTGAATCCAGTCATCGAAGAAACAAATGCTCCAAGTATTCAAGCACCAAATTCTCTTACAACAAATGAAGTTGAAGACACAATTGTTTCCTTAGGCATTACTCCTACCCCTGATCAACAACTCCCTGGTACTGAAGGTTACTCATCTGAGGTATGTACACCCACTGATACTAATAGCATTGAGTCTAATGTTGGACAGTATGTGTTACCAAATAGGTCTACTTGAGGTCAACCAGTCAAAAGGTATGAACCAAATATTCATGCAAAATCAAAATACCCAGTAGCCAATTACATGTCCACTAAAAGATTATCTAAGTCATATAAATCATTTGTGAATCAAATATCTGGTGTATCGGTACCTAACAAAGTGCAGGATGCATTGGGAGATCCAATATGGAGAAAGGCAATGACTAAAGAGATGGAGGCATTACAGAAGAACGATACTTGGCAACTTGTGCCACCACCACAAGGAAAAAAGGCAGTTGGTTATCGATGGGTGTTTACTGTAAAACATAATGGTGATGGATCTGTAAATCGATATAAAGCTCGTCTTGTAGCAAAAGGGTTTACTCAAACGTATGGTGTAGACTACGATGAGACTTTTGCTCATGTTGCCAAAATGAACACTATTTACGTTCTGCTCTCACTTGCCGCTAACCTAAACTGGCCACTTCGACAGTTTGATGTCAAGAATGTGTTTCTTCATGGAGAATTAGCCGATGAGGTGTACATGAGTCTTCCACCTGGGTATGTAGTTGATTCTCCTGGTAATTTTGTATGCAAATTGAGGAAGTATTTGTATGGTCTCAAGCAATCTCCTCGGGCTTGGTTTGGAAGGTTTTCACAGTTCATGCAGAAGGTTGGTTACAGACAAAGTAATTTAGACCACACTCTATTTCTCAAACATCAACGAGGGAAGGTAACAACCCTAATCATTTATGTTGATGGTATGGTAATCACTGGTGATGATACTATTGAGATGGATAAATTACAAAGACAATTAGCCTCTGAATTCGAGATGGACTTAGGTGAACTAAAATTCTTCTTAGGAATTAAGGTAGCCAAGGGAAGAGAAGGAATATATATGTGTCAGAGGAAGTACATTATTGATCTGCTAACAGAGACATGTATGTTGGATTGCACACCTATTGACACTCTTATTGAGCAAAACCATTGTTTAGCAGAGTATCCATATCAAATACCAACTGATCGAGCTTGTTATCAGAGATTGGTTGGGCGTTTGATTTACTTGGCTCATACTAGACCAAATGTTGCATATGCGGTAAGTGTGATGAGTCAATTCATGCATAATCCAAGTGAGAACCACATGAATGCAATTTTGAGAATTTTAAGGTATTTGAAATGGGCTCTAGGAAGAGGAGTAATGCTCTCTAAATACAACAATCCTCTTGAAGTCTGTGGCTTCACAGATGCAGATTGGGTAGGAAGTATTATAGATAGAAAGTCAACATCGGGTTATTTCACCTTTGTGGGAGGTAATTTGGTTACATGGGAAAGTAAGAAACAGAAAGTGGTGACACGATCTAGTACTAAGGCTGAGTATAGAGGTATGGCTCATGGGGTTTGTGAATTACTGTGGATAAGAACTTTGTTATTTGATTTGGATTTCGAACTCAAAAATACTATGCAGTTGTATTGCAACAATCGGGCAACCATTGATATATCACAAAATCCAGTACAATATGATCGCACTAAGCATATAGAGGTTGACCGTCACTTTATAATTGAGAAGCTAGATGCCAAACTTATAAACTTTCCTTTTGTTCCCACTGAAGAGCAACTTGCAGATATGCTTATCAAAGGAGTTTCCAAGAAGGCATTATACGACTCACTAAGCAAGTTGGGCATGATCGATATCTATGCACCAACTTGAGAGGGAGTGTTAATCATCACTAGTGGTAAATTATTTGATTTGGATTTCGAACTCAAAAATACTATGCAGTTGTATTGTGACAATCGGGCAACCATTGATATATCACAAAATCCAGTACAACATGATCGCACTAAGCATGTAGAGGTTGATCGTCACTTTATAATTGAGAAGCTAGATGCCAAACTTATAAACTTTCCTTTTGTTCCCACTGACGAGCAACTTGCAGATATGCTTATCATAGGAGTTTCCAAGAAGACATTATACGACTCACTAAGCAAGTTGGGCATGATCGATATCTATGCACCAACTTGAGAGGGAGTGTTAATCATCATTAGTGGTATATTAATTGTATGCAACTAATATACTTTATCAGCTGCATAACTAATATATCTTTCTGAAAAACATTTTTATAAAAAACAGATTCTCATTTTTTATATTTATACTTGTATTATCACTCATTAAATTGTATTATAAATATATTTTCAATATATTCAACTGTTATTATTTTTTAAATATATGAAAAAATTTTATTGTACCATAAAATTTAAAAATATATATTTATAATTGATCGATATCTATGCACCAACTTGAGAGGGAGTGTTAATCATCACTATTGGTAAATTATTTGATTTGGATTTCGAACTCAAAAATACTATGCAGTTGTATTGTGACAATCGGGCAACCATTGATATATCACAAAATCCAGTACAACATGATCGCACTAAGCATGTAGAGGTTGACCGTCACTTTATAATTGAGAAGCTAGATGCCAAACTTATAAACTTTCCTTTTGTTCCCACTGAAGAGCAACTTGCAGATATGCTTATCAAATGAGTTTCCAAGAAGACATTATACGACTCACTAAGCAAGTTGGGCATGATCGATATCTATGCACCAACTTGAGAGGGAGTGTTAATCATCACTAGTGGTATATTATTTGTATGCAACTAATATACTTTATCAGCTGCATAACTAATATATCTTTCTGAAAAACATTTTTATAAAAATCAGATTCTCATTTTTTATATTTATACTTGTATTATCACTCATTAAATTGTATTATAAATATATTTTCAATATATTCAACTGTTATTATTTTTAAATATATGAAAAAAATTTATTGTACCATAAAATTTAAAAATATATATTTATAATTGATCACCTCTATGTTTAGGAAAAAAAATCATTTATTCTATGTTATCAAATTGTAGTCTACCAATTTATCTAATAATAATATTAAGATATAATTAATAATATAATTAAAATAAATATTTTATATATTCTTTATTTGATAATAATAAAAATAATTATATTAATATATATTTTTTTAAATATAACTCTTTGAGTGGGATTAAAAAAATATTTCTTCATCCTATTTTTTATCTCCCTAATAATATGTCATATTTAATTAATTTTTATCAATTTTATCAACAAATATAACAGAAATGATCCAGTGATACATGTCATTTTTGCTAGCTTTCTTAATAGAATGAACAATAGTTAGATAAAATTTCTTAAATATAATAGAATAATAATAATTTTTTTTCGATAAATAAAAAATTGCGAATAAATTTTAGTGACATAAAAGTCATAACAAAATAATAAATTAATAGAAAGAATTATAATAATACGAATACACTAATAATATTTTTAATGTATAGTATCAAATAAGTTAAATTTAATTATGTTATAATTAATCTGTATATTATTAATATGTTTTATTATAATTGTCACCAAACACAGTATAAAAATATTATGTTTTATATAATTAATAAAATTAATCATTTATTCACAACCTTTGAAAAATTATTTTCAACCTAATAGTTCTGTTACATTTAAAAAATTTCGTCTAACTTTTGTTCATAGGTTAACAAAGAGAAGAATGAAAACAAATTTTTAATGATCATTTCTGTTATAATTGTTGACAGAATAGACAAAAGTCACTTAAATGCGACATATATGATTAAGGAGATAAAACATAAGATGTAGAACCATTTTTTATTCCTCCTCAAGAGTTATAATTTTTTAATTATTTTACAATTGCAACAGTTAATGAGTAATAATTATTTTAAATATATTCACTACATACTATATAACATTTTAACTTATCCGTTAATTGCTTATTTTGATATTTTAATTTGAAGGTTTATAAAAAAAAATCATAAATCTACTACAAAATAATTTTTGTGAATTTTTTTTCCAATTTTTTTATCAATAAAGATGATATTTTCAATATATATACATATATATAATTTAAGTCTCATTCTTTAACTATTTTTGGTCAGGCCAAGGACCATTAAGTTTTTTTAGCCGACAGGAGTTAGAATCAAGGTCTTCTCTTTTTGTTAGTTTCCTTGGAAATTTTCATAGAATAAAACAGACAAAGTCTTTGGTCCCATTTTGAATTTTTGACTTTTCAATTTATGAGCTCTTAGATCAAAAAACTTTTCAATTTGTAAAAGGACTTAGCAAAAAGAAAGAAAATAAAATTATGATTTATGAAGGAGAACGACTGTAACTTGAAGACTTTGTTTGTTTTCCACAATATAGAACCAATTTATTCTCCTTTTACAAACCACAGGTTAAGGCAATTCAGGTAAACACGTCCTGTCCATACAAATATTAATTATGCTTATTAAAGTGAAAGAACTACCAAAAAAAACAAGAGGAAGATAGATTTGCACGGTTCATACTCCAATGGCTTTTATCAGGTTCTTCCTCTTTGCCTCTCTACTTGCAATTATTGCTGAAGCACAAAAACGACAATCTAACATAATCCAAGGCTCTTCTCTAACACCCACCGGCTCTCCTTGGTTGTCAAATTCTGGACTCTTCGCCTTTGGATTTTACAAGCAAGGAAACGGCTATGCTGTTGGGATTTTTATAGTTGGAATTCCAGAAAAGACTGTTGTTTGGACTGCAAACATGGACAGCCCGCCAGTAAGCACCAATGCCACTATACTTTTCACAAACACAGGCAGTCTTTCTTTGCAATCAACAGAAGGCCAAATTGACATAGGAGATCCCCTTATTTTAGCTGCTTCTGCTTCCATGCTTGATTCAGGTAATTTTGTGTTTTACAATACTGATGGGAAAATCATTTGGCAAAGTTTTAACAACCCAACAGATACTCTTTTGCCAACTCAACGTTTGCTTGGAGGCAAACAACTAATTTCTAGCATTTCAAAATCTGATCACTCAAAAGGCTTTTTTCAACTTGTCATGCAACAAGACGGAAACCTTGTTCAGTACCCAATTGAAACGACTCCAACTACACCACAAGATGCTTATTATTCAACTGGGACTTATGAGAGTGGACCGAATGTAACTCTGAATTTTGATGCTGATGGCAGTCTGTACTTGCTCAACAGAACTGGTTCAAACATTAAGAATATAACTAACGGAGGAAATTTTTCAAAAGACACCATCTTTCGTATGACAATTGATGCAGATGGAGTATTCTATGTGTATTCGTATAACGTAGCCGACAATAGTAGCAGCTGGTCAATTCAGTGGTCACCTCCATATGATAAATGCAACCCTAAGGGTCTATGTGGCTTAAATGGATTTTGTGTACTTAATGATCAAGAAGCTGACTGTAGATGCCTTCCAGGATACAAATTTGTTGAACAAGGAAATTGGACTTTAGGTTGTGAGAGGAACTTAATAGCAGATAGTTGTGGAAATCACAAAGAGAATCTTTCATTTGAAATGGAAGATGTGCAAAACATAGTATGGGAAGATGATCCTTATCAGATTTTGTCACCAACTGCGATAGAAGGTTGCAAACAAGCTTGTTGGGATGACTGTAATTGCGAAGCTGCATTTTATAAAGATGGAAATTGCAAAAAGCAAAGACTTCCTTTGAAATTCGGAAGAAGAGATCAAAGTAATTCAAACGTAGCTTTAATCAAGGTAGGTAAACCCATATCTACTCCTGCTGCGTACGCTAATATTCCGAGAAAAAGCAACAAAAAGATTCGTAAGGACATATTGATTATCAGTTTGATATCAGTTGCCTTGGGGTCTTCCATGTTGGTAGTTTCCATAATTGTGTTGCTCAAAAGTCATACATATAAGAAAATAACTCACAACAATGATGTTGAATTAAGCGAGGATTTTTGCCTAAGATCATATACCTACACAGAGATAGAGGCTATGACTGATGATTTCAAAGAAGAGATTGGAAGAGGTTCATTTGGTACAGTTTATAAAGGGAAAATTTTGAAGACCGAAAAGGTTGTTGCAATCAAAAGACTACAGAAAGAACTGGAGGAAGGTGAAAAAGAGTTTCAGAGTGAGATAAAAGTTATTGGGAGAACCCATCACAAAAATTTGGTCTGTTTACTGGGGTTTTGCCACGAGGGACAAAATAGGCTTTTGGTATATGAATATATGAGGAATGGATCACTTGCAGATACACTTTTTACCCCAGAAAACAAACCTTGTTGGGATGAAAGGGTGAGAATTTCTTGCAATATAGCAAGAGGAGTTCTCTATTTACATGAAGATTGTGGGACTCAAATCATCCATTGTGACATTAAGCCCCAAAACATACTCATGGATGAATATGGATGTCCAAGAATTTCCGACTTTGGATTGGCAAAGTTGCTAAAGCCAGATCAAACCAAAACCTATACAGGCATCAGAGGCACAAGAGGGTATGTTGCTCCAGAATGGCATAAAAAACTACCTATTACGGTCAAAGCAGATGTTTACAGCTTTGGCATTGTACTGTTGGAGATCATATGTTGCAGGAAGAATGTGGACTGGAATCTCTCTGAAGAAGAAGCTGTTTTGGATGAATGGGTATGGATCTGCTTTGATAATGGTCAGTTGGGTAAACTGGTGGGCAATGAATTGATAGACAAGAAGGAATTGGAAAGAATGGTTAAAGTTGCGCTTTGGTGCATCCAGGATGAGCCATCTCTTCGTCCTTCAATGAAGAAAGTCCTCCTCATGTTGGAAGGGACAGTGGAAATCCCAATTCCTCTTGGTCCAAATTCTTTTCTAAACAAAATCTAGATTAGTGGCTATTACCTTACCTTTATTAGCTACCTTTGGACTAGTATTATAAATTAGCCATGATCATAACTGTTATATGTTAAGACTTCGCTCAATTATGCCTTCTTCCCCTTCCAATTTTGTTGTGAATCACTTAAATAAGTTTTGTTCTGTCAAACACATTGTAATTTCTGTTTTTTGTTTCTTGATAAACAATCAAAGAATTCTCTAAGAGGCTTTAAGCTTTATAATTCTTTTTTTTTTTCTGGGAAAGGCTTTATAATCTAGATTGAATTTCTTTTGATGTTGGAATAGGATCTGTTTTAATGTAATGATTCCTCTATGTTGAAATGCCATTGTAAATGGTGTTAAAAGAATAACTTTTTTTTAACAAGAAACATCTCATAAGCAGATTTTCAAGTGCTGACGAGCAATGTAATTCAGTAACTTGCTTTTTCACACAGCCACAAGAAATCCAACACAATTCAAAGTTATAAACAAAGAAAATAAAACTATGCAACAACGACGAACACAACCCAAATTATAATAATAATAATTATGCAAACAAATTGACAACGACGAACACAACCCAAATTATAATAATAATTATGCAGATGTATTAAACTTTAAAGAGCAAAAACCTTTTTCAGACCTATAGGCAACAGGCAAAACCGAGAGAAGATAAAGGCTTCCAAAGGCAAAAGAGAGAAAAATTGATTGCTAGGAAGGAAGACTTTAACATACTAGATTATTCCGTTGTGAGACAATAGTCTTCACGTTGTTGAGAAGCTCAAAAGAGAAAAAAAGAAGAGGACGGCAAGAGTAGGAAATCTCTTAGACACAATTAATCGAACAGGTAATAGACGGATCAAGAGGCATTTAGTCGTTAAAAGTGTACTATTTAAACTTAAAATTTTTAAAAAATTATCTTAAAGTATAAATTTATTTTAAATTGATTAAAATTTAAATATAAATAAGTTATATATTATTATAAATTAGAGGTAAATTTAACATAATAAAAATAATTAAAAATTATTTATTTTTATAATAATTAATTTAAAGTAAATTTATGTTTATCTTAGAATTAAATAACGGATTTATAAAGCACATATTTTTAAAAGATAAGTAACATCGATGGTTATTTTCCTGTAATAGACAACGTAGGAACGTTTAAGAACATATTGTATATTTTATATATATATAAAAACTTCTTTTTGGCTATCTTCATCCTTTCTATATATGTCCTTTATTTGTATTGAGTTTTTTTTATTAACCTTAAATTATTATTTTAGAAGTTATAATTATATTAAACTATTATTTTTATTATATCAGAATTATATTATATCTATAATTTATTAAAAATACTAAGTAATTTACATTACTTTTAATCAAAAAATATTCATAAAAATGCTTAATAAGTTTGATCCCTATAACGTTAATTCATATGTATTCTCTTATTATATTTGATTTATTTTTTAAATAAAATATTTATATTATATAACACTTTCTCAAAATGTTTCATAAACTAATTATTATCATACATGTATTTTTCACTATAATAATAAAATAATTGATTATTTTTGTTGTTGTATATTTATTCTTTCCTAAGTAACAAATTAATTATCTATTGTTTTAAAAGTATTTTTTCAAACCTTTAAATAAAAATATTAAATTAATTTTTTATCTTGTTATAATAAAAGCTATCTAAAAAAATTATATTTAAAGACTTTCTTTTTTTATATTTTTTAAAATAAAGATTTTTTGAATAATAATAATAATTATCGATCAATTAATACTATTAAATATTTATCAAATTTAAATCATACATGAAAAACAAGTAATATTATAAATTAAATACAAAAATATAAAATTATCTCGCATAATAAAACAATTGATTATTTGTTAATAAAATAATTATTCTTGTATATTTACTCTTTTTTAAAGTAACAAATTAATTAATTATTTATTTTAAATGTATTTTTTCAAACCTTTAAATAAAAAAATTAAATTAATTTCTTATCTTGTTATAATAAAAGTTATCTAAAAAAAATTGTATTTAAAGACTCTTTTTCTTATGCTTTTTAAAATAAATAGTTTTAGAATAATAATAATAATAATTATCGTTAAATTAATACTATTGCATATTTATTAAATTTAAATCACACACCTCAAAAACAAGTAATATTATAAATTAAATACAAAAATATAAAATTATCTCACATGTTTTAATTTTTGGACTGATCAAATCTAGCATCCACGTGAAGAGAAACAAGGTAAGTTATAATAAGACACCATGATATACCCTTGGATTTTAAAAGAAACAGCTACAAACAGTGCCCAAGGCAGGTGAAAATAGAACATCATCCTTTGGTTTTGAAACCTTAGTACCTTAATATTATTTGTGGTACTTTTTTATCATTATTTTTTCATAGTAACTTAATGATACTGATATTTAAAAATAAATATAAATGTGATACAATTTTTTATTTTATCAAAGATTTTTTACTTGTATAATACATGAGTATTTAATGAAATACATTTATGATAGTTTTATTTATCTCATCATTTTAGACTTTTAATAAGTTAAAAATATTAAAAAATTCATTTAATAATAAAAAATGTTGAAAAAAAAGTTTTTAATGTTCTAAAGGTAGAAAGAGACAAACATATCACAAATATTTTTTCATTAAAAAAACATATGTTGCACAAGTGTGAAAAATTACTAATAAAATAAAAATTTGATTAAATTAGTACTTTTTTAAAAATATAGGTATCTATAAAGTACCACTTGAAAATAAAGATAAAAAATGTATTAAAATTAAAATTTAGATACTATTAAGATATTAAACCCTCATTCTTCATAAAAATTACAAGAAAATATTTTTGGATCATATCTTAATTTAAGCGTGTCATTCTTATAGGTGTCACACTAATAATCTCTATATCATTCTAATTTTATTGGATGTTCCAAGAGAACGACAAAGGAAGCTTCAAAGTTATGTGTGAAAGCTTGCTTATCTATTGAACATATTTTTTGTGGGATTATCGTAAAATTTCGTCTACTTTTGTGACAAAGCTTAAGCATCAAGCCCAAGCTTACCAACCTATTTAAATCCTCACTCCTCACGTGCAATCAATTTTTATGTTAATACTTAATTTGTTAGTACAAATGAAATGAATTCTTGTTATTGATAAATAAATCTCAAAGATTCAGAATAAAATCATGACTTAGAGTTATTTATAGAAATGTTTAAAAAAAAATTAGTACACGTATACGATCCTTTATGAATTGATTATTAACAACCTCCTTAACACACTAACAGAATATAATCAGATACATTCTTAGCTTGACAGTCCCCCTCAAATGAGAGGTTTGAAAAATACCATCAATTTGGAAGGTAGAAATACAAATAATGGAGCTAACAGTGATTTTGTTAAGACATCTACTATATGATCAGTATAAGACACATACTAAATAAGAAGATAGCGTTGAGATACCAAATCATATAGAAATGATAGTCCATTTCAATACGCTTGGTTCGAGCATGGAAGTTAGGATTATAAGTTAAAACTTTTGCATTAACACTACAAATGAAAAGAATAGGAACACTTTATAAAGAAATGAACGATTCATAAAACAAAGTTGTAACCAAACTAACTCAACTACAACAAGAGACATAGCCATATATTCACTTTCTGTGATGCTCTTAGAAACAATCCATTGTTTTTTAATGAACCTCATGAAATCAAACAATCACCCAAAAATATGCAATATGCATTTATGCTTCTTCAATCATCTAGGGAACAACCCAATCAATATCACAAAAGCCACACAAATCTAATGAGGATGATTTTGACAAGGTGAGACCATAAGAAACAATACCCTTAAGATATCTAAGCAAATGTTTTGTAACAAGCCAATAAATGTCAATAGGGGAAGAGATGACAATTTATTAACTCCAATAGATATGTCACGTCTTGTAAGGGTTAGATATTAGAGGGAGCCAACCAACTTCTAATAACCAATTAGATTTTCCAAAACCTACCATCAAACTTACTTAAAACTTTACTAGAATGCATGGGAACATAGACAATTTTATATCAACCAATCCCCTCCAAAAGGTCAAGAACATACATGCCTTGGGAAAGATAAAGACTACCTTTACCATAGTCACCCGAACACCTAAAAAATAGTGCATGATACCAAAATCGTTCAAAGCAAACCTGAGATTGAGTTAAGTACTAAACATCAACCATATCAAGAGAACTATCGACCATTGAGTTTTTAAAACCTATATCAAGAAAAGAAGAACGCAATTTATAAAACTATGTTCGAGAAGCCTGTTTTAACCCTATAAGGTTTTCCTTAACTTGCACACAAACTGTTTATTCTCAATCTCAAACCCAAAAAATTGACACATAAATACATCTTCAACTAAATCCTCATTTAAAAAGGAGTTGTTAACATTCACTTTCCTAATCCTTCCTTCTTTGGATAGAGCAAGTGTCAACACAACTCTAACAAAAGTTGTTTTAACCACTGGATTAAAATGTAATGAATTCCAAACTCTTGCAAGAATCTCCTTGCAACTAAGCGAACCTTATATTTGTCCAGATAACTATAAGCAAGCAATTTGACTCTAAAAACCCATTTACATGTGATAAAGGTGTATCCAACTAGCAAAAAAACTAGTTTCCAAGTTTCATTTGCCAATAAGGCATATATTTTCTCTTTGCATTACACGTTTCCACTATAGGAATTTTAAATCTTCTTTATAAGACCTAAATATGGAAAGTGCATTGCTAAAAGCTATAGAGGCAACAAAAACTTTAGGTTTTAGAGTATTTATTTTTGACCTAGTGGTCATATGATGGTTAGTGTGAGCAATAGAGATGGCACTCAAATGAGAGGTCAGAGTCGATGAGGTAACTAGTGGATCAACCACAACCAATAATTCATTACTAAAAATAGGCTCATTAACCTCTATATACATAAAGTCAAAAGGAAAAGCTTATAAGTCTGAAAAATAATCTTGAGAACCAATAAATGAGGTTCCATCAAGACCATCACAAGGTATAGCACAAGGCTAACATACATTTAGAGTAGAGGTATCGTCAAACACAAAAACTAAGATGTCAATATCAAAGATAGGTTGGGATAAAGACAATGTATTAGTGCATATGTTAGACATATGAGGAATAAGCACTTTACTAAAGACTGATATAATAGCTTCATCATCATTATCAAAAGATGAAGATGCAATTTTAACATTAAAAGGAAAACATGATTCATTGAATATAGCATGTTTGATAGCAGTAATTTTTTCAATGTGTAAATTGAGACACAAATAAACCTTCTTATTGTGATTATACCCAACAAATGCTCATTCAATAGATCATGATTCCAATTTATGAGCATTCAAAGCTCTCTGAATGAAAAACATGACAATCAAACACTTTGAAAAAATGATAATAAAGAGAGGTATTGAATAACAACGCATAAGGTGACATGCCTAATAACACTTTTGAAGAAGCATAATTCATCATATATGTTGTTGTAAGGAAAGTAAAAGACCAATAAATCATAGGCATGGATGCAACTAATAATATTGTCATACTTTTCTAAACTATCCTTCTATGCTTACTTTTCACAACACCATTATATTTTAAGATATAGGGATACATCATCCTGTGCAAGACATTTTTCTTTAATCAAAAGAGAAAACAAGGCTTAAACTCAAATCTCCCATCAGTTTGAATAGACTTAATCATAGTATCAAAATGTGTTTCCACCATTTTTTGAAAGAAAAAAACATACTATTCATTTGAATTTTGTTTTAATGCAAAAATAAAAAATAAAAAAAGTAAACCTAGTATGATCATCAACAATTGAAAGAAAATAACAATCAAAAGTACAAAAATCTTTAGGAACAATCCATAGCTCTATATAAAGTAATACAAAAGGAAATTCCACACTCTCATAAATGGTTACAAAGGAAAGTTTATGAGATTTTGCTAATTGACATTCTTTATAAAAGGGACACATGAGACTTATTAAAATCATTAATAGTAATATTATAAGTACCATTTTTATTCACAATTGATATAATAGTTGCAAAGGATAGACAACCAAGATGACTATGCCACCTCTCAAGTGATGCAAAAAACATAACAAGAGCACCATCTCTTATGGACTTCAAATCTTGTACTCTGTGCAAACCATGATCACTGAACCCTTGGATATTTATTTCCTCGAAATGCATGTCCTTTTTAAAAAAAATTATATAGATTAAAACTCTACCAATACATTATTATCAAAACAAAGTTTATTAACGGTAGGAAGATTAATGAAAACAAAATGAGTATGTAAAATATTAATTAAAAAAGAACACAATTCTCAATAACATGCAAATCATCATAGCCAACATTTGAGATTGGAATTTTATGACTTAAAAGAACACCATTATCACCATTGTAAGATGTAGATTTGGAAAAAATGATTATAATCTATAGTGATATGATGACTAAAACCAGTGTCAACTAATCAAGAATAAGCATCATTAGAGACATCTTCACTACAAGATTGAGCAACCATAATAGTAGTTGAGGAGGAACTTTTTCCGATGAGAAGATCTCTAAACAAGAAACAAGTTTGGGCACTATACCCTATCTTTTCACACAATTGGAAATCTGGACCATCAACAGTGATTTCCTTAAAGGAATTCTTAGAAGAAGGAGAACCAGAATTACCTCCATCTTGTTGTTGTTGTGACCTAGATTTTTGCATGAATCATGTAAAGTTCCAACATTTACCCTTGTTACCATTATCACCTCCCCTATTAAACCCTGACCTTGAAGAGCAATTGTTCTTATGATAAAATTTTGCAACATTTGCGTGAAATTGGCAATCTTGATCACCAGACACTCTTTTGGAACATTTTGTCATAATCTTCCAAGTAATTGTGCACTATATTGATGGAAGGATTTACCTCCCGCATCTTGAAATTTGACACAAAATCATAGTCCTAAGCCATTCAAGACATAATAATAGGTTCGCTAATTGCCCAACAATACTTTTCGCTTTAATGATATATTGTGAAATCGTGAGATCATCTTTATACAAGCCTTGAAGTTGATCTCGTAAATCCATCACCTTTGATTTCACATCAATCGAGAAATATTCTTCAAGTGCCACTCATTGTTCATGAGCACCACTACCAACATAGCCCAACACTCTCACATACACAAATCCACAAATCCAACCTTTAACTATTGAATTTAAACAATTTCAATTCAAGAAAGTTTGATTTGAAAAGCACCAACTAATCTTGGAGGAGGAACCAATGAACCATCAATAATTCATTCAAGCTTATAAATCGTAACATAGGTGAGAAAATGACCTTTTTAGATAATATAGTTATGATCATCTAATTTGATTGTAAGGTGAATATTCATCAGGGGGAGACGATAAAAGACCTTGTGCAAGAACATCTATTACACTCGATGATTGAACATGAGATAGAGGAATGGAAGGGACAACATTCACTCTTGGAAGAGAAAGTTAAGAGTAGGATAGATGAACCATAGGAAGTGAACCATATGCATTTGCATTTTCCACTACGTCTCGATAAGATTGATTAACCTTGTTTGCAATTAAAGCTTTGGGTAGCTTTGATACTATACAAATAAAATAAATTCTTGTTATTTATAAATGAATCTCAAAGATTACAATTGCAATGATATGATTTGAAGTTATTTATAGAAGTGTTTTGCTACGAACACAATCCTTTATAGACAGATTATTAACTACTTCACTAACATACTAACTAAATATAATCAGACACAATCTTAGCCTGACAGTTAGAACTACAACAATGAAACGTCATCTAATTAGTAATAGATATACATACTTTTTATACATGAATATATCATAAAAAAGATCATTTTACTTTTTCCATCAATTATAGCCTGATAAGCATAAAGAGTAAAAACTCCAAACAATAAAAATAATATCTTTATACTAGCCCTTATACCTCCCAATTCAAATAAAAAAGTTTCATTTTTGTTTAGAATTTGGATGGTGTTTATTAGTGTAATTTTCCCAAAGACTTCTCTTTATCATCTAGATGCTGCCAGCAGCTGCGAATGTGTTTGCATCAAGCCAGGGGAGCTTGAAGAGAGGTAAAGAAAATAAAAAGAGAATTGCAAAAAGCAAGGCAAGAATTCATAATTGTTTATTTTTGCTTTGTAGCTCTGAATCATCTTATCATGAATTGGTATAAGTGTTACGGAGGAATTCACTCTTCAAACAGATTTGTAACCATTGTTATAGAGGACGGTTTAATAAGAATTTGGGTTGGAACAAAATATAATAGTGCTTTATTAACATTTGGATACTGCTAAACCCTGCAAAGTGCTCTCCAAATTCAATGATAAAAGCACAATCATCTTAACGATGTAGCTCAGCAATGGTATGCATATGTTAGCCCCAAAATGGTTTTTGGCACAAGAATGATTGCTTGCCAATTTTTGCATAGAAAGTTGCCCCCAACCGGCAACCCCTCAGTTGAGTTGGTAAAAGGAGTCTTCACATCGAAGGATTTCCGGTTTTGTCCAGCTCACTCATATGGAGTGGTATGCAAACACAATATAATGAAATACTAAATATTAGTTTACATGCATAAATATAAGGTACATTGAAAACAGTACAATATTTGCAAGATGATAGGGGCAAGTTACAAGAATTTAAAAGTATCCAAGATAAGTAGACTTTATAGTGAAAACAAAATATAACTCAAACCAAGATATGGACAAGAATAAAGTGTGCACTATTTAATTCATTCTACTCAGTTAGTTGTTCTTCAAAGCTTTGTCCAAAGCATCGAAGACACTTTGTAGAGTTACCGCCTCCGCTATAACAACCTTATCTCTTGATTTAGAACCAGAAACGATGGTAACTTGTCTTCTTTTCACTCCCAAAACCTGAATTCAGAATAGCAGAAATGAGACATGTCCCTGTCTTGAATATTATTTTTCTCCGACTAAATTAAACAAAAACCTAATGCTAAGGCATGATAAATGACAATGTTAACATATGAAAATATTATGCTACAGAAAGTATTTGCTTTTAGATTGATGACACAATCCATACTCTTCAAACTAATTTCAAGGTACTTTTTTTTTAAACTTATAAATAGGACTTCTACACAAGGCAAACACCTAACATCTTTCAAATCTGATATTCAGTTTAAGGATCGTTGAAAAACAAGAAATAACTCTACACAAAGAATAACTCTACACAAAAAAGGTTCTCTAGTTTGTATTATTTTCTTCATTTTTTCATTACAATTGTATAGCAATATATAAGGAAATTTTACTCCTTCAATTACTCTTTAAATTAAGCATTCCTTGGATTAAAGATTCCTTGTTTTACTCCTTGAATTAAGGATTCCTTGTTTTATTCCTTGAATTAAGGTCCTTATGTTTATTCCTTGAATTAAGGACTAATATTCAATACTCCCCCTCAAGCTGATCCAAAAGGTTTATGGATCCAAGCTTGGACAGAAGTCGTTGAAACTGATGAGAAGCCAAGGGCTTAGTGAAGATGCAGCCAGTTGGTCGAAGCTTCTTGTAAAATGTGTTTGAATCACCTGTGATTAAACTTGTTCACGAACATAATGACAATTAACTTCAATGTGTTTCGTCCTCTCGTGAAACACTGGGTTTGATGCTATATGCATGGCTACCTAATTGTCACAAAATAAGGATATAGGAAGAGTTGTAGGAACACCTAAATCACATAGAAGACCTTTAAGCCATATCAACTCACACGCAGTTGAAGCCATTGCACGATACTCAGCTTCGGCACTTGATCTGGCGATGACAAATTGCTTCTTACTTTTCCATGTGACCAAGTTTCCACCGACAAATGTACAATAGTCAGTGGTGGACTTACGATCGATTGCATTCACTACCTAATCAGCATCACAATAGCCCATGATTTGTGTTATCATTCTTCTTCATGATGATACCACGACCTACTGATCCTTTTAAGTAGCGTAAGATCCTTTTAACAAGGGTCAAATACTCAAGTGTCGAGGAGTGCATGAATTGGCTCATAATACTTACAGAATATGTGATGTCAGGTCTAGTGATTGTTAGGTAGATCAACTTACCAACCAGTCGTTGGTAATAACTTATATCCATGAGTGGCGTGTCCTTCAAGCTAGGTTTGAACTTACTGTCAAGAGGGGTAATGATTGGTTTAGCATCGCTCATGTTAGCTTCCTAGAGCAAATCTAGGACATATTTCCTTTGGTTAAGAAAGAGTCCCTTGTGCGAGGTTGTCATTTCTATACCAAGAAAGTACTTCAATAGCCCAAGATCTTTAATTACAAACCTTTGTCTGAGAGACTATTTGAGGTTAAAAATCTCGTCAGTATTATCACCTGTAATTATCAGATCATCTACATAAATCAGCACACCCAGTTTTCCCATAGCTCATGTGCGAACAAATATTGAGGAATCGACATTGTTGCTTTTGAACCCAACACTAGTGAGAACTGAGCTTAGCTTGGCATACCAAGCTCATGGGGACTGTTTCAGACCATAAATGGATTTGTGCAATTTGCACACTAAATCCAATTCATTGCTTTAAGGATCTCCGGGTGTCAATTTCATAGACTTCTTTGAGATCACCATGCAAGAATGCATTCTTCACATCCATTTGGTATAGGGACCACCCCTTATTTACAACCACGGACAGTAGCACTCTTACTGTGTTTATTTTTGCAACAAGTGCAATTGTAATCCACCTCGAATGTATAAGTGAATCCTCGAGCCACCAATCTTGCTTTATACCTCTCAATTGATCCATCTGACTTGAATTTGAGCTTATAGATCCATTTGCAACCCACGACTTTCTTGCCTCTTGGAAGTTTGGTGATGCTTCATGTGTTGTCTTGATCTAGGGCTTTAAGTTCTTCTTACATGGCTTCCTTTCACACCTCTTGGTTGTTGGTCTCATGAAAGTTTTGAGGCTCACTGTAACTTGATATAGTGTTGAGGAATTCAGCATGGGTTGGTGTCACTATCTTATATGACATATAATTTGAGATGGGATGTGTGGGTTTGTAGGTGACAAAGTCTTGAAGTCTTGTGAAAGGTTGCCTAACACGCATTGGATTACGTCGTGGAGCAAGAGGAGTTATCTCACACTCGTTCACATCTTGTACCATATTGTGAGGATCATCTTGATTCTCACCATCTTTATGCAGTGTACCATCAAGACGAGACCCTTCATTGTTACTTTCAGTGAGAGATGCATCAATGTTGACATGGTTGGGATCTTGTTGTTGTGGAGTCTCAAGTTTGATTCTTGGTAATGGAAACACATCCAATATGTCATCCCCTTGACTTGTGATTTCACTTGACTTGCTGAAAAAAATGTTAGTTTCATAAAATCGAACATCTTTAGACATAATTAATCTTCTAAGTTGGGGATCATAACATTTATATCCTTTTTGTGTAGATAAATAACCAAGAAAAATACATTTAACAGCTCTAGGATCCAATTTATCTCCATGATGAGATTGAATATGTACAAAATAGATGCAGCCAAAGACTCTAAGGTGTGAGAGATTAATTTTCCTTCCTTTCATGACCTCTAGGGGAGACTTGAAATCCAAGACTCGGTTGGGTAATCTATTGATGATGTAAGCAGCTGACATAACCCCTTAGAACTAGAATCTCTTTGGTATATTCATTTGTAGCATTAATGCTCTAGGTTTTTCAAGTAAGTCCCGGTTTTTGCGTTCAGATATATCATTTTATTGAGGTGTGCCAACACAACTTGTTTGATGCATAATGTCATGAATGCTCAAATATTGTTTCATGATATGGGACATGTATTCAGTGTCATTGTCAGACCTTAAGGTTTGAATTTTAGAAGAGAAATGATTTTTAACAAGGTTATGAAAGTCCTTAAATACTTCCATAACTTCATTCTTAGACTTTAAAAGATACAACCATGTGACTCGAGAGAAATCATCAACAAAAATCACAAAATACTTATAACCATCAAAAGATTCATTAATTAGTCCCCATACATCTGAATGAACTAGTTCAAAACACTTACTAGTCCTAGACAAGGAAGAGTTAAAAGGAAATCTAGTGGTCTTAGACAAGTGACAAGTTTCACATGCAATTGCATCATTTCCTAAATTTGGAAATAAAGTTGACAAAATTGGTGAAGAATGGTGAGCTAAACGTTGATGCCACAATTGATTATCTTGGATGGAGTTAAACTTGGCTTGAAACCCTTTGGGATTGCTCTTAGATATGTAATAGAGACCATCTAAGTAAAACCCTTCACCAATCGTTTTTTTTTATGGCACAATCCTAAAAAATGACATTGTGAGGAGAAAACATGGCTAATAATTCAAGGTATTTTATGATACCTTGCATGTCCTCTTGTGGTATGAGTTTTGTATCTGCCAAGAAACCCGCAAACTTGCCTAACAATGCTATCGAGTTTCCTTCTTCTATGCTATCCATACAGTCAATTCTAGCTCCTCATGTCTTGCTTTGAAGATACAACATAAACTCATTCATGAGTTCAGTTGGATTCGCTGCGAAGTTCTTGAATGGATCAGACCCATTAGAGGTAGAGGCAAAAGCATGATTTGCACGGTGTGTAGTACGATTCACTTTCTGTAAACCCTTGTCCTCTATAAAATCAGACTTTAATTCTGGATGTAGAATCTAGCATGTGTCCTTAACATGGCCCGTATAGTTGCAGTGTTGACACTTCAAGTTTGGATGCTTCCCTTTGTAATTCCTCTCATTGGTTAGATAGGCTCTTACCTCAAGTGCACTAGCCATTGTACCCTTGTTCATGACTTTCCTCCTTATTTCTTCACGTTGAATTGTGGCACATACACTGGTGAAAGAAAGAAGTTCAATATGCATGAGTATGTGACATCGTATATCTTCATATGTTGAATCAAGACTGGACAGAAGTTGAAATATCTTATCTTTTTCCACTCTTTTTCATAGCAGAGCTACATCGGTTGTATGAGGATGATATATTTTCAACTCATTCCACATGCTTTTCATGCTTCCTAAGAGTTGTACAAAAGGCTTGTCATCTTGTTACAGATTTGAGATGTCCTTCTTTAATTGAAAAACTCGTGCAACATTGTTTTGATTGTCATACATTTTCAGCTGAATATTTCAACTAATTTACATTCCATGGATTTTAGGAGCCATGACATAACTAGTTAATCCTTGCTAAGTCAGAATTCATAGGTTGGTGAGGAAACATCAAGTACTTCAATGCTTTCATTTATGAACCCAACTTGGACCTTCCACCTAGAGTCAAAGACACTGTTCTTGATCAAAGCAAATAATTAAACTCATTCAACAAGATTGAGCTTAATCTTTGATTTGGGTTGACATCCACCTCATGCATATTCATGAAGAAAGCACCGATGAACTTTAAGCTTCTGATCCTAGCGGCTTGTCTTCATCAATTTCGAAGATTGAAGATGCTAAGATAATAATAAAGCAGAAGCAAGTTAATTTTCCTGCTTTGATACCATGTTAAAAAACAAGAAATAATTCTACACAAAGAATAACTCTACACAAAAGAGCTCTCTAGTTTGTATTATTTTCTTCATTTTTTCATTACAATTGTATAGCTATATATAAGGAAATTTTACTCCTTCAATTACTCTTTAAATTAAACATTCCTTGATTTACTCCTTGAATTAAAGATTCTTTGTTTTACTCCTTGAATTAAAGATTCTTTGTTTTACTCCTTAAATTGAAGATTCCTTGTTTTATTCCTTAAATTAAGCTCCTTGTTTTATTCCTTGAATTAAGATCCTTATTTTATTCATTGAATTAAGGATTAATATCCAATAAGAACTCATTACCAAACTCCCTCAATCATGCCTTGATCTTGTTCCGTCCTTCTCCACCTCCTAATTAGCTCATTATCTTGCTCCTAATTTGTCCCTGACCCAATACCCAAAGCATTCTTCCCAATCCATGACATAAGGAGAAAATCATATGCAGTCCCGACTTGCTCCACCAAGTGGCCGTACAACAAGCCCTGAAATCTTCCTATTTAACTTCACTTGCAGAATTTTACAATCTCTGAAAAAGTTCTATAAAAGTTTGAAAGATTGTTGGCTCGGCTTAACATCCATAAAATGCACTGCCACTGGCACCATATAAGAAATTCTCTGACATTAGTCCCTCACATCATAGATGCAAAAGAGAACCGACCATCTGCTTGTAGGCACCAGATGTCAAGAACCATCCTTGACAGAGATAACGAAAACTACTATCAGGGAGACATTAGACCCTACTTGTTTGAGCAGAGCAGGCTACATTCCAACATAATACAAATCACCTTTCTCAAAATGCCTTTCTTCAGTAATATGATCCCTAAATTCTATCCTTCGGCCCATTTATATATGTACTAAGTAAATCTAGAAACGTTAATGGTTGCACACGTTTTCCGGGCAAAGTTGTACTTTGTAGAGATGTTCTAAAATTTAAAAGGCTAAAACAGACATGTTTGTAATAGGAATACACAAACTCTTAGCTGTTATCTAATCATACATGGTTCTCCAAAAACAGAAACAACAAAGAATTGATTTGAAGTGTTTGATATGTGATTTAACTATCTTCTACTTCTCTACCTTTATATATTTCAGAAAAACCTCTTCACACAAACTGACATAAAAATTAAGAAAATAATAAAGAACACAATTTTAAAGACTCACCGAGCTAATATAATCGAGAAGGGCGGCGTTAGCTTCCCCATCCTTCGCAGGCGCGTCAATTTGCACTCCTAATGACTCATCGCTCAAATCTTCAATACAGAAGAGCATAAAAAAATTCAGCAGCAATGGTAATCATACGAGAAAACAATGTTAATACACAGAAGATAGAGGAGGAGTCACAATGACAGAGAGAGGGATAGACCAGTGATGGAGGAAATCTTGGAACCGGGCTTGGCGTGAATTGTGATTGCAACAGACGAAGGAGGGATAGAACGAATGCAAGTTGGGAATTTAGGGTTATAAACCTGAGGGGACTCCGATGGTGCTGTTGGATTGGTTTTAGACTTGCCCTTCTTGGCCGGTGCCATCTCTGCCTGTCTGGCTTTGCTTCCTCAAAAACTCTGAAAGACGCAAACTTTCACCTCTCAGTTGGAGCTCGGATCAGACTAAGGAGGAGGTTTGCCTGGTTACTCAATTTATCTTTGCCACCCACCGCTCGCTGCTGTATTGCTGATAGTTTTCTGGCCAACACGAACTGAAATCGAACTTGACCCCCCGCACCGAGCTGTACAAAACAAGTAGAACGTAAATAGGTGGATATAATACTTATTCCTATTAATTTTTTATATGTATTTTTGTAAAAAATTTAAGTTCTTTAAAAGTATTCAAATTTTAATTAAAAAAAATACACCTTCAAATTTTTGGCATGTAGTGTACCTTTTATAGTATATATATAGGGTCATATGATAACCAATAATGTAACATTAAAGTGGTGCAACACAATGGTGAATGGTGATGATGGTTCTATTTCGTCAAAATCGTACGTCAGTTACGAAACTATACGAGGTTCTTAATGGAAGAACCTTTATAAAGGCAATAGGTCCTCTCACTACTCACTCATACATTCATATACATTATCAAAATATAAAGAGTAAGTGTAAAAAATCAGTGAGAACATCAAATCAAAAATTCATTGGAATTCTTGTATAAGTGTTGAAATTTGATTAATGACATGAGTTATGTTTTCAATCCATTTTTGCTTCCGCTTTATTTAAATTTTACATTTATATGATTTCTTGAACGTTTTTAGATTGAATTGTGATCTAACATTTGGTATCAGAGCCATTTTTGAAAACATCCTTATTTTGCTTTGTTTCACGAGGAACTGAGATTTTAGGTTTTTTATTTTGCTTGTTTTTGATGCATTTGAAAATTATAAATTGTTTTAATATTGATTTTAGTGTGATTATGTGAATTTAAACTTGAAAAACAATAAAGAAAATAAATCCAATTTATCGTGGATATTCATTTGAATCATTAATTAATTTTTTATTTAAAATGACATTTTTGATTCAAATTAAGATCATGAATCACTCGAAAATCGAATTATGGGAATTTTGATAAAAACACTAGATTTCATCTCTAGAATAGTGAAATACGATCGGGTATCCATTCGAGTCACAACCTGGTCGGGTTGACCCGGATGGAGGTTGAAGATCATTCTCAAGAAAAAAAGGTTCAAAAGTCGTGTTATTTGGGGGACTCTAACCCAGGTCCCACGTGAGGCAATAAATGCCTCGTCCAATGGACTACAACAGTTATTACGTTTATTATTATATCATACTTAAATTTATATACATTCAAAGTTTGATTTTTAAACAAAAAAATACTTTAACGAATCAAACTCAGATTCCATGGGGTGTTCTGTCCACTAGACCAGAACATGTTTTATGTTATATTATGTTTCTGACATATTTTTATATGCATTTGAAATTCAATTTTTATAAAAAAAATTCAAATATAATTTTAATTAATTATTTCTTATGTTTGTCATATGTATAATATTTATTATATATGTGATATTTATTTAAATAATTTTTGGGAACATTAAAAAAAATTATTTAAATACATTATGCTTAAATTATTTATTTTAGTATTTGTATGTGTAAATTTTGTAATTAATTATACATATAAAAATTTGGTTAAATAATTTATACATAATAGAATTAATTGTTAATGGCTCTTCATGGATTTAATTATTGCTTATATTATTTATTTTTACTTGTATAATTTATTGTCATATATGTAATCTTAAGATAGATAATATTTGCACATTTGAAATTAAAATAATATTGCTTATGATTTTATGCAATAATTGAGCCTAAGGATTTAGCTAATATTTAAGTGATTAATATAGTTTAATTAATTAGGGAGTAGCCACATCTTTAATTAATTAAAAATATAATAACGTTTATTTAGGATCACATTTATAAAATAAATATTAATTGTAATTAATCGTATGTGATATAATAAATTTTATCCCATAGGAATTTTTATTATATTTTTGTGTGATTAATTAGGATATAATATCAAATTATATTTTCTAATTACCCATATGGATTAAGAAAAGGAACATAATTTGATAGTTTTATTGTAAAGTTAGGATGAATCTAATTGAATTAAAATTTAAGCCCACATGCAAGTTTTATGTCACTAGATTCATATTTTTATGATTTACATCGGTAAAGAATGACTATAATTTAGGTCTCAAATTTTAATAAGCATATAATTTTTAATTGTAGCTTCTCAACTTGTGAATTTCTCTAATATCCGTTATGACATTCCGAATCTGAAAGGGGATAATTATAAAATATGGAAGGAAAGAATTCTCCTTCAACTAGAGTGGATGGATATTGATTATGCTATTAGGAAAAATGAACCACCTAAAATTACTCAAACCAATATTCTAGAAAATATCATGCTTTATGAACAATGGGAGCGATTTAATCACCTTAACATGATGTTCAATAAGACTAAAATCTTTGTTGGTATTTGTGGTTCTGTTGATCAATATAGCAATGTTCAAGACTTGCTAAAGGTCATTGCTGATCAATTTGTCACTTAGATAAGGCTTTAGAAAACACCCTTATTATGAAGTTCTCTTCTTTAAGACTCATTAGTGTGAAAGGTGTGCTCGAGCACATTATGCAAATGAGGGACATTGCGACTTAACTTAAGCATCTCGAGGTTGAGATGTCAAAATCCTTCTTGGTGTATTATATCCTTAACACTCTCCCACATTAGTACGGGCCATTCAAATCTCGTACAATACATATAAGGATAAATGGTCAATCAATGAACTAATGACTATCTATGTTCAAGAGGAAGTGAGGTTTGTTATGGAATTTGGTGAAAGTGCAATGTTGGCTACAACATACGGGAAAGGCAAATCTCAATACAAGCATAAAGGAAAAGGAATAATTCCACCTTAGGCTGATATTAAGAAAGAAGCCAAGTGTTTCGTCTGTAAAAAGAAGGGACACATGAAGAAGGATTGTATCCGATTCCAGAAATGGATTGAGAATAAAGGTAATCCAACCTCAGTTATTTGTTATGAATCTAATATAGTTAATGTTAATATTAACACTTGGTGGATTGACTCTAGATCAACAATCCATGTTGCAAACTCCTTACAGGGTATGCAAAATCTTGGAACCCAGTGGGAAGTAAGTAATACATCTTATTCGGTAACAAGATGGGCTCACATGTGGAGGTTGTAAGGACATGTAGTTTAATTTTAAGTAGTGGTTTTATTGTAGAATTAGAAAAGACCTTTTATGTTCCAAGTTTCTCTAGAAACTTGATTTCAATTTCAAAACTTGTACATTTTGGTTATTCCTTTCACTTTTTAGAAACATCTTTCAGTTTATTTAATAAATCTGATTATGTTGGGAATGATATTTTGTTTGTTGGTCTTTACTGCATTAATTTACGAAATAATGACATTCATAATGCTATACATGTTCAAGTTGGCACTAAAAGGTGTATTATTGACAGACTCTTCTACGTTATGGCAGGAGATTAGGACATATCACCATAGAAAGAATTAAGAGATTAATGAAAGATGGGGTACTCTAGATTTTACTAATTTTGAGACATGTGTGGACTGCATTAAGGGAAAGCAGACTAACAAGTCAAAGAAGGTACCAATAGGAGTTCAAACATATTAAAAATCATACATACAAACATATGTTGTCCAGACATGGAAATTCAAGGTCATAAATATTTTATCACATTTATTGATGATTTTTCTAGATATATGTATCTCTACATGCTTCATAATAAGAGCGAAGCATTAGATGCCTTCAAGAGCTTTAAGGTTGAAGTAGAGAAACAATGTGGAAAGAAAATAAAAGTCGTGAGATCAGATAGAAATGGTGAATATTATGGTAGATACACTGAGAATGGACAAGCGTCTGGTCCATTTGCTAAGTTTCTTCAAGAACATGGGATAGTTGCCTAATACACTATGCCTAGTTCACCATACCATAATGGTGTAGCAGAAAGGAGAAACTGAACACTATTGGACATGGTGCAAAGTATGCTTAGCAACTCCAATCTTCCTAAATCCTTATGGATTGAAACTTTAAAAACAGTTGTGTATATGGAAAGGTTGGAAATCAAGTTTACGACATATACATGTTTGGGGTTGTCCGTCTGAAGTAAGAGTCTATAATCCACAAGAAAAAAAGTTGGACCTAAGGACCATAAGTGGGTATTTCGTTGGATATGTCTAAAGATCTAAGGGATATAGGTTTTATTATCCATCTCATAGCACTAGGCTTGTGGAATCAAGAAATGAAAAAATTATTGAGAATTACATGATTAGTGGGAGCGATCAATCCCAGAGCATTGGTCATGAGAAAAATCATTTAGATGCTTAATGTGATAGTTCAAGTAAGGGACTGATCGTTATTGTTAACAACACACCTCGAGTACAAATGCATGTCGAAGTACGAGTCCTAGAAGTACCATAAGCTGTTGATCTTGATCTAGTAGATGTTGAAGTTCAATAGACGCTTGTAGTTGTTGAACAACCAGCTAAACAACATGATCATACTCCTCAGGAGAATGTTGATGTAATATTAAGAAGATCTACTAGAGTAAGGAAATTAGTGATTCCTAGTGATTATTTTGGGTATCTACAAGAATGTGTCTATAATGTTGGAGCCAAATATGATCTTGAGACATTTTCATAGGCCATGAGTTCTGAGGTATCAAACTTATTGTATAATGCCATGAAAGAAGAGATGGATTCTATTGCGTCTAACCGAGTCTGGGATCTCATCAAGTTTCCTAATGGTGTGAAAGCCATTGGATGTAAATGGGTCTTCAAAACAAAGAAAGACTCACAAGGAAATGTTGAGAGACATAAGGCAAGACTTTTTGCCAAATGATTCACTTAAAGGGAAGGAATCAACTACATAGATACATTTTCTCTTGTATCTAAGAAAGATTCACTTTATGTGGTCATGGCATTGGTTACCCATTTTGATTTAGATTTTCATCAAATGGATGTGAAAATGGCTTTCCTTAATGGTAACCTAGAGGAAAAGATTTATATGAAATAACCTGAAGGATTCTTCTCTAGTGATGGTGAGCATTTGGTTTGTAAGCTTAATAAATCCATATATGGATTAAAACAAGCTTCTTGTCAATGGTATTTGAAATTCCATAACATCGTCATTTCATTTGGTTTTTGAAGAGAACGACATAGATCAATGTATATACCAAAAGGTTAGTGGGAGTAATATTTGTTTTTTGGTGCTATATATGGATGATATTTTTCTTGCAGCCAATGATAAGGGTTTGCTACATGAGGTAAAACAATTCCTCTCTAAAAATTTTGATATGAAGAATATAGGAGAGGCTTCTTATGTCATTGGCATTAAGATCCATAGAGTTAAACTCCGAGGCGTCTTGGGTTTATCTTAGGAAATCTATATCAATAAAGTTTTAGAGAGATTTCAGATGAAAGATTATTCACCAAGTGTTTCACCCATTATGAAGGGCTATAAGTTCAATTTGGACCAATGCCTAAAGAATGATTTAGAAAGAGAACAGATGAAAACCATTTCATATGCTTCAGCCATTGGAAGCTTGATGTATGCTCAAGTATATACCAGACCTGACATTGCATTCGTTGTTGGGATGCTAGGGAGATATCAGAGTAACCCAGGTGTTGACCATTGGAAAGCTACAAAGAAAGTGATGAGGTACCTACAAGGAACCAAGGATTATATGCTCATGTATAAATGAACCGATGATTTGGAAGTAATTGGCTACTCCAATGCAGACTTTGCTGGCTATGTTGATTCACGAAAATCAACATATGGTTACATTTTCATGCTTGTCGGTGGAGTTATATCTTGGAAAAGTGTGAAATAGTCCTTGACTACTACTTCCACTATAGAGACCGAGTTCGTGTCATGATTTGAGGCCGCATCATATGGTGTGTGGTTGAAGAGTTTCATTTCTAGGCTTAGAGTTTTTGACTCTATTTCTTGGCCATTAAGATTATACTGTGACAACTCAACTGCTGTGTTTATGGCTAAGAACAAAAAAAGTGGTAGTCGTAGTAAGCATATCGATATTAAATACTTGGCCATAAGAGAACATGTTAAGGAAAAAAGTGGTCATTGAGCACGTAAGCACTGAGTTAATGATTACTGATCCTTTGACTAAAGGCATGCCACCAACGAAATTCAAGGATCATGTAGAGAAATTGGGAATTGGTTCCACTTTGTAAATGTATATATATAATTTATTAATGAAACTCTTATATATTGTGATATTTTCTCATATTCATATATACCTTAATATATTTGAGAAAATATATATTTTATTGGACCAAGAATAAATATAGGATTTATTCATTAAGTTTCGTTATCACATAAAGTATAATACTTGAGAAACTAAATACATTGTAATACATGGAAGGTAACACTCACTTTTAGAGTACCTATCGCTATTATGTATTTTGTAACTCAGGAGAATTTTGCTTAATGTTTGCACAAAATGGGAGAATGTAACATCAAAGTGGTGTAACACAATGGTGAACGGTGGTGATGGTTAGGTTTCATCGAAACCGTATGTCGGTTACGAAATCATACAAGGTTATTGATGAAAGAACCTTTATAAAGGCAGCGGGTCCTCTCATTACTCACTGATACATTCATATACATCATCAAAACGTAGAGAGTAAGTGTGAGAAACCAGTGAGAGCATCAAATCAAAAATCCATTGGAATTCCCGTGTACGTGCTCAAATTTGATCAATGATAGGAAATATGTTTTCAATCCATTTTTGCTTCCGTTTTATTTAAATTTTACGTTCATATGGTTTCCTGAACGTTTCTGGATTGAATTGTTATCTAACATACAATTCATATAAAAGTAAAAATTACATCATGATTCTTATACTTTCGTCCATGTGCTCATCACTAAGCTATATTCAGACTTGTTGTATATTGACATATAGTGATAGATACCAAGTAATGTCTAAACATTGAGCCTCTTACTTTTTAGTTTAATTACTCCATTAAAGTATAAAACTGTAATTGTCTTACATCCAAACATAAAGATCGTCAACATCCATGAGGTGTGCCTCTAACTTGCACAAAATAGTTGTTCCAATCTAGAGATTTAGAATATGTTAAAGCATATAAACTATTCTAAATTTTTCATAATAAAAGTGTTGTAGATTGGTGTGGAAATTGAAGTGCTACAAGTGTCATGTCGAAGTAACGTATGCAACGTTTTATCTACACTGACCATTGTTACTTACCAACATATTTCAAAGGGGCGACATTTCATCATCCAAATCGGGTGAACTAGACTAATCCTCATCTTGGTTGGTTTACCATTCATGAAATTGTGCTATATATTGCCCTTAGATTTTCCGTACCACCATTGATCAAGTGATTCTTAGAAGTTATTGGTTTAGCCTTGAGCCAACTCTTACCTAATAGATGGAATTTCTTCATATCCCTTGATAAAATGGTTGACTTTGATGCTTTGGGGTCATTTTCATACTACGGTTAACCCAAATCTAATTTGGAAGATGTCATTCTTGACAACTACTCTAAGCAAGTCTCAAGGTGCTCTGCATAGGGTCTTTGCAGCATGAGATCAACCCTAACAAACATTCATGCCTGGGTAGCCTATATTGTTGTTTGCACCATGTAATCAATCCCTCACACTTTCATGCTTAGGTGATCTAGATTAGTGTTTACACTATGTGGCTAATACTAACACACTTTCATACTTGGGCGACTAGATTGGTGTTTTTACATTGTGATCAACACTAACACACATTCACGCTTGGGTTATATATATTGGTGTTTGCACATTGTGATCAACCCTAACATGTTTTCATAACTATGACGTCTACATCGGTATTTGTTCTATGTGATCAACCCTAACACAATTTCAAATTTGGGTAGTCTATATTGGTTATGCACTAGATGAAAATCCCTAACATGCTTTTATGCCATAGTGTTCTACATTAGTGTTAGTTTTGGATGTTCTACTTGGACATTTGTACAAGATGATCAACCCAAAGAGATGGATCAAGGGAAATCTCATTGGCTTCTCCTAAGACTAGGCCATTAAAGTGCTATCTTATTACACTTGCTTCTTAGCTAGGAGAGTTGAGATAAAGTTGCCTTTCATAAAGCAAGGAATTTTAGGATCCTATGCCTTCTACTTGGGCTTTCAAATCAAGATAATCAAGCCAATCTTGTCCTTTGTGGATCCTAAGTACTCTATATGGGCTTTCAAACTAAGGTTATTAACTTGATCTTGTCCTTTGAGGATTCTAGGCACTCTATCTAGACTTTGAAAGTGATTTGATTAATTCAATGATGTCCTTTGAGGATCTTGGGTGCTTTATATAGGCTTTCAAATCCAAGTGATCAACCTGATGTTATCCTTTGAAAATCTTAAGTGCTCTACTCGGGCTTTCAAACCAAAGTGATCAACCCAATCTTGTTCTTTATGGATCACATGCATTATACCTATGCTTTCAAATCGAGGTGATTAACCCAATCTTGTCCATTGAGTATCCTATAAAATTTACATGGGTTTTCAAATAGAGGCAATCAACTCAATTTTGTCCCTTAAGGATTCTGGGAGCTCTACTTAGGATTTCAAGGTGAGGTGATCAAATCAATCTTGTTCTTTGGGGATCCTAAACACTCTAATTAGGCTTTCAAACCAATGTGGTCAAACTAATCTTATTCTTTAAGGATTCCAAGTGCTCTACTTGAGTTTTCAATTCAAGGTGATCAACCCTATCTTGTCCTTTGAGAATCACGAGTGCTCTACATGGGTCTTGAAACTAAGGTGATCAACCTAATTTTTTACTTCTTATAATTCATGAATCACTTTTATCTAGAAAACAACTTCAATAATATATTGATAATAAACAGAAGAAGAGACCAGATGGTATTTCATTTTGACACAGGACGGAAGCATAAGTGTACAAATAATATGGAAGCACTTAGTAAATAAAAAATAAAGGGGCAAGGTTTGGACTAGTTGGAATCACTCTCCAGTAAAAGGTCCTCGTATTTATGTTATAAAACAAACACAATAAAACTATTATCTAGGTAAGAACTCTAACAAATCTAAAATAGAACAAGCTCAATAATAATCCTTAATTAGACAAGCAATCTAGTAACTCTATAATAGGACAAGCTTAGTTATATTATTTATCTTTAGACGAATACTATAGCAATTATAGAATATGATTAGCCTAAAGATATTCATTTATCTCATGAATAAAATGACTTTAACTTCCTAACGGAAGAAAGAAAACTTATTCCTAAAATATTAAAAATAAGAAAACTTCTTTAATATTTTTAAATGGATTCTTTTCTAGAATGTTGGTACATGAAATGGGCTTGCCTATTTATAGGCCAAAAGTCACTTGAAAAAATAATACAAAATTAATGTGGAACATAAGGAGCTTAATAATAAAAACCACTCTGCATTACTTCTATGCCAAGATAAATATTCATTATAATTCTATCAATATTAAGTTATTAGAACTAAAGAATACACTTAAAGACCCTTATCGTTTGTGCTATAATAAACATCCCAAGCTATAGAGATAATAATCAAATGAAGAGACTTATAGGTCTTCTACATCAATAGTTGATAACATGGTCATACATACGAGACACACACAATATGTAGCATGTAAATAACCATACATGCTTAAGATTTGTTCTCAAGGTATATGTTGTCTTCACCTTAAACTTCTAGACAATGAGCTTCTTTTTCTAGCTTGGCTATAGTTGCCTCAACTCTAATTCTTGTAGCTTTATTCGAAGCCCCTCATCTTATATTCTAACATCGTCCATCATTCTTCTAATCTTTTTTAGTTGTCTTGCCATTGCTTGTGAGATACCATTATATTCATGTTATCTGGCATCTACTAAAGGTAATGGGGGTCATCGTATAATTAGCTTAATTGCTCTCCTAACTTGGTTCTTTGGTTTCATGACTACCATTGTGATTTGATATGAATTTTTAGAAATGTATATGCATAAAATCCATGTACCCAACTAACCCATGTTTGTATGAGACTATCTTACTAAAATTCTAAGTCCCAATATAGGTGCCAAATATTTGTTTAGATAACTAAGTATGGGAAATACATTTAATGAGAAATTGGTGGAATCACTATCTTGTGTATAACGCCTCATTTATTTTCAATATATATATATATATATATATATATAATCCATGTACCCAATTATTCCATGTTAGTATAAGACTATCTTACTAAAATTTTAAGCCCGAATATAAGTGCCAAATAATTTTTTTAGATAACCAAGTATGCGAAATACATTTAATAAGAAATTAATGGAAATATATATAATCCATGTATCCAGTTAATCCATGTTAGTATAAGACTATCTTACTAAAATTCTAAACCATATAGGTGCCAAATATAATTTTTAGATAACCAAGTATGGGAAATACATTTAATAAGAAATTAATGGCATTCTAATCTTATGTATAACACTTCATTTATTTTTAATATATATATATATATATATATATATATATATGTTAAATATGATGCATATATCATTACATCATTTATCATACATATGACTCATAAAAAAGTAAAAAAAAACATAGCTTGATTCTTGTGATTGCGTCTACGTGACTACTTATTATCGAGCTATATTCAATCTTACTATGTAACGACCTATGATGGTGGGTATCGAGATAATATCCAAACAATGTGCACAAAAAGTTAAAGGTCATTTTAGTTCTTTGAATTTTTTAAATATATATTTTTATTCTTTTCTCATTTTCTTCTTCCTTTTTTCTCTCTTTTTTATTTTCTTTCATAGGTTTTAGAGTTTAGTGAAAAAGGAAATGATGGAAAATATTATGCAAATGGATAGAGGTGAAAAAGAATTTTTTGCAAATAGATAAATTGGTCTTTATTTTTTTAGCATAAAATCAATTTTAATCAAGTTTTCTTTTTGTTAACATGACTATTTTGTTTCAGAGAACAATTTTTTTTTTGTTTTGATACCAAACTAATTCAAAATTGATATAGATCGGTAAAGATAATGGAATAGAGGAAGAGAAAGTAGAGAGAAATATAGGAGAAAAAGTTAATTTTTGATTCAATAATAGTTGTATGTTTTTAAATATAATAATCATAAAATATTAAATAATATCATGGACGAAAATATCAAGATTTTAATTTTATAAAAGCATTAAGAATGTTATGAAAATCATGAAATTTATAATTATTTTTGAAATTTTGTTTTAACTTCTTAAAAAATACTAAAACAAATAATAAAAAACTAATTAAATTACTTTTTCATTCAAACTTTATATATGTGACTCAAACAAGGAAAATTTTAATAATACCTAAGAGGTTTGATTAATTTTAAAGATATTACCAACTTTTTAAAAATGTTAAAGAATATTAAATATGCACACCTAATGAAAATTAACAAGTGTCAAATGGAGATAAGATTTAAGGGTAAAAATATATTTTGTTAGTAGGTGTTATGTAACATACTTATATGATCATATTTATATTTTATCTTCTTCTTTTTTATCTTTTATCTTTCCTTTTTCTTTGCAACTCTCTCAACCGTCGAACCTTAATTCTTATGATTCGTCGATTGATTTAACGTTAAGATTTAATTCTTATCCATTTCAAGTAAATAATTTGAATAATACAAAAATATTATTTTATTATTAAAAACAATAAGTGTTTTCATTCTTAAGGTGATGTTTGGTTAATTGGAATGGAATGAAATCAAAATTGATTTCTTTCAATTTTATATTTGGTTGGTCTGAAAAGTGGGAATGTAATGAAATTGATTTCTAAAAGATAAGGAAGAATACATTATCCCTCTTAAGGAATCATTATTCTATTCTCATCTTAATTTTTTGTTCCAATTTTACCCCAACCACAAATAAAACAATAAACCTCAAACCCTAAGCCATAAACCCTATATCCTAAACCCAAAACCCTAAATCCTAAATTTCAAACCCCAAAACCCTAAATCCTCTTTAGAAAAATAATAATTTTAACCGTGAACCTTAACCCACAAATATAACCCTGAATTCTAATCCCTAAGTCCTATACCTTAAACCTTATACCCTATACCTTATATCTTATACCTTAAATCTTAAACCCTAAACCCTAAACCCTATTTAGAAAAATAATAATTTTAACCATATACTTTAACCTACAAATATAACTTTAAATCCTAAACATTATACCCTATACTCTATACCTTATACCCTAAATCCAAAAACCTAAAACCGTAAATCCTAAACCCTATTTAGAAAAAATAATAATCTCAACCTTAAATCCTAACCCTAAACCACAAATTAAACCACAAACCTAAATCATATACCCTATAACCTATACCCCAAACCTTATATCATATATCCTAAATCCTAAATCTTAAACCCCTAAATCTTAAACCTCAAACCTCAAAATCTTAAATCATATTTAAAAAAGTAATAATTTTAGAAAATTATTATTCTAATAATGTATTTTGTCTGACGAAAAAATAATAATTAAATGATATTATTTAAACTTTACCAATTATAGAAGTATTAAGGTAATATATATTATTTTTCATAATATTCCATTTGTAAATCAAACATTCTAATATTGATTCCTTTTTTGATTCTAGTGATTAAACCAAATAATATTGTTTCCTTTCCATTCTCATTCATATTCCTATGATTACTATTATTTTGTATTAAGAAAAAATTATTAATTTTAATTTAATGGTATTTATATAAATTATACTTAAATTAATAAAAAAATACATAATATAATTACAAAGCTATTTTAAAATAAGAAATTATATAGATAAGAAATTTAAAAATAAAAAGGAAAAGAGAGTAGGAGAAAACTAATTGAAAAAAAATAATGGAACTAATTATCTACAAATGAATAACAATTTGTTTAGTTAAAACTTATAACTAAATATTTACTATTTAAATAAATCCAAAAATTAATGAAAAACTAAAATTTAAGTTATGTTCCTATAATCAATTTACTTTTTATTATAGAATGAATCAATTTTAATTTTTTGTGAATTAATTTTAATAATCATAAATATTTAAACTTTTAACCCATCAATATTTATTATATATTTACAATGTAAAATAAAAAAACTTTTAAAATATAGACTTCTAATCATGTATTCTTGGTATTATAAATTTTGACCAAAATATGCATCATCTATACAATTTTTTATCATAAAATTGATCTTTTAAAAAACTTTTCAAAGTTTAAGCTTCTTAAGTATTATTATCGTCAAATATATATATTCAAAATACTATATTCCTCCACAACTTTTAAAAATTTAAACACCATTATGATTCTTCGTATTAGTTCTTCAAAACATTATTATACATGAATCTACCCTAAATAAAAAAACAATCATTCAATAATTATGAGTATTATTGCATTTTGTCTATAAGAAACATAAATGTTCATCATTTTAATTTATTTGTATTAGTTAAAAACCTAATTTACATTTTCTCCATAATTTTATGGATAACCATTATTCTTCGATATCAATTGAGGTCATATGTAGATAATGTTGATAAGGCATTGCACCTTAAATAACATTATTTTATTTTGCTTTCATGGTCTATTATAAAATTAAAATTCAAATACATTATGACATAACAACTACTCAAATATAAGTTTTATTTATGGCTTTTCATTTCTAGTAATATGATAAATAACGTAACTAACGCATTTTAAATATGAATACAATAGTTTAAGCCATGCACATGATCTTTAAATAATATTCACTTCTAGAAATGATATGATAAAAATATTTTGGTTCCCTCGATAATCTTTGCAAGATTGGGGTGGTTATGACCCCTAGCTACATAAACTTTTCTTATTAATAAATACATTTTTAACATTTTTGAAGATAGAAAATAGCATTTGTATTTTTTATTACAATAAAATTGTTATTGTTATATATAAGTAAATAAAAATAAAAAATTGATATAATATTGGAAAAACAACAAAAATAGTATCCATAAAACTTGTAATAATAAAATAATACTTTTATGTCAACACATATATTTTAAATATTAAAAAATCTTTCATATAATTTGATTTTAAACATCATCTAATTATATGTCGTTGAAACTGAATTACAATAATTTAGATAGGTTAATGTTGAACATCATTCAATTATACACTATTCAATATTTTTAGGTGTTATTTTGTTATAAGTTTTATGAGTGTTTTTTTTTTATAATTTTCCTATAATATTTTGCATTTTAAAAAATATCTTATATATCTCTTATATAAAATATAACTTTATTTATTGTTAGATAATTTATAACACAAAATTTAGCTTTTAAATAGAGCAATGTTTCGAGAAAAAGTAACACTAAGATTTACAATAACTAACCTCATAAAAATATCTTCTTTAGATACTTTTATGATAAATAATAATCACCGTAAAAATAACAAGTAAAATGGGCAAGCGAATGATTATGCAAACCACAAGAATTTGAAGGAAATCTTTTCATTTTTGACAAGATATGTTTTAATGATATCCATAAAACGAGTTCCTAGTATGACTGGGTAGCCTATATCATAAACTATTAAGAATGGAGTTTTGATAAGGTATGATTCTTTTAGAATAGATACCTCAATTTTTCCAATAATCCATTCGAGATTTATTGGCAGAATTGAGTTGTTCTTCAGTAGGTTTGTAAAACCTTCTGGGGACAAGTAATGGTTTAATACAGTTAAGATCAACCCCTATATCAAACAAGGCCATGACCTCAAGTTTTGACTTATCAAGGAATACCAAGACTATACTAATCTTATACTTCCTGGTGATGATTTTCCTTAAATTTTGAAGAATATTATTTTTCTCCAAATTTTTAAGTTCTTGATGGTTTGATGTAAGGTCATCATCAGAATCATTTACATAATTTGATATATTTTCTCCATTTTTATTAAGTAATTCTAACTTAATATCATATTCCTTTTGTTTTTCTCTAAGCTGGTGGAGTTCTAGCTTAATAGTTTTGGTCATAATTTTTAAGTCTTGGATTTGACTTTCAAGTTTGATAATTTTATACTTTCGTTCCAGGACAACAGTGATATTGTAATAGCTTATGCCGATATTTGGAAGTTTAGAAATTTTCTTTAATGGTTGTGATTTAGCAAAAGATGTAGTTAAATGTTCTACATATAGTTTGGTTATTGATATATCGTTTAACTTAAGAATTTTACCTTGAAGTTGTTCATCTTCTTTCTTAGTTAATACATTAATATTTTTATCAAAGGAATTTGAATTGTTGGTTGCAAATTGATCATCCTGGGGATTTGGTTCTTCGTGTGACCATTATTCACACTCAGATGATGAGGATGTATCTACCATAAGGGCGGATATTTTGGCAAATGTGCCTTCTTCAAGTTTTAATTCGTGAAATTTTTTAGAAATTTTGCAGTAATTAGCAGTCTGACCCTTCTGCCACATTTATAACATTTAAACTCTTTAAAGTTTTTAAAGGGTTTTTTATGTCATTTTAATTCCTTATTAAAATTTCTTTTATAAGGTTTTTTTTTTGTAAAAATTCATTCTTTTTTCAAAGAATGGTTTCGTTACTTTTGAAAACTTCTTATAAGTTTTATGATGTTTCTTATAGGGGTGTCCATAAACTGGTTCGGAAAAAACCAAACCGTAAAACCGGACCGAATCGAACGGTTTACAAATCAAACAGTTTGGTCCGGTTTGTATTTATTAAAATCATTTTTCAAACGTTCTGGTCCGGTTTAAACCGATCGAACCGGACCGGACCGGTTTAATAAATATATTTAAATTTTCACATTATTTTTCATTAAAGATGTCCAAAAAGCCGAACCAAACCGAAAACCGAATCAGACCGGATCTGACTGAATGGTTTTATAAATCAAACGGTCCGGTCCGATTTATAATAATTAAAACCGTTTCAAATTATTCGGTCTGGTACAGTCCGAGTAATATAAATGGTCTGATCCAGTTAAATATTTTTTCCTAAAACCGGACCGGACTGGACCGTTGAACACCCCTAGTTCCTCATAAGGTTTTGATTTTGTTTTACTGCAAGTTCCTTCGCAAGTTTTGTATATAGAGAGATTGCCATCAATTTTTTGCAGAATGATCCAATTTCTCTTTTGGAAACTTTCAGTTCCAATTTCATTTGTTTTTGGATTTTCAAGTCTTGATAAATTTGAAGACCCTGGTTTTGAACAAAACTGATCAATTGACCGTAGGTTATAATTTTAAAAATCGCTCATCCTCCTACATTTTATGTTGGAAAGAAGATCAACATTTTTGTCTTTTAAATGGGATGGATCTCCCATGAAATGATGTGATATGGTAAAGAGTAATGTGGAGACTGCATCCTATATAAGAGCTCTATGATGATCAAGTATGGGTATACCACACTCATCAGGAAATATCGCATTGTAGATATCTGGGAAGCTAGTTATTAATAATTCAACAATTGTTTTATCTGTTATACTAATCTGGGTTTTATAAGCATTTAACGCCATGGTCATTTGTTGTAAGATATTTAATATCTCATGATCAGTTATACCATCTATGTTCCAAACATAGATATAAGACACGTTATACTTGGTTTGGATAACCTGACTAAGCTGGGTCCCTATGGTATGAGGGTACCTAACTGTGCTAGGTTCTTGCCAAGCTAATTTTTGGATATGAGGGGTTGGCTCAGTAATGCTTTCTTGGGAGCTATTCTCATATGATATATCATATCCTAGTTTACTAAGAGTACTAAGATCCTGTAATGGTTTTTGAGTTGATTTTGAGGTCATTGGTGACTCAAGAACAACTAGTCCTATTTTTTTAAAATTGGTCTTCTAATTGGTACCTAAGGGTACTATTCCAATTTTGAAAAATTTTAAATTTTGATGTTATTTCTTCTTGGGCTGGTTTGGATACCTGGAAGGGTTTGAAGATAAGGTTCTTAACCTTACAATCTATGGTTTGATATGAGGTATAGGGAACATCTATTCTTAGATTTTTCTCTATCCTTATGAGTTGTTTACTGATGAACGAAAACTGGCATCGCCGATTCTTGCCAATACTTTGGTTTTATGTATTTATAAAACTCTCGCAAGTGCACGAATCATTTCGTAGAAAATGATAAGTATACTCCCAAGATCGATCTAAGGAAGGAATGTATGTTGTTTTTAATTTATTATTCAAACTTTTAAAAACGAAATTAAATCCTAAACATCTTGTCACGATATTTTGGGGTTTTGTGTTTTTAATCTACTTACATAAAATAAACATAGATTCAATAAACATTTGTGCAAATTTTATCATTTATAATGGTGGAGTATTTATGGATATAATAATTAAGTTAATTATGTTTGCTCATATTATTTAGGTTATTAAAGATATGAATTGATATTTATTGATTCTCTCTTTTTTATATGAATACCACCTTTGGTGGGGTTAGATACTCTTTGTTAACTAAACAAATCAATTGACACCTATGGGTGAGATTGATAACTAATTTGGTTAATTAAATTAATTCCTTTTTTTAAGAGATTGAAAATGAATCATTTAAATGCCACCTTTGGTGGGGTTAGACAGTTTAAACTTTATTGAAGGTGTCCAAATTAAACCTAAGAATTTAGTTATCCGAGTACTAACTTTCAAGTTTTAAAACCACACTGAAAACATGTTGTCAATACATTTTCAGATAATAATTCTTATAAAAACTTTTGAAATAGAGCTTCACTCTAACTACCGGGTGATTGTACCAACATATAAAATAGCACTACTCTAAATCAGACCGGATAACTAAACCTTAAAATCTAATTTTCAAATTTAAGTTTGTAATGAAAAATAATATATTTCTCTCTAACATTCTTAATATAAAATCTTGAATAAAAATAAAATCAATTTATTTTAGATATTTTTACCTATTTAATATTTTGCAAGCATAACAACGTTATTATTATATTATGTTTACAAATAGCCAGCAAAGTTAAATTTAATCACAGACAAACTAAATATAATATGTAAGAATAAAACATAAAAAATAACTACAAAGAAAATAAAATCCTTATAGTACTTTGATGTTATTCCTGTTGTTGGAAAACCTCCAAATGGAATTTGCACTCCCATTTATTGAATCAAAAATCAAATAAATTACAAAAATATAACTAGTTCTTCTCAAAAAGAGAAGAACTCTAAAACTAAGAGAAACTAACTAAGAAAAGCTAAAAACTAAGAAAAAACTAGAAAAACTAAAAAAACTAAGAAATGAAAGAAAGAAAGAGAAGAGAAGATGTGTTTTGAGGTGTGTATGAAGTGAAGAGAAGGGGGTATTTATAGGTGAAGATGCAGAGAAAAAGTGGGTGAAAAAATGTTAAAAAATGATGAAAACGCGGAGTGGTGATTCTGACGTTATGAGGCGCGCGCAGATGGGTAGCAGCAGGGTGCAGGCGTGCGCAGATGGGGCGTAGACTGGACGCAAGCGCGCGCAGATGGGAATAGGCTGGGTGCAAGCGCACGCGGACGAGAGCAGAGACGCACGTGGCGCGCGCATTTCTAGGCGCGGCTGGGCAGCTGGGCGGCGCGATTTCCTCTTTTTTGACCCATTTTGTCCAATTTTTCCATATTTGTTGACTTTTCCTCATTTATTTTTTAATGTATTTGTGATGTATTGCCTCCAGTATTCCTTTTTGAGTCTTTAAGTTACGTTTTTAAGCAAAAATACCTGAAAAACAATAAAAATACCCGTGATTCCGAAAAGACAAATTTATATAAATATATATATTTTTAATCAATTAATGTGCATAAAATCATGGTAATTTTAGTGCTTTTTGAACACTTATCATTTACCTAAAGTATTTAGGCTTATGTTGGTAAAATTATTCTAGGTAATAATGTTTTTAAGGTTAGTCTCTTAGGGGTTCTTGAGAGGGAAGGCTTCTACCTGTCTATCCTGATAAGGAATGGTAGTAGGTCTTAATGGAGGATGTTCAGCTTCGACTAAACCATCAGGAGTTTCCCATATGGGTAACTTCTTTTTAATATTAACCATCATAATGGTATTAACTGGTTCATCAGTTTCTTCTAATAACCTATCGAAGTCAGCTTCAGTGACATCACTAGGACTAATATCTGAAAAAGGTTTTGAGTTGTGGAGTTATAGCTATTAGTTCTCTAGCTAAAGACTCTACAGTTTCATCTTCTAGAAGCATATCAAAGTCAGCTGTTGTGACATCCGAAACACTAATTGATGGGAATTTCTTATAATGTGGAACTATAGCTATAGGTTCTACAACTATGGGTTCTTCAGTAAGTTTGACTAGTTTAAGGTCAATTCGAACTATAGGTTCGGGTTTTGGTTCTTCTAGGATAACTGAGTTAAGGTTACCTAATAAGATCATTAATGGTTTGATTAAGTCAACAGGTTCTTCTATTTGGACTGACTTAGGGTCAACTGGTGATACTATGCTAACCGGTACAGTGTTAACTGTTGATGAAGATTTAATTTTGCTATCCTGGGTAAGGGTAACAATGTGATCTGGTAATGTTTCTATTGAGTTTTCTGACCTAGATTTTGCCCTATATGTCTTAGTAAAATATTTTGTTTGATATATGTATGGAGAGTTTAGACCTTTAGTTGCCCTATAGATCTCTAACCAATCCAAAAATGAAGTGTTTGTATTATGTTCTTTAACATAACGCTCTTGTTTCCTAAAGTAGTTTGCCCTAGAATGTTCTGAGTGTGTTCTAAATAACCATACTTTATCAAAACTCCATTCTTAATAGTTTTTGATATAGGCTACCCAGTCATACTAGGAACTCCTTTTATGGATATCATTACCCTATATCTTGTCAAAAATGACAAGATTTCCTTCAAAATTGGAAAAAAAGCCTTCAGCTTTCCTTTCATCGAAGAACCAAAAACCAGAGATCTTAATCAAATCAAAACCATTCAATCTCCTTACAGGAGATTTCTTTTCTTATCAATCATAGAGAAAAGGACATTCTCTATCTAAAACCCAGGGTTCAATCTCATACAGTTGAGAAAGAGCTTCAAATCCCAGAGATCAAAGACAAGATCTCTAAATTACAAAACTCTTTTGAAAAAAAGGTATGTTCTGAATTACCTAGTGCATTATGGGAAAGAAAAGAACATATGGTAGATTTTCCATATAAATCATCCTTCAATGAGAAAGACATCCCCACCAAGGCAAGGCCTATTCAAATTAATGGTGACCTTGAACAATTCTATAGAAAGGAGATCAACGATCTCTTATCTAAGAATCTAATTTCAAAATCCAGATCATCGTGGAGTTGTGCGGCCTTCTATGTCAACAAATCTACCGATATTGAAAAAGGAACTCCTCGACTAGTCATCAATTATAAACCTTTGAACCAAGTCTTAAAATGGATTAGGTATCTTATTCCTAATAAAAAGGACTTGCTCCAAAAATTATATTCATCATCCATATTCTCAAAGTTTGATATAAAATCAGGCTTTTAGCAAATTCAAATCGAACCCAAACATAGGTACAAAACTACATTCACTGTTCCATTCGGAAAGTTTGAGTGGAATGTTATGCCATTTGGGCTCAAAAATGCACCTTTTGAGTTTTAGAGGATAATGAATGACATATTGAATCCCTACTCAGATTTTCTGTATTGTGTACATCGATGTGTACTTATATTCTCCAAAGATGTCAGACAATATATCAGACATCTCAAAACTTTCTTCCATATCATCAAGAGAAGTGGATTGGCTTTATCAGCCAAGAAAATGACTCTTTTTCAAACCAATATTAGGTTTCTTGGACACAACATATCCAATGGAACAATAATACCAATCAATAGACCCCTTCCGTTTACAACCAAATTCCCTGATAGGATTATTGACAAAACCCAACTACAAAGGTTCCTTGGTAGCTTAAACTACGTATTAAGTTTTTGTCCCAATATCAATAGACTAGCGAAGCCATTACACAACCAGCTCAAGAAAACCCCTGAGCCATGGACAGATGAACACAAAAATTGTGTAGAAAATAAAATCACAAGTTCAAAACATTCCCTGTTTACATCTTGCGGATCCAAAACTCCCCAAGATATTAGAAACCGATGCCAATGAACTCGGCTACGGTGGGATATTAAAACAAGCCCAAGATAAAAATGAACAAATCTTTCAGTTTGTCTCTAGCCATTGGAATGATTGTCAAAATAATTATTCCACTGTCAAAAAAGAAGTACTTTTCATAGTGCTTTGTATTTCCAAATATCAATCAGATTTGTTAAATAGAATTTTTTTACTAAGAATTGATTGTAAATCTACAAAATAAATTTTATTAAAAGATGTTAAAAATATTACGTCAAAACAATTTTTTTCCAAATAGCAAGCATTATTAAGTATTTTTTATTTTGATATTGAATTTATGATAGGAGAAAATAACTCATTGCCAGATTTTCTAACCAGAGAATTTCTCCAAAACAGGTTTCAGGATGAGTAAAAAGAAAAAAAGATAAGGAGAAAGGGGACTATCCAAACCTCACTATCACCAGCCTCTCATATGCCAAACCTATCCCAGGAAACCCAAAACCAACCATCATCTTCCCAACAGCTAACCCCTGAGGATGTAGAATTATATTAACGTATCCAAGAATGGATGCAAAATATGGATTCGGAAAAATTCCGAACAAATTTTTGTTGCATTCGAGGATTAAGAGGACCAACTTATTCATCAAATTTGGAAATAATACCTTCCAAGTCAAAATCATTTTCTCAAAAATCATTTGGAACAATTTCTATTCCAGAAAGAAGAGTGACATCTTCGGCCTATTTTCCTCCAAAAGGAGAAAGGGAAATCATTCCCAAAACAAAACCAACCTCTGAGTATTTTAAGAAACAACTAACTCAGGTGGTTACTATTTTAGAAAAGCAATTTTTTGATCAAAACTCTTACGTGACTGTTCAAAAAATGTTTGGAAAAAGGGATTTTTTATAGGCCAACATTAATTTCAAAAACTATTCAATACTATCAAAGTGTTTTGGAAATCACCATGAGTGTGGAATTCAAACATTCCCATTATCCTAAATCACCAAAAGTGTAGTTTTCCACTACAAAACTTCACAAAATCATATCTCAAGCAGACTGGGGAAATGAATTATCAAAACAATTGACTTTTCCAATCAGCATTACATCTTCCATCCTGCATTGTACATCATATAATTACTAGGACTATTACCAGGCATGGTTCAATGCATTTCTTATCCAAAATAAAGATAACCAACATTCTTGGTTATTTTTCTTTATAAACAAATCTATTAATCCATCTTGATTTCCATCTTGGTTTTCAGAATGATGTAAATTATTCTGAAACCTTAGTTGTATTCTGATATCACCTGTGAAAGAGAGTTATGAATCTTTCCAGTTCATTATAAAGTATCAACAAAGGAAGCAAGATTCCCTCCTTTGTTCATTTTTTGTTCAAAATTTTACCTTCCTTGGGTATGTCAATGTGTCTTAAACCTGGTTGCATCGTAAGTGATTTATGATCAAATGGTGGCCGTCATTTACGATCCCTAAAACTTTGTTATTAAACCCGTTAACAAATGACTACTTCAAAAGGGTCACAAAGAACCCCAAGTGAAGGAGATGCAAGCTTCCTCACTCTTGTTAACACAGAAGGCACATACAAATGCTTTAATATCTCAAGCAAAAACCCAGGAGGAACTCTTGGAAATTATAAAACAATTATCGTCCGGACAAACATCCAAGATCCAGAAAAGATGAACTCGATTCGGATGAAACCCAATCACCCGATCGAATAATCACCCCATCAAATACTTCAGAAGAGGATCTAATAGACTTAGAAACCTCTACTGTAGATATGAACTTTTGGGCCCCTAGAAAGTCCAAATAGATTATTGGGCTAGAAAGCCCATTCTATTTATTATTGGGTCTACGTATCCATTATTGTTTATTATTGGGCTTGCATATCCATTATTATTGGACCTATGTGTCTATTACTATTCATTCTGGGCATGCGTATCCATTATTGTTTATTATTGGGCCTACGTTTCCATTACTATTTAATATCGGGCTATCCTTAAAGCCCAATATAACCACTATTAAGAGCGTCAGAAGACATTATTGTTATTTTCACACAAAACGACAAAAGAGTAAACGGTGCCAACAAGACATTGTTTAAGTAATCTTCACAGTATCGACAACCTACTGTTCAAAAACCTGTTTGAAATGATGAAAACTTTACTGTTCATTACAATAGACAACTCCAAACAGTATCAAGTGATAGAAAAACACTATTCATTAAATAGTAACAACATCTCTGCACAGTTCCATCACTCGATTATTTAAGAATATCTCATTCGGAAGAAGAGACATCACTTCCATTCTACTCTACTATTCTCCTTCAATCCTATCTACTCTCTTACAATAGTTTTCTTTGTAACCAATATCTATTTTAATTATAAGTACGTTTGCTAAATTATTTTAGTTTGTTTTATTTTTTTGTTTTAAGTTTTTATTTTATTTAAAGTATTGTAAGTAAATTAATATGACCGATTAGATCGCTTAATTATCAATATAATATATAAGTTTTATTAAATATGTATTTTTAACATATACGATTGTTTCTGTTAATAACACCTCAGATCTTCGATTAGACTTATGGTATCATATATATATATATATATGTGTGATAAAATATAAATTTTAATTCAAACAATTAAAATAAAAATATCTACACGATAATATGAAAATTATTATCATAAAAAAAATTTATATAAAGTTAATTAACATCTTACAAGAAGGTAATACACGTTATTTAGTAATGTAAGGATGATGATATATTTTGTTTACCGAAGCTCGAAACAACAAAACTTTAGGGAAGACAAATTGATATTACAATGGGTGATATAAATGGTGTATAGTCATTTTAAACATAAACAAGTAACTAATCATCTTTCTATAAAAAGAATTAAGAGGTGTGACATAGTTTGTTAAAGACATTATCGTGTTGATAACGTGTATATATAAAGGTATAATAAAAAATGTAATTCTAATTATTAATCACTTAAATATAATATTATAAGTAATATTTATAGGATTCTTAAGATACAATATAAATTTTAAAATTGATGATACGGTAAAGATTTATTTAAATACAAATCAAAATAAAATATAAAACAAACTCTTGTTTTAAAAATGTTTCTTACAAAACCATCTAAAATAAGGAATAATAGTTAAGTTACTGATATTTAAAATTTGATATTCATATCATAATCATCTAGAATAATTTAAATATTTAAAATATAAATAAATATATTTTAAATAATATTTAATAATCATAATTTTAATTTAAAATAACAGTTATGAGTTTTTTAAAAATTTAATAAAATATACTTTGATGTTTTAAAAAATATTAAAATCTCTATACATTTAAAAATTTAAAATCTATTTCAATCTCTCCAAATCCTTACTAAATACGAATCCTAATTGAATATGAATTAGCATCATAATATAATCCCTATTTTTATTCTCAGTATCCAAACTTGGTTGTAAAGGCCAATTGTCATCGCAAAAGCTCCAACGATTTTGTTTGAAATGACAATGGCGGGCTATGATTTTCCTGAAGATTTGGTTGCTGGAGCTCTATTGAGAGTACCTGGAATCTCTCTTCTACGATTCAGGTGTGTCTGCAAACAATGGCGATCTCTCATTCATTCTCAGTGGTTCATCGACAAACGCCTCAAGATCAATTACAAAAACCATGTTCCTTCACATCTTCTGGTGAGTTCTCGCTCAAATACTACCACTAATGATCAAAGTTTTCGCTTTGTTACTAATGAAAGCCTTGGAGTTGTACACACTGAGGTCTTGCCTTTACCTTTTCTACAAATCAACAGTCTCAAATATTTGTGTGTTAAATTGTTGTAATGGTCTTATTTGCTTTAGCTACTTTTGGGTTGGACACTTCCGTTGGGTTTTGTGGAATCCTGCAACGGCTGAAACAAAGCTTGTCCCTGAGGGCTCTCTTCGTGAAATCTATGCTCGTAAGGAAGATCACCTTGTATCTAGTGATTATGCTGCTGGGTTTGGTTTTGATTCCAAAACAAATGATTTTAAATTGGTTGTTATTCAATGTATTGAAGCTGCTACGTTGAGTAGTACTCGAACTTATGCGGTTCAGGTCTATTCTCTGAGAAGCAACTCTTGGAGAACATTGGAATTAAGATTTTCATGGGAAGTATCTGACTATTTTATTGCAGAGTTTCCATTTTTCCACCTATTCCCATCCTTTTGTAATCATAGTCATGCTTATGCAGTTGGAATGTATTCGTGGATGTTGGATTCTCATGCGGCTAGTGAGGAAAGGTATATTTGTTCATTTGACATGAGCAATGAGGTGATCCTAATAACTCCCTTTCCAGAAGTAGCACCTAGTTATTATCATGATAAGTGTAAATTTGTGATTATGCCTTTTGATGAATCAATTGGTCTTATTAGATTTGAAGGGCCTTTAATCAATGACGAAGGTGGATGGGAGGGCATAGTTTCTACTGGTTTTGACATATGGTCATTGGGTGAATATGGCATTAAGCAATCTTGGAATAAGCTATTTACTATCACACTTGGACCCTTTAAATGGCCATTGGGATTTTGGAAGAATATCAATAAGGTCTTTTTTGCATCAGGTGAGGGTGAAGTGCTCATGTATGATCACTCTAAACATGAAATTGAGAAGACTGGAATCTTTGGGGTGCGGCATGAGTTACAGGTCTTTACATATGAGCCGAATTTGGTTCCAATCGGTGGGATCAAGTGTTGTAGCTACGATCATTGGATCAAGTGTTCTCAAGGAAACATATGGAAGAACATGCTAAGCTCGCAGGCTTATGGATTTGAAATATTGTCTTTTAAATTGAGATTGTTTGTAATTATATCTTTCTTTAATAAGAAGGTTATAATTTTGCAGTGCTTATTTTTATTAAATATTACAATATTATTTACGTAGTTGATTAAGTTGAGTCATGCCTTAATTTCATGAACGAGGTGTTTAATTCCACAATGGCATTTTATATATATTATAATAACAAAACAGGGAAAGAAAAAAATTATTAAGAAAATATTACTTATCTTTTAGTGTTTGGAAGGTAAGAAAAATACTAATAACATGAGAGAATCCCTTAGAGAATCTAAGAGGTTTGTTCTATCGTGAAAATTAATTTTTGTAGTTACATACCTGTTCTCTTGTATCAACAAATTTTTTAGAATAATAGATGACAATTATATAGCAAACTTTCTAATATCTACGAAAACGTTATTAGCGAATTCGTATTTATAGCCCCGTAGTTAAGCGAATTTTGTAAGTATAAGAATTATAAGTATTGGTTATTTTTATGGTAAAAATATTTACATATAAATTTATTTTTAAGTTTATTATCAAGTTTATCAAACAAAGTTGAAGAAACGTCAAAATTATAAATAGTCGTATTTAAGGTATATCTGTTATAATTATAATACATAAGTTTGCATTCATATATTTAATAACACATGTTTATAAATTTAGAATTATTTTTTATACTAAAACATTTATTTAAACTTGAATAAATTTATGAAATTATCATTTAGCCTCATCTGTAATGTGTTTTACTATTTTTAATATATATCCTAAATTTTAGGTTAAAATGTAGGATAAGATATAGACTAAAATATAAAATAAGATATATGTTAAATTATTAGATAAGATATAAACTAAATTATAGTCTAAAATATACTTTAAAAAGAACCCTTGTTTAAATAAGAGTCTTCTTAATAATGAATTTACTTTAAAAGAACTCTTCTTTAAATATGAGTATTCTTGATTAACGAATCTACTTTAAAAGAATTATTCTTTAAATAAAAGTCTTATTGATTAATGAGTATAATTAATCTTATTTGTAATAGAAAAGATATTTATCAATTACGTACGATTAAAGATTTTAATTTTTCTAATAAATAAAACTCATTGCTCATTGTTTCAATCAATCACACAAGAGAATTAATCTTTTCTTCTTAATCTTTCTCTTGTTTTGAAAATATAATATTATAATTCTTTAGGCTTCTTTATTTGGTTAATCTATCAAAAATTGGTAGTTATATTTGATTAATTAATAAATCTAATTAGTTTATGATATTTTGATCATATGTTCTGATAGTTTCTTCTTTATTTTTCCTCTTGAATTGTTAGATCAAATAATTGTGTGTGTCATATCATGATTATTTGCTTTGATCATTAATCTTTAAATAAACTATCATTAATGAACTTGTTCTTATAATGGTTTCCCTAGGTTGACATTTGATTTTGATTTATTTGATATAGTTATTAAATTATCTATTTAGGATTATTCATTATTAAATCTGAGAGAAGAACACACACAGATACTTGTGCTTTTTTGCTAATTCTTTTGTAGTTGATTTATGAATGTATCTAATTGACAGAAAGCTTATTGTAATGTTAGTCTGGATACCACTTATGCTAATATTAGAAACTGTGAAAATAGAGTAGGAGCTCGTAAACATGGTATTTGGAGCAGTATTCTAGAAAGGATAGCATAAGATCGAGTTTATACTTAAACATTTTTTTTCATAGTAGAAAATTAGGTGGTTAGGTTGACCGGTGGTTTTCCTCTTAAGTCATGATTGTGACCTAAGTTATTTTTATCTTAAAATATCATGTGTTATTATTTCATTTTCGTACTTTATTCTTACATATAATTGCATGCTAGATCGATTTGTTTATGTTATTAAATTATAAACTAATAAAAATTAAAAATAACCTATTAGTCCTTTTTAAGTTAATTAGATCCGTATTGTACAAATTTTCTACAAGAATATGATATTTTCGTAGCCAAATTTTATACGAAATTTTGTCATAACGTAGCTGACGTGGATCTCTAAAATTACACATTTTTTATTATTTTTTAGCAAATTTACTATGAATAATATAAATTTGTAACAATTTTCATTATGAAAATCTATAACAAATTTACTACGAATAAAACAATTTCGTAGTAAAATATTTTGTCATAAATTTTTAAACTTTGTAGCAAAATTTTTACGAATAAAAAAATTTCGTAGTAAAATATTATCACAAATACCTTAACTTTGTAGCAAATTTGCTACGAATAATAAAGTTCGTAGCAATTTTTTCTATGAATATTTGTTGTAATTTTGCTACAAATAAAATAATTATGTAGTAATATTTCCTACAAATTTTTTAAATAAATGTCATAAATGTATTAACTATGTATCAAAACATGAAAGATTATATATATATATATATATATATATATAATTTAACTAGTTTCCAATCCATCACTCATAGTAAAGAAACATTAACTATAACACTTTTTGCTGCTTCTGTTCAAGAAATTAAGGTTTCTCCGAAGTCAAAAAAATTAAGTTTCTTAAATTGAGTCGTAAACTGTAAACATAATCTTTATAGCTAAACCTGAACTACATGTCCCAGCGTTTAGATATAGTGACAAGGGTCATTATTCACTTCAGTGCTCCGGAAGGAGGTAAGCTAACCAAAATGCATGCCCCTTCCCTAACAGAAACAAGTGGTAAAAATTATTTATTTTTGACCGTTACTATTCAAAAAAACTAAAACAAAACTTTTTAAACATTACCATTTTAAAATATGTTCAATTACTTTTGTCAAAACATGTATATTATAATGGTACGAGCCCCTTCGTAGCGATTACAATCCTTTGGTTCTATTGATTTTAAGTTGGTTCATAATTTTTAAAATATTATTTATCTACATATATTAAATCTGGTCTTATAATCGTCAAATACATAAGAGATCTTACCATCTGTTTGTTTATATACAAATTCATCTACTTGTATTTCATTCTCATTTTTAAATAGCTTGCATCCTAGGACAATGGGATTATGAACCAAATTGTAATTTTCCATCTTGAACCTCCTCAATACCTCTAGGGGCATATTTTCTTTGACATATGCAAATTCCATAAGATTTTTGTAAAATTTCTATACCAAGAAAAAATCTCATTTTTTCCCAAATAAGTCATGTCAAATTCTCTTAGCATGGAATGTTTAAATTTAGTAAACATTAATTTACCATTATTAGTAAATATTAAATCATCTACATATAGACTAGCTCTGAGAATTTTACCTCTTTTATTTGCCTTAATGAATAAGTATGTTCACTGTAACACTTTTAGAACCCTTGACTTATGAAGTGTGCTTCTATATGGCTGAACCAAGCTTGTGGAGCTTGTTTTAGTCCGTAGAGAGCCCTTTTTAACTTATAAAATGTACGAGGATGGCACTTTGAGTCATATCTCTTTGGTTGCTCTATGTATACTTCTTCATTGAGTTCTCCATGCAAGAAAGTAGATTTGACGTCAAGTTGGTAAAGTGTCTATCCTTTTTTTGTTGATAAGGCCACAATCATTCTCACTGTGTCAATTCTTGCAACTAGTGCAAACACTTCTGTGTAGTTGATTCCTTGTTGTTGCACATATCTTTTAGCCACTAACTGAGCTTTGAATTTGTCCACTTCTCCATTTTCTTTGAGTTTGGTCCCACTTTACTCCAATTTGTTTTTTACATGCAAGTAAATCAGTTAGTTCCTATGTATTATTTTTTTCTATTGCTTTGATTTCCATGTTCATAGCCATTCTCCATTTGTCATGGTTCACTGCCTCTTTAAAGTGTATTGGATTTGGTGAAGAGAAAAAGGCCAAGTGCATGTTTAGCTATTATTCTTCCTCAAAGAGCCCTTTTCCACTTGTATAATCTCTCATCATACTAGAGTTTTTCTGATTCTTTCTTTTCTTAAGTTTGACAATTCTCCTTCATCTTCATTGTTTTGTTCTTAGATTGTTTCTTCAACCTCTTTAGTTGTTGCTTTGTTGTTGCCTTCATTCACAGTCTCATTGTCTTCCTTATCATTCCATTTCAGTTCTACTATTGCAACTTCTTCACAATTGATGTCCAAATTCCAAGCTTTGTCTTATTCAAACATGACATCCTTGCTAATTACCACTTTCTTTGCAATGGGATCATAGAGCCTATATGCCTTGGACTCTTTACTCACTCTTAAGAACACACAAGTGAAGCTTTTTACCTCTAGTTTTGTTTGTTTCACCTCAGGTATATGAACATGTGTTACACATCTGAATACCCTAAAATGCTCCACTGAGGGTTTGTTTCCACTCCAAGCTTCTTCAGGTATTTGGTCCTTCACAACTAATGTTAGACTTTGGTTTAGGACGTAAGTGGTCTAGTTAACTACCTTTGGCTAAAATGGCTTGGGAATCTTGTTTTTTGTTAACATACATAGAACCATATTTATCATGGTTCGATTTTTTCATTATGCTATACCATTTTGATGTGGAGTATAAGTGATAGTTAGTTGTCTTTTGATGCTATGCTCTTTACAAAACTCATTGAATTCAATGGATGTGAATTTTTCACCTCGATTAGTTCTCAAGCATTTGATATGCCCTTTTGTTTCCCTTTCAACACACTTCTTGAATTGTTTAAACATGCTTAATGCTTCTGATTTCTCCACTGAAAAATAAGTCCATATTTTTCTAGTAAAGTCACCAGTAAAGCATATAAAATACCTCATTTTACTATTAGACATGGGATAGATTGGACTGCAGATATCTGCATGTATAACCTAAATCTTCTCTATGGCTCTCCAATTGCTTCTATTTAGGATGGGATCTCTATGCTATTTCCAAATAAGACAATTTGTGCATACTATGGATGGAGGCTTGAATTAAGGCATACCATGTACCATTTTCTTGAGCTAGATATTTCTATGTCCTTTGTAGCTTAAGTGGCCATAGCGACAATGTCACAAGTGTGCCAAGTCTTGTGTGGATGTATAGAGACATGAGGACCCTTGAGACTGTGAGGTGGCTAGTATAATGAACATTTGATTTGTTGTCATTTTTGTCTTTATTATAACTCCTTTTTCTGGATGATAAATTTTGAGTTCTCCATGTTGAATAAGAATGGTTAATCCTTTATCTTGTAGTTTTCTAATGCTTAGAAGATTGTTCTTTAATTATGGTACATAGTTAAACCTTACTGATAACATGAGTATAGCCATTTACTCTTAGCCTTACATTTCCTCTGCTCATAACTTCCATCTTTATGTTGTTTCCCAGTTTCACTTGATGAGTGAAGCTCTCATTAAGATCACTGAACAAGTTTTTGTTACCACATGGTTACTACATCTAGAATTAAGGAACCATAAATCATCTCTTTGGGAATTATACATCTCCATATGTGTCATAAGCAACATTTCTTCTTCATTACCTATTGCTGTGTAATGGACTTCTTTATCCCAGTTTGGACACTCAAATTGAAAGTGTCCTAGATGGCCACAATGATAGCATTCCATGATTTTTTTTGTAGGATTGACGCCCTTTTGCTATTCCTCTGCCTCTGTAAGTGCCTCTGTTGCATTCTTTCATATTATTCTTGCCTTCGAGTGTTTCCTTAAGTGCTTGGGGTTCTTCTATATGTCTTTGGAATTTCTTCTTATGAACAATCAGAGAACTTTGTAGCTCATCGATGGAAAGTTTGTCAATGTCCTTCAATTCCTCGATCGAGCACTCAACATAATTGAATTTCTCACTAAATGATCTGAGGATCTTCTCTACTACTATGACATCTTGCATCAATTCTCCATTTGTGCACATTTTTTTAGCCATAGATAACACTTTCGAGAAGTATTCGGTGACTCCTTCTCCAGTTTTCATCTCTAGTGTTTCAAATTCTCTGTGAAGAGCTTGTAAGTGTGATATCTTAACCTGAGAACTACCTTGAAATTTTCTCTTCATAGACTCCTAAATCTGTTTGGAAGTATCCTTCTCAAGAATGGTTTCCAGTATTATTCGATTGATAGCCTGAAAGAGGTAATTCTTCACTTTCATATCCTTTAGCTTTAATTCTACGAGACTCGGGTGTTGTGTGTTTATATGAGCCATTCCATTTTTTGACTCAGTATAGCCCGTTTTGACCAGCCCCTAGTATTCCTTAGATTGTAAGAAGTTCTCCATCAACATACTCCAATGGTCACAGTGACCATCGAAGCGAGGAATGGCTGGTTGGACAAAATTCCCTTCGGTTGCCATCTCGTTACTCCTACGAAGGTGTCAAAGACTACTGCTTTAGGTTGGTGGTGGCTCTGATACCACAATGTAAGAAATTGGAATTGAAAACTTAGAACTCTACTATTCATTAATGGATTTGGCGTATAAATAGCCATTGACATACAAATTGGAAAACATAACATAACTCTATGATCGAGATCATGGGAAGAACAACTGATCAACACGATTAGTAATCATGCGCTTATATGACTTATTGAACAAAAAAATTGAAAAAATTGAAATACTAATCAAAACCCTAATTTTTCTCTTCAATAACAATCTCAAGACTTACCTCATCGAGATTGTCATCGTTCCTCGCTTCGATCACAAATCAACGTTTATTTACTTGTTTGTCAAACTACTTTGTCATTTGGTTTCAACTCTATTATAAAAACTTTAATGATTTTTTAATTAATAATTAATAATGATCTCACTTAAATATTCTTCTTTCTTTAGTTAGAGGAGAAATTCTTAATTAGATATGATATTATAAATCAATCAAATTTAATATTAATATATATATATTTAAATAAATATTTATTAAAAAGTTAGGAAACAAAGTAATATGATTGATGAGTAATATATATCGTAACAATAAATAACACCTTATTGGTATTGCAATTCTTTATATACTGATTTTGATAATTATTATACTCATTAGAGTTGAGCATTGATTCAAAACTATCAATTTTAAGACAATCTAAATCTGATCTGATTCAATTCGATTCAAAGAAAATTATAAATTATTCAATTTGAATTTGATCCGATGTAAATTTTAATCCAAATAAATCCAAATTCAAATCCAATCTAATTTATTAGATCAGATAGGGTCAAGAACACTAGTTGGACTTGCGAGGGAATGAATCGAACCGATGAAGAGATCAAGGAACAAAGACTATGAACAGAGCAATGATTGGATTGGCGTCTAGTGAACATAGGAGATGAAAGGGACGATGAATAGAACAATGGCTGGTTTGACGTACAAACAGAGGAAGCAATGGAAATGACAAGAAACAGATGGATTAGGGAGAAATGTGATAGCCGACGACCGGATAATAATAGTGAGAAATGTGAATGTGTGATTAGGGCTGGCTAGGGCACTGGGATGATCTTCTCTTTTCATATTAGGGATTTAGGGTTTCATAACAATGATTTTTTTTGTTATATAAATTTTTAAAATAATATAATCTAATATAAAATGGTACATCATAATATATAAATTTGAAAAATAATATCAAGATATTAGTATTTATATATAATATATATGTTTAATTATATTATTATATACATATTTTAAATAATATATTAAATATATCAGATTAAATTAGATTATATGGATTTAAATATTTGTAATCTGAATTCGAAACTCATCATATTGTCAAAATTCAATCCAAATCTGATCCGAATTTAGATCAAAATCAATCAAATTTTTTGGATTGATCAAATATTTTGCTCAACCCTACTTCTCATAGTTATTTTAAGAGTATTTTTTTTTGTATTAAGAGATTAGGTATAATAAAAATTAATACATTATATAATTATTTATTGAAATAATAAAATTTAATTTTTTATTATCTATAATTAACTATCAAATTAATTTAAATATTATCATAATTTATAATAAATAATTTTTCTTTATTTTAAATTCCAAACTAAGTATGACAAAAGAAGGTGAAACCAACCACATTTAAGTATCTTTTGCTTGAACCAAAATTAAGAAATTCTACATAGATACATAATCGATAAGTAAAAATTAGAATTTTAATTATTGGTTTAGATATTTACGATTATTTGTACATTCAGTTTGATTTTTTCAATTAATTTTGGAAACAATTTGGGGTATTATCCAACCACGAAGTAGCAGTTTCAGGACGAGTACAATTATACTAATATTTGTTCCTATCCGTACCCAATATATATTATATTTATTTAATTAATTTATATGTTGATTAAAAAAGTTTTTATTTTGGGTATAATTTATTATCCGTCCCGTCCCGTCACGTTATCCATGCATAAAAATCATCCGCAAACTACAACAATTTTTAGAAAATTTTAAGTACGGATTTTATACTTTGATTTAGGGACAATTATATCAAAAAGTGTATTCGTCTGTCCCGTTACCCATTCCCACAAATAAGGAAGGATAAGAAACAAAAATAGCAATGTAAATAAAATAAACAATAATAAAAGTAGACATAAGTGGGTGAAAAATCAATATTTGATAGTATTGTGTTATTTTTTTTGGGTATTATAGATTCATATTATTTTAAAAAAAATTCTATTTTGAGAATATTTTTGTCATTTTATGTGTATATAATATTTTTGAAAATTTTTTACTTTTTATTTATGGAAATTGGTGTATGTATCTAAAATAAAAATGGACTTCATCAAGTAAATGGCTCAAAAGCAATAAAAAAAAGCCCATGAGGATTTAGGAGAAATATAGTAGATTAACTTAACTCAGTAATGCATGACTTAGCACTGATAAATAACAAATTTGGGATGTATGTATAATTTCTCTAGGATTAACTTAGAATCACGTTGTACCTTTGAACCCTAAATGGCATCGTTTACATCCCTTTTTAGCATCATTTTTGCCAAAAATGCACGGTATTAATTTTTATACGATTTTCAGCTAACAAATATGTTTTCGATCAAACATTTCATATTTACATTACGATTTTGCAAGAAATTTTACTTGTAAATTGAGCATAACAGCTCTTTTATCAGACATCCTTAGTTTTTACACGGATAATGTCTTTTATAGAGAGACAACCGTTTACAGGGAGAAACTTCATTGTTGGGCAAATTCTTGAAGTTTTTTTTTTAAGAGAAAGATCTACCGATTCAAGGATTTTGATATATGCCCCCATTAAGGTATTTCAGTCTTTAATTTTATTTTAACTTAGATCGAAAATATGATATCTTTAACTAATAATTTTATTCATAATTTTAAATTTAATTATATTTGGAAAAAAAAATTTGTGGGATTTCATCTTTTCTTTCATGGTTATTTTTTATTTTTTATTTAATTTTAAAGATAAATTGATAAATATATATATTACTAAAGTATCAAAAAAGTTGTAAATTTATTATCTAATTTTCTTCGTAATAAATATAGTACTAAATTACAATAAATGTTACAAAAATATCATTCACATAAATTAGATAATATTTTGTTAAAACTTATGGTACTTCATTATTATAGTTGTAATATGATAAACTTAGATGGTATGTTTATAATGTTTTTAATATTTTAATGATATATTTATTAATTTATCTTAATTTTAATTTAATGAAAATTTGAGACGATTTTTTATTCATTATTCTTTGTATATTTAATTGTGAATTATTGATGAATCAAATATTTATTTATCAATAAGGAGAATATCTATAAATCAAGATTTTTGAAAAATTATCTATAACTATTTATACTGTTTTCAATAATAATTTAAATTAATTAAATTATTGTTATGTTATTTAAGATTATTTATATTTTTTTGTACTTATTCTAATTAATTAATTAATTAATTGTTTTCATCAAAACAAATTAATTAATTAATTAATTATGAGTGAAAATTTTCATGATCAGATTTTTTAGTAAAAAAATTAATAATCTAACTTATTCAGCTACTTAAAATTTCTATTAGTTATTTCACTTTTTAATTTGTTTAGATATTTAGGTATATTTTATTTTATTAATTTATTGCTTTTTAGAAAAAGGTAAAGAATTTAGAATTATAATAATGCTACGAGATATTGACCTCTTAGAAAACTTATTACTAACCTATGATTTGTATACTTGCTAGCATTTATAATTTGTCATTATTTAGTTTTTGTCATCAATATCTAAAAATTGATATTTTAAATTCATTATTGATTTTATTATTCGTTTGTTTATTTGCATTTTGTGTTTTTCATATATTTTCAAAGTTTTATTAGTTTATTTTTACTTTTTTACTTTTTCCCCTTTTTCCCATTTTGTTGCTTAATTTTTTAGGTCTTTTGGTTTGTGTGCTATATTTTATTCTTGTTTTCTTTATTTTTTTCCTCTTTTCGGTTTAATTTTTTCGTTTTTTAGTACACTGCTTTCTTGTTTGTTAGTTACATCGAACAACAAACAGAGACATGCTACTAAGAGGTAAAAAGTAATAAATGAGTATCAAAGGTCAATCATTACACTACTACTTTTTACATACATTTAAAGGAGATTGCAAGAAATTATGAGCTTAAAAATATACTAAAAAAAGTCTTATCATTTTGATATACAACCAAGATACAGACAGACTTACCTAACTTTTCACATAGCGAAAATAAACATGCATTTTATGAGAAAGAAAGAAAGAAAGAAAGAAAGAAATAACCAATTTATAAAACAACAATATACATATATGATCAACGTCTAACATACATCATAGTATTACTATCATATAATAGTAAGAAAAGCAGTAAAGATAAGAAATATTTTGCAATCATAATGAGATCTTTCAATGTTGGAGCATATTTAGATTCTATTTTGATTATATTAAGACAACATACTATCATACAAATACATCAATATAACTTGATAAAATCACATAGGATTTACACCTAAATAATTCTTAATTTTTCTTGACGAGGTAAATCTGTGTAGAAATTATCCAAATGGGATAACAAAATAAAGAATGAAAAATGAGAAATAAGGATTTGTGTTTTATAATATAAAGAAAGGTAAGGACATATAATATTATTTGTTAAACTCAAACTACTTATGAATAACATATTATATATTATATATTTTATCTTTAAATTATGTTTTTATTTTTTTAAAACATCAATAATTTTTATTTTATAAAAAATATTTAAATTATTTATTTAAATGTTAAAATATAAAATCTTATATTTATTTTTATAATTTCAAATTAGTTTATAATAAGATTATATCCATATTATTAATATAAAAAGATTATGCATTTATTGTTATATATAATTTATTTTTCTTCATTTTACATAAATATTATTTTTTATTGGCTCAATTATTTTTCTTTCCCTTATAAAATATTTATTATTACCTTAGTTTTTTAATTTTATATTTTTTTATCCTACAAATATACCAATGAAATTATTGCATTTTTGTCATTCCTACGACATACTAAATTTTGTCTCATTTCTACTATAAAATTATAAAAATGTTTCATTCATATCATTCTGCTAGTTTTCCATCCATTGAACCGTTAATAATTTAAAAAGTTAAAAGATATTGTTCACCGTCTTTCACACTAATTGTTAAACAAGTAAACGTTTGGTAAAAAAAATCTCTTATGAAAATTTTTAACTTACCGCTTCTATAAATTAGGTCAAAAACATTTATTCGAGAGCCCAAAGCTCATTATGTGATATATACTTTCTATTTAGAGTTACTAGAGCGGTCAACTTCAGATGTTGTTGAGTGTCTGATTAAATAGGTTAAACCCGGTGATGTAGTTATTCTGGTTGGTTTCTCACCGATAACTAAAAATGAAGTTGAAGGAAGTGAAATGGGAAATTCTATTGATAACCCAATTCCAAACTCATCTTTTGAATTTCTTCATCAATGCTTTATGGATAAGGTTACTAAGCAAAAGTATAAGAATATTGTAGGAAATTTGGTTTTACAAGAGATTTTTGGAATTTTTTACAGGTTAGAAATTACAATAAGAAGGTTATTTATACAAGAATTGGTAAGAAAGACGAGAAACAATGACTTGTATAATTTTTTTAAATGGTCCAATAGATGAAAAACCAACAAAATAATAAAAATAAAATATCTTTATAATTTGATGGCATAAATACAACAAAATTTAGTTTGGTGGTACAAATGATACAAATGTAATAGGTCGGTGGTATATTTGTACTTTTATCCTTATAGTTTTTCCTTTATAATAAAAATTAAAAAATTATTAAAAAAATTAAAATAATATTTAAAATATCACTTTGATCTTTATTCCTTATTTGGGATCCACCTTCCATACTAGAGATCCCTATATGTTCCCACAAAGATTTTACAAATTCAAAACTGAGGATATGAAATGGAAAGGGGATCCCTGACCATGCCCAATGTCATTGTCAACCTTAGGTACCTATGTGGTAATATCTATGAATTGCTTAAGGTAATCATTCTACAACAAGAAATTTACTAAATTATAAGCAAATCAATCGTTCACAAACTAAGACACTATATCCTACATAATACCTTAACTAGTTGGAGCACCACATTTAACTATGCCTAAAATTTCTTCTCTATTATCTTCAAAATAGCTGCAATCCAAATATGAATCTAGCTCTTCTCCATAGCCCCACCATCACAAAATGTGATACAATCACCTATGACTTAATATATGATAGCAATTTAGGAGAAAAGCAATCCTATACACATGTACCTAACTGAAAACTATGTCTTGGTATTAATTAGATTTTGAATTAACTAACCTCAAAACAAGTTTCATAAATCACTATACGTATCAACAATATCGAACCACATTCAATGTATTCCTGATATAGAAGTTAGAAAATAATTTTTACTAAAACCCAAGTTTAAACTACCAGAGTTTCCCTATGTTTTCTAATCAATTCAAATAGTACAAATGGTGAAATTTATAAAAACCCTTGAGTTGGTGTGGCCATCATTGGCCACCTTGGTGACAATAATAGATCTCACCATGAGGATAATGGTTTTCATTTCTTGCCAACCACCTTATTGACTATCTTACTGACCTTGCTAACTATCTCACCAAGCTCCAAAAAATAGTCATTTTGTTTGAACATTTTTCAATTAATTTTTAAAAAATATCTACATAACACAAAAATGAATCGAATGTACATATACAACCTAAACATACCAATTACATTCTCTTAATTCCTGGTCGTGTGGGTATCATACAAATATACAAAATGTAAATACTATATAAGTGTGTAAAATATTGAACCATCGGTAATTGATCTTACATAGAGGATGACAATATACTTTGTAATATAATATAGACTTTGTATTTTGCATACAATGATGTTAATATGAAAAGAAATTGATTACCAATCTCCCCTTTCGGATTTCCATGACAAAACAATGCACAACCTAAACAAACACAACATCATAATACATAATACATTTGTGCCAAATGACCTGAAAAAGATCATTCTCGTGAATAAACTTCTACGCAACAACCAAACACCTAACTCTGGTGTATCCATCTTATTGTATTCCATCCATCTACATGAATCAATATGTCCATCTTATTACACCATTCTACAGTGCACATCTAAACTCATAGCTCCACATAAGCTCTAAAGTTTGTTGCTACACCTTGCATCCTACACATACGAAACAACACATACCCATAAATGTATCTTATAGACCTATATATAGTTTAATAAAATACTATTTTGTTTTCCTTACATAGGCATACATTGATAGGTTAATTATAGTCAATACACGGAACTCATATGCACAATTACCCTAACTTTATGCTACACTCCCCTTACGTGTATACAAGTTGGTGCACATGATGCAGTGTAATCATACACTTACATCTCATGTAGTAAGCGATTCCACAATCATTGAATTTTGCAAACAAACTTATACTCTTTTTGACATAAAAAGTCAAAGGAATATTTTTATATAAGAGAGATTAGGCTTTCATAATGGAGTTATCCTAAACAATCATAGATATAGCAAAGATAGATTAAAGTATAACAAAACAACATAAACATTCAACAACACATTCTGAAAAACTCACAAACAATGCTAAAAAAGACAACATTAAAAACGTAAACATAGCTCAAACACACCACACAACAAATAATTCACTTCAAGAAACCATATAACTTGAAGGGCGCACACACTCCAATCTTAGGGAGAGATGTAGACATCAATAGCCTTCCTCAAAGACTTAAATATAAGAAAATCTAATGATTTAGTAAAAAATATTAGGAAGTTAAAGGCTAGTATTGATATGTTGCAAAATAAGGTATCTAACTCTACTAATTAAATCTTTATTCTTTCATGAAGTGCTGCCATATATACCAATGTTTTTGGCTCTTGAATACTCGATGTGATTTTTAGAAATACATATGGCATTAATGTTGTCATAAAATAGGACCAAACCTTTAACCTTGATTCCATAATGACTCAACATTTGCTTCATCCATAAGTGTAGAGAGCTATACAACCCAATTATTATATATTCTACCTCAACCCTAGAAGGGGACACAAAACTCTGTTTATTGTTGTGCCAAGAAATCAAAGAGTTATCCAAGTAGAAGTACCCACCAGATGTTACTCTTCTTATCATCGTTGTACCCTATACAATCAACATCTAAATATCCAACTAGTTTAGTTGTTATGTCATAAGAATACTGAATCGTAAAAAAAAAGCCCCATTGATATAATTAATAATTATTTTTACTATAACAATGTAAAACTCTTTAGAGAAATCCTAAAACCTTGCACAAACTCCAACGTTGTAGGATATATCAGAATGACTGGTAGTTAAGTAAAGTTGACTACCAACGATACTTTTATATAAAGTATTCTCTACCTCTTTTCGTAAAAGGTCTTAATGGAGTTTTACAATAGTACTCATCAAACAGGAGCATGTTTAACCATGTCTAAGCTAAATTTCTTAACTAGTTTCTTAGCATACTTAGCTTGGGATAAAAAGATTCTATCTTTCAACTACTTTATTCTAAAATAAAATAAAAACATCAATTCTCCAACTAAGCTCATTTCAAACTCATTTTGCATGGTCAAACCAAAATCCTAAGCTAGATCATCCTCATGGAATCTAAATTGATATCATCAATATACATTTTAGCTCCCATATCTTCTCTTTTCTCTTTCTAAATAAAAAGAGTCTTATCACCTCTAACTCTTTAAAAATCATTGCTGTGAAGAAAAATGGATAAAAATTCATACCCTACATGAAGGTCCTAATTTAGGTCGTATAAGGACTGCATTACATAATTGAGAAATTTTGGATCTTTAAAGCCTTTATGTTGTTCAACATTCATACCCTCTTTGATCAAATCATTCAAGAAAGCACTTTTTAAGTCTACTTAAACACAAAATACAAGTAAAACAAATCAATAACTTGATGGACTCAAGATGGGTAGTAGGAGTAAACTTTTCTTCAAAATTTGATTTGGTTATAGCCCTAAGTGACCAATCTTGATTTATTTCTTGCAATAAAACCATTTTCATCTTTCTTGTTCTTGTATATCCATCTAGTTCCAATTATATACTTGTTTTTTAGTCTTATCACATGATGCCAACACCATTTGTTTGAAATTGATTAAGTTCTTCTTGTATGCAGTTGACCTAATATACATCCTATAAGGCTTCTTTGACATTTGTAGGGAGCATAATAGAAGTATAGCACATGTGATAATGATAACTTATACATATTTTAGTCATTATTTTTTCTATATTTATGCTTATTTTATTATTCTCATGTGTTATAATTATTTATCTTGTATTTTATGAGAAAATATGAGTTTGTTTTTATAATTTTTGAGATTTTTATGAATTTCATTTGATAGAAGGATCTACTTAGAACAAGAGGTGGATACACGTAGGAATATAGATGCATCTAGGACACTATGGATGTACTTATGAAAAAGGCACCTAAAACAACACCAATTTGAGGAGCTCTAAGCCATACAACACCTATCCAATGTGTCGTTTAACCAATACAATGCCAAATGACACATCGTTTGGTCAATACCTCATTTTACACTAGCATGTTGCTTCCTTGTTCATACCTAATGTAGTTTTCTTAACAATCTGATGCAACTATTTGACTCCATCTAAGGACCAAGACATAATCTAACAATAAAACCCAAATAAAACTCCTATAATTACCCACAAAATATCATTTTGAAGAGATTGGTGAGAGGAATTAAAAATATATATAAAGAAAAATTTGTTTGAAGCAGTTTGAAGAGTATTTGGGGAAAAATTTAAGAAAAGGTTTAGAGATTGGTGTATTAGCTTCACTTTCTCATCAAAAATAAATAAATCTTGTATCTTTTTTCTTTTTATGTTATGACTTATTTAGTTATCTTATAATATATGTTAAATTTAATGTCGAATTAAATAATTTATTATGATAATGGGTCATTTCAAGCCTTAAAATATGATTTAATATGAATTATGTTTTTATAGAATAAAGTTTCAATTATTAATTTTTTGATGTGTTTAATCTTACGTTTGAATGTCAAAGCATGTTAGTTCTTGTATTAGGTATACAACTAATTTGATATTTGTTTTTTTATTGTTAGATTATGAATTTTGTATGAAATTGCTAATTTTTGTAATTGAAGTAATAAGTTATAATTTTTATTATAATTAAAATTAAATGCTTAGGATAGAAATTATTAACAATATCAATTTCATCTAATTTAATTATCATGTTTTTTTTATTATACTACAACAAATAAATTAAATCTAATAGTTGTAATTCTATTTGTTTATGAGTTAAGTTGATTAATAATTGAATTATTAGTCAATTACAAAGTAAGAAAAAATAATAAATTTTATACGAATTAAATTTCTAAAATTAAAATTGAGAAAAACTAAAAGGATCTTCAAATTATATAATAAAATTAGGATATGAAAACTAAATGTATCATAATATAATAAATTTAATAGTAATTTAGTGGCAAGAAAAATATTGTAATCATATAATTCTTTTATTAATCTAATAATTTGTACTTTTTTCTATTTTCTTATTCTTGGCTTCAAACTTGTTTGAATTAGCTACCAAACACTCTTAAATACTTTATGTTTAGTCTCTTATCATGAAGAAGTTCATACAAAAACTGACTGGTGTTCGACCTTAGGAAGAAACAGTTCAAGGTATAGCAACTTGTAGCTACATCCTCTACCTAGAAATTCTTAGCTAGATTCTTATTAACCATCATTATTCTAGCATCTCTTGAACTACTTTTTTCTTTGTCTGAAAAATTCCATTTTGTTGAGGGGTCTTAGGTTTATAAAACTTATGTTGGAGAACATCATCAATAAAGGTATTAGATGTTGGTCCTTAATTCAAGGAATGTTAGTCTTTAATTTAAGGAATAAAATAATGACCTTAATTAAATGAGTAAAACAAAGACCTTAATTTAATGAGTAAATTAAGGAACTCTTAATTCAACGAGTAAATCAAGAAACTCTTAATTCAAGGAGTAAATGTAGGAATCATTAATTCAAGGATAAATCAAGGAATCATTAATTCAAGGAATCAATCTCCTTATATATAGCTATACAATTGTAATGAAAATATGAAATAAATAATACAAACTTGAGAGCTTTTTTGTGGAGAGTTATTCCTTGGTTTTTTCAACATGGTATCAAAGTAGGAAAATTAACTTGCTTCTGCTTTATTGCTAACTGAGCCTCTTTAATCTTCAAAAATGGTTGAAGACAAGCCGTTAAGAATAGAAGCTGAAATTTCACCGGTGCTTTTCTTCATGAATATGCATGAAGTGGATGTAAACCCAAATCAAAGATTAAGCTCAATCTTGTTTAATAAGTTTAATAACTTGCCTTGGTCGAGAGTAGTGTCTCTGGCTCTAGGTGGAAGGTCCAATTTTGGATTCATAAATGGAAGCATCAAAGTACCTGATGTTTCCTCACTAACCTATGAATCTTGACTTAACAAGGATTAGTTGGTTATGTCATGGCTCCCAAATTTCATGGAACATAAATTAGTTGAAATATTCATTTACTCTGAATCCGCATACCAATTATGGGAGACGGTCAAGGAAATGTATAACAGTCAAAACAATGTTGCATGAGTTTTTCAATTAAAGAAGGACATCTCTGATCTGCAACAAGATGGAAAGTATTTTGTAGCTCTGCTACAACAATAAGGAAAACTCTTAGGGAGCATGAAAAACATATGGAATGAGTTGGAAATATATCGTCCCTAAACAGCTGATGTAGCTCTATTACGAAAGAAAGCGGAAGAAGATAAGATATTTTAACTTATGTCCAGTCTCGATTCAATATATGAAGATCTACGATGCCACATACTTATGAACACTAAACTTCCTTCCTTCACCAGTGTATGTGTGACAATTCAACATGAAAAAGTAAGGAGGAAAGTTAGGAGCATGAGCATAATGACTAATGTACTTGAGGCAAAAGCCTATCTAATCAACGAGAGGAAGTACAAAGAGAAGCATCCAAACTTGAAGTGTCAACACTACAACTATACGGGCTATGTTAATGACACATGTTGGTTTTTTACATCCATAATTTAAGCCCAATTTTGTGAAGGACAATGGTTTATAGAAGGTGAACCGTACTACACACCGTGCAAATCATGTTTCAGCCTCTACCTCTAATGGGTCTAATCCATTCAAGAACTTCACAACAAATAGAGTTGAACTCACAAATGAGTTTATGTTGTATCTTCAAGGTAAGACAGGAGGAGCTAGAATTGATCGTGTGGACAGCATAGAAGAAGGAAACTTGATAGCAAGAAAAGTTTGCGAGTTTCTTGGCAGATACAAAATTCATACACAAAGGACATGCAAGGTATCATAAAAGCCTTTAAAACTACTCTTAAAATAAATATGTTGCATGATTTTTGGGTTGTAGATTCGGGTGCCACAGATCGTATAATCAACCATGTGTCAAAGTCTCATAAATTTGAAAAATTAGCAAATCCTTCTCAAGTTTCAATTACAAATAGTAAGAATGTAAAGGTTTTAGGAAAGGAAAAAATAAAATTATTGTTAGATAAAATTGAGTCGGCGATTTTATATGTACCTTCCTTTCTCTTTCAACTACTGCCTGTAGGAAAAATCACAAATACTGTGAATTGCTTAGCCATTTTTTCTCCTCACTATGTCATTTTTTAGGATTGTGCCACCAAAAATATGATTGGTGTAGGGTTTTACCTAGATGGTCTCTATTACATATCCAAGAGCAATCTCAGATGGTTTCAAGTCAAGTTTAACCCCATCTAAGACAATCAATTTTGGCATCAACGTTTACCTCATTCTTCTCCACCCATTTTGTCAACTTTATTTCCAAACTTAGGGAATGATGCAATTTCATGTGAAACTTGCTACTTGTCTAAGGCCGCTAGATTTCCTTTTAATTCTTTCTTGTCTAGAGCTAGTAAGTGTTTTGAACTAGTTCATTCAGATGTATGGGGACCAACTAGTGAATCTTTTGATGGTTATAAGTATTTTGTTATTTTTGTTTATGATTTCTCTCAAGTCACATGGTTGTATCTTCTAAAGTCTAAGAATGAAATTATGAAAGTATTTAAGAACTTTCATAACCTTGTTAAACATCACTTCTCCTCTAAAATTCAAACCTTAAGGTTTGACAATGTCATCGAATACATGTCCCATATTATAAAACAATATTTAAGCATTCATGACATTATGCATCAAACAAGTTGTGTTGGCACACCTCAATAAAATGGTATAGCCGAACGTAAAAACCGTGACTTACTTGAAAAAACTAGAACACTAATGCTACAAATGAATGTACCAAAGAGATTATGGTCACAAGGGGTTATGACGGTTGCTTACATCATCAATAGACTACCCAGTCGAGTCTTGGATTTCAATTCTCCCCTAGAGGTCATGAAAGGAAGAAAAATTAACCTCTCACACCTTAAAGTCTTTGGTTGCATTTGTTCAGTACAAATTCAATCTCATCACTAAGATAAATTGGATCGTAGAGCTTTTAAATGTATTTTTCTTGGTTATTCATCTACACAAAAGGGATATAAGTGTTATGATCCCCAACTTAGAAGATTGATTGTGTCCAAAGATGTTCAATTTTATGAAACTAACCATTTTTTCAACAAGTCACATGAAATCACAAGTCAAGGGGATGGCATCTAGGATGTGTTTCCACTACCAAGAATCAAACTTGAGGCTCTACAATAACAATAACCTAGCCATGTCAACTTTGATGCATCTCTTACTGAAATTATCAATGAAAGGTCTCGCCCAGATGGTACAATGTATGAAGATGGTGACAATCAAGATGATTCTCATAATATTGTACAAGATGTGAACGAGTGTGAGACAACTCCTCCTGCTCCACGATGTAATCCAATGCATGTTAGGCATCCTTCCACAAGACTTCAAGACTTTGTCACCTATAAACCCACACATCCCATCTCCAATTCGTACAAGAGAGTGACACCAGCCCATGACGCATTCCTCAACACTATATTGAGTTATAATGAGCCTTAAAACTTTCATGAGGCTAACAGCCAAGAGGTGTGAAAGGAAGCCATGCAAGAAGAACTTAAAGCCCTAGATCAACATAACACCTAGAGCATCACCAAACTTTCAAAAGGAAAGAAAGTTGTGGGTTGCAAACACCTCTAAAATTTCACAAAGAAACATTACCCAAGTGTATACGGAGAAATTATCTACCACTACCATTATTTACTTTCTTCCTTTAATGCTAGCAGAGTGCATTCATCCTATCAAATCTACATGGAGCAACTCCAATGGTTTATAAGTGTAGATTTATTTATTCTTCTTATATTGAATTTTATTTTACTTGCTCTGCTAGAAAATACCACATATACAATCATGTTTAAAGGTTTGACCTCTTTTTACATTATCTTTTATATTTGACTCATTAGTCAATTTGTACTCAAAATTAAATTTATGTTCAAAAATTAAACTTATTTGAATACATGTTTTAGAATAATATTTATATCTAAAACATTTTTTAGTAATAATATAATTTGTTAGTGCTTCGAAGGTAGTCTATCATTGCAGTTACTATAACTCTAATAATTTTTATATTTTTAAACGCATATAAAAAATAATATTTTTGAACATTGTTAAAAAGTAATGAAGAAGTAAAAAATGAAAGGAACCTTAAAAGGGAAAGAATCTTACATATAACGGGAACACATACAAGTGATGAAATAGAATTATCTTGACTATTATTTTTTTATAAAAAAGAAAAAGGTGTAAGAAGTGGGAACAATATCATTAATAGAAACATTTAACATATTGTATGTAAGCTTTTATCTTAAAAGGGATTATCTCATATAATATTCTATTAAAACAATAGAAAGAGATATTTATAAAAAATTGATTAAATATCAAAAAAGTTCCCATGTTTACTCAAATAACAAATAGCTCATAACTATTTTGTTTTCTTAAAGTATTTGTTTTAATATTTGTTGTTTGTTGTTATTTTATTTTAATAATTTATTAAATTTTAAACTTAAAAAAGTTAATACATAGTTGGAATATTATTATTGATAATTTTTTCTTAATTTATTTATTTTATAAGAAAATATAAAGTATTTATAATACAAGGAATCAAACTATTGGCTTAATTTAGATTACCCTAAGGTACGACTCCCTAATTAAATTTTGAAAACTTCATTTAAAAGTGCAAAAATGAAACCATCGCCCATTGTGTTATTGTCAATCAATTCTTTGTATCAGCTTGAGGAACTTCTATGCCTTTTCTTGCTAAACCTATGACTTTTAAAGTTTTTTTTAGGAAGTGCGCGTCTAGGGAGTTTCCGTCTCCATGGAATATGCAATATATTGCTTGCTTTGTGACTCAATGACACATCCATCTTATCTTGATCAAGCGGATCATAACTTATATTAACATATTGACCTGGAAAGTCATCTTGGTATTCATTTGGCTCTAAGCTACAAAAGTTGGCTCCTTTATGCATGAATATTGATATATACGTTATATTATTATATACATATATTAAGTGAAATGTTAAATTGGTTAGGTAAGTATTTACAGTGAAATTAATTATTATTAGGATGAAAAATTATCATAATACCTAGATTATGTTATTTGGATTGTTTAATTTTATAATTTAGGGATAATTTTTTTTATCAAGTTGATTTTAAAAAAATAATCTAATAATGACAAAATCAATTTTTGAATATTTTTATAATTAAATTTATCTTATGATTTGTACATCACATAATTAATAGAGGATAAAGTTATTATTTTAATCATTTTTAACATCATTCAATAATAATTTTATCACTTTAACGTGTTATTTTTTCTATTTTATTATTTTTTAGTTTTAATCTCTATTTTACTCTTAAATAATAACAATGTGACAAAAAAACTGTTTTTTATTCTAAAGTATTAATAATCATTTGAGAAATAATCTATTTTATTTCTTAATTAGGAAGCTAATAATATTATCATATATAAATTGAAAAAAAATATTTTCTTTCACAATTGCATCTCACTTGCTAAATTCTACAATAATATATACAATTATTTTCCTTTTTCTTTTCCACAGTGGTACAAAGTACATGCATGGTGTAAAGTAAAGCTTTCCACTTTCTAAATAATATCGGGAGGTTACTTTGTAATTAAGCAATTCTAAAGTAATTAAGCTCTTAATAGATCCAATAATTAGTTTAAAGAACTAAAGGATTCTACCTAGAAGCTTCTTTCTTCTGCAGTATAAACGCATAAATGATAGCAAAGTAGCTCCTTCGATATACATAGCAAAGTTCTAAGTTTCTTTAAGGAAACACAATTTCAATGTTAAAATTTTTTGAATTGAAATTGTTAAAATAGTTATTTTGAAATTGATTTTTGAATTAAAATAATTGAAATAACTATTAAATGATAATTATTTTTTCAATTACTTTTATTTTCTATTGTTTCTTTTCCGTTTGTCTTCAATGTATTAATTAATTTCAATTATTATTTTTTACTTACGTTTCTTTTCATTTCTCTTATCTTTTTTATATATATTCAAGAAAAAACAGAGACAGAACTGAGAGGAAGTGATAAAAATAAAAATAAAAAGAAGAAACAGACGGAGAGGTAGAGAAAGAAAAGAGAAGAAATAAAAAAGAAAAAGAGAAAAAAATTAAAAAGAAAATATTTTTGTCTTTTATATCTAGAGTTAATTTCGTTTAATAGAATGCAGATATTTTAAAGTTCATGGAATAATAAAATGTGAATAAAATGTGATTTAATTTTATTATTATTTGATCGTTATATGCTGGAAGATAAGTTTTTATAATTCTCTAACACTCATGATGAAAGTAAAAATTATCTTAAAGATATTATGTGATACACAAGGCTTGATCCTTTATACTATTTAAATTTTATATTTATAACTTATATATATATATATATATATATATTTATATTTGGAGATTTCTAATTCTAATAATATAATTTATTCTTTATTTCTTAAAAAATAATTTCGCCTTTTTATTTAAAAGATAAATAAAAACTATGAAGATATGTTCTCCTAATGTTTTTTACCTTATGTTAATATCCTTTGCCACATCAGTCATTCAAGGATAAGGCCAGATCAAATTGAAGATAACTTTAGGAATGAGTTTACATTAAAAAAAATGTACTCTATATGGTAGACATTTATAAGAATCTTGTTTCTAGTTCATTTCTAAATAAGCACGGCTTCTGAGTAGTGCTTAAATCTGATAAGGTCATTTTGACCAAAAAAATGATGTTTGTGGGAAAATAGTATGTATCTGATAGGTTATTTAAGCTCAATGTAATAACTATATAAAACTAAGAATATTAGTAAGATTAATTCTTTTACTTATTTTCTTGAGTCTTTCAACTTATGGCATGGTAAATTACGTCATGTAAATTACGATATATTGTGTAGATTAATTAACATGAAACATATACTCATATTTTAAATAGATTCAAAGCATAAGTGTGAGACATATGTTAAGGTAAAAATATTTAGGTCATCATTTCATTTGATTGAAAGGAACATTGATCCCTTAACTTAATACATAATGATCTATGTGATTTGAATTTTTTTCAAACAAGGGGTGACACTAAGTATTTTATTACTTTTGTTGATGATAGCATGAAATATTACCATGTGTATTTACTTAAAAGCAAAGATGAAGTTACATATAAATTTATTCTTTATAAAATAGAAGTTGAGAATCAACTTAACAAGGAGATCAAGGTACTACATAGTAATTTTGGTGGTGAATATGAAGCATCGTTTGATGAATTCTATGCACAACATGGAGTTATCCATGAAACTATAGCGTCTTATTCACCCCAACAAAATGGACTTGTTGAACGTAACAATCGTACTTTCAAAGAAATTATGAATATAATGGTATTAAGGATCTCTTTAGAGCTTTTAGTACATTAAAGTTCAACTTTCTAAACTTTTCTCAACTCACTTTTATCACCACAACCTACTACCAAATCTCTAGTGATTTTCTAAGACTTATTTTATGTTAAAACTTTCTTAACGTAACTCAAAATAAGAAATTACAATTAAGCTTGTGATTTTTTAGGTAAGTATCAATAAAATTCCTAAGGTTTGTAAAAAGTTAGATAAATATCAATAAAGTCTTAGAGGTTTGCCCAAATTGAAAAGTTATCGTTACTAGTTTTCTTTCTAAAGATTTTGCTTTTTATATTTATTGATTGATATTATTTTATTTTAATATTTTATTAATTTTAAACTTAAAAAGGTTAATATATATGTTGAAATATTATTATTGTTAATTTTTTCTTTAAATGTTTTATATAATTTTTTTTAATGCTTTAATCACATTTTAATCATTTAATATAATAAAAATTTATTAAAATAATATATTTTATTCTTAATTTATCTTTTTTTACGAAACAATATGAAATTATTTTTAACATAAGTGATGTAAAGTGAGTTGTCTCATCTTATCTCATGTTTCATTTAATATCTTTAATGAGTTCATGATATAATATTGTATCATTTTATTTAAATATCATCTTACCTTATTTTATCTCGTGTAATTTATAACCCTAATAAATTTAACTTTAAACATATATTAAAATAATATTCTCTTTATCATCTTACCTCATGAAAAATAAATGAGAAAACATGAAATAAAAATTGAAAATTAATGGATATTTACATCATATCTAAATTTACAAGTATAGACGACCCTAAGAATCACTCCCTAATTAAATTTTGCAAACTTCATTTAAACGTGCAAAAATGAAACCATCGCCCATTCTATTATTGTCGATCATTTCTTTGGATCAGCCTGGGGGATTTCCATCTCCACGGAATATGGAGGGGAAAAGATAAATTACAAATTACTGCTTTGTGACTCATATGACACCACCGTCTTATCCCGATGAAGCTGATCATAACATATTAACATATTGACCTGGAAAGGCACTTTGATCTTCATTATGCTCTGAGCTACAAAAGTTGATTGTTTTGAGAATTAATTAGGCGAAGAGGTAATATACTTATAGGTTATTTGGATTATATAATACTGTAGATTAGGATAGCTTCTTTTTTTAATCCATATGCGTTAGTAAATTAAAATTAAGGTTATTTTAATCATTATTTATATCCTTCAATAGCAATAATGTTTTAGTGTGTAATTCTTTCTCCATCGTTATTTTTTTAATTTTAATAATAATATCTTAATCACACATTAAGATGATTAATGGTCACTTAGATTTAGATTTAAGTTACAAGACCGATCATTTTACTTTATTAATAAAGAGTAAATTATAATATTACGTGTAAATTTATACATGTACGGAATTCTAATAAAAAATGTTTTCCTTTCCCAATTGCCTCTCACTTACTAAATTCTAATGATATTTATTGAAGCTATTATAATTGTTTTTTTCCTTTTTTTTTTCTTTTCCACCGAGGTATAATGCACATGCATGGTGTAAAGTAAAGCTTTCCACTTTGTAAATTAGATTTGGGGTTTACTTCGTAATTAAACAATTCCAAATTAATTAAGCTCTTAATAAATCCAATTAGTTTAAAGCACTAAGGATTCTTCCGAGCTAGAAGCTTCTTTCTTCTGCAATATAAAAGCAGAAACGATAGAAATATACATAGCAAAAGTTTTCAGTTGAGCATATGTAATGCTTTGTCTAAATGACGCCTGTGAAATCTTTCCGTAATGGATGCAATGAAAAGATATCAGAAAAATAGGGAGTGATTTGATGCCTCCCAACAACATCACAACCAAAAACAAAAGAATAAAGTAATCAAAGCCATTGAAACTGCAACTACTTCGTCGACCAAGACAACTACAACAAATTTTCCAGAAGATGTGTTGCCACAAATTAAAAGCATGGAGGATAATAATACCAATGATAACTATCTACCACAACAACAGCTTCAACAAGAAATGGATACTAATGCAACAACAATATTGTACAAGACCACCATAAATGATTTGCCAGAAGATGTATTGTATCAGATACTTTCTAGATTCCCTACCAAAACGGTTGTTCAATGCAAATCTGTCTCCAAGGATTGGAAGGCTGTCTTGTCCAGCTACAGTTCTGCTTTAAGCTTTGATAAACACGATGATGCTCAGTGTTGGGAATTTGCTGTGGTTAAAGAACCGAAAGCAAGCTTATTTGAAGACCAATTAGGCGAACTCAAGATAACTATGAACTTCATTTTTAGTCTTTATTATTCAAATTTGGATCCCCGAATAAAACTGGTTGCTTCACTGGACCCTAATGATTTTCAAGAACAGTGCCTGCTCAAGAATTGTGATATTATTCCATTCGATTTCAGACCTATACTCTGTGCCACACACAATGGATTGCTCTTGTTCGACATCACAATAAAGCGTGTGAAGTCCGGCTCCCGTACTTTTTGTATTTGTAATCCACTAACTAACCAATGTGTGGTTTTCCCTCCCTTTAAACCAGAACACTTGAATGGAAGTACTTATAGTTTTGGGTTGATTTGCAGAAGAAGCAGTAATAAAAAAAATGGAGAACTAGAGACAAGCTATAGGGTGTTAGGAGTGCCACATAAATCCGAAACAAATATGGTGCAGATCTTCTCTTCAGAAATAGGACAATGGAGCCACGCCTTCATGTCTTCCTCTCAAGGCTGTTTTATGTTGCTTCCTGGATAAAATGTTGTCTACAAAGAAATGATCTTTTGGAGTAAGATGGGTGGAGGATTTGTTGGATTTGATCCTTTCAACATTGATGATCATGGATATTGTCCCACTTGCATAATCGATTTTCCAAATTACATGCATTTCTTCAAGCGGACTTATGTTCCAACACCTTGCGTAAGTTTTGGATGGATGTCATCACTAGTAAGGGGTGCGGTTGGAGTCTGCCAAGGAAGGTTGAGGGTGTCCAATATCATTAATAGGTACAAGGAGGAGGAGAACAGACCCAGGAGGAGGTATGGATATCCTAGTTTGGAGGTTTTGGAGTTAAAAGAGGAGGATGAGAAAGAAAACATAAGTGGAAGCAATAAATGGGTGAAGGTGCAAGAAGTGGATTTATATTCAATAATTTGCAATCGATCAACACAATCAATAAGTGATTATATAGAAGAGACAGACGATATTAATGTTGTAGCGTTGGCATTTCATCCCATTGAAGGGGACATTGTATTTTTGTGGCTGAATGATTTCATTGTCTTTTGCAACATGAGGTTAAAGACAATTGACATAATCGAAAACTTAAGTGATCAAATGATGACAATGAACCTTGATTGTTTGGGAAAATGTCTTTGGCTCCCTTCCTGGCCATACCCTATTACACACTAAGAGATAGATAGTTCGAGTGTACGATGATGTTTTGCATGTGTCTTGCGTATGTAGTTCATATGTTGTTCTAAGTGAGTCCCTCAAAAATCTAGCAAGGAATGCTTTATATGTACGTATTTCATCTGTCCTTTCTGAGTCCCTGGTTTGTATTGATACAAGACATACGCGCCAATACTTGATATATTTGTAAAATGTTGACAAAAACTATGAGATATATATATATTGGAGGGGTTTTTTTTGTATGATATTTCTAGAAGAAAGATTTTATCTACATCCATTTTTTTATATATAAAAAAGAAAGGTATAAAAAATGTAATTAGGTCATTTTTCATTTCACTCCCAATCCAGCACAGGAATCTGTATAGGCAGTGCAATTGTTGAATATAATAATATAATGATGGTGAATAGTGGAACTAGTACTTCTTTAGGCTATCGGTGGTGTTTAGTTAATAATTAGCCCAATATATTACAAAAGATGTTTTCAATTTCATTTATTTATAGAAAAATCCCTAATAAATATACAATAATATTAATTTCTTATCACATTTTTGCTAAATATATGAAATAGTGTATTAATATATATGTATTTATATTTTTCAAAAGTTATATATGTAATGAATTAATTTTTAAATAAAAAAAATCTCAAAAATTTTAACTTTCATTACATTGACTACTATAATAAAGACTGGTTTGTCACTTTGGTTTCATTGCTATACAAAAAAAATGGATTAAAAGAGTGTTTTTGCCTATTCAATAAAACCCGATTGACGAATTGATTTTAATTTTTTTGCTGCCTATTGAATGGGTAAAGTTTTTATAAACCCTAATACACACCTCGCATTTGATGGAAATCTCGGATCACGTACAAAATGTGTCCAATAAATATACAAATATACATATCATAACAAGTAATATAATGATAAGAAAAAATTGTTCCCACGAAGATTATGTCATTAGAAACTAATTTTTAAAATAAAAAATAAAAATTAATTAACTCAGATTTGGTACCTAAGAAGATGTATAAGAAAATATCAAGGAATACTTAATCCCCCAATTTTTTTCTAATCATGTGAATCACTAAAATCCCTTACTATAATTTTCAATTAATTACATGATCAATTGAATCTAATCTAGTATGTATTCATATATCAAGTAAATTATACGTCATATAGTAATTAACCTAATCACACTTTCATATCAATTAAATTGCATACAACTCATTAAATTCAACAATTATGGATCACATACATAAGAATTATACATCTCTACTTATAAACTATGCATGTTATTTAATCAAGACAAATAATTAAATAATTCTCTCAAATCTATCTATTTAATTACCTCTATAGATCAATTATTGGTCAAATAATTAATATCTTTAAGATCATATCAAATAATATAATTGAATTGAAATCATAATTAAGGTAAAATATTAGATCATCATATAGCGAAAAATGAGTCCATAAGACCCCTAGATTAATAAATTAATTAGACATGATTTTGTTCATAAAACTCATATTTTTAATAAAGAAATACATAAAAATTGATAAATAAAGGAGAAGAAGAAGAAGAAGAAATACAATCAATCTCTTGATTTGTAACACAATCTCCTCTTGAATCTCCACCAAAATTGTATCTCCTTTTGATTTTTTTTGTATTTTTCTCTCTTCTCCACTCTAAAAATCTAATAGAAAAATGTTAATTTTGGCTTATTAAGGTTTATGGGGCAATTAGAGGGTTAAATTAGTCTCAGATGGAATCTCGACAATTAGATAAGCTTTAAATTAAGGGTTGAGATGAAAAAAAAAAGAAAATTAACAGTGCCAGCTAACAAAAAAGCTACATGTGGTACGGAGGAAAGGTAAATCCAATCAACATGTGATGTGTGGCATGCTTGACTGGTCTCTATCAATGCACGTTGACTCAACGACATGTGGTAATCCATGATCTGCATTTACGCCTTGCGTGGCACATGGGTGGAAAGAATAGATGAATAAGATGACGACTCGTGGCATGATATTTGACCGAAAGATGATACTCAGAATGAATGTGGTGCTCACACATGACATGAGGTCGCATCACATGGTACATACGAAATTGCACGATTGGCTCTCTCTACTTGTGTGGCTTCCACATGGCTTTCTCAATCAACTTCTTTGCTTGTGTGGCATCCACGTGGAATCTTCTAATTAGTCATGCATTAAAAATTTCTTAAAATTCCAAAAATATATGTTCACTCTTTTTCACTAAAAAGTTCATATTTTAACCAAAAAAATACTACTTATTGAATGAAATGAGCAAATATTAAGCAAAAAAGTATACTATTGACTCTACTTTCATAGAGTCATCACACCTCCAAACTTAGCTCTTTACTTATCTTCAAGTAAATCCAAGTCTAACTAGATAACATGACATAGTATATATATATATCTATTAATACATGTATATTTAGCAAAAACTACCCCTTTCAAAAGTTGTACAATTATAGTATAAAGAAGTTCACATATTCATTAATCAACGTTCTATCAATACAAGGATATGCAAGGTTTTTGACAAATTGATTCGTGTGTTTGTGTTGCACATGATATCATCCTTCAAAATTCATACAATTCTATGATAAACAAGTTCACATATTCATTAATCAACGTTCCATCAATACAAGGATATATAAGGTTTTTGACGAATTGATTCATGTGTGTGTATGTTGCACATGATATCATCCAATGCACATATGAAATCAACCTATATGAGCATGCTAATCAATTCAATCTTAGAAAAATTGTTATAAGTATATTTTTCACATCCATCTCGACTAATATAAATATGCACTTAGCTAAAGATCAATAAGCATACGTATAATGTAAGGCTTAGGTGGGGTCAATAAATGAAGACATTTAGGCTCTTTCAAACATTGGCTTTGTTTTTAATCATCATTCACTTTTTAACTACAATTGAGTTTGTGCTTGATATTTTAGTGCATCTTATCTATGCAATCTTTTCATATTCTTTTATTCTACGTCTTTTTTTTTTGGTAACTTCACAACACTCGCTATTTTCAATTTTATTTTCTTTTTATTTAGAGAGATAATTGTATTGTGAGTTCTTCTTTTTCTTTTTGTCATAGGGTGCATTAAATTTCACTTTACGCTATAGTATAACATATGATTGTATTTTTTTCATACAAGCTAAAAGTGCAAATATAAAGGTAGTACTTATTAGCTAGGCACAAAATATGGCTTAAGGATATGAAAGGTTCTTTTTTGAGCTCAAATGGGTGACTATGTATATTACTAATAGTTAGCTTAAAAGACTCAATCAATCCAAATAAGGCTAAGTCATTTTTTTGTTAAGTACTATTTAGAATTTTTCCTTAAAGGATGATCAAATATATTCTAAAACATGTTAGAACTCATCAACTTGCATAACTCACTACAAATTTTCTTTCAATAAGAACACCAAAATTAATCATGAATATGTATATAAAAATTTGAATAAATCAAATCAAAACTAACAAACATATCACATAATTATTGTATATTAGCTAGCATATTACATTTCTTATCCTAGTCGTGACTACAAATTTTTATCATTGAGTTCATATGTTTCATATCAAACATGTAAGCATTCAATTTTTATATATTTATCAATTTCTACCCAAATAATGATTAAAAATATCCTAAATTTTTTTTCTAAAAATTAAAAATACATTCCTCAAAACTTAAATTGTACATTATCCCCAATGTTCACATATAAATATAAAAAAGGTAAAAGGAAAGGAAACTTCCTTAGCCTTGGCACACCACATATATCGTTGAAATGTACAATCTTGTTGCACCATTACTCTCTACATTTATTCACCTACAAAACAAAAACAATAAAAATATAAGTACAATGATGTTGGGTTACCTCCTAACTAGCATCATGGTTAACGTCCTTGATTAGATAGGTATAGCATGGCCTATGGTACATCTCTCTATGTCCATTTATTTTTGAGTTTGCCTAAAAATAGTTTGAGTCTTGATTTGTTCAATGATAATTTATTTTTTGGTTTAAAAATATGGCACTTAATTCTCTTATCATACCGTATTTTTGTTTTCCTTTTGTACTTTTTGGCATTCTTATAAGTCTACCGTAGCTTATCTATTTTATGTATTTCTAGCATCTGTTTCACCTTTCTATGAATTCTTTTGCTTGCCCACTTGATTAAGGATGGTAGGGTAAAGCTATGAGGTCTGAACTTTGTGGCCCTTCCATAGATGGTTTGAGCTAAGATCCTATCTCAAAACTCTCCACAACCATATTAGGTATGCACATGAGAGGTACAACCTTCAAATAATTCACACAATCAACAATATCAATATTAGATTTCATACTTTCAAACATTCATTAGCATTATCAATATCACAAGATTCAAATGCTTTAAAACCTTTAAATGTTACTTGTTCATCTTGTATTCTCATTATAAGCTCACTTTTTTGTAAATCAATGAGTGCTCTTCAAGTTATTAAGAATGGATGACTATGTATGATTGGAATGTTATGGTCCTTTTCTATGTCTATTACACTAACATCTGCCAGAAATATGAACTTGTCTACTTTTACTATCACATCTTTTACCATACCCTAAGGTCGTTTGATTGATCTACCTACCATTTGTAATGTTATTGAAGTGGGTTTGGCTTTACTAACCTTCAATCTCTTAAAGACCGATAATGGCATAAAGTTAATACTTGAACCTAAATCACATAATGCTTTCTCAAAATGGATGTTTCCAATAGTACAAGGGATGTCAAAACTACCTGAATCTTTCAATTTTTGGGGTAGTTTTATATCAAGGATATCACTACAACCTTCATTCAAGGTTAATTTTTCACTATCTCCAAGCCTCCTTTTCTTAGACAAGATATCCTTCAGAAATTTGACATAAGAAGGCATTTGTTCGAAGGCATCTATAAATGATATATTTATGTCAACTTCTTGAAGACTTCTAGGAATTTTGAAAATTGCATATCTAACTTTTTCTTTTGCTATCTTTAAGAAAAAAAAGAATGGTGGGTTTATAAAGGTTGCATTTCTTTGGCTGAATTATTTCTTTTTCAGTGCAATCTTTATCCACTAGTTCCTCTTTATCCTTTTGAGTCTTATGTTCCTCCTTAAAAAATTTACCACTCCTCAAGGCTATGGCATTACAATGCTCCTTATCTTTTCTTTTTGGGTTTATAATTATGTCACTTGGAAGGTTACCTTGAGGTCTTTAACTTATGGCTTCAGAAAGTTTCCCTATTTCGGTCTCTAAACTTTGAATTGAAGCCTTTTGAGTGGACACTTTTGTACTTATTAATTGGATGAAGTCTTTCATCATATCTATTAAAGCATTTGTATTGTCCTCAATAGGTGGCTTCTTCTCTTGGACTTATGATTTTTGTGGTTGTTGAAAATCAAGTGGTGAAAATGATTGACGGTTGAATTGATTACCACCCTGATTATTATAATTATTCTAAAAAATATTGGATATTGTCTCCATCCTAGGTTATATAGGTTTGAGTATGGATTAATGTTTTGTTTCACATTACCCATATAGAATTCTTATTTAGTCTTATTTGGATAATTATCAAACAAATGGACTCCACCACTAAACACACAAGACACTCTTGAATCTTGGACCTAGTTTATACTCGTTGATAAGTTTTGAGCCTTTAAAAGATTTACCAAAGATGACACTTGAGCTTTAAGTTTAATGATATCATTTAACTTATGCATTCTGACTACTCTTCTTGTAGTTATCATTATATCCATTGACTATTGATAATTATTGCTAGCCATTTTCTTAAGTAACTCATAAGCTTAATTGTAAGATTTGGCTAGCAAAACTCTATTTAGTAGATGCATCAATAATGATTCTTGTTTGAGTATTGAGATCAGTGTATAAAGTATCCATTTTGATCCAATGAAGGATACCATGGTGAGGACACTTTCTTATCAATTTTTTTGAATATTTCCCATGCTTCATATAAATATTCCTCTTCATATTGTTGGTAGAAGGTAATGTCATTCCTAAGCTTGGCATTCTTTGTTGATGGGAAGTATTTTATCATGAATTTCTCTACCAAATCATTCCAAATTTTATTGGAATCAGGTTGCAAAAACTTTAGCCAAGCTCGAGCACGGTCTCACAAAGAATAAGGGAATAATCTAAGCCTCAATGCCTCTTTGGTCACACCATTAAATTTTAATGAATCTCTAGCTTCAATAAACAATATAGATGTACATGAGGAACCTCTGTTGGTAGTCCACTGAATTGTCCAACTATTTGTTGCATTTAAAACATCACTCACTTTAGTTAAAATTGATTAGCTTGAATGTTTGGGCTTGTAATACTTAGATTTAACCCTTCCAACATATGTATTGCATATTAATTCATAGTTCTATCTCTATCGTCTATTAACGTATTTAGTTATTCAAATTTAGTTCATTATTGTTTTATTTATAATTGATTAGCTTTTTTTCACTTGGATGATTACTTGTTATTTTCTTATTAATCTTAAAGTATGCTCAATTTTGGGATCTAAATGCAAAATTTCCCCCTTATGGACTCTGCTCATGCAATAAAGCCAATTATATTTCTAATAGCACTAAGAAGATGTTAAAATTAAAAATAAATAAATAAATCAAAATTATGAAAATAAATAAATAAAATAAAATTAGGTTCATAAGACCCCTATGTTAATAAATTAACATGACATAATTTTGTTCATAAAACTCATATTTTTCATAAAGAAAGACATAAAAAATGATAAAGAATTAAGAAAAAGAATAAATACAATCAATCTCTTGAATTGTAGTACAAATTTTCTCTTGAATCCCTACCAAAATTGTATCTTCTCTTAAACTTTCTATATTTTTCTCTCTTCTTAGCTCTAAAATTTGATAAAACAAATATCTTAATTTTGGCTCAATAGATTTTATGGGACAATTAGAGGGTTTAAATTAGACTCAGTTAGAATTTGGATTGTCAAAATAGCTTCAGATCATAGGTTGAGATGAAAAAGGAAAAATTAATAGTGCTAGTCAATAAAAACATGACACGTGACACAGGGGAAAGTAGATCCAATCAGTATGCGACGTATGGCATGCTTGGCTTGTCTTGGTCAATTCATACTAACTCATTAACATGTGGCTATTTATGATTCACGATTATGGCTTGCTGGTGCCTGGGTGGAAAGAATGGATGAATAAAATGACGACATATGGCACGACATTTGACTGCACGGTGATACTCTAAATGAACATGGTGGTGACATATGGTATGAGGTTGCATCACATAGTACACAAGACATTGCACGATTGGCCTTCTCCACTTGCATGTCTTCCACGTGGCTTGCTCGGTCAACTTCTCTACTTTTATGGTGTCCATATGACATCTTCTAATTGGTCTTGCGTTAAAAATTCATATAAAAATTCATGAAAATTATAACAAAAATCCCAAAAATATGTTTTCATCCCTTTTCAATAGGAAGTTCATATTTTAATAATTTTTACCTCAAAAATACTACTTATTGAATAAAACTAGCAAATATTAAGCATAAAAGCACACTGATGACTTTACTTTTATTAAGTCATCAATTATAAATTATGAGTGGATCTATCACAAGATCAAAGATGAAGCAACTCAAGTAAGTATTTAATAGACTTGTTCAAGTGCTAAATCATGATCAAATAGTGCCACAAATGGAGCACAAGGTATGGAATGAACCAGCTAATGAAATAAGAGCAATTTTGAAAATTGAAGGTGTGCCACGACATGAGTTATAGCCTATTGTGACATAGTGCCTTCGGGTGGATTTTGGATTCCAGATTATTATGTCACGCTGCAACATGATTTCTTGTCTGTTGTGACAAAAGTCTCTCAGGATTCAATTTGCTTTCCAATTTTTAGATCGTGCTATGACATGATATAATATACGTCGCAACATGCATAGTTAAAATCTTTTTTCTCATGATTAACCTTATCAGAACATGGATGCCTTTTTTTATTGCTATCTTTTTATTGATATGCTTTATTATTGTTATCTTTTATTAATAATATCTTTTATAATGTATGTGGTTTTAATTTTTAGGGTTTACATTATATTTTGTTCCTTTAAATAGTTATAGATGGTTGTAAACATTCAATTCAGATTTTAACAATATATTTGAGTAATATAAAAATTGAGAAATTTTGCCTCTTGTTCCTTTACAAATAGACTTATTAAAAGATTTGCAAACCTTGTGGCATCCTATTATCATTGAATATTTGATGAGTAGTATCCATAAAGTCAAGGTGAGTGCTATAATCTAAGTATTAGTTTTTTGAGATCTATTTTAATTTATCTTTGGGTCTTTGGCTATGTTTCTTAGAGTTCTCAAACCAATTTGGGTTTGTAAGTTTCAATGATCTTTTCATCGGTTCACATTATTTGATATTAGAGTCTAAGTTCTTATTTTAGATTCTTATCTTTTTATTTTTATATTCTTGATTTTTTTCTGAAATTTCTATGTCAGTTTTCATAATTTTATTTTTGGTCAGTTTTAGATTTATTTTCTTGATTATTGAACATATCTATATTTCAAAAAAGAAAAAGAAAGAATATCTAAAATATTCAAAAAAGAAAAAGAAAGAAGATCTGAAATATTCAAAAAAAAATAATAATATGAAAGGTCTTAATTCAAGAAATAAAAATTCTGATATAATAAAAAAATTCATAATTTTGTTCCAAAATTTCTATTTTATTATTTATTTCATTATTCTTGCCCTAATTTTCTTGAGCAATCAATATAATTGTATTCTTGTTGTCTATTATTGAGCAACAAAAGTATTCTTACTGTCCATTCTTAAGTCAAAAAAAGGAAAAAGAAGAAAGAAAATTATTGTATGTAGTTTTAGAAGTCTTAACCCTTCGATATTGTTCCCTAATGCTTTGACTTACTTGGATATTTTGGACTACTATTGGTAAGAGTTGAATATTACACTGTTTGGTTTGCTTAGAAGTTAATGACACTTTAGTAATCAATTTGAGTGATAAATACAAGAGATGGAGGTGAAAGAATTTAATTCTTATTACTAATATCTTTGTGTGTGCTAGTTTTTATATAATATCAATCAGGAATAGATCGAATAGTCCAAAAGGAAGATAAGATCCAATAATAAAGGTGCAGGCTTTGTAATAATCATTTGATAGGATGAGAGTAGTAATGATAACTATGGATGAGGGGATAGGAAGGAAAGAGGCCATAACACCCACCTTGCAACATGGAGCATCATAAGGTGTTCCAAATTTTAGGGGGCTAGATAGAAAAGCCCATATAGAAAAAGATCCTAAAGATGATAATTGAGAGTATATTGGAGATTTTGAGGAAGAAAAAAATAGGGTACCAACTAGAGGGAGGTATGGAAATATGATAGATAGAAATGGTATAAGAAGCATATGGAGACCACCACCTTGGCAATATGATGGTGTTGGTAAAAAATTGAGAAGCATCAAAATAAGGATACCACCTTTCGAATGGAAGAATGTCTCTAAATTATACCTAAAATGAAAAAAAGGTAAAGTATATCTTTGAGTGCCACAATTATGCTAAAAAGACAAATGGAAGATTTGTTGTTATTGAATTTACTAATTATGCATTAAATTAGTGAGATCAAGTAGTGATTGGTCATAGAAGGAACCATGAAAGGCGAATTGAAAATTAGGAAGACAAGAAGGCTATTATGAGAAAAATGTTCGCTCCTAGCTATTACTATAGGGAATTGTACCAAAAATTACATAGGCTTAATCATGGATTTAAGACAATAGATGAATATTATAAGAAAATGGAGGTGGAAATGACAAGAACTAATGTAGAGGAGGATAGGGGAGCCACAATGGCTTGATTTTTGAGCAGGTTGAATCAAGGTATTGCCATCACAATGGAACTTCATCATTATGTAGAGTTGGAAGACATGACCCATATAGAAATTAAAGTGGAAAGACAACCCAAAAATAAGGGCAACTAGTCACTACCACAAAGTAAAAGTCCTACTACACAAAGACCAAATCCTTCAACACCTTGGAATTCTAATTGGAAAAAGGATGAAAGGACACATTCCATGCTTATATCCAAACCATTCAAAGCTAAAGAGGTAGATATAAGCAATTATAAAGGTAAAATTGAAACCCTAACTCATAATCATGATATTAAGTGTTTTTGTTGTCTTGGTAGGGGTCATGTTGCATCTTAATGTCCAATCAAGAGAACAATGATAGCACAAGCAAATAGGAAGGCAAGAACTGATGATGAGAGTGAAGATGAAGAAATTCCACCACTAGAGGAAACTAGTCGCGAGGAATTACAAGTACTCATTTGTAAACAACGATAAAAATATTACACTTGTACCTCTTACTCTAAGACAAGTCCTTAAAGATTAGCTCAAAATGAGAAAAAAATAAAAAAATAAAAAGAAAAGAGTGGAAAATAAAAACAAAAGAAAATGTATATAAGTTTTTATGCTAAGGCAAGTGAGGTCAAGAAAGCATATTTTACAAAATGGTCCATACTTGCACTTTTGTACAGGGATGAATTTTTTTCACTAACAACCTGAATAATTCTTTACCGAGTGTTACTACTTATTTTTCATATGACTTTTATGATGTGTTTCTTGAAGAGATTCCTAAAAAATGCCACCAATTAGAAGGATTGAGCATCAAATTGACTTCATACCAGATGCATCCATTCCAAACAAACCATCCTATAGAACTAATTAGAAGACACCAAAGAGATTCAAAAGTAGGTTGATAAGTACTTGACCAAGGGTTAATTCAGATAAGCTTGAGACTATGTACAGTGCCAATGCTACTTGTGCCTAAGAAGGATGGGTCAAGTTGGATATGTGTTTATTGCTGAGCCATCAATAACATTACGGTAAAATATAGACATCCTATTCCTAGATTAGATAACATGTTTGGTGAATTGCATGGTTCTTGTATTTTTACTAAGATTAATCTAAAAAGGATACCACTAAATTAGTATGAGAGAAGATGATGAATGAAAAAATGCATTTAAGATTAAACATGGTTTGTATTAATGGTAAATCATGCCCTTTGGATTGACCAATGTACTTAGTACTTTTATAAGACTCATGAATCATGTTTTACGTACATTTATTGGAAAGTTGGTGGTTTTTTACTTTGATGATATTATTATTTATAGTAAAATTTTAGATGAGCATGTCATGCATTTGCGTTCTATACTTGAGGTATTAAGAAAGGAAGAATTGTATGCCAATCTAAAAAAGTGTTGTTTTATGTGGAAATATTGTTTTTCTTGTTTATGTCATTAGTTCTAGCGATATAGATATGGATGAAGAGAAGGTAAAAGCTATTAGGGAATGGCTCAGACCTAATCTGTTACCAAGGTAAGAAAATTTCATGGTTTGACTAGTTTTATCATAGATTTATTAAAGATTTTATTACACTAGCTGTACTTTTAATTGTGATTGTTAAGAAAACTATTGGTTTTAAATAGGGTGAGGATCAAGAAAGATCTTTTTTAAATTGATAAGGTAAAGGTTATGGTCTGTACCTACTTTAGCTTTACCTTACTTTACTAAAGCTTTTAAGATTGAGTATGATGCTTCAATTATAGGTATATGAGTTATTTTGATGCAAAAACGGTAACCTATTATCTATTTTAGTATGAAACTCAATAGAGGAGCCTTTACTTACCCAATTATGACAAAGAACTCTATGCTTTAGTGAGGGCACTTGAGATATGGCAATATTACCTTTGGCCTAAGGAATTTGTCATTCACACTCATGAATGCTTAAAAAGTACTAAATTATCATGATTTAATGTACTTTAATTGATTGAATAGATTTATATTTGTATGATTTTATCATATTTTTATAAATTTGACTTTTCAGAATTATGAGTATTTTTATTATTTTTCATGTATTTTCGTTCAAAAATAACTTAAAGACTCGAATAAAAATAATGGAGGTAATACATTACATATATGCTGAGAAAAGAAATGAGGAAAAGTCAAATTGTTGGAAAAATTGGACAAAATGGGTTAAAACGGTCAAAAATGTCAAAATTCTATGCGCAGCCGCCTATTCACGCCGAAGTCTCACACGCACAACCAACATATGCCCATACCCAGTAGGCACACGCCCATGCACAGCAAATATAGCACACGTCGTGTTGATTTCTGCGCACCTTATCACATATCCATGCAGTGTTCCGCGGATGCCAGCACACTCCTACATCATGTCCTACGCACGTCAAATGCTCATATGCCGCCATTCTTGTGTCTCACACGCATACTAGCATGTCCAAAAGTATCCAAAATCAATTTCTGAAATATTTTCGCACCTTTTTGGCCTTTTCTTCACATATAAAAGGATCCTCTCTCATTGTAAAAAACACAATTTTCTCAGTTCTTTCTCTCCCTAGATTTCTCTCTCTATAAAGCTTTCTTTTTTTTATTTTTATTTTTAAATTTCTTCTCTTTTTGAGAAGAACTAGCTATGTTTTTATAGATTTTTAGTTTTTGATTCAATAAATGGACATGCAAATTCGTTTAGAGGTTTTCCAGCAAAAGAATTAACATCAAAGTTCTATAAAGATTATTTTGAAGTATAATTTTAAAATAAATTATTTACATTTATTTTTTTGTGTTTTATTCTTATATGTTATTTCAATTTATCTGTGATTGAATTTAACATGGCTAGCTATTTGTAAATATGATAAAATAATAATGTTGTTATGCTTTTGAAATATTAAATAGGTAAAATATTTTTATAAAATAAATTGACTTTAATAAATTGACTTTGTTTTTATTTAATATTTTATATTAAGGATGTTAGAGATAAATATATTATTTTTCATTACAAACTTAAATTTGAAAATTAGATTTAAGGTTTAATTGTCCGATTTGATTTAACGTAGTGCTCTTTTATTTGTTAGTACAATCCTCCGGTAGTTAGAGTGAAGCTTTATTTTAAAACTTTTATAAGAAATATTATTTGAAAATGTATTGACAACATATTTTCAGTAATGATTTTAAAAATTGAAAGTTAGTACTCGGATAATTAAATCCTTAGGTTTAATTTAGACACCTTGAATAAATTTTAAAATGTCTAACCTCATCTCAAAGGTGACATTTAAATGGTTCATTTTCAATCTCTTAGAAAAAAGAATTAATTAAATTAACCAAATTAATTATCGACTCTACCCATAGGTATTAATTGATTTGTTTAATTAATAAATAATATCTAACCCCACCAAATGTGGTATTCATATAAAAAAGAGAGAATCAATAAATATTAATTTATATAATTAATAACCTAAATAATATGAGAAAATATAATTAACTTAATTATTATATCTTTAAATACTTTATTGTTATGAATGATAAAAATTTACATAATTATTTATTGAATCTATATCTATGTTTATTTTTTATGTTATTAGATTAGTAAACAAACAAATCAAAATATCGTGACAAGATGTTTATGATTTAATTTAGTTTTTAAGATTTTGAATAATAAATTGAAAACCACATATATTCTTTCCTTAAATCGATCTTGTGAGTATACTTATCATTTTCTATAAAACCAAAGTATTTGCAAGATCAGCATTATTGGTCTTATTCATCACATATAGACCATGAGTTCTTAAAATACTTGAAGAATCAAGGTAAGTTAAATAAAAGACATGGACAATGGATGGAATTCATTGATACATTCCCTTATATGATTCAATATAAAAGAGGTAAAGAAAATATACTAGCTAATGCATTTTTTTGAAGGTATATTTTACTTTTCACATTAAATGCTAGGTTGCTAAGATTTGAATATATTAAGGAAGTATATGTCAATGATAATGATTTTTTTGTTTACAATGTATATGACAAAGCCGTCTTTGGAAACTTTTACAAGTTAGATAGGTACCTTTTTAAAGAAAATCTATAGTACGTAGCTAATTATTCTATGCGTAAATAGTTAATTAAAAAGGCACATTGGAGAGGATTAATGGGGAATTTTGGTGTTAAAAAGACTTTAAAACTCTATATAAACATTTTCATTGGCCCAAAATGAGGTAAGATGTAGAGAGAATATGTTCTAAATGCATTGTCTATAAATAAGCCAAGTTTAAGGTCTTACCACAAGGGATTTATACACCCTTACTCGTACCTAGAGAACTTTAGGTAGATATTTCTATGGACTTTTGTTTTAGGATTGCCTAGATTAAAAAACGAGTAGAGACTCCATTTTCGTGGATGTGGATAGGATTTTTAAAATGGCACATTTCATAGTGTCATAAAATTGATGGTGTAACTAATATATCAAAATTATTTGTTAGAGATATTGTTAGGCTACATGATGTGCCAAAGAGTATTGTGTTTAATCGAGATGTTAAGTTCTTTGGTTACTTTTTGAAGACCTTAGAGCCTAAGATAGGGACTAAAATTTTATTTTTTACTACTTGTAATCCTCAAACTAATGGTCAAACTGAAGTAGTCAATACGACTTTATCTACCTTGTTAAAAGTAGTGATACAAAAGAACTTGAAAATTTAGAAGGATTGTTTGCCTTTTGTTGAGTTTGCTTATAATAGGAGTATGCATTATACCACTAAGTAATCATCGTTTGAGATTATTTATGGTTTTAACCCACTTGTTCCTATAGATTTATTACATTTACCTGTTTCAGAAATAACTATTTTAGATGATAAAAGAAAGTTGAAATAGTAAAGAAGCTACATGAAAACATTCATGAACATATTGAGAAAAGGGACAATAAGGATTATTCTTTCAAAGCCAACAAATGATGACAAAAAATAGTCATTTGTGAACCCGATGATTAGGTTTGGATACACATGAGAAAAAAATGGTTCCCTAAAAAATGAATATCCAAGTTACAACCTAGAAGAGATAGACCACTTCAATTGATTACTTAGATTAATAACAATGCCTAAGAGTTAGATATTCCAGGTGAGTATAATATTAACACTTCTTTTAATGTTTCTAATGTTTCTCCTTTTGACAATATAGGTGATGACTCGAGGTCAAATCCTTTTTAGGGGAAAGGGAATGGTGGAAATCATTAACCGTTATAAATTCTGAGTGAACCTATCATGAGATCAAAGATGAAAAAACTAAAGGAAGCATTGAATGAGCTTATTCAAAAGCTAAATTATGATCAAATAATGTCACAATTAGAGCACAAGGCGTGGAAGGAACTAGTCAATGAAATAAAAGTAATTCTAGAAATTGATGGTGCATTGTAGCATGAGACATAACCCATTGCAACATGATGCGTTTGAGTGGATTTTGGATTCGAAATTATTAAGTCTCGCCATGGCATGATTTGTTGTCTGTTGTAGTAAGAGTCCCTTAGGATTTAATTTGTTTTTTAGTTTCTAGACCGCGGTATAACATGATATAATATACACAACAACATGTATTGTTAAATTCATTTTCCTCGCAGTAAACCTAATTAGAAAGTGGCTACAATTTTTTATTGCTATATTTTTCTTGTTATCTTTTATTAGTAATATCTTTTATCATAATAGTGGTTATCTTTTTTAGGGTTTACACTTTATTTTATTACTTTAAATAACAATAGTTGGTTGTTAAACATTCAATTTAAATTTTAATAATACATTTTATTTATATCAAAGTTAGAGTGTTTGCTACTTGTTCTTTTACAAATAGACTTAACAAGGGATTTGCAAACCTTATGGTGTCATATCATCATTAAATCTTTGAAAAGTAATATCTATAGAGTTAAGACAAGTGTTATAATATAAGAATTAGTTTTTTGGGATCTATTTCAATTTTTTGTTGGATATTTGGTCATATAAGTTGGAGTTCTCAAACCAATTAGTATTTATGGGTTTCAAGGATTGTTTTCACAAGTTCATATCAATGTCACTCTTTCTTCTCACTCACACATATTAGTCTCCACACCCCTTAAGCGTGAAACAAACAAAAACTAGTAGACTAGTTTGCCATCCGTTGTTGTTCATCATCCTTTGCAGTTAGCCTCCATCATTGTCCATCACTTATCAGACTACTATTAGTCCAATCCATCATAGCTCGTACTTCTTCCCACACTACTTTAATCTAAATGAGTTCTATATCCATTTTTTTATTTTTATTTTCATAAATGATAGTTATTAATTTTTATATGTTTTACTTTTATATCAAAAGAATATATTATTTGTTTCCTATATATTTTATTTTTATATGTTTACGTTGTATATGTTTTTTTATATATATATTGTATTATATATATATATGATATTTATTTAATATTTTGTGTTTTACTCGTCAATCAAAGAACAAATTATTTGCTTCTTAAATATTCATTTTTTATTTATTTACAATGTATATGTTTATATATATTTTTTATATGATAAATAATTATATGTTGTAGTTAAAAATATTTTTTGATAAAACTTAAATAAAATTTTAATTGTCTAATATTTATCATTATATTCATAATCACCATAATTTTATCATTTCATTATTAAGTTATGTGAAAAATTTGTACATTATACAACAAAATATAATTATTTGATCAAAAAATAATTTTTTAATGGACAAAAAAATTATTCTTTATGTTTAAACATAATCAAATATGTTATATTTAAAGAAAAATTGTATAAAAGTTGATTTTACTATTACTTGTCACATACTTCACAAACAAAAGACTTTAATTAAATATACTAATTTTAATCTAGGTATTCAACAAGATGACTTATTTATAACTCATTAAATATGATAATTTGGTATTTTAAGCCAATTAAATTACTATATTATTTGAAAAAACAAGAGAAAAGTAAAATTTTTAAGAAAATGTTTGTATCTATCTCATATTTTATTAGTTGAAGTAATACATCATTAATACTCTATAATAATTTCTCATTAAATAACTTCTAAGTCCTACAAAACTTATATTTTTAATAATTAATTTATAAAAATACAATCAAAAAATAATGAATAATTTAATTTAATTACATTACATAAATTCTTAATATATATATATGTTTAATAAATATATATATTTTTTATTAAAAAATAATAAAAATAAAATAAATTGGATAATTAAATTATTTAGAGGGGATATGGTTTTTCATTAAACAGCTTCCAAGTCTTAAAAAACTTAGCGTTTTAATGATTAAATATAATCCAATAAAAGCGTAACGATGTAGATCTAGGGATCCTCTTACTGTTGACCATTTGCTTTAATTTTTTTGAGAAAAAAGGTTATTTATTTATTAATTTAAGACTGAAATATCACTCTTAAGGATGGACGTAGCCAATCATGCTCCCCCTTAATCCAAGTTACATAATCAGTACAATTAAGCCCATATTTGGCTAACTTATACGCAGCAAAACTAACCTTCCTATAACATATATAAAGAACAAGAAAAATAAATAGTTTTCCTAATCAGATGCATATGTCCTTTAGTTGAAAAGAATCTGAATTTTCACGTACATTTGAAGTGTACAGTCTGATTCAAGAATTACCTGTTAGAAGCAAATATCTAAGCTGAATTTTAATCCATACCAAATATAGCCCAGAGTTCCGCTGCTCTTGCTGATAACTTTATCGCTCTACTGTCGATAATTGCACCCATAACCTCCCCTACATGGTTGCGGATAACACCCCTCAATCCTATACCACCAGGTTGCATCATCACTACTACATCCACGTTGATTTTATACAGCCAACTGGGGGTGGCTCCCATTTTGGAGTTAGACAAGGAGCAGCATGCTGCTAATTCTTTGAAGCCCCAAGCTCATCCATTTGCATCAACACCCACACGTAGATACTCGCCCATGTCCACCGCCTACCCTCCATAGCACCATCGCACCATGCCCACCATATCAAGTAAATCATATAAACCTAATAGATAAGAGTAATATTATTGATATATTGAAAAATATTGTTTGGATTGAACCGCATATTAAGTTGTTATTTTTAAGACGTTTCGCAGCTTTATTCAAAGTTGTACAAGCAAATACAAACTCGTCGTTCTTAGGATAAAATAGTACAAAATATTTTTTTTTGTCTCGAAGCTTTACTGTATTGATGGAGTCCGAAATGTTACACCTTTAAATTAATTGTGTTTCGTAAGACTCGATCTAGGTAGATAGAAACAGAACGAAATGATAAAAAATAACGATTACAATATGGGTGATGTAATTTGGATAATAACGAAATTTTTGATTGTTGAAAAAATTAATTTTAATAATAATTTTTTTTAAAATAAAGTGCCACTTAACACGACTGGTCAGACGACGACGACGTGAGCACATGTGGACCCACAATTGTTTAAGTCCTATCCCCTTTGACAAAAATAGGTACTCGATATGGACTAATCCCAATTGTATATCATTTTTTATATAAACATGTACAAAGAGATGTAGAAAAGTAACCACAAAATTTTCAAGAGTTAAATTATGCACTTTTTCTTATCATATTTTTTATTTAAATTCATACTATTTATAACAACTATCAACTCCATCTTATCACTTACTAAATCAACTCTTATTATATTTTTTATTTAAATTCACACTATTTATAACAACTACCAACTCCATCTTATCACTTACTAAATCAGCCGGGTATAACCAAATGCATTTTGCCACATCAATTTGTTTGTACGACTTATAAAAATTAGCAAAAGTTGAACATTTTCATGCCTCCTTCGCTATCCCACGTACCCATAGGGCATGATTGATTTTTTCAAAACCATTAATCCCATAAATTTAACATCTTGGACAATCCAAGACTCCCCCACGATACAACTCTCCTGTTTCAAAAGCAAGTATGTAGCCACTTTTCACAATATAAAATCCATGAGTTGTGAAGTACCAAACTATCAAATCAGGTTGTTGAGTAGGCACCAATTGGATACCCAAAATAACATTAGCATCCTCCGATGTAAAAGCTTGGCGAATCAGCTACACATGCTGTTGAAAAATTATGCAAATTTCCGATAAACTAGATTTATGAGAAAACAAAATAGACAAAATAATACACAAATTTGATAATGAAGTTCGGTCAATCTTGCTTACGTCTCCAGACCTACTGTAGATCTTTTTCCTGAAAAAGGAGAAATTACACAAGGTGTTTACAACACTCGCAACTCACAACCCATAACCCAATTACACCCAAGAAAATTACTCTTAATTTTCTCTCACAAAAGCTTTCTCTCAATTGGAAGTGAACACTTGGATGATTAATTCATTACAATTACACATCTATTTATAGGAAAATTTACTCCTTGAATTACTCCTTAAATTAATGGTTCCTTGAATTGCTCCTTGAATTAAGCTTATTGTTTTGCTCCTTAATTTGCTCCATGTTTTGCTCCTTAATTTGCTCATTAAATTAAGGAGCTTTATAGCAATCTCCAACAATCTCTAACAATCTCCCACTTGAAGACTGATTTCAATCTATCTTCACACCTCGATCAATGCAACAACTTTTCTAGTCTTGTTACTCTAGCAGACCAACTGAAGTTGAGCACAACTTCAATTTCATGGCAAGCTCTCACTTGTTGACATCTCGAGTCTGACAAGCTTCATCATAGCATTCAGGCTCTCCTCCACCAATCAGCAACATATAGTTCATGTATCTTCTATTAGGCACATGAGGTCGAGAAGACCTTCTCAACACAGGAGCTGTAGTAGGAGGTTGCAGTGTGTCAGACTATTGCGCACTACTCTGTCCAACGAGTTCCTCTGGATGAGGACTTGCTACAATTGGTTCCTTCATGGAACTATATGGGACATCATATCCATCTACAAATACTAACTCATTCTACTTTGAGTCGTTGGTGTCTGTTTTATGCATATATTTATACATCACTCTTTCATTGAAAATCACATCTCTACTATGGATCACTTTCTTATTTTCGTCATCCCAAATATGATAGCCAAACTCATCCTCACTATAGTTGATGAAAGTGCATTTCTTAGATTTAGGATCAAGCTTATTCCTGCCTTGATCACTAATATGCACAAATGCTACGCAACCAAAATTTTTTAGATGTGATAGTTTTACCTCTTTTCTGTTCCATGCCTCCTCTGGTATTCTATGCTCCAATGGAACAGATGGGCCTCAATTGATCAAGTAAGCTACCATGTTAACTGTTTCTGCCTAGAATTGCTTCGATAGACCTGATTGTACACAAATGCTTCTGGCTCTTTCTGTCAACGTTTGGTTCATACGCTCAACTACACCATTGTGTTGAGGTGTGCATGGCACAATTATTTCCATTCTGATCCCATGCTCATAGTAGAAATTTTCGCATTTGGTATCTTCACATTCACCACCATTATCGGTTCTGAGCTTTTTTATCTTCAAACCCGTCTCATTTTTTACCATAGTTTTCCATCTTCTGAAAGCCTCAAATACTTTAGACTTATGCTTTAGAAAGTAAACCCATACCTTCCAAGAGTAATCATCGATGAAAGTCATAAAGTAGTGTTTCCCACCAATGAATGAGACGGTTGTCGGTCCCCAAACATTAGAGTGGATAAGCTCTAGCCTTTCCTTCTTTAGGGTTCTACAACTTGTCTAAAAGCTGACTCTTTTTTGCTTTCCAAGTATGCAATCTTTGCACATGTCTATCTCTACAGACTGTAGGCCTGGAAGTTTTCCCTTTGAGTGCATAATCTTCATCCCTTTCTTACTCATATGGCCTAGTCTCTGGTGCCACAGATTTGGTATTTCATTGCCTACTGCAACTGTGATTGAACAACATGACCCTATTGTCATGTAAAGAGTGCCACTCTTCTTGCCTCGAGCAACCGTTAATGCACCCTTTGAAATATTCCAATCATCACCATGGAAGATCGTAGTGTAGCCTTCACTCGCTAACTGCCCTATTGAGATTAAGTTCTTTCTTAGGTCGGGAATATGCCTGACATCCTTCAGCTCCTAAATAGACCCGTTCAACTTAATCTTCACTACACCTTTGCCAATAATAGCACACAGTTGATCATCACCAAGATATAATTTCCAAGGTTTCTGGGGACATATTTCTCGAAAAATTCTTTCTGTGAAGTAACATGGAACGATGCTTTAGAGTCTAACACCCAAGATTCTTCGTTGCTCTTCAAAGAGCATATCAATGCATCATCTCCTCCTGAGGTGGAAGTAACATTTGCCTATTCCTTCAATTGTTGGTTCTTCAGTGCACTCTTGCACTGATTTTTGTAGTGTCTGGTTCTCCTACAATTCCAACACTCTTCGAGCTATGGGAATTATTAGGATTCTTGGATTTGGACCTCCTGTCCTTTAATCTACCTTGGTAGTATGTTCTGCTATGTCCATTCCCTTTGGTTGAATCTCTTCTTCTTGACTATGTATGAAAAACTGAAGAGGTTGACGATTCACCCGACTCTCTAAGTTGGATCTCTTCATTGAGAACCAGATCACAAACATCGTCAAATTTCAACTTATTGCTTCCTGATGAGCTACTCACAACCATGACAGTAGCATTCCAACTTTCTGGTAAAGAAGACAAAAGTATCAATGCTCGTACTTCTTTATCGAATTCAATTTCAACTGAACTCAACTCGGTTGTGACTGTGTTGAGTTCATTGAGATGTTGAGTTACCGATGCGCCTTCTGTCGTCCACAAGTTGAACAAACTTCTCATCAAATGCACTTTGTTTGAGGTTGATGGCTTCTCATACATATTGGAGAGAACTGCCATAAAACCCACCGTGGTCTTTTCCTTAACTATGTTGAAAGCAACATTGCGGGATAGCGTCAATCGAATAACTCTAAGGGCTTGCCTGTCTAGAAGATTCCAATCTTCTTCCTTCATAGCCTCTGGCTTCTTCCATAAGAGAGGTTGATACAGATTTATTTGATACAAATAATCCTCTATCTGCATTTTCCAAAACCCGAAATTTGTGCCATTAAATTTCTCAAGTTTCATCCTTCCTTCATCTGCGGCCATTGCTTCCACTCAAATCTGACTTCCTCCGGATCATTTCTGACTATTTTTGCAAACCACCGTGTATTAGAACACCTTCGTCAATGAACAAATATCGTCGACAAAATTTCACTATTCATATGAATAGTAACCTTGTAGGAAATTGATAGAAATCACCACCAAATGCTTTGATACCAGTTGTTGAGAAATTAATCAAATTCCTAATAAGCCAGATTTATGAGAAAACAAAATAGACAAAATAATACACAAATTTGATAACGGAGTTTGGCCAATCTTGTTTACGTCTCCAGACTTGCTTACATCTCCAAACTTGCTGTAGATCTTTTTATTGAAATGGGAGAAATTACACAAGGTGTTTACAACACTCACAACTCACAACTCACAACCCACAACCCAATTACACCCAAGAAAATTATTCTCAATTTTCTCTCACAAAAGCTTTTCTCTCTAAGTTTTTCTCTCAATTGGAATGAACACTTGGATGATTAATTCATTATAATTACACATATATTTATAGGAAAATTCACTCCTTGAATTACTCTTTAAATTAATGGTTCCTTGAATTACTTCTTAAATTAAGCTCCTTATTTTGCTCTATGTTTTGCTCCTTAAATTAAGGAGCTTTATAGTAATCTCCAATACATGCCACATATCATCTTGATCAAGCAACTCATTAAGCAAATCCCGCCCCCATAACAAAATTCTTCAAACATAACTTGCATGACTATTGCATCTATCCCCCTGTATAGTTTGACTAGAAAAATATTTAGATTTAAGCACCTGACTAGCAAGTGAATTTGGTTGGGTGAAAAGATGCCAAACTTGCTTATCTAGTCTTAAGTATAGATTTAAGTACCTCCATATGGCCCCTAATATAATATAGTCTCATTTCACAAATAAAATTTTATTTTAACCCTTTTTATACATTACACATTTTTTTAAATGAGATAAAAAAATATGATTTTTACATATTCAAAATGCGTTACACATATGTTATTTCATAATGCAAGGTAAAAGAATATTAGTAGTGAAATCAAGTTAATAATTGAATATTAGAGACAAATATGTTAATATAGGTTAAAAAACATGACAAATTAACACGATTGACTTTTATTATTTTTCAAAAATTACATAAAATAATATATTTAAAACTTATAATAATTGAAATATCTCCCTAATAATATTAAATATGATCAAATTGGATGTAGTAAAAATATATCTCCCTAATAATATTTAATATTGAATACAATATTAAATGAGTCTAAACAATCATAATTCAACTTAATAATGTTTAATGTAAAATGATATATTTTATTTTTATAGTAAAAATATATGAATTATAGACATAATATAAAATCTTTTTTTCTTTTCCTTTTTTTATCAATTTTATCAAATTAACAAAAAATTATTTCAAAACTTATAGCTTCATATTCATAAATACCAAAACATCCTTACAATTTAACTTAATAAAATAAAAATAAGATTAAATCTTACTATATATTCAACAATCTCTATCGACCATCACTAACTACCAACTAGAGTTCCAACGACCATTGTTGGTGACTCATTGAAGTTTCAACAACCTATTAAATAAAATATGTTACATCTACTTATATCTTTATATATAATATATTATATCTATCATAATTTTAGCGAGTCACTTGATGTAAAATGTTACATCATTCTTTGTATGTAACTTGTTATATCCATCATAATTTCGATGACTAACTGAATGTAACATTTTACATCTACATGTATAGTTGTACGTCACATGTTATATTCACTTGAGTTCCAATGGAATCATCGGTGGGTGGTTACTAGAGATGTAATAAGTGTGATATTAATCTCATTTTATTAAAATCATGAAATAAAGATGCTTTGGTATATTTGTTAAGTAATTTAGTATAAAATTATAAAATTTTGAAATTAATTATAATTAATTAAGAAAAATTAATCAATTTATAAAAAATAATATTATTTAATTTTATATTTAACAAAGTTATTTTTATTACTTTATCCTTTTTCGTAGAAAGTAATTATGGTAATATTTATTTCGTATTTAGAGAGAGAGAGAGAGAAACATTTTTTTCATTTTTAACACATTTGCCAATTCTATCACGTTCACCCACCAAACTGACCAAAGTTGAAGACAACCTTTTATCTGTTTTATAGCCAAGTCTTTTAGGTGTTTCCGCTGTATGAATTTGACTCGTAGTGAAGAATTTGAATAAAGCACTCTTGACAAAAGGACAAGATAAACCGACGGAAATAACCACCCAATTTCTTAGAAAGCAATGCTATGTGATGTCGCATTGACCTAAATCTACTCAGACAAAACTTCTATTCGGTAAACAGAAGAAGAAACAAAGACAACAACAATGGATGTCATCAGCTCAACAACAATAGAGCACTTACCAGAAGAGCTTTTAGCAGATGTACTCCGTCGACTCTCTCCCAAAGCTGCTCTCAGATGCAAATGCGTCTCCAATCGCTGGAAGACTATAATCTCTCGCTACGATTTCGCTCAAAACGTTGATCGAATTCATGCTGAGTTTTGGGAACTGGCTCTCATAAAAAACGCTTACTTGAGGAAGGACAGGCTCAAACCCAAGATAAATCTGCACTTGACTCTCTCTCTTTGTTATTCATATTTACAGTACTCAATTGAATTGCCTCTGCCTCGTTCTTTTCATTTTTCATCTGATTTAAAACCCTATCTTTGTGCTACCGACAACGGATTGCTCTTGTTTGATCTCTCTGATTACAGACCTTTTGGTAGCTTACATGCTTTTTACCTTTGCAATCCGCTTACCAAACAGTGGATTACTATCCCTTCCGTTGATCTAATAGACGGACATAGTTATGGATTGATTTGCAAACGGCGTTGTAATGAGCCAAATGGAGAACTGGAGACCCGTTTTAGGGTTTTGAGAGTACCTCTTGGATCCCTAACAAACACGTTCAAGGTTTTCTCCTCTGACTCCGGACAATGGAGCCAATGTCACTCTGTTGTTCCCTTCCTGCTGTCTGATCGGAGTCTGAAAAACTTTGTTTACAAGGGAATGATATACTGGAGGAAACTGGATGGTGGTTTTGTTGGATTTGATCCTTTTGAAATTAATGATACGGGGTATTGTAGGACTCGGATCATTGATGAACCAAACAATAGTAATATTCCTGGATTAGCAATACTGCCAAGATCATTCGTAGCAAATTCTCCTGGGTTGCAAGTTTTAATAAGAAATAGTGTTGGATTGACATCCTCAGAAGTATTGGATACAGTAGGAGTCTCCCAAGGGAGGCTAAGGATGTCTCAATTGTTTGGTTCACATAGGGAAAGACCTCAGTGGTATCCCATTTTGCGGGTTTGGGAGCTGAATGATGATGAGGATGATGAGAGACACACTGGAAGTGGAAGTAAATGGTGGCTGGTGCATGAGGTGGATATAAATGAAATAGCCTGCCAGCACCGGCTATTTCCTCCTCACGTAGAGGATGATGTTTGTGCAGTGGCGTTGGGTTTTCACCCCAATGATAATGATATTGTAGTTATGTGGCTGAATGAATTCATTGTGTTCTGTAACATACAGAAAAGGACCATGAAAATAGTTGATGTCTTGAGGGAAGAAAGGCAGAAAATTGACTATGATTGTTTGGCCAAGTGTTGTTGGTTCCCTTGCTGGCCATACCCAGTTACTGCACCTCTGGAGCCATTTTAGTTTTTTATGCATATTTTTATTGGTAGTTACTTCATAGATGTGTGCTAATTTGGCACTGATTGTTTTGCTGTACCATTTACAGTGATTTCTGTTTTGTTGATTGCCTACTGCAGATAAGTGGTGCATACATGTATTCATGTAACTTGTTATAAATTGTATTCTGTGCTGTTTTATGAAAGATATTTTCCTTTCATTTCAATATAATTGGCTCTAATTGTCTGTTATTGGATACGTTCCAACTTGCAGCTGAACGCTATTGGGTCATTGGTTAATGGGTTTTCTGGGAATGTCTTGAATTAATTTGCTCATAGAGCAGATGAGTCTGGTTATATCTTGTCAATTCAGTTTCTCATATCAATTTGAAGTTCTGTTTACACATTAATGTTAAAACATATATTCCAATTTATTTAAACATATTGAAAGTTTCATTTGGTAATGACCTTCCTCTGAGATTACGAAGGCTAACATGTTTGTCCTAGTACTTCCTGCTATAAATGTTTTTCAGCAGGTGGTTGTTTAATTCTAAGAAATCTATTGATTTTTTAGTGTCTTGATAGAAATCAGAGATTCATAGTCCTAAACTAGTTTTGTGCTTTCCTAAATAAAGAGAGAACCTTTGATGCTGAAGCCATTTGACTAAGTAATACCTGATGCAAAATTTGTTCACCTCGTTGATTTGATCAAACAGAAACTTCATTCTTGGCTTATCATTTACCGAATTACTGTAAGTCTTTCTTATGAATTACAATGAATAAACCTGCTATATATAGCAATGTATATAAACAGCTTTCTAACTCTGCTATCTATAAAAAAGTTAAAGGCCAGTTTGAATAAGAAACGGATGAGTGAAAACTGTTGTGCTAGGGTTTCAAAAGTTACAAAGCGATTGTGAGATTTTCCCCAAATTTTTGCTTGTGCTTTCAATTGATCTTCAATGTTTACCTTCCTGATTTTTCTCTTATTGTTGATGATTATCTTTGCAATCATAGAGAGTCCATGTATTGTCATCTCGAATATTTGCTCTCTTTTCTCTTCTTGATGAAGCAGTCTCATCTCAAAAATTTCATTGTCGTTGTTGTGAAGATGCGATCCAGAAGCTTTAACAATCCATATGTTACTACGTGATTCGAAGTAGCTTTCAAGGAAGGTAATTCGGTTTTCATCGTCCTTTGATTCCAGTAATTTCGGTCAGTGATTATTGTGTTTTTTTTTTGTTAAGCTATGCATTTTTATCTGCTTTTGATCTATATATGAAATTCTTGATCTAATTTTGTTTTTTCTGTATTCCTTGCTAATTCTATTGGAGTGAAGATGCTAGTTAGTGTTAGTGGTGAATCTAACTAGGAGGTGTTACTCCTTGGTGCTTGTGTTGCCAGAAATTGGCCTCTTATTGTGTTGTTGCACTTAGCGATACAAATGCGGATTACATGATTGTGTACATTAACAATTTAGACATTATGCTTGAAATTGAATTCTTAGTCAGGGGAGCACAGGAGTTGCTTGATTTTATGATTATTGTTTGTGTTGTAATCAATTTAACTATCTATCCTAATACTCTGATAAAGGTTGTCCGGTGTGCTTGGGTAAAGAAGGAAGGTCTAGAGCTTGGTTTAAGCCATGTCAAAGCATGGAGAATTTGCATATTCCCTATGGAGTATGTTGTGTACTTTTCGAACCATTGAATACTGATAAATAACTTATGCAGAATAAGGAATTTGAGGATGTATCCCTAAAGCTTAAGGATGTTGCTAGCCTATACATTATCACTAATGCTTTAGCATTTCTCAAGGGCACGAGTCATTGTGGTAATGTGTTTCCATGGTTAAATGACCGATGTGTTGTTTTGGTACTACCTTGTGGTTAGTTTAGTTTTCAGATTTCGTTTTGATTTTGGTCTTTCTTCTATCGAAGTTTGTTAGTGTGTGTCATGATGTTGGATATTGTTGGTTTTTTTTGTGTGTTGGTGCGGTTGTTACTTATGAAGTTGTCTTTAGACTTAGTGTTTAAGTATATACTGGTTGGCTTACTTTACACTGTTAATAAAGTACTTGTTCAACAGTTAGTACTTTGAGGTATAATAAAGGTTGTTGATTTGCTTGTTGTCCTTCCCTTAACTATGTTACTTGGGACATGATGAGTTGTATTATGGCCATGTGTGTCCTTAATAAGATGGATTAAGGTCGTTTAAAATTTATGATGATTGAATAACAATCGCTTCTATTGAAAAAAATCTAACTAATCTGTTGTGATCAAACCATACACGTGGAATAAACTAAAATTAAAATTACTCTAGGAAAATGACAACAAAAATGGTAAAACCTACTTGTTAGATTGGTAGCACATGTTTTGCTCACTCTGATTGTTGTCATTATGCTAATAATAACACTATACTTGGCTTCTCAATTCAGGTGCTTGCCATCATCTGGCATCAAAAGGGTCAAATGTGGCTAGCTCTACACCATAGATAGATTTCTTCTCAGAAATGGTAAAAGACTTCACATATCTAGTGTTGTTTCTAGTGCTCTAGTTATTGGTGATAAGTGTGTGTTCTCTCACAAAAGTATCTATTATTTACTCTTTCAGTTATAATAATTTTGTTTTGTACAGATAACATTATTTTCATTGAATTTCATCCTAAAGTTTTTTCATGTTAAGGATCAGGCTTCAAAGAATATCCTTCTCCAAGGTCGCAATGAAGATGGCTTATACAAGCTCATTGGTTTGGTGATTCCCAAGCCAAGTGGTTTTACAACTTCTTTAGTGGATTTCCATAATCGTTTTGGTTATTCCTCGTATCCAAATTTAAATAAAGCTCTTCAACAAAATAGTTTAGCCTTTAGTAGTTCTGGCTATAGTTTTTTGTAAATAATGCTGGTTCACTAATTCACACAAAATTTCATTTACTTCTGTTCATCGGTTGTCTAAGAAACCTTTATAATTGTTGTATCTTGACTTGTAGACTTATCATGTGCTCTCTTTTAAGGCTGGGAAATATTTCTTACTAGTAGTGGATGATTATTTTTGGTTCATTTGGTTGTTTTTTATTGAAAACAAAGGATTATGGATTCTACTATTGTTTTTCTTTTAAACAGAATGCTAAACAAAGTTCTTTTGATAAATTCCCTTATGAAATTAAGTTTAGGAAGAAACCAAACATGATGTGCCGAAAGCATTTGATTGTCAGTGCTTCCCGTGTTTAGGTGCCTATAATAAACACAAGTTGCAGGAAGGGACCGATTTATTGAATGTGTTTTTTGTAGGCTATGGTTCTAAGTAAAGAAGGGTACTTGTGCCTTGATAGGTTTCCTTGTAGCACATATGTTAGTAGCCATGTCGTTTTTAAGAAACAATGTTTAATCCAAATCATAAATGCAAAATTAAATACATTTAAATCGAAGCAAGAGAATCATTATCTAGTTTTGTGTTTTGTAAACTATGAAGTTTGCTGCATGCAAAGCCTCGCATTGTGGCACTGTCAGTCACATTAGCTGAATCAAATTATGTGGCAGAGCCTTTCGTTTTAGTCCTCCATTTGAAGATTGCCATTCCATTTCAATTTCAAAGATGCGTCACTTTATTAACAAATATCTACAACAAGTGCTAATCAAAACTTAAAAAGGAATTATTGTAAGCAACAATGACACAATTATGTTTCATTTACTGCAGAACAACAGCCAAAAACTACAAGAAGGTCGGTTATACCTGGGTTCATTTATTGGACGATAACAACCTTGTGAGAAATACGTTCTAAAATATTTAACGTACAATTCATAAGCATCCCAATGATACAGGGATTATTATGTGATCAGACACAGTAAAGTAGCTTCTCGAACAACTTCAAATTTCACATAGCAGTATTCACAGCTTCTGATTGGATGGGATTTGGGAATGTGATCTTTTCTTTTCGATCTTGAACCGTTTGAGCTATTACAAAATCACGAAACAAATATCAAACTTTTTATCCAAAACAAAGAACCATGGTATATTTATCAAGTAGCTAAAACTAAGATACTTAAAATTAGGGACGATAATTGTGTCGTGTTCGTAGGTTGGATTTGTATCATTTCATGTTAAGTGCGAACATTAGTTGACATAATAAACAAATTTAGATAATTATTTCTCAAATAAATTATTTATAATAATAAGGAATAATAATAACTTTAAATTTATAAACAATTGGAGATAATTCTAATCCATTCGTGTTTTAATTGTGTTCTTACTGTGTATTGTCACCCCTACTTAAAATTATATTAGTTAGACTGGCCTATGAGAAATGCTTGAAGTGAATCTGGATCCGACAAATTGAAGGTCCGTGAATTTCCTTCTTTAATTGCATAGCTGAAAACTACTTTAATATTCCTATACAAGCTGCTCCTTTGAAGAATGCTTTCCACAAATTCACTTGGCATATCATAAAACATAACATATTTAAGTTTTTTCAATTGTTGGATATTATCAGGCTCCTTCTTTAGTTGTGGACAAGATCCAATGTGAAGATTTTCAAGACTAGGCAAATCACCTTTCTCTATAATTAATGAACTCAAGTGTTTCAAGTCCTGTAGCTTCAACAAATTCAGTTTTGGAAACGATCCTTCTTTGAAGTGAAACTTTTCACCATTACATGCTTCAGATACAATTTGTAGCTCCAACAAATTAGGCAAATTCTGAAGTACTTTTAGCTGTTGATCCTTCAGTTTAGAGTGAAATTTCAATCCTCACAAGATTTTGAAGCTTCGTGATCCATATGGGCAATCTCCTCGAAATAATGGAGGCAATGTGATGCATTCTCAGTCAATGACTTGATCTTCATTAGTGGCATGTACTTCTAGAGATTCAAGGTAGATCATTTTCTCAATGCAGCCACATAAAAGGCTTCCATTTTCTTCTTTTAGCTTCAAGGCACCCAACTTCCTTAAATGTGTTAACATTTCTAGCTCTTTGAGTATGTCAGAGTCATTGACATTTAGGTGATACAACTTTTGCAGAGCTTCCAATCTTCCAATCCCCTTACTTACATCAATTCCTCTGGTTTTTGCTAGACATCGACAAGCACTGTCACGATGATATGCTAGAAGATACCTTAACTTGGGAAGTTTTCTGATATCCCTTGGTATTTTAGATACCAAAGTTTTTCTTAAATCCAATGTCTCAAGGTTATGCAATTTTCCAATGGATTTTGGTAGTTCCTTTACATTTGTGTTTCTCGAGCTTAAATATTTCAAGTTAAACAAGTCTCCAATATAATTAGGGAGTTGACAAATTGGAGCATAATCGAAAACTAGTACTTGTAACAGCTTGAAATGTGTAGTCAAATTTTACCTTGCATAAAAATAAAGATGCTACGAATAGTCGAATTCTTAACACTCCTAAGAGGATTATTATCAGAGACGTTGACAATTGACAATCACCGACTTGGTCCAATATCAGAACTTGACATGGCTTCTTGTGTCACATGACAAAACCTTGAGTCTTCCATCTTTTTGAAGATGAATTCATGGATACGATGAAGGATTAGACAATTTTTTGCTCCTCTACCCCAACATCTCATTGACACTTGAACCAAACCTCTTCTTACCAGCTGAATTAAGTAGCTTTCTGCAACTAGTTCCAATCTTATATCCTTCTTCGTTGTGCTTACAAATCCCTCAGCCATCCAAAGTCGAAATAAACTCGAACATCTTATAGTATAATCCTTTGGAAAAGTTCCAAAATACAAAAAAACAATTCTTAAGATGACAAGGCAAATCACTAAAACAAAAGGATATAACTTTCATCCAAGGTTGAAGATCATTATTATTAGTCTTCAACTCTGAATTGAGACCATCATGCACTTTTTTCCATTCCTCAACAGTCTTTCTCTTAGTTGATAAAAGACCATGCACAACAGAAATTGCAAGAGGCAATCCTTGGCATAAATTAGTTATTTTATCATACACATCTCTTAACTGAGACAAAATATCCTTATAATTAGAAGGATAAGGAGCACCTGCAATAACATCATCAACTCTAAAATACTAATCACAAAACAATTCCCATGTCAATTGTTTGTCCAAAGGTTTTTGTGTGATAGACAAGTTCAGGGGATAATTCAGTCAAAAAATATGCAACTTCTTTACATCTTGTTGTAATCACTATCCTCCAAGGGGTACAACAATCAATCAAAGCATGTTGTATGTCCTTGCATAAATCAAGATTTTCCATATCAACAAAAACAACAATACACCTCTTAGCTTGCAAATACTCTCTTAATTCTCCTAGCAAAGTTTCTCGGTCCATGTTATCCAATGCTTTGTATGCAGACCGTGTGAGCCGAGGATGGAAGTTAATCATAAGCCGCCTTAGTAGCATTTCAGTAGTCTTGTCTGATGGATAAGCCTTAAGCCAAGCATAACAATCAACATTGTTTTTAACTTTATTATAAGCATTTCAACAAGACTAGTCTTTCCAAGTCCACCCTCATCAACAACTCAGATGATAGTCCGTTTGAAAGATTTGTCTTCAAACCAACTAAGCAATTGATCAAGAGCATCTTCTCTAACCCGATCAACATCACTAATCTCCTTAAAATAAAGGGTAACTCTTCGAGAGTCTTGCCAAGTATAATTCTCACACAATATATGAAAAGCTTCATTTCTCGAATCAAAAGGATAATATTTTCTACCTGTTTCTTTAAGATCAAAAACACGTTTTTTAATGTTTTCAATAGCACCCTTTGCTTTTAATCTCATAATGAAGCGAGTAGTTGTAGTTAGAAAATTGGTAAATCTATACCATTGAGGATGTTGACCAATGTTAAAGGTGTGTGTATCAATAACATCTTCCATGTGTAATTCTATTTTCTTTAAACCTTCTGTTGTGTGAAGTTTCTACTCGGGCAGCCTCATGCGTAGCAACGGGCGCACATGCGGCATGTGATGGGCGTAGTTGAGTGCATGATGGTGCAAAACGGGTACAGGTGTGAACCACGAGAAAACAGTTAGATGTCAGAGTTGGTTAGCCATTTTGGAGCCAATTCCTTAGCGTCTTTGTGTCCTTTTAATTATGCATATGTAAGAGGAATACAATTTTCCCTATGATTGGAATACAAGTTAAGAGGAAATTGATCCAATTTTCCCTATGCTCTAAGCTTTCTTTTCTCTTTTCTCTCTAAGTCCTCCATTGTAGCAACACTGCAATATAACCGTAACGGTGGTATCAAAGCCGGTAATCGATATGGATACTCGAGGTAAGTCGAATGTTGAGTTCCGTAATGATGTCTTGGATTCAACCGATTTGGAAACACTGATGCTTATTTTCGCAAGTGTACGAATCGTTCAAGTAATAAAGTATACAAAAGTATGGATATTGAACCCACAAGGAATGGCGTTACTAAGTACCGAAATTGACTAATTCTAATTTTATTTGAAAACCGAATTGTTGAAATTGTTTAAAAAGCAAATTAACTTAAAGCTAAATGCAAATAACAAAATTTAATGTTTTTCACAAATGATTAAAAAAGCTAAGGCATTTGATTTCGCTAAATCAATTCAATCCGATTTCAAGTCATGTTATATGAGAATCAAAGCTAAAAGTGATGGTTGAAAAACCTAAATTTACCTAATACACTCTCTCGAGTTATATTAGAATTACTTATCTATGAAAACCAACTATATTTCTATGAAGATTTAATCACAAACAAGCACATTACGATTTATGGAATTTCTAGAATAATCACATACATCATGCATTAGTTCTCACACTCGCATTCAACATACGATATTTATCACAAGAAGCATTCATTACACATCTCCTCTCGGTCTCAATATAATTCAACAAATCATCTAAATTTTGGCCAGAAATTTAAAAGCATTAAGCATGGAAATAAATACTCAACTTGAAAACAATGAATTCATATAACAATAACACAAGAAATCAGATTTTCTTGATTCAACTACATCATAGCCTTAGCAAAAATAAAATAGTTCATAACGGAAATAAGAATAAACATTATCTCAATTGAATCCATGAATAAACAATCTGAATAAAATGCAAAATATGAAGGCTAAGGAGAAGAGATGAAAAACTCTTGAAGAGGAAGACTTGGTAGCAACAATGGTGATGTGATCCTTCAAGCTTCTCCAAACTTTCTCTCCAAAATTTCCTTTTCTCCTCCAAAAATGACTCAGATCTGTTCTCTCTGCCGTCCCCCTCTTTCTCCATCATATTGTATATATAGATCTAGAAAAGTTACGTAGATTCTCGCCGGCGGCGAGATTAATGTGGCCGGCGGCAAGATCACTTGGCCGGCGATGAGATTTCTTTGGCCGACAGCGAGATTACTTTGCCAAAACCCGTGCTCCCTGCATGATTTTCGCCGTATTCTCTGTAAGGTTTTCGCCGGCGGCGAAATTCCAAATTTTGAAATTTTGTTTTCTTTTTATTTGCACTCAATCCCGATCATTGAAATTTGTCCCAAAATTCTCCAAAATTATGATTTTACCTGAAATTGCACTTTAAACACGAAATACCTGTGAAATGACATTTGTGGATTAAATAATCAAATAAACGCAATTTTCACACAAATATCAACATTTAAATCATAACAAAAAATGCAATAATTTGACTCTTATCAACAACCCCCAACCAGCTTCTTGCTAGTCTCTAGCAAGAAAAGCAATCTATGAATATATTCAAAGGATACATGAAAAGAAAAATTCAAAGAAAATTTATTCTATTTACAACATTACATTAAGCGTATGCAATAAGCCTTTAAACCCCTAGTAGGATGAGTTGTAGTCTCGTGAGGGCTTCCAATGATGATACCCAAAAACATCTTACCTATAACTATCCTAACTCAAAACCATAAAATCACATAACACTTAATTTGCACAAATGTCTCAAAAATTGTAAATAACACACAACATATAGAATAATTAAATATCACCTAAGCTTTAAGAAATCTCAAATGCCAATTTCACTTTTGTTATTGACTCTTAAACATCCATCAAACCACAAACCAATAGCCATAATGCCCGGATAATATTATGCATAACATCCACAAACAAAAAGGTGAAATCTCAAACTCCATAGGCTCACTTTTCAAACCTCTCTCCACTAATGAAGGAAAATACACCACTTCGGATCAATAGGACTTTATGAGGCTTGTAATGTTAGGCTTAGGTATTTGGTTAAGAAAGAACAGGAAGTGTCAAAATACAAATAAGAGCACTTATTAGATTAAACACAAGCAATTAAGTAAAAGAGTAACACCATTTAACCCAAATTATTTCTTCCGATCATAACCTATTTTTCTAAAGATAAACAAAATTCTTCCTTAATCTTTCTCCTTAGTACATCCATCACTAACACTCTTTTATTTATTAGAATGTGAAAGCCTTTTTTTGTTCTTTTTTTTCATCCTTACTCCAATTGCTCTTGAAAAGCCAACCACTTTCTTCCAATATATGTGGAATTTTTTTTTCATCCTTACTCTGATTGCTCTTGAAAAGATATAACCCCCAACCAATTTCTTCCAATATATGTGGAAGATTTCTCCAATTGCTCTTGAAAAGTTTGTGTTCAAAATTAAGTTCTCTTAACAAATAAGGTAGGAATTATATATATATATTTTTGGCTCAATAAAAAGTAGGTTATAGAAGGCAAAAAGAAAGAAAAGTAAGGCTAACAATATATTTAAATAGGCTCAAAGAGGTAACTAGTGATATAAAGATAACAAGGTAGGCTTAAAATGGCACAATCGATCCAAAAATGGCCTACATCATATCCTAAACAGTGTAATTCCAAATTATTTCGCCTCAAGAGGTTTTCAAATGAGTTCTAGAGTTTGTTGAGATCACAAAAATGTCCATGAAAAATTCGCACATAAGACTTCTCTAAGCATTTATACTAATCAACCAAATCATACCACATACCAAAAGAGTCGCCAACTAGGTAAAATCGACATATGAAATTATCTTTAAACCGAAGCAAAATTTAATGTCTTCTAAAAGCTACTTGTTATCACAATCACATTATTATCATCAACGTGCAAATTAAAATAAGTAAAATGCAAATGAGAAAAAAAATAAAATAAAATAATAAATAATAAATAATAAAAATAAGACAATAAAGAAATAAAATAAATTAAATCAAAATGTAGAAAAATAAATGGAAAATCAAAATTAAACACAAATAAACACACAGACAAAACTACTAAAAATGAAGGGAAGAAAAGATTTACCGTTTACCACACCCCCAACTAATACCTTACATTGTCCTTAATGTAAGAAAGAACAACGAGATCTCCTTTCCGTCGACAGCGAAATTTTTTTATTTTTATTATTTTTTTTACCAGATGGGTTGCCTCCCATTAAGCGCTTTAAGTTATAGTCATTAGCTATACTTTCTGTCATTCTTTACTACGGTTGTTGTAACTCTAAAGAATCTTTTTGTTTGTTGAATTCTTCGTCAAAATATGGCTTCAACCGTTGTCCATTCACTTTGAACGTTCCCTTTGTTTCATGACTGATCTCAACTGCTCCATAAGAGAACACCTTGGTTACTAGAAAAGGCCCTGACCAACGAGATTTTAGCTTTCCCGGAAAAAGTCTAAGACGGGAATTATAAAGCAGCACTTTCTGTCCCACCTTAAAGTTTCACCTCAAAATGTGCTTATCATGCCAAACCTTCATCTTGTCCTTGTATATTCAGGCATTCTCATAAGCACCATTCCTCATTTCATCCATCTCATTCAATTGCAACACCCTCTTTTCACCTGCTGTCTTAAGATCAAAATTCAGAATTTTAATTGCCCAATATGCCCGATGTTCCAATTCAACTGGAAGGTGACAAGATTTTCCATACACCAATCGGTATGGAGACATGCCAATAGGTGTCTTGAAAGATGTCATATAGGCTCAAAGTGCATCATCTAGTTTCCTTACCCAATCCTTGCGTGAGTTATTTACAGTCTTTTCAAGGATCCTCTTCAACTCTCGGTTTGACACTTCAACTTGTCCACTAGTTTGAGGATGGTAAGGTGTTGCTATCCGATGTGTTACTCCATATTTCTGCAATAAAGCCTCAAATTGGTTATTGTAAAAATGCTTACCTCCATCACTTATAATTGCTCTAGGTGTGCCAAATCTGGAAATATGTTCTTTTTGAGAAAATTGATCACAACCCTAGCATCATTGGTAGGCAAGGCAACTGCTTCCACCCATTCAGAGACATAATCTACACCAATAAGAATGTATTTATTAGAATGAGATGAAGGAAAAGGCCCCATAAAATCAATACCCCAAACATCAAATAAATCAATTATCAAAATATTATTTAAGGGCATTTCATGTCTCTGCGAAATATTGAAACAAACTTGAAAGCATCTTTAAACAATGAAGGCCAATAGAATCCGGATTGCAAAATTTTTGCTGCAGTTTTTGTTCCACCAAAATGTCCTCCAACTTCCTTCGAATGGCAATGACGAAGAATGCTTTCCATTTCTTCCTTCGGCACACATCTTCTAATAATTTGATCTGCACAATGTTTATACAAGTAAGGTTCATCCCAGAAATAATGTTTCAAATCATAAAAGAATTTCCTTTTTTGTTGATAAGACATGTCAAGAGGTAAAATTTTCTTGACCAAATAATTTGCATAATCAGCAAACCATGGAGCCGTTCGGATAGCAAGAAATTGCTCATCAGGAAATGTTTCATTAATTTGTTCTTCAACCTCAAAGTAATCTTCCTCCAACCTGGAAAAATGGTCAGTAACCAAATTTTTGGTCCCCTTTTTGTCCCGGATTTCTAAGTCAAATTCTTGCAAGAGAAGAATCCATCTTAGTAATCGCGGTTTGGCATCTTTTTTGGCTATCAAATACTTAAAAGTAGAATGATCAGTATAAACAATGATTTTAGACCCAATTAAATAAGATCTAAACTTATCAAATGCAAACACTACTGCCAAAAGCTCTTTCTCAGTTGTCGCATAATTAAGTTGTGCATCTGTCAATGTCCTGCTTGCATAATAAATCACATGTAGCAACTTATTCTTCCTTTGGCCGAAAACAGCACCCATAGCATAGTCACTAGCATCACACATTATCTCAAATGGAAGACTCCAATCCGGTGCACAAATTATAAGGGCCGAAGTGAGCTTCTCCTTCAAAAGGTAAAAAGCTTGCAAACAATCAGGAGAAAAATCAAATTGTGCATTTTTAACTAACAAACTGCAAAGAGGTTTTGTTATTTTTGAAAAATCTTTAATAAATCTTCTATAAAATCCAGCATGTCCTAAGAAACTTCTAACTCCCTTTACAGTTGTTGGAGGTGGTAATTTTTTGATCACTTCCACCTTTGCACGGTCCACTTCTATTCCCTTTGTTGAAATCCGATGGCCAAGAACAATTCCTTCTTGAACCATGAAGTGACATTTCTCCCAATTTAGCACTAAATTTGTGTCTTTACAACGTTGCAAGACTAAAGAGAGATTATGCAAGCAATTTTCAAAAGAATGGCCAAAAACAGAAAAATCATCCATAAAAACCTCAATAAACTTTTCGACCATATCAGAGAAAATCGCTATCATGCACCTTTGGAAAGTTACAGGTGCATTACATAAACCGAATGTCATCCTTCTGTATGTAAAAGTACCATAAGGGCATGTAAATGTTGTCTTCTCTTGATCCTCTGGTGCAATTGCAATTTGGTTGTACCCCGAATATCCATCAAGAAAACAATAATAAGCATGTCCAGCCAATCTTTCCAACATTTGATCAATAAATGGCAAAGGAAAATGATCTTTTCGGGTGGCGTCGTTCAACTTTCGATAATCAATACACACTCTCCACCCAATCACTGTCCTTGTTGGAATAAGCTCATGTTTTCATTTTCTACAACTATGATTCCTCCTTTCTTTGGTACACAATGAATTGGGCTTACCCAAGCAGTATCTGAAATCAGATAAATTACCCCGGCATCCAAAAGCTTAATCACCTCAGCCTTGACCACTTCTTGCATTGTTGGGTTTAAGTGCCTTTGTGGCTGAATTGTGGGCTTGTAATCCTCATTCATCAAGATTTTATGCATGCAAACAGAGTTGCTGATCCCTTTGATGTCTACCATTGTCCATCCAATTGCCGTTTTATGAGTCCGAAGAACTCCTAATAGCTTGTTTTCCTCTTCATCATTCAAGGAATTGTTAATAATAACAGGAAAAGATTCAGAGTCTTTAAGATAGGCATACCTTAGATGGGATGGCAATGGCTTTAGCTCAATCTTGTTGGCTTCCTTCTTTACCATTGAGGTTGGAGTTTAATTTGTTCCCAACTCCTTGAATGTTCCATCACTGGACAAATATTCATCAAGTGCTGCTAGTAATTTGGAACATTGTCTCACTCCCTCATCTTCCTCCTCAATTGTTGCATAATTCACAAGGCAAGCTTCTAGTGGTAGCAATGAAGTTCTCTCCTCAAAAGTTTCCGAGATTAATCTATCAAGAGTGTTAATTTGAAAACAAGAATGTACCTCACTTGGAAATTTCATTGCTTCAAAAACATCAAAAGTCACTTGTTCATCTTGCACCCGTAGAATGAGCTTTCCTTGCTGAACATCAATCAATGTTCTTCCAGTTGCAAGGAACGGTCTCCCCAATATCAACGGTACCTCTCTATCTTCCTCCATGTCAAGCACCACGAAATCTACAGGGAAAATAAATATATCAACTTTAATTAACACATCCTCAATTACCCCTCGAGGATATTTCACCGATCGATCTACTAATTGTAGAGAGATTGAAGTGGGCTTCACTTCTCCCAGGCTTAGTTTCCTGAAAACAGAAAGTGGCATCAAATTAATGCTTGCTCCTAAATCACATAGGAATTTATCAAAATTACAACTTCCTATAGTACAAGGTATAGTAAAACTCCCTGGGTCTTTCAATTTATGTGGCAGTTTTCTTTGAAGAACTACACTGCACTCCTCATTTAGCATGATAGTTTCATAATCCCCCAGCCTCCTCTTCTTTGATAGAATTTCCTTCATGAATTTTGCATACTTGGGCATTTGTTCCAACATCTCTGCAAAAGGAATGTTAATATGCAATTTCTTAAAAATTTCCAAAAATTTATCAAATTGATTATCAAGCTTTTTCTTATTCAATCTTTGAGGATATGGGATAGGAGACTCATATTTCGCATTTGGGGAAGGTTGAACATCTTGGGATGTTGATGGCTTTTCTTTAGACTCTTCCATCTCTTTCTCCGATTTCCTTTGATTCTCAATTTCTCTATCGCTTCTCAATGTAATAGCCTTTGCATGCTCTTTGGGATTTATTGTGTCACTAGGCAATGATCCTTGAGAATTTTTTGCAATCTGTTTTGAAAGCTTCCCTAGTTGGTTTTGGATGTCCATGTTGATTGCCTCTTGATTTCTAAAATTTGTTCTTGACTCCTCAATGAACTTTCCCAAAATTCCTTGCAAATCTGTTTGTTTCTTCTCTTGGGGTTGGTAAGAGGATGATGACAGTTTGAATCCCCCTTGGTTATTTCTCCATGAAAAATTTGGATGATTTCTCCAACCTGGATTGTAGGTGTTCAAATATGGGTTATGTTGAGATTTTTGGAAATTTGAAACATAATTTGCTTGCTCAGCATTTGGTGAAGCAAATGGATTTCCAACTTGGCACTCGATACTAGCATGATTTCCACCACATAAATCACATTGTGCAGTTGGTTTGGATTCGAATTTGGATGACAAAGAATCCATCTTTCTTGAAAGAACAACAACTTGAGCCGACAAAGCATTCACTGAATCAATTTCATGCACTGCTGCTGGTCTTTTTGCAATTACCCACTCTGAATGCCACTGATTGTTGTTTTCTGCCATAATCTCTAACAACTCATAAGCATCCTCCGGTGTTTTTCCCATTAAAGACCCTCCAACTGCAGCATCAATCATTGCACGATAGTTTGAAACCAACCCATTATAAAATGTAGAAACTTGCAGCCAAATTGGTATACCATGATGTGGGCACTTCCTCAACATTTCTTTGAATCTTTCCCAAGCTTCATATAATGATTCTTGGTCATACTGTGTAAAAGATGTGATTTCATTCCTCAATTTTTCCGTCTTAGCAGGAGGAAAGAACTTGGACAAGAATTTCTGAACCAATTCATTCCATGTTGTAATTGATCCCGGTGGTAATGAGTTTAGCCACTCCTTAGATTTATCCCGAAGTGAAAAAGGAAAAACCCTTAATCTTACAGCACCTTCGGACACACCATTTATTTTGTAAAGATCACACACCTCCAGAAAGTAAACGATATGCGCATTTGGATCATCCTTTGACATTCCCCCAAACTGATTTGATTAAACCATTTGGATAAAGGATTGTTTTATCTCAAAGTTATTGGCTTGAACAGTTTGCCTCCTTATACCCGAAGTAGTTCCGGCAACTTTAGGTGCAACATAATCCCTCAAAGCTCTACGATTTCCAGCTCCCTCAACAAATGGTGGATCCATGGCTGATTGTCTATTAGGAGCTGAGGTTGAATGCCTTCTCTCTCAGTTTAGACGCCTATATGTTCTATCAATCTCCGGATCAAATGGAAGAAGGTTAAGGCTTCTTGTACGTCTCATACAAAAATCCTACAACCAGAAAATCAACTAGCATAAAAACAACACAAAGTTACCCTTTTTTATGATAAATAAAGTAAAAGAGCAAAATAAACAAAATTAAAAATGAAACAATGATAAAGCAAATTAACTTCAAATTAAAACTAAGATTAGGTAGTATCGATATTAATAAAATCAAACCATTCCCTGGCAACGGCGCCAAAAACTTGATGCTTATTTTTGCAAGTGTACGAATCGTTCAAGTAATAAAGTATACAAAAGTATGGATATCGAACCCACACGGAATGGCGTTACTAAGTACCGAAATTGACTAATCCTAATTTTATTTGAAAACCAAATTGTTGAAATTGTTTAAAAAGTAAATTAACTTAAAGCTAAACACAAATAACAAAATTTAATGTTGTTCACAAATGATTAAAAACGCTAAGGCATTTGATTTCACTAAATCAATTCAATCCGATTTCAAGTTATGTTATATGAGAATCAAAGCTAAAAGTGATGGTTGAAAAACCCAAATTAACCTAATACTCTCTCTTGAGTTATATTAGAATTACTTATCTATGAAAACCAACTATATTTCTATGAAGATTTAATCACAAAAAAGCACATTACGATTTATGGAATTTCTAGAATAACCACATACATCATACATTAGTTTGCACCCTCGCATTCAACATACGGTATTTATCACAAGAAGCATTCATTACACATCTCCTCTCGGTCTCAATATAATGCAACAAATCATCTAAATTTTGGCTAGAAATTTAAAAGCATTAAGCATGGAAATAAATACTCAACTTGAAAACAATGAATTCATATAAAAATAACACAAGAAATCAGATTTTCTTGATTCAACTACATCATAGCCTTAGCAAAAATAAATTAGTTGATAACGGAAATAAGAATAAACATTATCTCAATTGAATCCATGAATAAAAAATCTGAATAAAATGCAGAATATGAAGGCTAAGGAGAAGAGATGAAAAACTCTTGAAGATGAAGACTTGGTAGCAACAATGGTGATGATCCTTCAAGCTTCTCCAAACTTTCTTTCCAAAATTGCCTTTTCTCCTCCAAAAATGACTCAGATCTGTTCTCTCTGTCATCCCCCCCTCTCTCCATCATATTGTATATATAGATCTGGGGTTTTGGGGGAAATTTTGGAACAAAACAACATAAAAAATGTTTTTTCGGACGAAACTCGCCGGCGGCGAGATTAATATGGCCGGTGGCGAGATGCACTTGGTCGGCGGCGAGATGCACTTGGCCGGTGGCGAGATTCACTTGGTCGGTGGCAAGATTGCTTTGGCCGACGGTGAGATTCACTTGGCCGGCGGCGAGATTACTTTGCCAAAACCCGTGCTCCCTGCATGATTCTCACCGTATTCTCTGTAAGGTTTTCGCCGGCGGCGAAATTTCAAATTTTGAAATTTTGTTTTTTTTTTTTGCACTCAATCCCGATCATTGAAATTTGTCCCAAACTTCTCCAAAATTATGATTTTACTTGAAATTGCACTTTAAACACGAAATACCCGTGAAATGATATTTGTGGATTAAATAATCAAATAAACGCAATTTTCACACAAATATCAACATTTAAATAATAACAAAAAATGCAATAATTTGACTCTTATCAAACACCATGCAGACGTTGCTTACTGAGGTGCAAGCACTACACACTACTCGAAACCTTCGTGAGGATAATCCTTTTTCCAGGGATGAAACTATACATTCACACCCCAACAAATCTCAGTCTACGAACGAGAACCCATTACCCAATCTAAAATTATCATTGCCAAGATTTTCTGAAGAAGATCCTACTGGATGGATTTATAAGGTTGAGCAGTACTTTGAGTTTACAAACATTGCTCAAGACCAACTGGTGCAACTGACCTCCTTCCATTTGGAAGGCATTGCGTTGCAATGGCACCGGTGGCTAACAAAATTCCGTGGATCACTCACCTGGGGGGAGTTCACTAAGGCTGCTCAACTAAGATTTAGACCCACTGAATTTGAGGATCCTTCAAAAGCATTATCGTGTCTTAAGCACATCGCGAGTGTTGCCACTTACCAAGAATCCTTTGAAAGGCTATCTCATTGCGTGGATGGGTTACCAGAAGAATTTCTCATTGGATGTTTCATTGTCGGGCTAAGGGATGACATTCAAATTGATGTAAAAGTAAAACAACCAAAAACACTAGTTGACGCCATTGGAGTAGCTAGATTGATTGTAGAGAGAAACATCTTACAAAAGAAATCTATAACAAACCCTCGTTATCTATTTCAAGCAGCTCAACCTAACAAACATCCAACATAACATCTGGGTTACTAGGCCCAGCACCTGCACATGTGAATGCAGCTCAACCAGTAACCTTCAGAAAGCTAACTAGCCAAGAAGCACGTGAAAGATGAGAGAAGGGAGTGTGCTACTACTGTGACGAGAAATTTATGGCTGGACATCGCTGTGTGCATCCATAGCTATTTATGATGGAGGATTAGAACACTGAGCATGTAGTTGAGTGTGAAAAGCTCACATCAGAAGAAGACCACCATGAAATTTTACCAGAAATATCCTTCCATGCTACATTAGGTACTGAACACCCCCAAACTATACGTATCGGAAAACTAAAAAATAAAAGTATATTAGTACTAATAGACGGAGGTAGTACCCATAACTTCATAGATCAGAACATAGTTACTCACTTCTATCTGCCTATGGAAAGAAGTAAAAAACTGGAAGTAATGGTAGCAAACCAAGAAAAAGTTAGCATGTGTGGGTCAATGCTGCAATCTCACTCTCAATATCCAAGGCTGCTAAGTAGTGACTGACTACTATATGCTGTCGGTAGCAGCTTGCCAACTGGTGTTAGGAGTTCAGTGGTTGGAAACCCTAGGACCTATTCAGATGGATTACAAGAAACTCACCTTGAGCTTCCACACTAATGGAAAACCCTATACTTTCTAGGGGATGGGAAGAACCAATATGTCTGCCTTAACTAACAAAGAATGCAATAGTCTACAGGGAATAAGATTGTTCCTCCACATAAAATCCACCAGAAATCACAGAGATCCTCCTCAGACTTACCATCCCAAGATAAGGAAACTATTGAGTGAATTCCCTAACATATTTGATCCATCCACCTACTTACCTCCTACACGGTTGCAGGATCACAGAATTCCTTTACAACCTAGCTTGGGACCAGTGAACGTTAGACCTTACCACTACCCATATTTTCAAAAAAATTAGATAGAAAAGATGGTACAAGAACTCTTAAAATCCCAACTGATAAAGCCAAGCAATAGTCCATTTTCCTCACCAGTATTACTGGTTAAAAAGGCTAATGGAACTTGGAGGTTTTGTGTCGACTATCGAGCTCTGAATGCCATGACTATCAAAGTTAAGTACCTTATCCATATCATTGATGAATTGTTAGATAAACTTTATAGAGCCAAGGTTTATTCCAAGCTGGACCTTAGGTCAGGTTATCATCAGATTAGGGTTCATGAAGATGACACCCATAAAACATTATTCAGAACTCATGAAGACCACTATGAGTTTTTGGTGATGCCATTTGGAGTAACTAATGCTCCAACCACTTTCCAAGGTCTTATTAATGACATATTCAGACCCTTTCTCAGGAAGTTTATTTTAGTCTTCTTTGATGACATATTGGTGTATTCCAGCTCATGGAAAGATCATATATCACATCTACATTCTGTTCTACAATTATTAACTATCAACAGTCTATTTGCTAAAGAATCTAAATGTCAGTTGGGGGTAGCATAGGTGGAATACTTAGGTCACCTTATTTTAGAACAAGGCATCTCAGTGGATCCAGCCAAGATTCAAGTTGTCATTGAATGGCCCACACCATCCTTAGCAAAATGCGTAAGAGGTTTTTTGGGGTTAGCAGGTTACTACAGAAAGTTTATTCAACATTTTGGAGGAATGGATGACCCCTAACTCAGCTACTGGGAAATGAGGGATTCCACTGGAATAAAGCTACTGTAGAAGCTTTCCAGCAACTCAAAAGTGCCCTTACCTCTCTTCCTATCCTACGTGTGCCTAACTTCTCACAACGTTTTGTGGTTGAGTGTGATGCCAGTGGCATTGGACTGGGAGAAATTCTCAGCCAGGAAAATAGACCAGTGGCTTATTTTAGTACTTCCCTCAAAGGCTCAACTCTAGGACTATCTACCTACGAAAAGAAAATGTTGGCTATGGTAAAAGCTATTCGTATATGGTGTCCCTATTTGTTAGGAAGACACTTCACATTACGTACTAATCAAAGAAGTCTCAAGTATTTGTTGGAACAAAGAATCACCATACTAGCATTGGCACATTGGCTGCCTAAGCTCATAGGCTATGACTACGAGATTGAATACAAAAAGGGGATAGAACCAAGGAGCTGATTCTTAATCCAGAGTAGCAGAATTCCAATTCCTAGCTATCTCTCAATCACAGTATGAGTGGTGGCCTATCCTCCAGCAAGAAATCTAAAAAGATGTTTTCTATGAACAATTGAGAGACAAAAGACCATCCGTAGGAGATTCTCAGATAAGCCAGCGAGATGGGGTTTGGTTCAAGGGGAATAAAGTATATCTAAACTCTCAATCAACCTTAATACCTAAAATATTGGGGGAATGTCATTCATCACCCATTGGAGGAAATTTTGGATTTCATAAAACTCTAGCCATAATTAAGCAGAATTTCTATTGGCCCAATATGCACCAAAAGATAAAAGAGTTCCTGAGAGAATATGAAGTATGTCAACGGTGTAAGGTGGACTGCATGAAACCAGTTGGATTGTTACAACCATTACCTATTCCCAACCGAATGTGGACTGAAATCTCAATTGATTTCATTGAAGGATTACCTCTTTCCAAAGGAAACACAATCATTATGGTGGTGGTTGACCGGTTAACCAAGTATGCTGACTTTGTAGCTATGAAGCATCCTTTTACGGCACTTATGGTAGCCAAGGTATTTATGACCAATATTGTGAAATTTCATGGATTACCAACCTCTATAGTCAGTGATCGAGATAAGGTCTTTGTTAGCTCGTTTTGGCAAGCATTGTTTAAACCACAGGGTACTCAATTAAGCATGAGCTCTAGTTACCATCCATAAACGGATGGTCAGATTGAGGTGGTTAACAAGACTTTGGAACAATATCTACGTTGTTTTGCTAGTGATCAACCAAAACATTGGGTTGAGTGGATACCGTGGGATGAATTTAGCTATAACACCTCTCTTCACTCTTCCACCAAATGTACACCCTTTGAGGTAGTTTATGGCATTCCTCCCCCTCAACTAATGACTTACATACTAGGTACCTCCAAAGTCCCTACTGTTGATGAATATCTATGTGACCGAGATTCCATCCTACAGGAGTTGTGCCACAATCTTCTACAAGCTCATAATCACATGAAGTGCCAAACTGATAAGCATAGAAGAGAACTTTCCTTCCATGTAGGAGATCATGTCTACTCAAAACTTCAACCCTATTGACATACCTCTATAGCTATTCATTCTTCCATGAAACTTGTTCCATGCTTCTTTGGTCCCTACGAAGTTATTGAGAAAGTTGGTATGGTGGCTTACAGACTAGCCTTTCCTATAAACTCACAGATACATGATGTGTTCCACGTTAGCATGTTAAAGAAGCACATAGGTCTTGTTACCCCTACCCGTCCTCAGCTACCTCCAGTCTCAGAACAATATACCATCATGCCACAACCTGAAGATATCCTAGAGCGTCGAGTAGTTCAGAAGGGTAGATATCGACCAAAATTTGAAATTCTGGTTAAATGGGTAGGAGCTTCAACCGAGGCAGCTACTTAGGAGAATGAATGGCGCTTCTCAAATTCCTACCCTAATTTCATCCTTGAGGACAAAGATTCTAAAAGAGAGGGAGAAATGTTACGTGAAGATTCTACTCGGGCAACCTCGCGCGCAACAACGGGCGCACATGCGGCACGTGATGGCGCAGCTGAGAACATGATGGCACAAAACGGGCGTAGGGAGAGACCACGAGAAAATAATTAGATGTCAGAGTTGGTTAACCATTTTGGAGCCAATTCCTTAACGTATTTGTGTCCTTTTAATTACACATATGTAAGGCTATATATTGCCCTGATGATTGGAATAAAAGCTAAGAAGAAATTGATCTAATTTTCCCTCTGCTCTAAGCTTTCTTTTCTCTCTTTTCTCTCTAAGTCCTCCATTGCAGCAACACTGCAATATAACCATGACACCTTCCTCCCATTTTTCTCTATCTTCTTTTGAATTTGTCTCTTGAGTTTGATCTATTGCATCTGTTGATGAATCTTTGGTTTTGAGAAGTGCTCTGATACTTAGAAGTTCATCTGTTATGATCGAAACATCTCTGTCAATGCCTCTCAACAAGTTTGCTTCTTGGGATAACAACTGAATCAGCTTGTCTACCACAGAGAAAATTGCAACTTCTACCATGTCTGTCTCCATTTTTCTTAACAGTAAAACTTACAAGCTCACAAAGCCTTCTTTGATTTCCCACACATCTAAAAAACCTTAGCCTTTTCCGATAGAATTTGTTGCTTGAATTAGGGTAATGGTTTTTATTACAAGACCTCAAGTCAAGGTCAACTATCAAATCTTTGGTAATTGGCTTGAAATACAAAGGTAGTAAATTGGGCATGTTTCATGTCGTTTTGTTTGCTATGTTCGCGTTTGTATTTTCTATTCTAATTGACATATTTCATATAATATTATAATATTATATTATTTTTAATCAATTTATTTCTTTATAATGAAAATAAAGTTTAATATCTTAACAAGTATAAAAAAAATCAATAATTAATTCTAACACTATGAAATAATTTGCCAATAAAATTTGATATTTTTGCAAGTATAAAAGAATTAATAATTAATTTTAACACTCTAAATTGAGTTTGTGATATGTCTTTTTGTCCGAATTATCACCCGTCAGCATGGATAACTCATTGACTGAATTAGTTGAGCATATTGTTTGTAAGATATAATTGAGGTAACAACTAAAATATCTATTCAAACCAAAAAAAGATTTCAATGATCACAAAAATGTAACAGAATAATCTCTTTCTCTACTATAAATACACAGACACATACATCTATGAGGTACGTCATATGTTTTAGAAGTTATTACTTATAACTTGAGAAAATCATCATAATTGACTATTAGATGCTAGATCTCTCTTCTTCCTTACACAGTTAAACTTCGTGCCATGTCATTCACTTGAGCATCAGATGGTATTTGGTCACCACCTCAAGTGGTGGTCCTAGAGTCCTATGTCCTAACAAAATCCTATTTTGATCGCAAGACAAAAAGAAAAAAAAGTGGAAATTATGTACCGTAAAGATCCAAAATCCATCATGTTCAACGCAGTCGAATGGTTGCTCTTTTTTTGAGACCTCCATCGAAGGAAGCTTACTAGGCCACCAATTAGCAAGGTGAGGTCGCTTCTTGCCAACAAAGCTGTCTATAAAGTTTGCATGTAACCTACATCGTACGGCTGCGAAGGTCACAAGCAGTTAAAAAAATCTATGCATCACCTAAGAAATTTGAGACCACCAAAGAAAAGCCTATATACTGATATGCTACCCACGAAAATTTTGAGACAACGAATGAAAAAGGAATACCCATTTGCCACCTTATGCAATTGGGGTTCGCAATCCAGTGCTCTTTTGTGAAAAATTAAAAAAAAAAATGGAAATTTTTTTAGTTCATTAATTCCTTATACAAAACCCAATTCACGTTTAGTTCAACCACTTTTAGACCGGTTCCCCATGCAAACAATTGATTCCTTGATTGTTATGACGACTGGAACCAAACAATGGTATTTTTAGTCACATTCAGCATATGTACAAAAACGGGTATACATAAATGGAATTGGAATGTTAAATATGAGATTTTAATACGAAAGAATGATGATAAAATGCACGAGGAAATTCTGATTAAAGAACACGAAAATAGAGATTGGAGGTTGCAGAAATTGAAGCTTATAGTGAAGACAAAAAAGATGTTATTGAATTCATTTATATATGGTCTGTATTTGATATATCAGTACACTTATGTATATATAGCTTTTGTAGAAGCTATTAAATATGTAGCCAATGAGTATTACAATATGTAACTAATTGTGTAGTATAATAACAAAACTTGATATAGCAATTAACAAACTTAGTTACACTGATTTTTTTACAAAACAAATTGAAATACGCTGATATAACCGAAAGCTAAAACTGTGGCTGAGCTGGCTTCTCTTGCTGAGTTTTCTGTTCATGCCTTGGCTGCACTGTTCATGCCTCCCTCAAAATTTGTGGGAATCTAATAACATTGAGTTTGTATTGAAGAAGATAAAAATTAGATGCTGATAGAGCTTTAGTAAGTATATTAGGTATCTGTTCATACCCAAACAGGTGTTCAACACAAAGTTGCTTAGCTTGGTACGAGCATATTGAACATAATTAGAAGCAAAGAGCAACAGAAGATAGAATATCCAACCAAATTATAGGAAAAGATGAAATGGAAACATGAAGTTAAGAAAGTAATGATTGGATCCTGACCAGTTCTAAGGTTGCATCGGTTACGCTCCTATATTCAACTTATGTGCTAGATCTAGACAAAGTAGGTTGTTTCTTGAATGACCAAAAACAGTATTAACCTTAAGAAAGACACAATGTCTTAAGGTTGAACTACGATCATCTAGGAAAGATGCCCAATTAACAACAGCAAAGGTTGTGAGATGAAGGATTGAGCATTTTTGAAACAACAGGCCATAATTCTTAGCGCCTTGTTAGTAACGCATAATTCTTTTAACTTCTTCCCAATGAACATTCTTAGAAAATGACATGAATTAACATACTTTATTGACTATAAAAGAGAAATCAGGTCAAATAAGAGTCACATATTATAAACTCCTTGCAATAGTGCGATATAATGAAGAATCATGCATAGAGGAACCATCATATGCTAAAAATCGAGTAGTGGAACATATAGAAGTATGACTAGGCTTATAATTCACCATACTGGCTTTAAGTAATAAATCATCAATATATTTCTTTTGGTTGGGAAACAAATTCCCATTCACTAGCTCGTGAACAACTATTCAAAGAAAGTAATGTAAGGGGCCAAGGTCATTCAACGAAAACTCCTTATGGAGGGACTATATCAAACTTTGTAAATATTAAGAATTGGATCTAGTGATAATGACATCATCAATATAGTCAAGTAACCAAACTTCAGTAGAAAAGTGCTCAAGCCATGCTTTAGGGGCCTATTTTAGGCCATATAAAACCTTGTTTAATTTGTACACAAAATCATAATGCTTAGGATTAATAAATCCTTCAAGTTGATCCATGAATACATCATTTTTTAAAATAGCATGCAAGAAAGCATTATTAACATCTATTTTCTCATATCCTAACCAAATGAGAGAGCAAGAGTAAGAATGATATGAATGGTAGAAAAATCGATAACTAGGTTAAACGTTTTACTAAAGTAAAACCCAGTTACTTGATTGTAGCTTTTAACTACTACACGTGCTTTAAGCCTTCCAACATTTGCATCAAACAACTTCTTAATTCGAAAGAACCATTTATTATCAATAACTTTTCTACCTTTTGGATGAGGAACTAAAGTCTATGTATTGTTCTTAATTAAGGCCTCAAATCCAACTTTCATAGCCTTATACCATTATGGATGTTGAAGAGCTACTTGAATTGAAATTGGTTCTTCAATAGAATCTAGAGAAAAAAAGACATTGTAGAATTTTGGTTTGTTGATGCCATGTTTACCACGGGTTGTCATTAGATGAGAATTCAGTGGTAGTATAGAAAGAGAGGAGATAGGAACTAACTCAATAGGCTTTCTACAAAATAGGTATAGTAGTATAAAACTATTCACCAAAAGTAGACAAGGGATCATATGATGATGTAGGTTTTAAAAAGATAAAAGATGTTTATACATATTGATTAGAAGGACTTTTTGCAAATGTGCTACCATTTTCATCGGGAAGATTAACAAAAGAAAGAGAGTTATCTAATGAACTAAACCTATTGGATAAATAAAAAATTGAATCATGAGAAAGGAGAGACTCAGTAACAACTGAAAAAGGTTTAGGTATGATAGGAAGACAAGTTTTAATATGTTGAGAAATAGGTTGATAGGCAAATTTGGCAGCATATGGAAAAGTAGTTTCATAAAAAATACATTGTGTGACATATACACACGACTAAAGGAACTAAGACACTTGTAATCCTTATGATAAGAACTATATCCAATGAATGTTTAGAGGTTATACTTGAACTTTAATTTGTGAGTGTTTTAAGGTGTCATTTTTGGATAACATAGACAATCATATGTTCAAAGCAAAGAATAATCTAGTTTTGTGTCAAAGAAGAGTTCAAGTAGACTTTTATTGTTTAAAATTGGTGAGGGCAATCTCTTAATAAGAAACAGAGATGCATGAAAAGCCTCATCCTAAAAATTTATAGGCATATGTCCTTGAGCTAGGAAAGAAATCCCTTTCTCCACAATATCCATATGCTTCCTCTTAGTAAGGCCATTTTTTATGGTGTGTAAGGACATGATATTTTATTTAAAAGGCCAAAATTAGCCAACATAGAAGAGAAAGCTGCATACTCTCCTCCACATCACATTGAATCATTTTGATTTTTTTGTTTGCTTAAAGCTCTGCCTGAGCCTTAAATAATATAAAAGCACTTTTCATAGCACCCTTGTTCTTTAAAAAAATAAATATAGGTATATTTGGAAAATTCATTGATAACTATATTTTATATAGTTATTTTCACCTATTTTATTAATTATAATTGCTATGTTCTCTCTATTTTTAGTTAATTTTAGTTTAATAAATTAGTATTTACTGTTTTTTATATATTTTAAGAAAATTAAATAAATTGTATCGAAAACGTTCTTAATGGAAAATTTGTGTCCAAAAATATAATTTCAAATAAAAGAGTGATTAATTGCAATTTATAAAAGTTGAAAATATAATTTAAATTAAAATTGGGCTTAATTTTAATTATTAAAAGTTTAAAATTTAATTTAAATTACCAAAAGGGCTATGTTGCAATTAAAAAAAGTTTAAAATGTAATTTGAAATATATTTGTGGGTGAAAATAAAATTAATAAAAATTGAATTTTCTGCGCAGGAGAAGAATGTCACTCGCACCACTCAACGTGCCCATCACCCACCGTTCGATCATCAAATCAACGGTCTAGATTTGGCGAGTGCATTCCAGACGAGACAAAATCGCGTGCCCGGTATATTTCTCGTATGGCTCGGCGTGCCAGTGGGGCCCACCTGCCACGCAAGCCGGCGTGTAGAGTGGGACCCACATGTCGGCTGTGTATATTTCCCTCGAGGCGCATCGCTGACCGTTGGATTAGTTGAACGGTCCAGATTGAAGCGCGTGGAACCAAGCTGTCGCCCACCGAACCGTTTGTCTAAAAATCGTGTGCGACGCGGGTTATCCAAGCAGCGTGCACCCTCGGTTTTTACAAAATAAGAAGAAGCCACGTGTCTCCTAAAATATCCAGCGAATCACATAACGATACGTGGTATGCATTTAGTAAACCAGAACACACGGAAACGGCGCACGTTTCCAGGCGCGCCGTTGTTTGCCACATGTCCCCGCGTGCCCTCCTTTCGTGCGGCGCAGTTCCATGCACCCGTTTTCCTTTCGCCAATTGAAGGCTGCCACGTGTCCCACTATATTTTACAACCAAACAGATCGCGACACGTGGCAGCGTGTATTGAAAACAAAATGAAGCGCGCAGCGTTGTCTCCCACTCACTTTAAAATAGTATTTTTGTTGTAACGGCTTGTCTCCCACGCGTTTTAATTTTTATTTTCGATACAAATATTTTACGCGTGTATTAAATTTTAATTTTTTTTATGTATTTTTTTAGCTATAAATAGGTGATAAGATGATAGAGTTAAAATTTTTTTTTTAGTTTTAGTTTTCGAAAGTTTTTAGAGGAGTTTTTAGAGAGTTTAGAGTTTGTAATTTTTGTGTTGTTTGTGTGTTGGTTGTGGAACACGCAGAAGCCATTTTTGGCTTTTGTTGTGTTCTGCGTGTGCCAAATATTAATGATACAAAATGTTTTAATTTTTCTTTCTTCTTCTTCTAATTTTTCTCTATGTGTTGTAATTTTTATTTTTAATTAATGAAGTAATTTAATTTTTCTAGGGTTGCATTTGATCTAAATTTATGAAGCTTTGATTTTAATTATTTTTGATAGATTTATAAGACGTTCGATTTGTTCGTTCTATTTTGTGCTTAATGCTTTTTGATTATTTACGAATCTTATCAAAACGATCTGTGGCACATAAATAAACTTGGAAGAGACATTTGTGTGTATATTGCTCGTAAATAGAATGACATGTATGATAAAGGATAGGAATATACCCTAATTGTATGTGTGGCCATTTGAAAACTTAGAACGTAATGAATCTTATTAAATTTAATTCTCATAGAGATATAGTGAATTAATTTAACGAGGTGTGTTTATACGGAGCTCGGAAGAGATGTATGAATAAAAATAGAAGTTTTCGGTTGACAAATTAAATGTAGTAAAAAAATATAAATCAAAAGAAAATAACATGATTTGAGTGGATTAGTTTGCTGAAAAATTGCAATCCTAGATTTCTTTTATTTTCTTAATACTTTTTTTTTCTTAATCAACGATTATTTTGAATAAAATCAGAAAGAAATAATTTTAGTACTCGACAAACTATAGTAACAAATCTCCGTGGGAACGATCTTTACTTACAAATATTATTACTTGTGACCGTCTATACTTGCACGTTTTTATGTTCTCTAAAAGAGACAACATTCATCCCCAAAACTAACATACCACTTATAACCATTATTGGAGTTTACAAGTGATGGCCCCCAAATATCTCACATATAGGTATAGATTTAAAAACTTCATTAGGATTAAAAAAATTGACATTGATTAAGAATATAAGCAACAAATATAAAGGCAAGATGACCTAACCTCTTATGCCAAAGCACTACATCATATTCTTTTACAATCTTATCATGAGCTTATTTAACAGATCCTGTAAGTCTTCTTATTCTTGTATCTATTTCTTGGCTTTTATGTAAAAAATATGGTGTCTATTTTATTATTCTTACTTAATATATTTATCCTCTTATATGTAAGGTTGGTTGCTCCATATCAATAATACATACACGTATATAGTTAGAAACACTTTGTATGCAAACATGCTTACACACATCATGATATTGATTATTGTAATGTGCAAGCTAAGTAGAGGGTTGGTTTTCGATGAGTAAGTATGCTAGTGAACCTATATTTTTCACTTGTTTTTTTGGTTTGTTATGGGTACGAGTATTTATGGAAAATACTCAATAATATTTTGAGCAAAACAAATTGACTATTTACTACCTTGCCACCAATCTCACTATGGACCTCACCGTAGGAGGTGGTGATATGACTGATGAGGTGAAAAATCTTAGTTCTATAAATAGCCATATTTATTCTTATTTAGGATCCAGAAAAGAGGTAATAGAGCTCCTTCAAATTGACATCTCATCTTTCTATTTTCGTATCACTAATAGTTCGTGTGCTGCTTAATATTAGTGATTCATAATTGTATGAGCAAAATCATACTTATGAATGGTGAGTACTCAAGGTGGAATTCGCAAGTGGGTTCTATATGTTGAGCCATGTGTCGGCTGGTGGTTACCTTTGTACAACATTTTCTTATTCACTTTAAACATTAATGGTCTTTAGTTATTGATCACACCACTGTTGGTGGTGTGGACTTTAGAAAAGAGCGAAGTTCATGTGTCGAACTAGGTCATTGTGGAAGCAACAATAAAAAATAGTAATAGGGGTTAGAATAGAAGTCTTGATTGATAGAGGTAATGGTGGTTTTATTGCTCTTAGATTGTAACTATTTTATTGTTTAGTGGATTGTTTGCTACTTAAGGGTTGGCTAAGAAAACTCAAGAATGTTATCATATAGATAGGATTTATATGTGGGTTCACCTCATTATATCTAGTATTCTACATGCTTGGCTATGAGGCTAGTATAATCAGAGCTTTAATGGTGTATGTTCCTACATACTGAAGTTTAAACTCTAATTAGAAAGCTATTGATATTTATTAACTAATTTCTATTTAATGAATTATATATCTTCCACCTTTTATAATGTCTATCTTTGATTATATGTAATGTAGTTATGTTTATATACCTTGTAATTTCCTTATTTTGAATTGCATGTTTGAGTTGAGTCTTTAAGAGGTCATTATGTCCTTAGCCTGATTGTGTATTAAGTCTTAAACTATTTCAATATTGTTATGCATGATCATTATGTATGTTAGTATAATTTTGGTTTCTTTTATATAAGTTACAACATACTAGTTATATATTCTAATTAGAAAGCTTACTTGTTATATGTTATTGCATGCTTTTTTTTATTTGTAGCATGCATATAGCTTTCTAATCATAACTTATATTGTAGTAAATTAATGAACTTGCTCCCTAATTAATTTATCTTATTTATGTCAATTATGTGCATGTAAGTTTAACATAAGTCTCAAAGGAGTATATATCTTGTTGCCTTGATTATGTCCCAAGTGTCAAACTCTTTATTTGGTTTTCTATGTTTAGATTGATCGCATGCTATGCGAGTACAATTATAATTTACCAAATATGTTCCCTCATATGAAGTCTTGAAATAATTGAAAATCTTCTACTGTTTAGTACGAGGCACATGATCTCTTGTATATTTATTGTAGTTTCTTATTTCTTACTACATGTAGTTTTTGATGTGTGTTGAATTAGAAATGTTGTTTATGTACTTTAACTTTGATAATTGTTCAATTCACGTTATGAGCCATGTTTGGTTTAATTGATGTAAAGCTCACGAAAATATTCGATGGATTGGCTTTGCCACCTGTTATCTCGATCCCTATTACTTATTTGAGTCAAAACAACAATTGACCTTCATATAATTATCTCTACGTATGAGAATCTTTTATTGGTATCAGATTCGTTCATCCTAGTTTGGGCTTAACTACCTAGGTGCTTGATCCTAAAGCTCTATCTACATATACACACATCTTATATGTTTGTGCTTTATGTCCCTTCTAGTATAGGCTATTGTTGTTCTGTGAGGTTGTGTATCTCCATGAACTTTTGTTTTTTGCATGTTGCCTTTTCTCTTGTTCATGCATATCTTTTTCTCCCTCTACTTTATTTTTCTTGCATAGATTGTTAATTAATTTACTTGGTTCTATGCCTGATTGTTTATTCCTTTACTTGTTTTCTTCCTTACTAGTTGCTTTGATATGCTCTTTATGTGTTTTTTTCCTTGCTTACTACTTGCTTCTTCTTTTTTTGTGACTTTCTACATAATCATCACGTCACATTTTGTCAACATGTAGTGTCAAAGTATTATGATCTTTCTTCTTATAGTCTTATCATTCATATGACATGCCATATATAATGTATCTCTTCTTTTTTACTAGGTTCTTCTCTCTTGTACCTAGAATATTGAGTGTTAGTTATCTATTTGTCTCTTGTTGATTAGTGTTCATATTTTTCTTACACTTCCTTCCCTTATGCTTTAGATGTTTGTTTGGAGAAAACTGAGTTGTGTTACAAGTTTGCGTACATGAGTGTTTATCTGTACTATTCTTGTTCGGATTTTCCATATGCATTTGTATACCATATAAATTTCTTACCTATCTTTAGGAATCTTGATTTACATGCATTGTTGTTACTAGACTGGTGTATCTTGTTGGCATTCCTAGTGTTTGGGGTGTTGACCTTGTTTTAAGCATATCTCTTTTCTGTGTTGCAACCTAAGCGTCCTTGTTTCTTTACTCTCTCTCTTGGGGGTGTTGCTTGTGTTGCTCACTAGTTAGTTAGGTTTTATCCTTCTCTTGACTAGCAATGATGTAAGTGTTGCTAATGATATCTTTGGAGGCAATGATGTATAGTTTTTTCTCTCTCTTTAGAGGCAACATTGTACGGTTTATGGTGATAATCTCTCTTGATGCACATACTTGCATTTTTAGCCTATGATTTCCTTTGAGACCATCTTTGTTATCTCACTTATTTATTATTGTCTTACTCGTCTATTTCTTTAAAGTATATTTATCTTCCTTTACTACTTTTAAAATATAAAAAATTTGTCTTTGGTACTTTGGCATTGTTATTTTCTACTTTCCCTCTCTTCCCGGGACTCTTCGACATGTTTTTCTATCCTTCTAACATTTTGTATGTGAAATGAACTTTTTATAGGAATCAATGATGTTTTATGATTGACATGCTTTTGATTTGAATTGAAGTGTGGCTATTATGGCATGTATATTCATTGAGCATTTATATGGCTAAATTTTTTTATTTGCTACACCTTATTATATGTGCACGTCATAAATTTGTGAATTTGTATAGTTATTTTGAGAAGCTTGTGTGGGTTTCTTTCCTTGATGATTTTTAAATATCTAACAAACTCTAGAATACACCTTTAGTGTCTCTCAAGGTGAAATTCTAGGTGTTGCTTGGTTAGAAAGACGATTTATGTCATCCTTGAATCATTTGATCCTTCTTTCCACCAATGTTTTCTTATTCTCAGTCTCCCTTCTTTGAGCCATTATATTATTTCTTCATTTCTTTGCACCTAAATACTGGTTTAGCCCAAATATTTATTCCCACTTATCTTATCCACCCTTGGATATAACATCTGTTTTGTTGTTCTTTTGTTTTTCTATATTACCATCTTAGTTTCAATGAACAAAAAAAATAAGAAGGGTAAAATGGAATTTTATATAAAAAATGGAGATGATGGAGAAAAGAAAAAGAAAACTAAACTGTTGAGATTTGTTTGTTTAAAAACAAAAGGAAGGAGGAAAGAAAAGAAAGGAAAACTAAAAAGATGTTAAGTATGTTAAGAAATTATTGCATAAACATCTGAATCTTGTATACAGTTCTCACAACTTCATTGGTTAAAGTTTGAAAAGTAAAGAGAGAAAAAACCCATAGTTGAGGGTATAAGTGTCATAGTTATGAACTTATCTATTTATTTGGATAAACAAAGGTGTTTTCAAACCTAAATGTCTTCTCTCTTCTACCCATACCTTAGCCTATCATTACAAACTTTGAAAGACCTATTGATTTCTTCTAGGCTAGTACTTACATTAGTGAAAAGAGAGAGTGAGACTAATTGTGGATCTATAAATTTTAGTACAATTTGAGTTTGTACTTCTAATTGCTTAGTTCACATGAGATTATCTTGATGGAATATAGAGTAAGCATGTTTGGCATAACACACACAAAGCATGTTATTAAAAATTTAGTCATACCTTTACATGAATGCATCATGGATTGATGGTCATTTGGATATATATGTTGAGTGCAATGGTTAATCTCCAAGGACCTTCTAATTCTTTGAACAAGCTTAGTTTATTTTCCCTCATTCTATATTGCTTCTTTTCTACTGTGTGTAGATGATTCTATTTTAGAGGAGTTTTGAGAATGTATAATGCATAACATTTTCATTATCTCACATGTATACACTTAGAGGGAAAGGTGTCTGTCTATTGCATGTTGGCAAGGGGAGCATTAAAATTATTTTGCATTCTTATTATTTGTTCTGTTTATGAATTGATGTTTTATTGTTTTGTCGTGATACCTCATTCTTCTTGAAATCACTTCATATGAACCTTGCATAAATAAGAATGTTATTTTGACTTGTTGCATGCATATCTTGCATTATCTTAGTTTGACTTGTTACATGCATAGTTTGCATTCTCCTATTTCATATATTTTCTTGTGTTTACTTGCTTTTCTATTATAGTGAGTTATTGTACATTTATCACATGTAGCTAATAGCTTGTATTTGTTGTTGAAATGCATGACACATATTTTCTTTGGTAGACTAGGATGTCATTATGTACGTGTGTGCATAGTATGGGGTAAGGTTACAAGATTAAAAATGTTGTTGAGGAAAGGTAGTTGAATCACTAGGTGTGTATCAATTTGCAAGATAGTTGGACTCCTATTCAACTCCTTCTTGTGGATTCATTAACACATTTCAGTGGCATTGATATTTGGGGGAAGATTGTTGAGTTACTAGGAGTGTGCCAACTTGAAAGGTAGTTGGATTTCTAGTTAACATCTTCTTTTAGATTCATTGACATATTTATGTGCCATTGGTTTTTGACCACTTGTCCTTTCGATTTGTTGTATACACATTGTGAAGAATCAGTAAACATTGGTGTTTGGCCGCTTCTCTCTCAAGTAAACTACATAGCATATAGTAATTAACCTAATCATACACTCATGTCAATTAAATTACATACTACTTATTAAATTCATCAATTATAGATCATATACATAAGAATCGTACATATCTGCCTAGAAACTATACATATTATTTAATCAAGATAAACAGTTAAATAATTATCTCAAATCTATTTAATTACCTTTATACATCAATTGTTGGCTAAACAATTAATAGTATAAAAATCAAATCAAATAATATAATTAAATTGAAATAATAATTAGGATAAAATATTATATTATCACATGTTTAAAATTAGGTTTATAAGACCCCTAAATTAATAAATTAACTAGGCATAATTTTGTTCATAAAACTCATATTTTTTATAAAGAAAACAAAAATTAATAAAAGAATAAAAGAAGAATAAGAAATATAGTCAATCTCTTGAATTGTAGTACCAATCTCTTTTTGAATCCTCACCAAAATTGTATCTTCCTTTGAATTTTTTTGTGTTTTTCTCTCTTCTTTGCTCAAAAATCTAATAAAAAATATATTAATTTTGTCTCATTAAGATTTATGGGGCAATTAGGGGGTTAAATTAGGCTCAGGTAAAAACTAGACTGTTAGATAAGCTTCAAATTAAGGGTTGAGATGAAAAAAAGGAAAAATTAACAATTCCAGCCAATAATAGTACAACACGTGGCACACGATTTTCACTGGGAAAATCATAGCATGATGCATGGCATGGGAAGACTAGTATGGTCAATGCATGTTAAGTTAACGCCATGTGGCTAGACAAAACTTGTAGTTACGAAATTAGTGTCGTGCTCATACGTGATATAAAGCTACATCACTTGGAACACCCAGCATTATGTTATTCACTATCTTTACTTACATGGCATCTACGTGGTTTGCTCGATCAACTCCCCTACTTGTGTGGCATCTGTGTGCCGGCTTTTGATTGGTCCTACTTTAAAAATTCATAAAAAGTTAAAAAAATCCCAAAACATTAAAAAATATATTTTCATCCCTTTTCACTATAAAGTTCATATTTTAATATTTTAATATTTTTAACCCCAAAAAAACTACTTATTGAACAAAATGAGTAAATATTAAGTAAAGAAGTGCACAGATAACTCTACTTTCATAGAGTATGCACTACATTATGTTTATCTAATATTCATACACTTAGAGGGAGTGTTGCATATGTTCAAGGGGAGTTTGCATATTTGTGTTGCATGAAGATTGTTTAGTTTGCATATAGATATTGTTTGTTTATGCTACATGGTAATTGTGCCTAGACTATCTGTATGTACCTATATAGGTATAACCCCACAGTATTTGGATAGACTACACATTGTTTCTATATGATACTTTCACATGGTATGTGTTTGTTTCATGTGTGTAGGTTACACGTGCATAGTGAAGTCCTCATGTTTCAAACATGATCTATGTAGTGGTGCTAAGTTCCTTATGACAGGGGATTGGATGAGTTTATTCATGAAACTAGATGAAACACTCAAGATGGATGCACTTGGAGTAGGTGTGTCTTTTGGATTTTGGTATGTGTCGTTGTGTTATTCATGAGGATAAACACTTTTAGGATATCTTTATAGTCATCTCATTTTTTATGATCTTTTGTATTTAGTTGTGCAGTGTTTTGACAAAGAAAACCAAATGGGGAGAATGAAAGTTTTGTTATTCTTTTGTCTGGTTCTTGGCTTCTCATATGCAAAACACAATGTCTATTTATTCTTACTTAGTGTATTTTTCCTCCTTCATGTAAGCTTGGTTACTATAGATCAGTAATACACACATGTACAAAGTTAGGAACAATTTATATGCAAGCATGTTTACACACACTATGGGGTTGGTTTTTACAGTGTGTATTCTAGGTGTAATGTTGGTTTCCAACGAGCGAGTTGATGTTGTCACTTTTGTTTTTGGGTCATTTTGGGTGCAGGTATTTATGGAAAGTACTCAGCAATTTTTGGAACGAAAAAATTTGACTTTTTACCACCTTGCCACCAAGCTCACCACCAAAATCTATAGGGATCTCGACATAGGTGATGACGAGGTGGCTGGTGAAGTGGAAAATCTAAGTTCTATAAATACTCCATTTTTTCTTATTTCGGATCCAAAAATGAGGTAGTAGAGCTTTGGAAAATTGACATATCATCTTTCTATTTTTGTAGCACTAATACATTATGTATTGTTTGTTATTAGTGATTTGTGACACTTTTAGCAAAATCATACCTATGAGTAGTGAGTACTCAAGGTAGTGCTTGTAAGTGGGTTCTATATGTTGAGCTATGTGTCAGTGGTGGTTGGCTTCGTGCAACATTTTCTTATTCACTTTACTTGTTAATATTCTTTGGTTATTGATCACACCATTGTGGATGATGTGGGATTTGGATAAGATCCAGGTTTATGTGTCAAAGCAAGTCATTGTGGTAGCAACAAACAAGAGCTACAATAGGCATTTGGGATAAAGGTCCTATTTGATAGAGATAATGGTGGTTTATTTCTCCCACAGTATAACTATTTTATTGTTGATTGGATTTTTTGCTACTAAATGGTTTCCTTAAGCAACCCAAGGATGTTACCATATAGATAGGGCTTCTATGTAGGTTTTACCTCGTTATATATGATGTTATGCATGCTCTAATACGTGGCTAGTATAATCAGAGCTTAAATGCCTTTGTGCAAAATTTTCTTATTCACTTTATACGTCATTGGTATTTGGCTACTGATCACACCACTGTGGGTGGTGTGGGCTTTAGAGGAGAATTGGGTTCGTGGGTCAAACCAGGTAATTGCTAAAGCAACAAGTAAAAGCAGTAATAAGTGTTATGATAAAGGTCCTGATTGATAGTGGTAATGGTGGTTTTATTTCTCTCAGATTGTAACTGTTTTATTATTTAATGGGTTGTTTGTTACTAATGGGTTGTTTAAGGAAACTCGAGGATGTTATCACATAGATAGGGTTTCTATATGGGTTCACCTTGTTCTATCTGGTGTTATATATGATCCTTTGTATGGCTAATATAATCAGAGCTTAAATGGTGTATGTTCTTACATACTAAAGTTTAAACTCTAATTAGAAAGCTTTTGGTATTTATCTTCTTATTTCTATTTATTAAATTCTATATCTTCTACTTTATTATATTATCTATCTTTGATTATATGTAATGCAACTATGTTTATCTATCTGTAAATTCCTTCATGTGATTTGAATTTTTGAGTTGAGTCTTTAAGGGATTAGTATGTCCTTAGCCTGATTATGTATTAGGTCTTAAACTCCCTCGATATTGTTAAGCATGGCCAATATGTATGTTAGTAAAATCTAAGTTTCTTTTATATAAGTTATAATAGACTAGTTATATACTTTGATTAAAAAGCTTACTTGTTTTATGTTTTTGCATGCTTTCTTTTCTTTCTTTATAGCATGCCTATAGCTTATATTGTAGTAAATTAATAAACTTACTTCATGATTAATTTATCTTATTTTTGTCAATTATGTGCATATAAGTTTGACATGAGTCTCAAAGGAGTATGTATCTTATTATCCTAATTGTGTCCTAAGTGTTATGTTTAGATTGATTGAATGTTATGACATTGCAATTATCATTTACCGAATATTTTTTCTCATATGAAGTCTTAAAGTAATTGAAAATCTTCAATTGTTTAGTATATGGCATACTATCTCTTATGTGTTTATTGTAGTTTCTTATTTGTTACTACAAGTAGTTTTTGTTGTGTATTGAATTGAGAATGTTTTTTATGTACTTTTGCTTTGATAAATTTTCAATTCACGTTGTAGGCTTGTTTGGACGAATTGATAAAGAGCTTGTGAAAAGATTACATGGATTGGCTTCCCAATCCTTCATCTAGGTCTTCACTACCTATTTAAGTAAGAATAACAATTAACCTTCATGTAATTGTCTCAATGTATAAGAATCTTCAGATATGGAAATACTCATGAAACTGAATGGTTTATTTATACTATTAGTATTGTGTAAACTAGAAGAGAAGATAGAATGTGATTGAAAACCTAGAGTGTTCTCTGTAGTCTTTAGATCTAAGTGAAACTAATACAAGCGTTTGTTGCAATTTCCTTAAAATAAAATCTAATTTGTCTTCTTATTCTTTCACAAAAGATTGTTGAGGATGAAATTCAAAGTACATATTGTTATTCCTAGAAAATTTGGATACACTTAATAAATTATTAACAACAAGTGGTACATAGAGCATATCTTTCAAGTAGAATAGCTTGTCAAGACCATTTTTAAAAGTAAAAACATTAGCTCAACATGATATATGAAGAGTCTTGAACCATTATCTATACAAAGCTTTTCAAAACTAGTATATTCTAATTTTGATGCCAGGATTGATGGATCTAAAGTTGCATGATATGTAGCTCTAGATTTAGGATAACATAGAGGCTCGCTGATGGTCTCATGTGTTGCTATAAGTTCTAATGGAGGTTGATTAGGTTAGGTAGATTTATTTTGTTAAAATTAGATTCTGATTGTTTTGATTTCTAGGAGTTGGTGGTGGTTGAAAATCTTTATCAAATAGAAACTAACTATTGACAAAATGTCCAAATTTACCAAACAATTGGCATTGAAATAGTCTCCCATCTTCATAATTGTTTCTACCTATATGGTAGTGTTAATTATCATGATTATTTTGATTATTATAGTTTCTATCAATAGAAACTTCATGATTAAAGCTCTTAGATAGATTTTGTGCCAGATTTGCTAATGGAAGAAGATTATCAACATAGGAGTGTTATTTTTCTCAAGCCTCTTTTCATGCATGAGTAACATAGATTGAAACTCTCTTACACAGTCACAAGTTAAATTTTATTTGAAATTGTTGCATGAATAAGGTTGTATTTTCTATCAACCCCAATTAACATAAAGTGTACTTGATCCTCCTTTGACACTTTATAGCCATAAGTAAAGAGTTGCATAATAATATCCTTCATTTTCATGACATAATCAGTAATCAACATTGTTTCTTTGCATGAATTACTCAATTATGATTAATACTAGAAGATCATTGCTTATGAATGAGATGCAAAGAAGGTCTCAAAGATTTTCTACGTTTCAATTAATGTATCACAATCATTAACTTCCTTCATTAGATCACCTTCTATACACGTGATGAGCCAAGACCTTATCATTTAGTCTTTTTGCATCTAGTATCGATAAACTCCATTGATTCTTCCTTTAGCATCTCTTTTGGAAGGACATCAATAGCAACTTATGAAAATCCTCCAACTCACAACTTCTCAAGATCCTGAGGATCTACTTCTTCTAGATAACAATTTTTTTTAAACTCTAATCTAATTGCATTTATTTGATTTTGAAAAGCTATGAGATCATTCTTTTAATTTGTAATTGTATTTTCATCTTCTAATTCTTTATTGGTTTTTGAACTTGAATCTGTCATCATTTCGTAAACTTCAACATTTTAATGCTCTAATACCATGATAAAATGCATGAGAAATCTTAAATTGAAGAACAAGAAAATAAAGAGATTGGCTCTTACAAAAATCGAAGGTTTTAGAGACGGTGAAGAAGAACTTGTTACTAAATTCATTCATATATGTTATGTATTTGATATATCAGTACACTTATATATATATAGCTTTTGTAAAAACTGGTACAATATGTAGCTAATGAGTAGTATAATATGTAACTAATTGTGTAGTATAATAACAGAGCTTGATAATACAATTAACAAACTTAGTTATACTAATTTTGTTACGAAACAAACTGAAATGTATTGATATAATCGAAAACTAAGACTATGGCTGAGCTAGCTTCTCTTGCTGAGTTTACTGCTCATGCCTAGGCTGCTTAAGTGACTGTTCTTGAGTCGTTTTCCCTTGTATAATCTTTATAAACAAAACCTTTTGTTGGGTTTTGAAAATGGTTTTCATGATAAAAATTGAATTTTTATTTAATATAACTGCATAATATATTGATATAGGTAACATATATTTTACATGTTGAGATCCTTATGATATTAACAATTTAATTTAAACAAATAGAGAAAAGAGATCATATCCTTGTTGTGTGGAATTATAAAACCTTTGAGCTTTCAAGTTTTGTCTCCCAATGAAGGCGAATGAAAAGTGTCGGCATTCTTGCAATCTCTTAGTAGATTAAAAATTGATTGTAATTTACCTACTAGAAGGGCATTATACGTGTAAGGTATTGTTCTCAAAGATGTTATTTTTTCAGAAAACATTTTCCTAATTTTGTCACCAAATGTTATTATCTTAACAAGATTAATTTCATTGGTGAAGATGTTTTCATAGACAAAATTTGTCGATAAAAGATGATTTTCTAAAAGGGTTGTCCTTTATAGGACAATGGTAATTTAGACAATGAAATTAATTATATTGTTTTAATTATTTTTTAAGAAATATATTTAATATTAATCTTGATAAACTTAAAGAATATTTTTAGCAACCTAATGTTATTCATTAAAATCATAGCAAAGTTTCAAGGAATTCACAATATTTTTTATAAGTTCATGCATATAAATTCTTATATCACCAATTTAGTTATTATACATGTAAATTTTGAATAAATTTATCATAAAGTTATCTTCACTTAGGAACAAGATCAAGACTCTATTAACATTCATTATCCTTATTGACCTAACATTATCTAGCTAATATCATAGTTATAAAAAAAATGTGATTATTTACAAGTCCGTTAACTATCATAAGGAATGCCACAAATAAATACTAAAAACAAAAGAAGGTTGATGCTACCTAGAGCATACTAATCCTAAAACATGTTTCCTAAAACATGCTAAACTAATAAAGCATAAAAATTAATAAATAAAAATAGTGATATGTTAACACTACTCCACACCTAATTCTTACATTGATTTCAATATAAGCACATGCATATATGCAATATAAAAATAAACAAACGGAGAATATAAAATAAATATTTTGGGTTATCTCCCACAAAACATTAGATTTAACGTCATCAACCTAAAACTGACGTCCACTATCATCAAAGATTTTAAAGTATGTGATGTCAAACTTTCAAGCTAGTAGTGCATTATTTACATCCTTGCACCTTGGTGGTAGTCTCATTTTAAGAATATTAGACACATTCTCTTCCACACATATCTCTTTTGTATCCTTAAGCTTGTCCTTGGTAAAAAAAGGTTCCTTAAGGTACTTTTCATACCAAGGTTCTTCCTTAATATTTTCCATCAAAGGTATGTGTATTTGCATATTAAAAAATGTCTCTTAATTTTGCTTTTCATGATTTAACTTTGTTGAATTATTGAACTTGTTAGAAAAAAATAAAGTAGGGTCATTATTAAAAAAAAGTTTCAAATATGACCTTTGGTGTCACATTGAATTCTTATGGATGATAGTCTTTTCTTCCTTACTAGTCTCTTCCTTGGATGTTAATGATCCTATGAAAGTAAAGTGATTAGTGCACTTTTGTTTAATATTTGCTTGTTTGGTTCAATATGTGATATTTTGGGGTTAAAAATATTAAAATATGAACTTTCTAGTGAAAAGGGGTGAAAATATATTTTTTGGAAATTTTGGTTATTTTTTTATAATTCTTTGGATTGTTTATGAATTTTTTAATGCATGACCAATTAGAAGAAGCTACGTGGATTCCACATAAGTAGAGAGGCCTAATTACGTAATGTCATATGTATCATGTGATGTAGGGCCAAGCCACGTGTCAACACAGTGTTCATTTTGAGTTTCACAGTGCAATCAATGAGTGTGCCATGCATCATCACCTCATTCATCCATTCTTCCCATCAGGGCACCACTCAAGTTGTAACCGTGAATCATATCATGGAACATGTCGCTAACTCAACCGTATTGACCACGACTATTCCACCACGCCACACATCGTGTGCTGGTTTGCCCAATAAATCCTAGTGCCATGTGTCATATTTATTTTTGGTAGCGTTATAAATTTTCCTTTTTTCATCTTAGCCCTTGATCTAAAGCCGGTATAACGGTCCAGATTCCACCTTAGCCGAATTTAATCCATAATTATCCCATAAACCCTAATAAACAAAAAATTACATGATTTATTCAGATTTTGGAGCCAAGAAGAGAGAAAAATACAAAAAAAATTAAAAGAAGATACAATTTCGGTGGAGATTCAAAAGAAGATTGGTGCTACAATTCAGGAGATTGATTGTATTTCTTCTTCTTCTCTTTTATTATCAATTTTTATATCTTTCTTTATGAAAAATACGTTCTTTATAAGAAAAATTATGTCTAGTTTATTTATTAATCTAAGGGTTTTATGAACTCAATTTTTAACATGTGATGATCTAATATTTTACCCCAATTATTATTTTAATTTAATTATAGTATTTAATCTGATTTTTATGCTATTAATTGTTTGGCTAACAATTGATCTATAGAGACAAGTAAATATATTTGAGAAAATTATTTAATTGTTTGTCTTGATTAAATAACGTGCCTAGTTTTTAAGTCAATATATATGATTCTTATGTATGTGATCCATGATAGATGAACTTTAAGTAGTATGCAATTTAATTGACATGAGAGTGTGATTAGGTTAATTACTATATGATGTGTAGTTTACTTGAGAGAGTAATACATGTTAAGTTAGATCCAATTGATAATGTAGTTGATTGACAATTATATTGGGGGATTTTAGTTGCTCACATGTTAAGAAAATTAGGAGATTAAATATTCCTAGATATTTTCTCATATATCTTCTTACCTTCAAAATATGATATAATTATTTATTCCTATTTAATTTTAGTTCTTTTAATATTTTTTAAAACATAAAAACACAAAAAAAATTGATTTTTATTTTTTTAGTAATTAGTTTTTAATAACATAATCTTCGTGGAAAAAATATTTTTTTATCATTATATTATTTGTTACTATATGTATAATTGTGTATCTATTGTATACAATTCGTGTTTGATCAACTATATCAATCATAGAAACTTTTTAGGGCTTCTCTAGTTGCTTCCTACTTTCCAAACTAATGGCATTGACGGTCTCCCTAGAATTAGCATCTATTTGGGAGAAGAGCTCAACAAATGCTTATGCTTTTAATCTTTCCCAAATTGTGACCAGTTGACCAATTTGAGTCTCAAGGTTGTTGATTGAAGTTTGAGTGTTTTTCATGGAAACGTGGGTATCTTGCTAAAATTTCAAAGTGTTAGAAATGATAGCATTTATCAAATATTTAAGAGACTTATCTTGAGAGATTTGAATAGGTACGTTGTTATATTGGGAATGAAAAGCCGAGTGTTATTGCCAATTATCTTGTTGATGTTTAAAGTTTGATGCATAAATTCTCATTGTATGTAGTATATGTTCAACCTATGTGCATACCTTTTACTCTAAAATTCATACTTCAAGAGAATTAGTTCATATGAAAAAAATGAAGAAAATATAAATTAAAAATAAAATAAAATAAAACTAATCCTAAACCTAAAAATTATGACAATAATAAAAAATAAAAAATCAAGGTTTGAAAAAAAAACAATTGTTAGTAAAATTATTAAGCCAATCCCCGATAACGGTGGCAAAAACTTAACACGATTGAAAACATGCAAGTATATATAATCATGTACAAGTGATAAGTAATTTTAAGAAATAGGATTATCATGTCAATGAGGATTGAAAGCAAAAAAATACTCATAATTACTAATTCGTTAGTAAATTAATTGAAATTAGTAAAAAAGTTTTTTTCAATAAAAATAATATAAAGCAATAAAATAAGTTACACAAGAATTATGAGAGATATATGATTATAAGATTATCCTCACCATTATAGTACAATTTAATTAAACATGTTAATTACTTTTATAATTTATAACTATTCTCAAATTCTTAACTTTAATTTTAGAAGTCTAGGTCCATTAAAGACTTTTCATTTTTCTTATCATGTAATTGATTAAAGATTTTCTTATTAACCAATCTACATTATGAAAAACCTAGAAGTATGTTTACTCACAATCACATTATTAAATTAACTAGATTTTATAAGAATCGACATTATTACTATGGAAAATAAAAAGAGAAAATAATTAAGAAAATCTTATAAAAATCTCCAAAATCTTCTCCAAAAATATTTAATTATATTGATTTTGTTAATTATGGTAATCTTCTTAAGAGTGTTGTTTTGTATTTATAAGAGAGAGAAATTAATTCATGATGTAAATAGGATTAATAATATTTTGATAGAGATAGAATTAGTGTATACTGTGTGTCAAAAGGAAGGATAAAGTACATTGGTCAATGGGAGGGATAAGCTACGAAGATAACATAAAGGATAAGCTATGATGGGTTGTTAAATATATCTACTTATTTTCTAAGTTAATCTATCTATCTAATAAAAATCATAAAAATATAAAAAAAATCCCAAAGATTCAAAAATCAATATTTTTCAAATAGATATAAAATAAGTAAATGTATGTATATATATATATATATATAAAGTTAAAGGAATTAATATACAAAATATGTATAAAATAACACATATCAATTTCAAGCACTTATATTTTAAAACTAGGTCTTTTTTCACTACTAGTGTTGATTCTTCTCCATCATGGTATGAGGCTTTCTAGAAGCTCGTTCTATTTTAAGGGCTGGTACTCGAAGGTCATTGAATATGGGACTTGCTATAGACATTTGGGATAACCAATGACTCCCTTATCCATCTAATTTTACGCCTACCTTTCCACAAGTTTATGGTATGCATTGGATGTCCCATATTATTGATGAAGAGAGGGATTGCTATAAATACACACTTTTGAATCAATTATTTGTTTCTATTGAGGCTAATACGATTTTTGGGATCAAGATTGCCTCCCATCTAGGGGATGAGCTCATTTGGTATTTTAATTCACATGTCAATTTTTCTATGAACTCAACCTATTCTATGATTTGTACTTTACTTTGAAGGATTATCCAAATGCCTAACAATGTGATAGGCTTATTTGAAAATCATTTTGGAAGCTTCGAGTTTCTCTAGAGATATACCATTTCATCTTATGGTGTCTGGATGATGCCCTGGTAGCTAAATAGTTACTTATTAAGTGGAGGCATGTGGTGGATAATGTCCTGCCCTTTGTGTGGGAAGAAGTGAAAACGGTGGCACATTTGTTGATAGGTTGTAGTAAAATTAGATATATCTTAACTAGTCTATGCCTTTCTTTTATCTTTCATCAATATGACAATTGTTCTTTTTGTGGTTTTTTGAGCTTTACTTTTGTAGACGATGATGGTTTTGAGCTTCTACCTACTGTTTGCATAGATTTTTGGAGGGTTTGGCTTTGCCATAATGACTTAGTTTTTAAGTGAAGGTGTGTGATCTTGGCACGGTACATGGTGCATATGGTTAGGAATAACATCATATGTTTAGCATAGGTTTTGACTAATATTGATGGTTTTTTTTGCTAGTTTTGTGTTAGTAGCTATGATTATTATTATGTGTGTTGTATTTTTGGTGGGACTTAGTTTCCTTTTGTACTAATGTCTACTCAATTTTTTTAGTTATATTAAATAAAATCAATATTTTATCTTTTGAACAAGAAAAAAATTAACAATTTATTTTAAGAATATTCATGCAAATCATTTTAATTATAAACGTTTAACATTATTATTTTTAATTATAATATAAAAAATTATATTTAAAGATTTACTTTATATATTTTTGAAATAATAATAATTATTGTTTAATAACTAATAATTCTATATATTTATCAAATTTGAAGCACCAGTTCATATATATATATATATATGTTCTATAAATTAGTTTATTAAATGTAATTTATTGAGAGAGGGAAAAAAACCTATACGTCTTGGTTTAAAGTGATAGTTATAAAGAATTTAATTTATTTTGAATTAAGTTTTTTTAATTAAAATTAAAATTTGATAAAAAGATAATCATTATTCAAATACAAATACAAATATATATATATATATACACACTTATAATTGGCTACAAAACTTAACCCTCTGTGGTCTCCTTAGTTGAATACACATAAATCAAATTTATAAATATCTTATAATACATTCAATAATAGATTTTGCAACCAAAAGCCATTTCCCAAAATTTAGTCTTTGTTTTCTAATATTTCCATAAGGCCCTAGGCTTCACAGTGGTTGAAGATTAGTCAATTTGAATAGACATTCCTGTATCGTTAAGCACCTACTATGTAAGCGAATTTGTTTTAAGTACATCAGGTAAAACAGATGCCTCAATTATCTCAAAACTTTGTATTTGGTAATTTTATAATTTCATAATTATTTGTATCTAACATTATTAATTTGTTTCCAATTACCTGATAGTTATATACATGATCTCAACCACCTAACAAAAATAACTTTAATAATAATGCACTCAAAATGGAGTCTCAAATCTTAGATCTTTTTATGTATTCAAATTAATTTTATGCTATTTCATCACAGCTTATTGACATTATGATTTGACTTTTGGGTGAAATGTGTTGCTTTTCAAGCTTGGTAATATATTAATGACATTGTAGTGTTTGGTGCATTCTCAGCTGTATTTATTATTTGTAACTTGAGCTTTATGCTATATTTTATTGTAACACTTCTACCTTATTAAAAAATTATTAAATAAAACCAGCAAACGCTGCATTTGCTTTGAATTAAGTCTTTTTTATATACATATTTTACATTGGAATTGATATTTTAATCGTATATAATTGAAATTGTAATTATTCGTTGACGATTTTTTTTCAAATATAACCGTAACTGAAAATGAGTGAGATGTAATGGTTATTATAATACTGAATCTATAATTAACTTAAATCGAATATGTATCAATATTATTATTTTATATACATATAATTACATAAAAAATATAATTTTAATAATAAAACATACAATACTTTATATAATTAGATTAAATTTTATTTACTCTTACTTTATATTTTTTTATTTTACTTAAAAATATGTACTAAATAATTAGAAAATGAAAATTAATTTTAATATTTCAAATAATATGATAAAGTAAGAATATTTAATTTTTTAAAACTAAATATAGTTTTGAATAAATTTTAAAAAATAAGAAACGTGATTAAACTGTAAAAAAATTATTATCGATTCATAACCGATAATTATTAACCAAATATACTCAAAACTAATATAAGATGATTAGGATTATTAATATAATCAATTTTTAACCCCAAATGATATACTATATAATGGATAAATCTATTAAAAATATATAACAATGATAAAGTATAATGTAAATTTTTTGGATAATTAAACTAAGATAAATAGACAAATAATGAAGATATTCAAAAGAGAAAAATCAATTCAAATATTTTATTTTATTTATTATTATTTTTTGGGTTCAATTACTCCATACTTTTTAAATAAATAAAAACAACCTTCATTTTCAACTTCTTTCCCGTTTATTAAACTCTAATAAAATTTGTATAAAATACCATACATTAATAGATACGCAAGCTTTTTTATATATTTAAATATATTTAAATCTTGAAACTTCAAAATTTTATAATTATTTTATAATTTATTCTTATTATTTTAAATTAATTTGAGACAAGATTCTAATAATTTTATTTACTACAAAAGGATTATAAATCTATTGTTACACATTTATATTTTTTATTTTTTATTGTTTGTTGGGTTAAAATTTTATTTTTTACATTATAAAATATTTATTATTGATTAAATTTTTTTATATAATTTTTCCTTTATAATTGAAAAATTAATAAAAATAATAATACTTAAATTATCACTTTAATCGTGAGAATCTAAGTTCTTGATCTATGATATATCCCTAAAAAGAATTTAAGTATAAATAATGGATAAATTCTAAATCAAAAATTGAGATCAAAAGCAGGGTCATCAACCCCGTCCCACTTCCTTGACAAACCTATGTAAATTAGTTAATACATCCTATTTAGCATTGTTATGTCATATTTTTAAATAAAGGTTTTAAAAACTATATAAAATAACAAGTTAAATTTATAATAATAAAAATAACACAACATAGTTCAATTAATTGAATTCAATATTGAATATGTCTAATTAGTAAGAGTTTAACTTAAAAGTTATTTAAGAGAATGATATTCAATATGATTTTTTTTACTAAAAAGTTATTGTGTAATAAAAATACATGAACTAGATATAACAAATTTATTTTTATAATACAAATTTTAAATGATATTATAAATTTTATTTTTAATAAAGATCTAAATTATTAAAAAACTAGGAGCTTTGGAAGAAGGATTTTGGATAAAGAATAATAGAAGTCTCTTACCTATATTCAAATTTCATTTTAAACTCGTTCTTATTTGATAGACTAGTACAACTCGGTTATTTCTTATAGAAGGACCATTGAATTCTATTTGATAATTTTAAGCCAAAATTTAAGGATAAAATTGATATTTTAATTTTTTTTTACCAAATAATACAATGGATATTTAAATACAATTTTATTCGCATTAGTTTATTTTCTTATAATGAATATTTTAATGAAATTTTAATATTAACTTTTTATTTACATATTATTTTAAATGAAAAATTATTTAATATTTATTATATTATTATAAAAAATTACATAAGATAACTTAATTATAAATTATTAATATTTTTATTTATACGGTGGGTTATGATAATATTTGTTACCCATTTTTTCAATTAAATTCTTTTTCATATTAGTGATTAATTTTTTTAAAATAAAATGAAATAAAAATATTAATTAGAAATATAATTAAAATATATAACAAATACTTTTCAATAACATGACTTTTTTAAAATAGAATCTTGATAATATTAATAAATGGTATAATATTTTATTATTATTTATTTACTAATTGAAATACCAATGATAAGCATTTTCAAGATATAACGTGAAAGAAAAAATATATATTAAAATTATAAATGAAAAAAGTTATGATAAACTATCATTAAAGGCATAATAAAAGAATAAAAATAAGGAGAATAAATAATAGATAAATTAAATTTATTCATCAAACTAAGCATATAAAAATTATAATTACAACAAAATAAAATATTTTTTTAATTATTCATTTGGTATCTTAATCATATTTTCATTTAAAATATGCATAAATTTAGTGCAATTTTCACATATTTTGATTATTCATTTGATATCTTAATCATAATCTCATTAAAAAATATATGTAAATTTGATACAATTTTTTTAATTTAATGTAAAATTATAGTGAATTGAGAGCCATTTGATAATTGAAGTATGATAAATCTCCATTTCAATATCAAAATTGTATAAAATTACTAGTTATTTTTAAATAAAAATATCAATAAGATATCATTTCAATAATAACGACGATGTTGATTTGTTGTGCTGTACTCTCAAATAATTAGAAGGTTGAATTTAAATCCTAGGGAGCAACAGGTTAGGTCGAGACTTGTGAGTTAGAAGAAATGGCAAGCAACGGTAGTAGCGATGAAGGAAAATCACCCGTGCCTCCTCAACCGGCATCTTTAACAAGATTCCGTGAATGGATAGTTCATGTTTCTAATAACCCTTCAGATTATGAATTGAAAAAATCTTGCACTATCTATAATGTGCCTCAAAACATAAAGGACATTCATAAAGACTATTTTACTCCCAAAATCGTTTCTATTGGACCCTTTCATTATCACAAAATAAGGGATCTCGACGATTACAAGAAGCTAAATCTTTTTCGTCTTTTGAAATTGACGTCTTTCAACGAAGGTCACGGGGATCCTGCTCGTGTTTATGATAGGTTGCTTAAAGATATGAAGTCCTCCGTACCAAAATTGTTTTGAAAATACTTTTATTCTAGTAGGAGTAGTAGCTTTCTAATCTTTACCTAAAAACAATATTTGTTTAAATGAAATGAGTAGGGTTAAAATTTTGTTGAATTTTTAAAAATTAAGGATTAAATTAAGAGTTTTTTCATATTATAAATCAAATATGTTTTGAGATAAAGGCGAAGGATTAAAAGAGTACAATACCTTATGAAAATATAAGCTTTTTATTATACATATTGTTGTGAACTAATAAATTTAGTTACAAGTTTCCTTATAAAAAAAGAAAAAAAGAATTAGTTACAAGTGTTTACGGATATATAAATATATTTTGGCTTTTCCATCCATCCGCCATATTTGTGCCTCAAACATCACCAAGAATGTGTTGTCCCGAAAAAGAAATAGAAAAACAGTAGAGCATATATAAAAATTATTAGAAAATCAACAAAAATAAAAGAACGTATTAACATAGTTCAATTAAATATTATTTAATTAAATATCGTTTAATTTGAACGACAATCATTATAGTTATTTAAATATGTTCAATATTAAATATCATCTAATTAAATCTGGTATAATATTATTATTATTGTAATAAATTTTAAGTATCTACCAAAATTATTTAAACAATGAATAAATCACATTCTTGATCTAAATAAAGTCATTTCCTTTTTGAAAATACGAATTATAATCAGGAACCAGTTGATGATCCTATATTCAACACACCATGGATGTTACCCAAACTTCAACGTGATTTACTGAAGCTTGAGAACCAGCTCCCTTTCTTTGTTCTAGAACTCTTATTTGAATTAACCAGAGTGGAAAATGAACGACAACTACCATTGGTCCATCTTGTAATTTCATTCTTTGATCCACTACTGCCAAGAGAGAACCTAATATCTAGGCTGAGATACAAAGTGAGATATGATCACATGTTAGATGTGCTTCGTTGCACTTTTCTTTCCTCTGTTTTCAATAACATGATTTCAGAAACCAGCCCTGCAGATCAAGTTAAAACATTATATCACAGCGCAATTGGGCTTCAAGAAGTAGGAATTCAATTCAAAAATAGACAAGATTATGATTTGTTAGACATAGATTTCAAAGATGGGTATTTAGAAATCCCACCATTACTCATCAATAATGGTTCTGTTCCTATGTTTCTCAACATTGTAGCTTACGAGCAGTGTCATGATAAGGCTAAGCCCTTTTTTAGCAACTTCTTTCACTTTTTTGATGGTCTTGTTAATTTTTATGCCGATGTGAAGATACTTCGTACAAATGGTATTATGGATCATGCTTTGGGAAGTGATCAAGAAGTTGCGGTTCTCCTCAATAAACTTGGGAGAGAGATTGTTTGTAGCGATTTAAGCTATATTTCAAAACAAATCAAAGAGCTTAATGGACGTTGCAAAAAGTTTAATGCGAGTAAAAGGCGTCAATGTTGGAGGAACATGATAAGACTATATTTCAGCAGCCCATGGTCTTTCTTATCAGTTTGTGCTGCCATAATACTTCTAATCCTCACTACTCTTCAAACTGTTTATACTATGAGTAGCTACTATCATCCAACTTAAGGTAGTTCTAATATTATAACATTGTTATAGATTAGTTTAATAATCATTAGCTACTACTCTCTACCTTTTATCCATCCCTTGTTCTATATATATATACATTGTCTAAAAGAATATGCACACATTGAGGCACCTTTATGGGGCTGCTAAATGCAATGGTGTTGCTACTTCCCCATCTATAATATTCACAAATCTAGCATATCCCCTGTAAACTGATCCAAAACTTGATATTATAAAATGTCAATGCATTGGATCCGCTAGAGAGGGGATCAAATCAATTCCACAGAAAAAGGAAAGGAGAAAGACCCAACCAAGAAACTGCAACATGACTCGAATGAGAAGTAATCTGATTGTCGCCGGGGATCAATGGAACTATCATGCACCATTTTCTAAAACCATAAGCACGTACAAATATTGACTTAGAACATGTTTTCTTCAAGCAGCAAACAAACATTAGTCCTCATATATCATTAGTCATGCTAATGAGCAAAAGTAATAAAACCAAGAGGGAAAAACACATTGCAATAGAGCCAATCCTATTTTTTTTTCAATACAATTTAAAAATAAAAAAAATAGTTCAAAAAACATGATTCACATTTCCATGGAAACACCTTTGTTTCAAAACAGGTAAATTCAAGCTTGGTTTATTTTGTCCAAGCAATTCCAAGAATCATTATTTGGAATTTGGTATAAAAATGGTAAACATCACAGTTAAAACTATTATTTAGATAGCAAATCGATGCAACCCAATTAAAGATTCATTAAGTTTACTTATTCTAAATAACAATAACAATAGAAATAGAAAAAAGAAGTTGACGTTACCTGTAATGTTGATGAGGAGCCGTTGGAGGCAGGGACAAGGGCTGGAAACATCGCTCGAGAGTGGAACGGAGGTTGGGAATGTCATGCGATGGTGGAATAGAGGCTGGGAACACCAGGGGCATCACGACCAATGGTACTAGCATGACCAATGTCCTGGTTATCACCACCATGAGTATGCTCTACAAGGTTCATAGCAACACCATGATCCTTGGGCCAGCAGTTCCTATCGTCGTAACCATGAGAGTTTGGACGGCGTTGCTTAGGGGTAGATTTGGGGAGGTGTGAATAGGGTTTGAGCGGAGAAAAGATGATGGTCACTTAGAAGTGTATACAATTAAAAATTTCATGACTGTAACATATTGATTTTAACTTTTTGAAGATGCTAATTGCTTAAACGGTTGTCATGAAAATTGTATTTTTAGTCGTAATCATGTCTTCTAATACACATTTTTTATGACAGTCGTATATAAGAAAAATCATTCGATCATCATTCAAGTTTTTTTTATTTTGTTTTTTGTTTTTGCTTAGTATCATTTTAAGGAAAAAAAAATTAAAAAATGGTACGGATCTTGTTAGTTATATATTATTGTAATTTTTTTTCTAAATTAATATTTTGTTAATATAAGAGACTAATGAGTGAATTTTTCAAAATATTTACACAAATTAAATAAATTTTAAATCTTAATACTATTATTATTAAATAAAATTGTTATTAATGAATTATTTTGTTATTAAGGTTTTTAGTTATAAGAAATTAGATTTATAGTGATAAACGATTGGTACCTTTTTGTTATGAAGGCTATAATAAAGCATTGAACCTTGCATACCTTTAATAGTTTAAGTTATGGTAATGTCTTGGATATGTGTTTTTTTTAAATAATTATAATATTTATACATTTATAATTATGATTTAAATTTATATCTTTTACATATTTAAATAAGCTTAGTACCATCCACCAATATCAAGTTGGCATTCAATTCACCTACATCTTGTTCACATTCAATTCTTAGATGTGTTTACAATCTACCTTGATAATTTGAATGTTTAAACTTTAATATTAGTTTCAGTACTTACTAATTGGTACATTCATTATAACCTAGTAAGTACGAAGCAATAAAGTTTCAATACGGAGAAATTATTTATTTTTTGAGAAAATGTAATGACATAGTACATTTAAGCTATTTAATTCAATATTTTTGTAAATTTTCTTTTAAAAAATAAATACCAAATAAGACTTGAATAGAGAAATCAATCTGATTAGGATGATAATTATGTACATGAATCTAATACAAATATAACACAAAATAATCCAATTTTATTTGAAAAGCATTAAAAAGAAATGAAACACAAAAAAGGTGACTCGAAAACATGAATCGTATATTTAATTATTAGAATTATAATCATTATTTAGAGAATTGTTAATATGTTAAGGTCTCTAGAGAGGTTAGGGAGAAGCAAAATTTTGATCCATTTTTATTGGCATTAGTGCAATATATATAGGTACTTAAGAGGGTAAATGTTATCATTACAATAAAGAATGCTATGTTTGAGATGTGACAGAAAAAACCTAGTTGATAAGACTTCAAATAACCCCAAGGTCGTTACAATAAAGTAGGTCGTACTTATAGGGTCGTTGAAATATGGTCATATGTCACTGAACTTACCCAAGGTCTTATAAGAAAGTTGGATCTAATGCTTCCAAGAACTAGGTAGCTATGGATGGGTTGTGATAAAAATGACACACCCACCATAGAAACGAGTTAAACCATGTCATTAGGATTGATGAGTTACACTAGATCGTTAGGGTCATGTACTTGCTACTTGGATGATATTAAACATTAACTCTCATATTCTCTTGATTTTGAGAAGTTAAAGGAATATTATTAACTAGGTAAACCTTTCATCTTCTCCAATCAAAATAACCTCCTTGACCATTCAAATTCACATAACTCTCTAATAGCTATATAGATCCCTTATAAATAATTAGAACTTCTTACCATTAACTACTTCTTCTTTGTTGGAAGTCCTACATCACCCAGGTAAACCAGCTAAGTGTTGGTTATAAGTTTGCATCAGCCCCTCCCTGATAAGCGCATTTTGAAGGAAAAATCATGATTGCGTAGACTTCAACATGGTATCAGAGTAGGTACTTGGGGGTCACGATGTGCCCAACTAGTCAACCCTCAATCATCCACACGGTCACCCTCGGTAGAGGGTACTCCGACCGATGTGAGGAGGAGTGTTAGAAGTCCCACATCGCCCAGGTAAACTAGCTAAGTGTTGGTTATAAGTCTGCGTCAGCCCCTCCCTAATAAGCGCATTTTGAGGAGAAAATCATGGCTGTGCAAACTTCAACATGGTATCAGAGCAGGTACTTAGGGGTCACAATGTGTCCAACCAGTCAACCCCCAATTATCCACATGACCACCCCTGGTAGAGGGTACTCCGGCCAATGTGAGGGAGAGTGTTGGAAGTCTCACATCGCCTAGATAAACCAACTAATTGCTGGTTATAAGTCTACGTCAGCCCCTCCCTGATAAGCGCGTTTTGAGGAGAAAATCATGGTTGCGTAGACTTCAACATGGTATCAGAGCAGGTACTTGGGGGTCACGATGTGCCCAACCAATCAACCCCCAATCATCCACATGCTCACCCTCGGTAGAGGGTACTCCGACTGATGTAAGGGGGAGTGTTGGAAGTCCCACATCGCCTAGGTAAACCAACTAAGTGCTGGTTATAAGTCTGTGTCAGGCCCTCCCTAATAAGCGCGTTTTAAGGGAAAAATCATGGATGTGCATACTTCAACATGGTATCATAGCTATGGGGAACTTGGTAAGGACTTTTAGAGCTATAGAAACCACAATAGTAAAGCCATTAGTTTAGATTAATGGCAAGAAAGGAAAGTCATTGATGAGGAGTATAAGAGGAGGCTAAGAGTAGTAGTTTCTGAACCTAATGCTCTTATACCATGTTGAAGTCTGTGTAGCCATGATTTTCCCCTCAAAACGCGTTTAAAATGCACTTATCAGGGAGGGGCTGACGTAGTCTTATAACTAACACTTAGCTGGTTTACCTGGGCGATGTGGGACATCCAACACTCCCCCTCACATCGGTCGGAGTATCCTCTACCGAGGGTGACCATGTGGATGATTGGGGGTTGACTAGTTGGGCACATCGTCATCCCCAGGTACCTGTTCTGATACCATGTTAAAATCTGTGCAACCATGCTTTTCCCCTCAAAACGTGCTTATTAGGGAGGGGCTGACGCAGACTTATAACCAACATTTAGCTAGTTTACCTGGGTGATGTGGGACTTCTAACACTCCCCCTCACATCGGCTAGAGTACCCTCTATCGAGGGTGACCATGTGGATGATTGGGGGTTGACTGGTTGGACACATCGTGAACCCCAGGTACCTACTCTAATATCATGTTGATGTTTGTGCAACCATGATTTTCCCCTCAAAATTCACTTATTAGGGAGGGACTGACACAGACTTATAACGAGCACATAGTTGGTTTACCTGGGCGATGTGGGACTTCTAACAATTCCTAAGAGCTTGTGCCTTCAATACTTTTGATATCAACTTGGCTCAAGTCAATTCCAATGGATGGTGAACTCTTTTATGCCTCTTTATTGTTGCTGGGAAACATAGGGTGGATTTGACAAATAAGAAAATATGATGTATGTACAGCTTAAGGAAGAATAACCTTGAAAAAAAAGGGAGTACATTTCAACCCTACATGGTCATGGACTTCACTTAAAAATCCTTGGAAGTGTAGAGGGTTGGAAGAACATGTACTTCTACATCATATGTGGTATTTTGGGTGATGGACAGAGTTTCCAATCCATACTACATAGAATCACAACTTCAATACGATCCAACTTTGTGCCAACGAGCTCAATAATAGTTTGGGTTCTATTGGTAAAGAGAAAATTATGAGGATTTAGCTCGAAAATACCAACAATGAGATCTATAAGCACATCTCGACTGTAGATCACTTAGGAACTCTGGGATATGGAGAGATTACAACAACGAACATATAGGTCAATATATGGGATGATATATAAAAGTTTTTAATGATTTGATTTGGAAACTAATTGAGTTTGTTTATTTTTACATGCATGGATTATATAGAGGTAGACTTTCTATTGATATGTTAGGTGCTTGTGACCTTGAGCCCACAATGCAAAGGACTAGGAAAACTTCTCCTCTACAAATTAAGACTCAGTTCATCTTGATGATATACCTATTGAGGTTCCTTCCTCAGCTCTAAGTGACCTACCCTGCATTCCCACTTCGTCTGCTCTACCACCCCACTTTATAGCCTCAAAAAAGAGGAAAAATGTTAAACCCTCAACATCCCCTAGCCATGCCATGAACTGTATGAATTTGAATTTGATGAAGTCAACCTAAAGAAGGTTGTGGTACTAAATACCCTAACTACTTATTTTGACAAGGGCATCTTCAGGCAGCCTAATCTAATGAGGGACTTTTCAATTCAATTTCATATATTGTTATTTTCTAATACTTGTATTTGTTTTCATAGGTTGTAGAACTAGTTAGGGAAGGCGACCTCTCTCTCTGGGCTGGTAAGCACAAAGTACAAGAATCTCATCTTTTGATAACAAAGTATCAAAAGGTCATAGAGGACAAGTGTGGTTTCTTAAAAGAGCATCAACGTGTAAGTATACACGGTCACAAGTAGTAAGTGATAAATACGATATCGTTCCCTCAGAGATTTGTTACTGATCTTTGTTAAGTACTAAAATTGTTTAGATCTAATTTTATCCAAACAATCGATATTTGGATAGATTTTAACTAAACTAATTCTAAATAACAATATATGAGATTAACACTTGAAGAAAACTCTAGGGTTGTAATTTTACCAAACTAATCCACTTAAATCATATTATTTTTTCTTGATTTATGTTTTTACATATAATTTGTTAACCAAGAACTCATAATTTATCCATATGTCTCTTCCGATAACAAATAAACACATCACACTAAATTAATTCATTATATTCCTATGAGAATTAAATTTAGCAAAGACTCATTACGCTCAAAGCTCTCAATAGCTACATATACAATAAATGTATATTCCTATCCCATATATATATATGTTATTCTATCCAGGAGCAAAACACAAAAAATCTTTTTTCAAGTTTATTAGGGTTCACAAATCAATTGATTAATCTTCCAACAATAAAAAACATTAAGCACAAATAGAATAAACAAATTAAAAGCAACATCCCACAAATCATTCAAAAATAATTAATTTGAGCTTCATAATGTAAGCTACATTGCAACCCTAGAACAAATAATTTAATTCATAGCAAATATTGAAAGCACAATCCAAGAATATTTAGACATTTAAGAAAAATTAAATGTAAAGATAAAAGGATTAGAAGAAACTCTTTGATGATTCCTCAATCTCCAAGCAATATTTCCAAATATTCAAGAGTTGCTAACTCAATATTCAACAACAACCAAAAGAATACATTTTTTCTATCTTCATTTTTGCTCTCTATGTTTATCTCCCAATTTTTTCAATAATATAAACAACAAAATAAAAAACAAACTGCTTCTACATATTCCCTTTTTTTCTTAGTAACTCCAAAATAAATCAAAATGGCCTTAGCCTTCTTATTTATTTACTCTTTCTTTGTTTTTTAAATACATACCAATTTTTTTCTCAAAAAGACATGCAAAAAGAAAATAAAAAGCATGCAAAAATAAGCTGGCAGTGGGCAATTTTTTGAATTGTTTTTACACTATACATGACACATGACGACCTCTGATTCTTTAGAAAGTGACTCAAACACATGGCGTATGCGGGCTGGGCAAGATGCTAGGGTGCATAGAGCTTCGATGGACCACATCGTAGGGAGTTCGCGTGCTAGGATGTACAGAAATGTTGGGCCCCACTCTACTAGCTAACATTACAGAAAGGTGGACCCCACTCTACACACTGGCTATGCAGACAGGCTGGGCTCCACTTTGTGTGCTACACTATGTAGAAGAGCTAGAAATATTTGTCCACTCTCCTACGTAGCGTGTGAAGCTCATGCTCCTGATCTGCACCATTGAATTTCTGATCCGACGGCTCGAGACACGCATGACTCTTCTGCGCGTGAAACTGCATTCTATGCCAAAAAAGTTTAAATTTCAACTTTTTTTATTTGCATTTAAGTCTTTTTTTTAATTCAAATTAAATTTTCAACTTTTGTTATTTACATTTAAGTCCTTTTTTATTCAAATTATTTTATTTTCCCTAAAAATATAATTTCTTATAAAACTAACACCAAATAATAATTTAGTAACTTAAAATTAACTACAAAGACCTATCTACAAGTTGAAGAGTGACAGTGGTCGGGTGTGCTTCTCTTAATCCAAGTCTTTGATAGATGGAAAGTGGCATCAAATTAATGCTGACACCCAGATCACACAGAGCTCTACCAAAGAATTTCTCACCAATAGTACAAGAAATGGTGAAACTTCCTGGATCTTTAAGCTTAGGTGGTAGATTTTTCTGAAGGATGGCGTTACACTCCTCTATAAGAGCAACTGTTTCGAAATCACCTAACCTCTTCTTCTTAGACAAGATATTGATATGAACCAAAGGGTTAGGACCTAGCTAATTATCAGATTATATAGTAAAAGGTTTCTCCACAAATCAATGGATATTACTCACCATTTATTTGAGGGGAAAGACGCCACAAGGAGGTGTTATTTTCTTGATAAGTCTAGCATAAATGACACCCTAACAAGTATGGATATTACACACTATAAATTCTTGGATGCTAAACAATGCCACAAAGGTTGCCAATCCCTTAATAAGTTTCTTAAAGAGGAACAAATAGTATGAATGAGCTCTCAAATGATCTGAAAATGAAATTTCATTCAAAATGTGAAAAATTCCTAGTATTTGAGCTACTCTAAAGTATTTTTAGGATACAAATAAACCCTAAACTCTACTACATCACAACCCTTGATCTTATCCAAGGGATGAAAATAAAAACAACCAAAAAGTAAAAAAAAGTGGCAAAAAACATGGACCAAAGCAAGGGGAAAAATGGGGCAGTTGACTACAAAGGAATCCTATGAAAATATTACATCGTAACACTTGATTTCATCCAAGGGTTGAGAAGAAAGCTGTCCAAAATCAATCCAAACGGCACAACAAAACATAGAGAAAATATGGAGCAAAATGTGGAGCGAAACATGGAGCAAAATATGGAGCGAAGTTGGAGCAGCTGAGAACAAAGGAATCTCAATAAAATATTACATCCTAACCCTTGTTTTTATCCAAAGGCTAAAAAGAAAGCTACCCAAAATTAGTCCAAATGGCACAGCAATATGCCTAGTTTTCTTTTGCCAATTTTGCCCTAATTTTCATCCTAGGCTTGTCCCAATCCTTATACTCCCATTTTGGGTCCTTCTATTATACATGACCTCTTGAATGACCCTATTTAAATCCATTCAAGTTGTGCCCTCCTAGACCTTGTGATTGGTCCACTTGGGATTTGTTTGGTTCCATGATTCTCATCATTCTCCTACTCTTCAAGAGAATTCATCCTCAAATCTTCACCTGCATAATCAAAAGGAGAAAGATCAGAAATATTAAAGAAGGTGCTGACATTATACTCACCAGGCAAGTCTAGCTTGTAGGCATTTTCATTGATCCTTTCGATGGCTTGAAATGGATCATCTCCTGGTGGTAGATACTTTGATTTTCTTTATTCTATAAAGTGCTCTTTTCTCATGTGCACGCACACCCAATCTTCAGGCTCAACAATCATCCTATGACGTCCTTTGTTGGCTGGTTTGATATATTGTGCAATCCTCGTCTCAATGTTGAGCCTTGTTTTCTCTTTTTCAAAAGTTTTTGCAAAGTTAGTTAAAGACAATAGAGGAGAATGTGTCAATTTTTCCTTAAGCAGTTGGAATGATATTTCTTGCTCTTCTCCCAAGTTGAACCTAACATTCTTTTTGATGACTTCGGTTATCGGTGCTGCTATGCTAAAATATTTCACAAATCACCAATAAAAGCAAGCAAGTCCATGAAAACTTTGAACATTACTTAAACTTATTGGGTTGGGCCACTCTTGGATAGCTCGAGTCTTTTCTTCATCAGCCTAAACTCCTTGTGCACTCACAATGAAACCCATAAACACAAGCTTATCAGTGCAAAATGTGCACTTCTTTAGGTTAGGAAATAGTTTCTCTCTCCTAAGAATTTCAAGAACATATTGTAAATGTATCAAATGATCTTCCAAATTTTTGCTATAAACGAGAATATGATAAAATAGACAACTACAAATTTTTCAATAAAAGCACGCAAAACATGGTTCATTAATCTCATGAAATTACTTGGAGCATTAGTTAAACCAAATGGCACGACTAATCACTCATATAAACCATATTTTATCATAGTTTTCCATTCATCACCTTCTTTCATTCCAATTTGATGATATCCACTTTTTAGATCAAATTTAGAAAAGACACGAGAACCGTGCAACTCATCTAACATATCAATTAAGCAAGGAATAGGATGATGATAATTTACCATGATATTTTTGATTTCTTGACAGTCTACACACATCTTCCATGTCCCATCCTTCTTAGGGACCAAAATTACTAGAACAACGAGTGGACTCATTCTTTCTCTCACGTACCTCTCTTCCATCAACTAACTAACCTGCGTTTGTAGTTACTTCATCTCCTCAAGATTACTCCTACAGGCTGGTCGGTTTGGAATGTTAGCACCAAGTACAAAATCAATTTGATGTTCAATCCTTATGATAAGAGGTAATCCATTAGGAATTTCCTCAAGAAAGACATCCTCAAATTCTTGCTAGATAGAAACAATTGAACTAGGAAAAGCATCATCAAGTTGTTTAGTATTCAAAAATGCCTCATTATACAGAAGTACAATCATTGGCTGATTAAGGAATATTGTTTTTTTAATTTCACTCGTTTTGCATACACATTTGTTTTTCTTTCTTCTTTTGTCTCAAAATTTTCAATTTCTCTTTCTTTTTCTTTTTGATTTTCTTTCAAGTTCTTTTTATCACTCTCTTTTTTCTTTACTCTCATTCATTTCTTTAGTCTCACTCTCCTTTTCATTTTCACTGTTCTCTTTTCTCTCATTCTTTTCTTTAGTCTCACTCTCCTTTTTATTTTTACTCTTTTCTTTTCCTCTAACCATCTTCATTTTATCTTCAAACACTTGCTTAGGTAAAAGGGGGACAAGGGTAATGTTTCTACCATCCTTCACAAATGAATACTTGTTTCTATATTCATGTGTAACCCTCTTATCACATTGCCAAGGCCTACCTAGTAGGATGTGCCCGGCTTTCATGGGTACCACATCACACATCACCTCATCTTTGTACTTTCCAATGGAGTATCTCACTAATACTTACTTATCAACCTTCGCTTCCCCACTATCATTTAGCCATTACAACTTGTAAGGCTTAGGGTGTTCGAATGTAGGCAACCCTAATTTCTCAACTAAGGTAGTACTAGCCACATTAATGCAATGTCCCTCATCTATGATAACACTACACATTTTTTTGATCACATGACACCTTGTTTGAAATATATTATATCTTTGTTGTTCAATGTCTTCCTCCTTGACTTGAAAACTCAAAGATTGTTTCTCGTTGTAAAGTTGCTAAGGTATTTTCTTGTCTTTCTAATCTTTCATTCATATAGATCATCAAGTTGTTCATCCTCTCAAAGGATTATTGCAATCCCCCATCATGAACATCATAAATGATCTTCCTTCGGGACTACCACTATTGGACATTTTTTTTGTTTTACAATTCTACACAATAAGAGGTTAGTGTAATAAAATAGAATTAATGTAAATTCACTCAATACCTCACGTTTTTAGTGGTTGGATTGATCACTCAAACGCTCTTAGCTCCTAATTAAAACAACCAAATCTAGGAATTCCAAACAACTTGTAGAATTATCAATAGATCAACACTATTGAAAAAACAACAATTTCCCGAAAAGAACTAAACATACAATGGGAGATTTATAATCAAAGGGTACAATTCTTGGAACTATGAGTTCAAATACTTACTAGAAATTAGCATATGCAATTTGGCTTCTCTCCTTTTTTTTCTTTGTTTTTTTTTGAATAAATTTTGGCCACTCTTTTCCTGTTTTTTTAACAAATATGCTAATAACACTAGAGTAAATCAATACAACACCTTCAATATGAGTTTGAGGAATTTTTAAGATATATAAAATAGCACATAAATTACGACACAAAGGGAAAATGAAATTTCTTCATGAACTATCACAGAAATACCATAAAACAACCAAAAATTGTAGGAAATATCAGATATTGAAGAATATGCAAGGAAAAATGTAGAATAGTTTCAAAAATAGCAAAATTTGCAAGGGAAATGCAGATTAGTTTCACAAATAGCAAGATATGCAAGGAAAATGCATAATAGCTTCAAAAACAGTAGGATATGCAAGGTTACTGCTAAATTGTTTTGGGCACAATAGAATTTGCAAGGAAAATACAGAAAATATGTGGAAACAAAGAAGAACAATATTTTTAGGGTTTGGAAAATAAATTTCAACAAGAACACTGCACAAGGATATATTTTTTTTCTTCTTTTTTCTCTATGTATCAGAAATAAAACAAGAACACAAAGAACAAGAACCAATATAAAGGATAGAAATCTAAATATTAGCATCTAAAGCTTTGATACCAAATGATATGAACCAAGGGGTTAGGACCTAGCTAATTATCAGATTATATAGTAAAAGATTTCTCCACAAATCAATGGATATTACTCACCATTTATCTGAGGGGAAAGACACCACAAGGAGGTTCTATTTCCTTGATAAGTCTAGTATAAATGACACTCTAACAAGTATTGATATTACTCACCACAAATGCTTGGATGCTTAACAACGCCACAAAGGTTGCCAATCCTTGATAAATTTCTTAAAGAACAAATAGCATGAATGAGCTCTCATATGATTTGAAAAATAAAATTTCATTCAAAATGTGAAAAATTCTCAATGGTTGAGTTGTTGAGAACAAAGAAATCCCAATAAAATATTACATCTTAACCCATGTTTTCATCCAAGGGTTGAAAAGAAATTTTCCAAAAATTAGTCCAAATGGCACATTAATGTGCCTAGTTTTCTTTTGCCAATTTTGCCCTAATTTCTATCCTAAGCTTGTCTCAATCCTTGCACTCCCATTTTAGGTCATTTGGTTATGCATGACCTCTTGAATGAGCCCATTTAAAGCCTCCTTAAGTTGTGCCCTCCTAGACCTTGTGATTGGTCCACTTGGGATTTATTTGGCTCTATGATTCTCATAAGATATCCTTCATAAATTTGACATAACTAGGAATTTTGTCCCAAGCATCAGCAAAAGGAATGTTAATATGAAGCTTTTTAAATATCTCAAGAAATTTGGAGAACTACTTATGGAAGTGCTGAGGAAACAGAATTGGTGATGTGTAAGGCTTGGGACTATCTGAACTAGGTTTTATCATTGGCTTTTTTATTGCTTCATTCTCTTCGGCTTTCTCTTCCCTATGATCTTGTTTTTTCTGGACCAATAGCTTCAACAATAGGAGTTAGAGGACAAACGAGCTTTTGCATTTCTTTCAACTCTTTTCCACTTCTAAGTGTGACTACCTTACAATGCTCTTTTCCTTCCCTCTTTAGATTGGTTTCAGTATCACTAGGCAAAGCTCCTTGAGGGAAATTGTTGACAGTAGTAGCAAGTTGACCCAATTGAACTTCAAATTTTTTGATAGATGTCCCTTGATTCTAAAGAATAGTCTCATTCTTAGCCATGTATTGAGCAAACATATCTTCCAGTGATGGATTTTTCTCTTGTGTTGGAGCTTGATTGTGAAAACCCAGAGGATATGTAGGCTTAATAGAAGATGACAAGCCTTGATTGTTATTCCAATAAAAATTAGGATGATTCTTCCAATTTGGATTGTAAGTGTTGGCATAAGGGTTTTTTTAATGCCTATTATAGTTGGCAACAAAATTGACAGATTCAAAATTGTGAGGACATCTCTCACTGGCATGGCTTCCATTGCAAATTTCACATGCAACAAAGGGACTCTGAATAAAATAGACACATAGAGTATCAATCTTCTTTGCCAAAGCTAACATTTGTGTAGTTAAAGTAGACATAGCATTAATCTCATGAATTCTAGTCGCTTTCTTAAGCACCATCTTCTCTAATGGCCACTAGTAGCTGTTGGAAGCCATTTCCTCTAATAAGTCATAGGCTTCATCAATAGATTTTCCCATAAGAGCACTACCTACTACAACGTCAATCATGTTTCTAGTCAGACCCATCAAACTATTATAAAATATTTGAACTTGAAGCCACTTTGGTAAACCATGTTGAGGGCATCTTCTAAGTATATCCTTATACCTCTCCCAAGCCTCATATAACGGTTTTGAGTCAAACTGCACAAAGGTAGTGATATCATTCCTCATCTTTGCAGTTTTTTCTAGTGGAAAAACATTGGCTAAGAATTTTTGAGCCAAATCATCCCAAGTAGTAATGAAACCAGATTGCAATGAACTTAATCAACTCTTTGCCTTATCCCGGAGTGAAAAATGGAAAAGTCTTAGCTTGAAAGCATCATAGGTGACTCCAATTGCCTGAAAGTGTCACAAATATCTAAAATATTAGCTATATGAGAGTTTGGGTCATCATGGGGTAAGCTTCCAAACTGAACTGAAGTTTGAATCATCTGAATGATAGTAGGCTTAATCTCAAAATTGTTGGCTTGAATTCCAAGTCTTCTAATGCTCGAATGAATCCCACCAATAAGAGGAACTGCATAGTCTCTTAGAGATCTTGGTTCTTCCACTTTAGGAATCTCCTCATCCATGATATGATGTTGCGAAGCTTCTTGCTTGTCCTTTTTTAATTTTAAAATAATTCTCTCAATTTCTGGATCAAATGGAGCAATGTCAAGACTTCTTGTGTGTCGCATACAAAGTCCAAATTCACTTGAAAATCAGAAAAATAAATCTAATTAAGTAAAAATAAAAATAAACAAATAAATGAAAAGTTTGAACTAAAATTAGATTTATTGGTATCAATATCAACAAAAATAGTATATCAAATCCCCAGCAATTATGCCAAAAACTTGTTGGTTTCTTAAAAGAACATCAACGTGTAAGTATACATGGTCACAAGTAGTAAGTGATAAATACGATATCGTTCCCTTAGAGATTTGTTACTAATTTTTATTAAGTATTAAAATTGTCTCGCCCTAATTTTATCCAAACTATCGATATTTGGATAGAGTTAAACTAAACTAATTCTAAATAACAATATATGAGATTAACACTTGAAGAAAACTCTAGGGTTACAATTTTGCCAAATTAATCCACTTGAATCATATTGTTTTCTCTTGATTTATGTTCTCGGATTTAATTTGTCAACCAAGAACTCCTAAGTTATACACATGTTTTTTCCAATAACAAATAGACATATCTCACTAAATTAATTCTCTATATTTCTATGAGAATTAAATTTACTAAAGATTCATTAAGCTCAAAGTTCTTAATAGCTACACATACAATAAAGGTATATTCTTATCTCATATATATATATATATATGTTATTCTATCTAAGAGCAAAACACAAAAAAAAAAATTTCAGGTTCATTAGGATTCACAAATCAATTGATTAATCTTCCAACAGTCAAAAGCATTAAACACAAATAGAATAAACAAATTAAAAGCAACATCCGACAAAGCATTCAAAAATAATTAATTTAAGCTTCATAATGTAAGCTACGTTACAACCCTAGAACAAATAATTTAGTTCATAGCAAATATTGAAAGAGCAATCCAAGAATATTTAGACATTTAAGAAAAATTTAATGTAAAGACAAAAGGATTAGAAGAAACTCATTGATGATTCCTCAATCTCCAAGCAATATTCCCCAATATTCAAGAGTTGCTAACTCAATATTCAACAACAAATAAAAGAATACATTTGTTCTATCTTCATTTTTTCTCTTTGTATGTTTATCTCCCAATTTTTTCATTAACATAAACAACAAAATACAAAACAAACTGCTTCTGTGTATTCCCTTTTTTTTCTTAGTAACTCCAAAAAAAATAAAAATGGCCTCAACCTCTTTATTTATTTGCTCTCTCTTAATTTTTTAAATACACACCAATTTTCTCTCAAAGACGTACAAAAAAAAAGATGGGCAAAAATAAGCTGGCAACGGGCAATTTTTTGAATTTTTTTTACACTACGTATGACACATGGCAAGCTTTGATTCGCTAGAAGGTTACTCATACACGTGGCGTATGTAGGCTAGGTAAGATGTTGGGGTGACCAGAGGTTCGGTGGATCGGGTCATAGCGATTTCACGCGATGGGTTATGCAAACAGGCTTGGCCTCACTCTGTGCGCTAACGTTGTACACAAGTGGAACCCACTCTGCATGCTGACTATGTAGACAGGTTTGGCCCCACTCTGGTGCTACATCATGCAGAAAAGCTAGAAATCTTCATCCACTTGCTCGCGTTGCGTGTGAAGCTCACTCTTCTTATCTACACAGTTAAATTTCTGATCCAATGGCTCGAGACATGTGTGACTCATTCAACACGTGGAATTGTATTTTGTGCCAAAAAAATTAAATTTCAACTTTTGTTATTTTCATTTAAGTTTTTTTTAATTCAAATTCAATTTTCAACTTTTCTTATTTTCATTTAAGTCATTTTTTAATTTAAATTGTTTCTGTTTCTTTAAAAATATAATTTCTTACAAAACTAACACCAAATAATAATTTAGAAGCTTAAAATTTACTACAAACCTTAAGAACATAGAAATTGTAATTAATAAATTGGACCGAATAACTCTTAAACACGGAGTTATCAACATGATGCCCCCTTGATTGAAAATGTGGCCAAAATTCTATGACTTGAAGAAGATGTCCCTCACAAATCTGAAAAGTTGAAGAAAATGGACAACTTCACCTACAACCAAGGCTTGAGGATAGCCTACTATAAAGAGGAGGTCAAAGAAGCCAAGACCTTTGTAGGCTCCTTAAAGGACTAGATGAGCTTATTGAGGGACCAAATGGGCTTGCTTTTGGATATGGTCAAAACTCTTAAAGGAGAGAGTACCAAACCCTGTTAAAACTAGGAAAGTTTTGTGATTAGCAACCTGAAAACTCAAGCCGATATACTCGACTTGACCATTCCTTGCTACACTTTGATGCAAGCTTTCTAGAGTAGTAAGGACAAAGTACCTCTTGCTAGCATCTCTGTGATGAGTGCTTAAAAAGCACTAAAATTATTATGATTTAATGTACTTTAATTGATTAAAAAGATTTATATTTATATGATTTTATCATATTTTATATAAATTTCTCTTTTTAGATAATGGGTTGGGAATTTTATTTTTAAAAAAGGTGTTTTGGTAATTCACCTTGCTAGGATGACTTCTACTTCTACTTTAGGGCTCTTGCATATCACTCACCCATTTAAGAAGCCTGTAATAGAAAAATGATGAGTATTTGACATTTAATAGCGAGGCATGTTTTTTATGTATGTACTTGTAAATCTTCCAGTAACTATGTGTTCTAATTATCTCTCGTAAAGTATTTTTTCTTGGTATCATATAGTCGCTATCTCTTTCCATTGATTATGGACAAGAAGCAGAGAATTCTTGTGAGACTTCAAAATTTATGGTTCAAGAGTTTTATGGACTTAAGGCTTACTATGAAGCTATGGAACAAGATTTGAAGGATGTGAGTAATGAAGCTATGGAATAAGAAGCATATTCTTGGTTTACATAAGGTGTTCACTCATATAAGAACACATGAAAGATAAATTGTATGTATAAGTGTTCCTGACGTGCACTAGATTTGCAAAGTGGATGGGTGCTGAAGTAGGCGTTGATGTGCGTAGGAATTCAGTATGATGTGTGTGCAAATGCGTGTTGGTTTAATTTCAGCATGTAATGGGTGTTACGCGGAAGATAAGCATGATGCCCACATAGTTGGGTAGTTTTGTCCATTTTTTTTTTTTTACTTTTACTCATTTTTTTCTCAACATATTTGTGATGTATTCCATCCAATATTATTCTTCGAGTCTTTAAATTATTTTTGAAGCAAAAATACTTAAAAAAAATAATAAAAATACATATGATTCTGAAAAAAAATATTTATATAAAATATAATAAAATTATATAAATATAAATCTTGGTAATTTTAGTGTTTTTTAAGCACTCATCAAAAACCCCAACTAACTTCTTGCTAGTCCCTTAGCAAGAGAAGCAGTAAAAACTAAAAGTTAAATTATTCTAAATCACTTTCGTAGATTGACACGATTATATTTAGCGTATGCAACAAACATTTAAATCCCTAGGTTACCCTAGTGGACGAATTTAAGTTTCATGGAGGTTTTTAGTAATGATACCCACAAACATTAACAAAAAAAATAAAAACAAAATAAAACAAATAAAATAAGAAGTTAACTAAAATTTAAAATAAAGTAAAAAGACTAAAATAAAATAAAGAAATGAAATACAAAAATATTTCATGCTTATAATCTCTTTTAAATTTCATAATTAAAATCTTTAGCATATATTATTTCAACTTTCTAAACATTCATGATTTGTTATAAAATCATTTTCATATTTCATATAAAAATATATAAATTAATTTTTTCCAAACTTAGTGTGAGGAATCTGAATTCGCTTCGTCTCTATTCCTCACAAGTCAATACTCTCAAAAACACTGAATCCTATGGGTTCAAATACTCATACTAAGGTGTATGCGAATAGAGTTTATGTTTAGAAATGAACTAATAGGTTTGCATACTTATAAAAGAAGAAACACTCAAAATAGTGCATAACTTTAATCTCATGAAAGGAATCGAATGTATAAATTATAAAAATATCATATATATTATTTCCATGCATCAATCAAACTCATTAAGCAAAATTTTTAAGATATATGCCATTTAGAAATGAATAAAGTGCAATGACTTTTTAGGGATATACTTCCTATAACTTTCTTTTGTAATTAGCTTTTTATCACAACTTTGTAGGCTATTTGGGTCATAGTATATAGATTATGCTATTCACTTTCCTCTCTTTCTTTCTAATTTTTTGTATTCTTTTTTATAAGAGAATCTATTTTTTGTTTTTTTTTGTTTTTTAGAGAGTGAATCCATGTACATATTGTACATTGTTTATATGGTAAGGTGAGTGGTTAATATTTGGCTTTCTTGTTTGTATTTGTATAGGTAACCATATATATATATATCTTTTTTTCTAATAGAAGTCTCGCATGAATAAAGAAAGGTGTATACTATCAATATTTAATTCATTTAATCTAAGCAAATAAAAAATAAATATATAACACTTCATTAAGATGTAAAAATCTAAACATTCAATGCTAAGTCCTATAGAGATCATCTAATAATGTTGAAAAAAATAAGGAAAGTGTTTGGAGTAGAAAAAAAAATATTTCACTAAGAATAAAGGAAATTAGGCTCAAATTATATCTCACAAGGGTAGTCTCTACTATTTGATTCCTAAACACTAATTTTGGGTTCATTATAATTTTCACACTTTATCATGAAATACTACTTATGACAAAAACTAACTAATTACTGTATATTCCATGATATGTTTTCAAAAATTAATCTAACAGTGCAAAAAACTTAACTATTTACTTAAATTTGATTTAAAGAAATGATAATTTTTTGTGAGAAGTTTTTAAAAACTAATCATAAAATTCTAAAAATTACTAAACCACACAAAGAAAATAAAATCAAACACAATAAAAATGAAAATTGTTAAATTTTTTGAATTAAAGCATGGTAACTTTTCACCACCCTCAACCTAGAACTTACATTGTCTTCAATGTAACAATTGTAAATTAAAGATTAAGAAAAAAGAGAAAAAAAATTACCTATTTTATGAGAATGTGCAAGTAATAATGGAGAAATGCAAGTGCATCCATCATGTTCATCATTAAAGTCCACACAGACAAATCGTTATGAACTTCTAACATCTCAACAAATATTTTTAGTTTTAACAATTCTAAAATTATTCACATTCAATTAAACAAAAGAAATTAAATAAATAAAAAAAGAAAATTATCTAAAATGATGATTGCCTCCCATCCATCGCTTAATTTAACGTCTTAGCAAGACGTAACTTAGGGGATTTCATTTTAAGTAATCTCAATATCCCTACATCATTGATTTACTCAAACCTATAGGCAAAACAAGTTTGTCTACCTATATTTTTTAAGTCATGTCCTATGATTTTTTAAAATTTTAATTACTTAAAAGTAAGGACATGATTGTGGGTAGATAACTCACTTCCAAGTGCAAGTCAAATAACGAAGGTATCAAAACACAGTTGTACCTAGATATAACAAAGTCCCTATTTCCATTTATCACATATTATGATTGAAAAACTTTAAAATTTTGGAGATAGCTTCAAAAAATTTTATCTTTTATATTTTATTTTATTATAATCTCAACGTTAAATAACATAATCAATATTAACCAAAAGTGTTCCCAAGAAAGAATGGTGGGGAAAAACCTCCTTAAAAACTATCTTTTTAGATAGAACAACGTTTCTAAGAAAGACTAGTGACACAAAGTTTCCAAGAACTAATTTCTTAGACAAAATTCTCTTAGATATTTATTTTTCATAATATAAAAATCTAAGTTAATTAAGTTAATTAATTAAGTTTTTTTAAATTAAAATTAAAAGTTAAAGGTAAAATTTACTAATTTTTTTTTAAAAAAATTATTTTTTAAAAATAAATTAAAAATTGAAAAATTAAGTGAAAAATAAGACTTAAAAAATAAATTAAAAATATTAAAAATTAAAAATTAAAAATTAAAAATTAAAAATTAAAATTAAAAGGTAAAAGGTAAATTTAAAAAAAATTATTTTTATTTATTTATTTAATTTATTTTAATTTTAATTTTAATTTTTTTTATCTCAAAATAAATAAATAAATTGGTTTTATATTTGTAAAACTCTCGCAAATGTACGAATCATTTTATAGAAAATAATAAGTATACTCTCAAGGCCAATCTAAAGAAGAAATATTTTTGGTTTTTAATTTATTACTCAAACTCTTAAAAATGAAATTAAATCCTAAACATTCTGTTACGATATTTTGATTACATAAAAATAAACATAAATATGGATTCAATAAACAATTATGTAAAATTTTATCATTCATAATAGTGGATTAAATATGATATAATAATAACGTTGTTATGCTTGCGAAATAAATAGGTAAAACATTTTTATAAAATAAATTGATTTTGTTTTTATTCAAGATTTTATATTAAGGATGTCAGAGAGAAATATATATTTTTCATTACAAACTTAAATCTAAAAATTAGATTTTGAGGTTTAATTAGCCGGTCTAATTTAGAGTAGTGTTCTTTTATTTGTTGGTACAATCGCCCGGTGGTTAGAGTGAAACTCTATTTCAAAAGTTTTTATAAGAACTATTATTGAAAATGTATTGACAACATATTTTCAGTAATGGTTTTAAAACTTGAAAGTTAGTACTCGAATAATTAAATTTTTAGGTTTAATTTGGGCACCTTGAATAAAGTTTAAAATATCTAACCCTACCAAATGTGGTATTTAAATGATTCATTTTCAAACTCTTTGAAAAAAAGAATAATTTAATTAACCAAATTAATTATCGACTTCATCCTTAGGTGTTAATTGATTTGTTTAATTAACAAAACATATCTAACCCCACAAAGGTAATATTTATTTAAAAAATAAAAAATCAATAAATATCAATTTATATCTTCAATAATCTAAATAATATGAATAAGCATAATTAACTTAATTATTTTATACATAAATACTTCATTGTTATGAACGATAAAAATTTGCATAATTTTTTATTGAATTCGTATCTATGTTTATTTTTATGTTATTAGATTAGGGAATACAAAAACTAAAATATCATGGTAGGATGTTTAAGATTTAATTTCGTTTTTAAGAGTTTGGGTAATAAATTTAAAACCACGTATATTTCTTCCTTAGATCGACCTTTGGAATATACTTATCATTTTCTATAAGATGATTAGTGCACTTGTAAGAGTTTTACAAATATAAAACTAAAGTATTTGCAAGATCGGTATTGCTAATCCGATGTCAATTCTGCTCATCATACCACTAGAGAAAAATGTAGTACTTTTAAACTAAAGGCATATATTACTTCTATCATCTTTCCTAAACCAAGATCCACTTAAGAGGCTCTTGTTATCCTTGAATGAAAGGCCACAATGCAGTCTGAGCATGATTTATTGCTCAAGAAGGGTAACTCAAAGTTTGTTCCCTCTCTTATATATGAAAAAAAACATCAAAAATAAGTGGGTCTTTCATACCAAATGACTTACAAATAGAACTCTTAATAAGTATAAATCAAAGATTGTTGCCAAAGGCTTTCAATAAACAACAAGTATTGACTACACTGAAAATTTTAGTTCTGTGGTTAATCTAACGATAACAATAATTGTCTTAACTCTTATCTATCTAAAGGATGGCCTATTCAACAAATTGATGCTAACACAACTTTTTGGAATAGAAATATAGAAGAAGTGGTGTTTATAACACGACCTAAAGCGTTTGTTAGTTAAGAGTTTTCCAATAATGTGTGTAAGCTTAAAAAAATCCATTTATAGCCTTAAGCAAGCACCAAAGGCTTGGTATCTCAAGCTTAATGGCTACCTCCAACACATGGGTTTCAAAAGTTCTAACTTAGATGCCTTTATGATGTCATATAATAAAAATGGAAATGCACTTGTATTTCTCATTTATGTTGATGATATTCTCAATACTAGGAATACTTAAAAGCTTATTTCGGACATCATTGTCAAAATTAATGTTGAGTTTACTCTTACGGAATTGGGTGAGCATGGATATTTTTTGGGGATAGAAGTGACACGTACTATAGATGGCTTCCATCTCAGTCAAGAAAAATACATTATAGAATTTCTTGCTAGGGTTCAATTGAATGAATCCAATAATTTATCTACTCCAATGGTCATAGGGAAATTTCTCTCAAAGGGTGATAGTCATCAATTATCTGATGCAACACAATTCTTGCATTAGCCTACTAGTGCTCATTAGGTTACTACAAAATGCCTACTTAGGTACTTGAAGGGCATTGCACAACATGGGCTCATGTTATATAGGTCTGAGAACTTAGATATCATAGGTTATATGATACAGATCGGGCATTATTCTCTATTGATAGAAGATCAATAGAGAGAATGTGCATCTATATGGAAGGATCATTAATATCATGGATTTTTAAGAAGCATAAGGTGGTTTCTTGATCCTCAATAATGGATGAGTCTATAGCCTTGGCTCACACTATGGTTGAGATAATGTGGATTCAAAAAGTGCTTGATGAATTGAACATTTCAATTAGTCAATCTCCAATAATCTTCTATTATAATGTTGGTGCAAGGTGTCTTACTAGGAATACTATTTCACATTCAAGAACCAAACATGTTGAGATTTATTTTTACTTTATTCCTAAGAAATTTAGTACTGGAAGTTTAGTTGTTAAGTATAGTCCTAGTCAAGAGAAAATAGCAAACATTTTAACTAAACTCTTATCTAGTGCGAGATTTTCTGATCTAGAAACTAAACTTAGTGTTGTTAATAGACTATAGGCTTATGGGAGAGTGTTGAGTATAATGAGCTATCAAGAGTTTGTTAGATTGTAATAAACTCTAATATACTTGCTATAAATACCTTTGTAAACACTTTACTGGAGTATGCATTTTCTCTCTTTGTCATCTCTACTCTCTTTCACCTTATTTAGCTATTATTATTAACTATCCAAATTAAAATACAAAATAATTTTAACTTGATTGAATGACAAGCCAGTTTGACCAATATGAGATGAAAAGGTTAATTTATAACAAAGATAGGTTAAGAAAAAATGAGTTCGATTGTTTTAATTAATAGATAATTGTCTAATAATCAACATAATGGGAAGGGAGTAGAGGAAATAAAGGTTCTTAAGTGTTGGTTTGTAAACTTGTTTACAAGTCCAAAGAAATAAAATAAAACTCTTTGAAATATTCTAGCCCATTTGAATTGATAATCTGGATTGATAAGAATACAACTCATGGTTGGTGGGAAGAAGAAAATCAATGGGTTAGGTAAGAAGATAAGTGTATGGTTTAGATTGTTTTGATAGGTTTAGATTGTATGGCTTAGATTTATTAGTTGTTTCTATAAATACCTCTCAGTAGCAATGTAATAATCAAGTTAAAGAAATCAGAAACAAAAATTTGAGAATTTCTGAGTGTTTCTCGAAAATTATTCTTGAGTGTTCTTGAGTTTTGATCCATAATATTCCAACAAAGTGGTATTAGAGTTGTATTTGGAAATTTAAAAATACACTATTGTATATCAAATCGAAGCTCTCGACGAGACAAATCCACGCCACAAGAATCATCCCAATCGGAGTTTAGATGCATCGCCACGATCCTCCAGAAGTTTCTGCCAGAAAGTGAGTTAACTCATTGAGTCAGCCGAGTTGACCGAGCCGTGAAGCCTGTTGACCGAGCCTCCAAGCCGTTTGACCGAGCTGCCGAGACAGTTGACCAAACTTTGATCGTTGACCAAAAAATTCAGATTTTTTCCCAGAGTTCCTCCTAAGGTTTTTTGACGTTCTGAATCCATCTGTACGACAACTATGATAATTGGAGTATCAAGATGAAGGCTCTTTTGGGTGCACATGATGTGTGGGAAGTCGTAGAGAAAGGTTTAAGTGAGCCAGACGATGAAACTACTCTAACGCAAGTGCAAAAAAAATCTTTGAAGGATTTGAGAAAGAGAGACAAGAAAGCCCTCTTTCTTATCTATCAAGCCTTAAATGATGATGGGTTTGAGAAGATTTCAGATGCAACATCTTCCAAAGTAGTGTGGAATAAGCTTCAAATTTCTTTCAAAGGAGCCGAGAAAGTGAAGAAGGTTCGTCTCCAAACACTAAGAGGTGAGTTTGAATCTCTACATATGAAAGCTTTCGAATCTATTTCTGACTATTTCTCAAGAGTCGTAGTTGTTTCTAATCAATTAAAAAGAAACGGTGAAATGTTACGAGATGTTAGAATAGTGGAAAAGATACTTCGTTCATTAGATTCCAAATTTGAACACATCGTCGTGATGATTGAGGAAACAAAAGATCTGGAAGAAATGACCATTGATGAACTCAATTGGTCATTACAAGCATATGAAGAAAAGCATAAGAAGAAGCAAGGGATCACTGAGCAACTCTTCAAGATGCAATTCAAGGATAAGCATGAAAGCCAAGACAATGATAGAAACCAACGTGGCCGAGGTAGAGGTAGAGGCCGTGGACGAGGTGGAAGCCACGGTCGTGGACGAGGTTGGAATTACAACAACAATTCCAACAACTTCGAGAGAGCAGAAAGCTCAACACAAAGTCGTGGAAGAGGTAATATGAATTTAAGGTATGGCAAATCTCAAGTTCAATGCTATAATTGTCAGAAATTTGGACATTATGCTTCAGAATGTAGAGCTCCCAATAATAGAGTAGATGAAAAAATCAACTACATAGAGGAGAAGACCGATGAGAAAGAAACTCTTTTTCTAGCACGGAAGGAGGGTGATAATAGTAAACCAAATGCTTGGTATCTTGACAGCGGTGCAAGCAACCATATGTGTGGAAGGAAAGACATGTTCGTGGAACTAGATGAGTTAGTAAGTGGAAATGTCTCATTTGGAGATGATTCAAACGTAGCAGTGAAAGGAAGAGGTAACATTCTTATTCCCTTGAAAGATGGGCAACATCAATTTATTTCCAATGTTTATTATGTCCCAAATATGAAAAGTAACATCTTGAGTTTAGGACAACTGTTAGAGAAAGGTTATGATATTCATATAAAGGATTGTAATCTTTCTATAAAAGATGATAAGAATAACCTCATTGCTAATGTGCCAATGTCAAAGAATAGAATGTTCTTGATCAATATACAAAATGACATTGCAAAGTGTCTAAAAACTTGTTATAAAGATGCATTGTGGCTATGGCATCTTCGATCCGGACATCTCAATTTTGGAGGATTGGAGTTGTTGTCTAAGAAGGAGATGGTAAAGGGATTACCTTGCATTAACCATCCTGATCAACTTTGTGAAGGGTGCCTACTCGGAAAGCAATTTCGAAAAAGCTTTCAAAAGGAGTCAAACTCAAGAGCCAAGAAGCCACTCGAGCTAATCCATACTGATGTGTACGGACCGATCAAGCCTAGCTCTCTCGATAACAGTAACTATTTTCTTCTTTTTATTAATGATTGGGTATATTTCTTGAAACAGAAATAAAAAAATTTTTGAAGTATTCAAAAGGTTCAAAGCTACAGTGGAGAGAGAAAGCAGTAGAAAAATCAAAGCCATGATATCAGACCGAGGTGGAGAATTTACATCCAAGGAGTTTCAAGAGTTCTGTGCAACAAATGGAATTCATAGATCTTTAACAATGCCAAGATCCCCCCAACAGAATGGTGTAGCTGAAAGAAAGAACCGAACAATCCTCAATATGGCACGAAGCATGCTCAAAAGCAAGAAACTACCCAAAGAGTTTTAGGCAGAAGCAGTAACATGTGCAATTTACTTGTCAAACCGATCTCCAACAAGAAATGTATGGGGAAAGACACCACAAGAGCCATGGAGTGGAAGAAAGCCTGGTATTTCCGACCTAAGAGTCCTTGGAAGTATAGCCCATGTTCATGTACCGGATGAGATAAGAACGAAGCTTGATGATAAAAGCGAGAGTTTTATCTTCATTAGTTATGATGCTAATTCAAAGGGCTATAAGTTGTACAACCTACACAATAAGAAGATTGTGATTAGTCGAGATGTGGTATTTGACGAAGAAGAAGAATGGGATTTTAACTCTCATGTAGATAACTTCAATTTCTTTCCTCAGTTTAAAGAAGATGAGCAGACAATGAGGGAGCAATCTATAGAAATTCAACAAGAGCCAACGACTCCACCTACTTCACCAATGCCAACCACTCATGAAGACCCATCATCATCTTCGAGTGGAAGTGAAAGAGTCGTGACACGTACACGAAATCTCCAAGATCTTTATGACGTAACAGAACGACAAGATAATCTTACCTTATTCTGTCTCTTTGCTGATTGTGAACCAATGAGCTTTCAAGAAGCTGTACAAGAGAAGATGTGGAGAGATGCGATGGACGAAGAAATCAATGCAATAGAGAAGAACGACACATGGGAACCTGTTTCACTTCTCAAAGGGTATAAGCCAATAGGTGTCAAATATGTGTACAAGACAAAGAGGAATGCTAAGGGAGAAATTGAAAGGCACAAGGCGAGACTAGTAGCAAAAGGATATAGTCAAAAGGCTAGAATTGACTATGATGAGGTATTTGCTCATGTTGCTCGATTAGAAACTATAAGACTAATCATTTCTTTGGCAGCTCAAAATAAGTGGAACATACATCAAATGGATGTAAAATCTTCTTTTCTAAACGGAGTCCTTGAAGAAGAAGTCTACATTAAGCAACCATCAGGCTATGAAGCAAAAGGTCACAAATAAAAGGTGTTGAAGTTGAAAAAAGCTCTTTATGGATTAAAGCAAGCATTAAGAGTATGGAATAACCGCATCGACAAGTACTTTCTGCAGAAAAACTTCACCAAGTGTCCCTATGAACATTCACTCTACGCCAAGATTGAAGATGGCGATATTCTAATCATTTGTTTATACGTAGATGATCTCATCTTCACCGGAAGTAATTCGAAGCTATTTGAAGATTTAAGAAGGTGATGACTCGAGAGTTTGAAATGACAGATATCGGGTTAATGGCATACTACCTTGGAATTGAAGTGAAGCAAAAGGAAGAAGACATCTTTATCTCTCAAGAAAGCTATGCAAGGGAGATACTAAAGAAGTTCAAGATGAACGATTGCAAGCCGATCAACACACCAGTGGAATATGGAATCAAACTATCCAAGTATGAAGATGGTGAAAGTGTGGATCCAACATTTTTCAAAAGTTTAGTTGGAAGTCTGCGTTATCTCACGTGCACAAAGTCTGACATCCTGTATGTTGTTGGATTGATTAGCCGTTATATGGAGAAACCGATAAGCACCCATTTCAAAGCTGCAAAAAGAATCCTCCGCTATCTAAAAGGTACAATTAATTTTAGCTTATTCTATTCGGCTTCTAATGATTACAAGTTTGTTGGATATAGTGATAGCGATTTTTGTGGAGATATAGACTATCGAAAAAACACTTCCGGATTTGGGTTTTTCATGGGAGATACTGATTTTACATGGATGTTGAAAAAACAATCAATTGTCACCTTATCTAGTTATGAAGCAGAATATGTAGCGGCTACCTCATGTGTTTGCCATGCAATTTGGCTAAGAAACTTGTTAAAGGAGCTAATTATGACACAAGAAGAGCCAACCAAAATATGTGTCGACAGTAAGTCAACCATTGCCTTAGCCAAAAATCCTGTTTTCCATGATCGAAGCAAACACATAGATACTCGATATCATTACATCAGGGAGTACATCACAAGAAAGGATGTACAACTCGAGTATGTAAAATCACAAGATCAAATTGCCGACATCTTCACTAAACCGCTCAATCAAGAAGATTTAAACAAGTTTAAAGGGGAGTGTTGGTTTGTAAACTTATTTACAAGCCTAAAGAAATAAAATAAAACTCTTTGAAATATTCTAGCCCATTTGAAATCCAACTCATGAAAGCTTCTATGGTGATGATCTGGATTGATAAGAATACAGCTCATGGTTGGTGGGAAGAAAAAAATTAATGGGTTAGGTAAGAAGATAAGTGTATGGTTTAGATTGTTTTGGTAGGTTTAGATTGTATGGCTTAGATTTATTAGTTGTTTCTATAAATACTTCTCAGTAGCAATGTAATAATCAAGTTAAAGAAATTAGAAACAAAAATTTGAGAATTTTTGAGTGTTTCTGAAAAATTGTTCTTGAGTGTTCTTGAGTTTTGAGAGTTTTGATCCATAATATTCCAACATTAAGTAGGTGTAATCAAGTTTAGAACTTAACAATAACTCATAAGGACCCTTGCCAGCTAAAGGTTTGGAAGGCATATAGTTTATAAGGTAAACTGTAATTTTAAAGCCATATTCTCACAAAGATAAAGGAATACCAACTCTACACATCATTGTAAGTCCTGTCTTAATAAGATGACTTTTTATGATTTATAACACTATTTTGTGAGGATGTATAAGGACAAAAATGCACTTGGTATACCCACTCTAGAAAAGATAAGGAGCTAATGTGAGGAACTCAGTTCCATCATCACCTATTTGTTTTGTAAGATGTAAACCAACTAAAAATGAGAGTAATTATCTACAAACAAAAGATAATATCTCATTCCATTCAAAGAAGTGACAGGAAAGGTCCCCAAATATCAACATGTACAATTTTAATAGGTATAGTAGAACATGTATGAACATGTAATAGACGTAGATGATGTGACTTACCAAGTTGATAAGCACTGCAAACAGTATGATAGCTACTAGATTGAACATGAAAATTAAGATCTGAATTTTTTTTTGTAAAACATAGACTTGAGCATGCCACAAGGCTCCATTAAAGGAAGCAGTGTACCATTGAAGTAGTGATGAAGTGGATGAACCAATATTAACACATGTACTGAGAGGGTTATCATAGATGACTGAGAAGGAAACTTGCATAAGCCCTAATTAGTTTCTCCCACTAGAAAAAAAACTTGTGTAGCCAGATCCTTTACAAAGGAGTGAGGAAAGAACTCAAAAGACACATTGTTATCAAAATAATATTTTTTAATAGAAATGAAATTTTTAGATAGATTAGAAACATAGAGCAAATCATGTAACTGAAAAAAAATATTATTATCACTGTGTAATTGTATGAAACCTATAAAGGAGATAGGGATGAAACTACCATTACCTAATAAAACATTCTCAAATCCTGGATAAGGTGTAGCATGAGATAGATTTTGTTTATCAGGAGTGAGGTGGTAACTTACTCCTGAGTCTAGATACCAGCTTTTGCATGTCACCAACAATGCTAGAAATAGCAAATTGTCCAAAGTTCAGCTTAACAGATCTATCTAACTATGACAAACTTGGAAAAGAATCTATATTTTCTTGAATCTGTGCAACATTAGCTTATGGTTGTTGATTTGGAGGTTTAGCACTGTTTCTAAAAGCTAAATATTTAAATTTGCATTCAGCTGCATTATGTCCATACGTTTTACAAATCTAACATTGCACCTTTGAGAAATCGATCTATATATGACTTCAATTTTACTGGATTTTGATTATCAAAAGACTAACCAAAGTTTTTATTGAAAGATTGTGGAGGTTTTTGTGTGTAGCTTTGAGATACTCGGTTTTAATTGTTGAAAGAATTATTCTTTGCAAAGTTTTCTTGTATAAACTACGACTCTAGTCTAGTCATGTGTTTGTTCATCCTTTCAAGCTATTGATCATGTGTTCTTATTCTAATGAATACTTCAACAGTTATTTTACAACAAACTATTACAAATAGAAGTGCTTATATAAGATAAGTCTAGAAGAAGATGAGGATCAGGGCTTCAAAGACGTCCCCACATGAGAGATAAAATGTTGCAACAAATTGTTCTTAATTAATTTAAAAACTAAATTGATAAGAGTTTTAAACCTATAGAATTTTCATAAAAAAAGAAATAACAATCAATGGTTTGTTATCTAATCAAAATTTATTGTATTGTATTACATAGGCTAGAACTTTTCTGTGTGTTTATAATTAAGCATTTAAGCTATTGTATTTTAGTAGTTTTTATGTAAATTAAATTAATTTGTTTATTATTTTGTGAAAACAATGATAAATACTTTTATTATATTATTACAATTCAAATTATTGTTAATATTCTATTAATAATAATTCTTAATGTTGAATTGTGGTGAAATAATATAACTTTTTATTTTATTATCAAATTATTATTAATATTCTATTAATAATAATTCTTAAAGTTGAATTGTGTTCGAAATAATATAACTTTTTATTTTATTATCACGAATGAAAGTTAGAATCATCTTCGTATATTATTTTATTTATTGAATATTTAATAATAAAAAAGAGAATTTAGTGTCATTTTTATAAAAAAAACAACAACAATATTTGTAATTAGTTATAGGTTTCTAGGGTTTAATAATGTGAAACTATAAGTAATGGTATTCTTTTTTCACTTATAAATGGTTCCAAAGTTTACAAAACTAAACAATAAACATATTTTATTTTGAATTTTTAAAGAGTGCTCTTCACATGACCTTTAAAAGGGGTAAAGAGGTAATGTTGTCGTTTTATACCCCTAGGCAAAAAAAAAAAGAAAAGAAGAAGAACTAGAGGCATTTTTGAGTCTTCGTTTGACTGTCGTTGGTTTCTCATCTACTTTAATCCTCACGTTATTATTTCTTCCTATTCTCTAATTTAATAGGAACAGTTATCTCATCTTATCATTTCATTGTTCAATTTTGTTGGATCACTAGGTTTCTCAAGGCGAAAAATTCACTAAAGTCGACTTTTTTTCTTAGCCGCTTCTGATTATTAATTCTTGCTAAGTCTCAGGCAAAATTCTATGTTTCCTATTTTTGTTTTTTTATCATCCTATATTTTATTTAGTACATATTATTATATATGTAACTCAAAATTGCCTTTGTTTTTTTTTATTTAGGGTATAAAATGATGAGATAATGTAAGGAGCACATAAAACATTTTTAATATTTATTTTTGTAAATTTTAAAACAATTTACAAAATATAGGTATTAAATTAGAATAATTTAAAATCATTGGTGCATAGAGATATCAGTTACAAAACATGAATATATGTACATGGTTAAAAAAAATTATTTTATATATTTTTATTGTATTATTAATAAAAACATTTGTGATAACATTATTATTTAAAAAATAAAAATTAACAGGCAGTCATAACTCGAATTTTTAGAATGAGTTATTAATTTCTTATTAAGTGTTAATGTGATAAGGGATGGAGCCAAGTTTAAAATTAAATTTTAAAATCAATAGAATAAATTGTTAATTGTCCTAACATTTACTGCTCATAAAAAATTAAGCAGTGTGAATTGTTGTTAGTTAATAGAAAATGTGTGCTTTGAATATGTAAGTTTACAAACATTTATTTAAAAAGGCAACATAAATTAAATACTAAAATGTTTATAATACTCGATTGATAACTAATTATCAATTAACATGTTCGATGTGATAAAACTATTTAACCACTGCTTGTATTTTTATTTTTTAATAAAATTAAAAAAATGTATAAATCTTATAATATTGTAATTATTATAGATGAGTGAGTTTTCACTCTCAAAATACATAAGTAATACGTTACATTTTGTTTGGTTAAGTATATTGTAAATAACTATATCTTTACTCATACCATATAATGTAATTATCTATATATTTGATATAACAATTTTCAAATTATTAATTTATTACTAAAACATAATAAAGACGCATTCGCACCTTCTTACAAATAACCAACGGTTACTAAGAAAATTAATAAAACCGCTTCAAAGTCACAACTTATCTAATAATAATAATAATAATAATATAATCTTATAATTAGTATTAAAATAACAAGCTTATATTTTCATAGGAAAATAATCATCTTATAATCTCAAAAATAATATTTTATATTTTATCTATATATTAAATATATCATATTTTTATCATTTTACAAAATTTTAAAATTTTTAATTAAAATTAATTATTTTTATATTAATAAATTATAAACATAATGAATTAATTAGAAATTAAAAACTAAAATTTTAAAATATTTTAGTTATAAAATTATTTAAGCATTTGTATGTAATTATTTTGATTACATTTTTTCATAACTTTAATATTTTTAATTAAAATTAATTTTTTTTAAATAATATAAAATAGATAACTTAATTAAAAATTAAAATTATTAAAGATTTTAGCTAAGATTATTTAACCCCTCATTCATATATCTATTTTCAATGAAAAATAATTTTATGGGATAATAAATAATGTACATAATGACTTAATTAGAAATTAAAAACTAAAATTTTAAAAAACTTGAATTCGAATATTTAATTACACATTCATAAATTTTTTTCTATATTTTTAACTGAAATTAATTAATTAAAATAATAATAAATAATATACATAATAACTTAGTTATAATTATTTAATAATCATATTATAATTTTATTTTCATAAAATTAAAAATTTATAATAAGAAACAATCATTAAAAATTAAAATCGTAAAAGAACTCAGTTTTGATGATTTAATTAGATTTCATATTTTATTTTATATCAATATTTTTAATTAAAATTAATTATTTAAATAATTAATAATAAACATAATGGTTTAATTAAGAATTAAAAACTAGAATTTTAAAATATTTTTATTAGAATTTTCTATTTATCATTTTATCATTTTGTTTTTTATAAAATTAAAAAATTGTAGAATGTATATAATTATTTTGAACATATTTCTTCCTTACTTCAATATTAGTTAAAATTAATTATTTTTAAAATAATAAAACCAAATATAATTGTTTAATTAGAAATTAAAAACTAAAATTTCAAAATACTTTAGTTTAGATTATTTAATTATGATTTTATAACTTTCTTGTATATAAAATCAAAATAATTACATATTATATATACTTATTTTAGTTAAAATTATTTTAAATTTTAATGTTCTTAATTAAAATTAATGATGTATAAAATAATAAATAATTAACATAATCACTTAGTTAAAAGTGAAAAAAATAGAATTAAAAAAATATTTAGTTTTGGTTGTTAAATCACACATTCTTAACTTTCTTTATAAAATTAAAATAGTTGAAAATCATATATAGTTATTGTAAGTCCCACAAGTGTTTGTATTTTATTTGATATTTATGTTTGTCCTTTATAAGGTTGGTTATTGGTGGCTTTATATCACCTAGAACACAGTTTCTTATTTGCTTGTTACACACACTCACTTTCTTAGCTTGTTTATAGTTTGCATTGTTTGGTTTTTGTTATTTTAGTGTCCTGTTGGGGACTTTATTTGTGTTGGGTTGTTCCGTTAGGGATTGGGCATTTCTCCCAAGCTCACTCGCCAACATTATCACCGTTGATTTTCGTTGCCTCACTAGGGTTCTCGTTACCCCCTTATCGAGGGGACTCAACGAGTGTGTAATGGCTAGTTTCCATGCTGACTCTGGATAGGCGAAGGGTCGGAGAGGTGGTCGGTGAGGGTCCAAAAGACTGAATTTTTCTATAAACTCCCCATTTTCCCCTTTCTTGTTTTTTTGGTCATAATTGAGCAAAAACTCTGCCCATTTGACACCCAACTTTCCCAATTAATTTGTAGTCCAGTTTTTATGATTATCAAGTTTGGAAATTAACTAGCATCAGTGTGATGTAGGAAATTATACAGAAGTATCTCTCACATTTCTCAAACAATTGATTGAGTATAAAAAATATCAGATTGAGTGAGGTTTTGATGAGAGGTAAAATGTGTGGTTGGCTAATAGAGAGCCATATCATTTTGAAAAGTTACTCTCAATGTTAAGGTGAGTATCTCATTTCGTTTCACAATTATCTTGAGTGTTTATTTGATATTTATGAATCATGTTCGTGAGAGAAAAATCATGTTCTTGAGTTATGAGTACTTATGATGGTGTGTACTAGTAGAGTTTGATGTTGTGATAGTGTTCTATGTGTCTACCAATGATTTCAAGGATACAACAGTTCCCATAAGTAAGGAGTCTATGCATTTTTGTGCCATGTATCGATTCTGTATTACAGGTTGTAACATATAGGCATACTAGAAGTTTGTGCCATCAGTAGTCGTTCACATCACATAGTAATGGAGCTTTGAAGATAATCTTGGATCTACTTAGATCATGTCTTATGTAAGTAGTAAGTGAAGACAACATAGGAAGTTACAATAGGGGTCTTGATTGATAGAGGTATTTACATTTATACTTATTTATCGATTTGTATTAATTTATTTGTTTTAGTATATTATTTGTTATAGAGTGGTTGTTTATGGTAACCCGATGATGTTATTACATATGCAAGGGTCCTATATGGGTTTACCTTGTTATATGTTGTGTAATGTATGATCGCATTATCGACTATGTTCTCACATATGTGGTCTTAAAGTGATTGAAAATCTTTTATAGCTTTTCCAATATGTATAATTGATTCGTATGCTATATGATGTTTATTATGTTTATGCATGTTACTAGCCTAGAATAGAGCTTGTAAGACATACCTTTACTAGTGTGTTTACCACAAATTATTCTTTCTTATTTTATTGAATGTTAAATTAAACATGTTATTTTATACTTTATATGTAATATACTTAATTCAAGTTGTGAGACCAGCTTGGTTGAGTTGAAATAGGACTCGCAAAAAGATTTCATAGGTTAGCATTTTCATCCCTTACCTATATCTTGAATGTCTATTTAGACCGGAAGAATAATTAACCTATGCACAATTGTTCTTATGTATGAAAATTTCATTTATTTTGATACATTTATGCTCCTTCCAACCCTATAATAATATATCTAACTTACTAGATAATATAATCATGATTTTTTGTTTTCTTAAATTTGTTACGAGGTTATTTGATAATGTTTTTATATTAAATGATATTTAGTGTAATTCAAATTTGTAGGTATAGAAGAAGAAGAGTTTATTTGATGATATGAGAATACAAAAGGGTGTCAAAAGTAACATAGATATCTTTGAGCTCAAATTTTTTTATTATATTATTTTTCATTTGCCTTAAAACATATCTTTTAATAGTGTAAAACTAAGAAGTTATCAAATTAGTTATAATTAAAGTTTCACTTGCTTTAAAATTTTCTAATAATTACAAATGTTTTTATTTTTAGAACTTAAGAATCCTTCTAAATTTTCTTAATACATATGTCATATATATTTTATACCTATTTATAAAGCATGATCAAGAAAAACATCTTATTTGTCTATTAAATTTGATTTTGTATAATATTATTTTCAAATATTTAAACATAGTAATAAACTATCATTATTAAAAGTAAACTACATATTGTGGTTTTATTAAATTAATAATTATTTTCATAATTTATTTAAAATATCATAATATATATAAATAAAAATATTTATATATTTCATTTACAAGTATAAATTTTCATGTTCAATACACACAATAATAAGTATTTACATAAAATATATGATGCTTGATTTAAATGTCTCTTATATCGTTTGTTTTGTTTTTTTTAATTTAACTTCTTTAATCTCATAAATCTTGACATGTTATAAAATAATTGATTAACCTTTAAAATTAAAAAAATAACTAGTTTTAAAATAATTAATTGATTATGTTTTATTCAAAATTATGATAATTAGTGAATAATTACAAAAAAAAAATTAAAAGAGCAAGTGCAAGCTTCTTACCTTCGTTAAAATTCCTCATCCTTCTTAAATTTTCTATATAATAATGTATTAATTAGTTATGTGGAGGATGAAAAAAAACCTATAATATATCTTAATAAAATTAGATTCATTTATCACGTGAACAATGAAATGATGGCTTTTTTTCTTTCTTCTATTCTATTACTTTCCAAATTCTTTTTCTTTCTTTCATTTTTATTATAAATTTTTAAATTGGACAAAATAATTTTTTCTTTTTTTTTTCTTTAAAAAAAAGATTTACATATGTATATAAAATAAGACTTTATAAATTCTTAACAAATTAAAGGATTTGGTTTTCTTTCTCAAACAAATATTTAAAATATTTAAAGTAACCTTTTCAATTATATGGCTATTTAAATTTCCTAAACCTACGATGTCTCTTCCTATTTTTACCCTAGCTGTTACAATAAATTTCTTTAAAGTTAAAATTTTTTCTTATTTAATCTGAAAGTCATCTTTGTATTTGCATTTTTGAGTTGTTCTCTTTTTAATTTTCTTAATTTTTCCCTTGTATATGATATCATTTACTTATTTTTTTAACAAAGAAATAACTTCTTTAAAAAATTCTTATATATATTCTCAACATTACAAAAGAACATGTTAATCTTTCATTTTTTTCTTAATTGTTTGACAAAAGTCTTTGTGTCAAGATAAAAGAAGCAAATAATCATCAACAACAAGTTGTTAATGAAAAATTAAACTTAAGAAGTGACATGCCACAGCAACAAAGGAGTATTGGAGGATCAAGGCAACCTAACTACATTGGATTGCATCAAAAAGGAATCGAAACTATAACAAACTAATGAGAGAGTGTGTGTATCGTGTAAATGCAATCATAAGAATGTGCAATTGTGATGCAATGGAATTGAAATATTGTTATTGATAATAATGAGCTGAATACAATGTGTGTGTATATGTATATATCAAACCAGTTTTACAATTGATGAGAATGAATTATATCATGAAAATTCGTGTCTTTCTCTTCTCTGCATTTTTCATTGTCACAGGCTTCAAGCTTGTTCTTCATCTTCTTTGCACAATCCCCTATGGTATCAGAGCTATTTTGCTTTTATGCTTGCTAAATATTTTTTGTAATGGTTGACTTACTAGGAGTTATAGACACTCCACTGCCAACACAAACCATCTTAAATCAATCTGATCAAGATTTTTACACTTTTCATAATATATTGCTTTCTATAAAACTTAACCACAATAATTTTGCAATTTAGAAACACCAAATTCTTAAAATTCTTCATAGTCTTGAACTTGATATTTATATCCATAATGAACCCCCAAATCATCTTTTCTTAAATGGTTATGTTAATCCAATCTATAAGAGTTGGAAAAGGTAGGACAAGATGTTCGGGTGTAGGCTAATGTCTTGCCTACCTGAAGACATCTTCAAGCTCATCTTTGGCTTTGATAATTCACGTGAAGCTTAGATAAAGCTTGAAAAAAAATTTCATCTAAGTCTCGTGATTGAGTTATTCATGCAAAGAAAGAGCTTTAAAATCTTAAGAAAAGTAATCTTTGAGGTGTTAAGAAGACAATATTTCATGATATATACATATATACTCACACATTGTATACATATATTTCACCATGTTTCTTGTCCATACACTTATGAGCGAAATGACTTGGCTGAAAGAAAGTACAAGCACATTGTTAAGCTAGCCATGACAATGCTTTACCATGCACCATTGCCTTCTGAATTCTTGCATAAGGCTAGCTTTGTAAGCACTTTGAGTTACTTTTTCATCAAAAACCTAAGTATACACTCTTTAAAGTCTTCGAATGCTTATGTTTTCCATGTTTAAAACGTTACAATAAAAATAAACTTCAACCCAAATCTCTTTCTTTCACATTTTTGGGATACAATCCCAAACATTTACAAATGTTTTTCAACTATTGAAAGACTATACATGAGCATGGATGTCATTGTTGATGAGTTATAGTTTCCTTATGCCTCTCAAGCTACTACTCAGCCATTTACCTAAAACACTACCTCACTTCCTTGATAATCAATTCGAACTATTTTACCTATAGTTAAAATCAATACCTCTCAATCAATTCCAATAATTCCTATTGGATCTATTCAAGTTTCACTCCAACCCAATTCATCACCATCATTTCACTCTTCTCCAATCAATGGCTCTTCACCAATATCATAACCTTCACAATCTCAGACAAATACAACTTCTCCTATCACATATATATCTCAAAATCACATTTTCCTTCCTTCTACAAATGCTCAACCACTTGTTCATATCATTTCTCATTCTAATCCTAATTTGAAAATTGAGCTTACTTCAAACATTCATCCAATGACAACATGATCCAAACTAAGGGATTTTAAAATAAAAGCCTTTAGTGTTGTTACTGATCTTGCTATGACTGATCCACAATAAGTCAAGCAAGTTATCTCAAATAATTTCTAGAAATATTCAATGCATCAAGAATTTGATGCTTTAATCAACAATTATACATGGACTATTATACTTCCTCCTTATGATAGAAAAATTATAGGGAATAGATGGAAATTCAGAGAAAAAAACTATATGACAACATACTGGATAAAAGGAAACCAAGGGTAGTAGCTAAGAGTTATGACCAAACACCAAGCTTTGACTTCTCTGAAACAATCAACCTTATGGTAAAACAGGTAACCATACATATTGTTCTCATACTAGCACTCACCAAAGGTTGGAAATTGCATCAAATAGATATCAATAATGCCTTCTTAAATGGACAACTACAAGAAGAAGTTTTTGTGAAATAACCACAAGGTTTGGAAGATGAAAATTACCCTCATTATGTATGCAAATTGCTCAAGGTAACCTATGAACTTAAACAGGCTCATCGAGCCTTGTTTGACACTCTTACTAAGGCTATTATGCACCTTCAATACAATCAATAAAAGGTTGATCAATCCCTTTACTACAAAGAATCAGGTTCATCCTTAATTTACTTGTTAATTTATGTCGATGATACAATAATCAAAGGTGATAATGAGCATGATGTTCAAGCATTAATCACTCTATTTCACTCTTAATTTTCTATAAAGTATATGGGTCTTCCAACTTATTTCCTAGGAAGTGAGGTGAACTCATTACTAGATGGAAGTCTATTACTTATATAAGAAAAGTATGTTAAAGAACTTCTTGAAAAAATAGGAATGGCATATAGTAAGTCTATAGCCATAGTTATGGCTTCAGAGACAAGACTATCAGCATATGAATGAGATATATTTCCATATCCAATATAGCATCAAAGTTCTTTAAAAACTCTATAATATCTCACAATAACACAACTTGATATATTCTATGCTATCAATAAGGTCTCACAGTTTATGGCTAAGCTTTTATACTATTATTGGTATAATGTCAAAGAAATTCTAAGATATCTAAGAGGAATAATCCTTATGGATTAGTCCTAAGGCCATCGACTAAGTTGTCTCTTCAAGGTTTTGAAAATGTTGACTAGGTATCATGCCAAATGATAGAAAATCCACATTAGGAATGTTAGTTTTCTTGAAAGCAAATCTAGTGTATTGAGGTATTATAAAGAACAAACAATCTCAAGATCAAATATTGAAACAGAGTACAAATTTTAAGCAAATACAACTGCTAAAATTATATAGATTGAATCTCTTCTACATGAATGGAAAATGAGGTGAGGTTTCCTAGTTCCCTATCTATATTATGCAAACCTAGTCTATCATTCTCTCACAAAACATGTTGAGTTAGATCTCCATTTTATTAGGGATAAGGTACTACAAAATAAGCTAATTGTTTTATATATTCCCTCACACGAGCAACCAATTGACATTTTCATAAAACCACTTTCTATCTCGCAATACAATTTTTTGAGAAGCAAGTTCAATGTCATTATAATGCCACGAGTTTAAAGGAAGATGTCAAGGTAAAAGAAGCAAAGAATTATCAACAACCAATGATTGTTGAACAATAAAGATCAATAAGTGACATGGCACAATAATAAAATAGTATTGGATGATCATAACATTAGTATAAAACTTAGCAAAATTAGATTACATCAAAAAGGAACCAAAGAGTATGTGTGTGGCGTAATTGTGACGTAGCGGAATTAAAATACTAATTATAATGAGTTGAGTATAATATACCAATATCAAATCAATTTTATAATTTATGAGAATGAATTACCTCATTCAAATTCATGTCTCTGTATTTTTCAACACCATCGTCTCCAAGCTTGTTCTTCATCTTCTCTACATAATTTCTCAATTCTTACATATTAGATTATATGAATATTAGTTTTTGTTATAATATATGATTATTGGATGCTTTTAATTTGACATATTAAAAAGGTAAACATGATAAGGATTATGTATATTACTTATATATCTTTAAAATATAGAGTATCGTTGGATTTGTTTTTTGTAATACGAGGATTATACATGTAATGATAAAGGTTGAGATAAATGTTTCTTTAAAACTCTTATGATTCTTTATATTGTTTAATTAATTTATTTTCATTATAATTATTTTTATAACAATTTTTAGTAGAAAAATATATTGTTAAAATATTTGTAATATCACCTATTAAAAGAGAATAAATTATTTAATGTTATGTAAATTGAAGCATGTATTCAACTAAAATATAAATTATTTTTCAAATAAATTTTTATGAGTATACTTTAAGTAATTAAAATAACTGAATATTTAATTACCTCATTAAATAAGGAAGCACTAGGGCAATGGTTTTTTTGTTCTTTCTTTTGCTAGAAGCACTAAGTTTTATGCATAATCGTTCTACCATTTCTTTCTAAGCAATTTAGTATTTTCTTTAAAATTGTTATAATATTTTATGGTTCGTCACTTAATTGACAAAAAAACTAAATCATATTTAAGTAAGAAAAATTATATCTTTAATTAACATTATGTATGCTAGATTTTTATTAATTTTTTTAAAATGTATATATATTATATAATGTGAAGCATATTATAAAATAATAATTTTTAATTTAAATTGGAAGTGTAGGTATTTAGGTGCAACGTATGTATTGATAACTAAATATATATTAAAGCTTTTTTTAGAATATGTTATCATGCGGTTGATTTCTAACATTGAATTATTTTAACCAAATAACTAAGGGAAATCATTTGTATAAAAAGGAAAAAAAAAGGAAATAGTAAATTTCTAAAAATCGATTCAATCATATATAAAACACCAATTTGGCTCCTTCTTAATTCAATTCAACACTGTTGATTCAGTTTTTATCTACGAATATCAACACTGTTGATTCAGTTTTTATCCGATAAATTTTAAAAATGGGTACAGTTTTTGTTATTAACCGAATATGAAGTAATAGTTATAGTTCGGGTACAATTATACTAATAACTGTACTCATCTTTACTCGAAATTAATTATATTTAATTAATTTATATATTCATGAAATTAAATTATATATTTGTCATTTAGGTTTTTGGCTCGCGCAAACAAAGTTTGAGATTCAAAAAGACGTGTTTAAGTCGTTATGTAAAGTCGATTTTTGGAAAAAACTAACTTATAATAAATTTAAAGTTAGTTCAATGTATAATCGATAATATCCACATAGGATGTAGCGTCGGTTGACGTGGAGAACCGACGCTACATCCTACGTGTATTTTTTAAATTAAAAAATGCAGTTTACAAATAAAATATTTTTTAGGTACAATGTTTTTTTAAGTCAATTATTATTTTATTTGACTCTTTAAAAAAACAGGTAGACCAAGCAAGCTTACATTTAAGTTGGATATATATAGTATAATTTTTTCTTTTTTTTTAGACAATTGGTTTTTAAAATTATATAATTTTGTGTATTTATTTGGATATTATTTTAAATTTTTTTTCTATAGTACATATGTATATATATAAGAGTTCAAGTAAAATAATAATTGACAAAAAAAAAATTTCAATTTTAAATTGCGTGGATAGCATCGGTTGATGGGGCGAACTGATGCTACACACGTGGCTAGCGTCGATTCGCCACATCAACCGATGCTATCCACATATGTAGTGTCGGTTCACCACGTGAACCAACGCTATCCACGTGCACGTAGTGTCAGTTGACGGGGCAAACCGACGCTATCCACGCGTTATTATCGTTCTTCTCTCTTTTTCCAACAGAATTCCAAAAAAATTTCATTTCTCTTCCCCCTTCTCCCAAAACAGAGCTCACCCACCACTCTCTCAATTTTAGGCCACCTCCGACCACCATTTCCAACGTCGTTTTATGGGTTATATTTCTCTTCTCATTATTTTTCAGATCCTTTTATTTTTTTGAGCGAAATACTCAAAATTTTTATACCCATTTTCTCACTTATTCTCACTTACAAAACATTCATTTCTTTTTTATTTCCTTCATTTAGTCACTTCATTTACTTTTGTAAGTATTTCTATTAATTGTTTTACTTATTATTCAGTTTGCTTTATTTTTTTTATAAATTTTTAATTTATGTATGTTTTGTATTATGCTTGTTATTATATGTTTGTCTTATTATGAGCTTTTATGTTACTATCTTACAGCTTTAAAGGAAAATTGGGTACTAATATAGCGATTGAAGTATTTTGTTTTTATAATTTAAAATAATAGGGTTTTAGTTTTAAAAAAGATATATTTAATTTTAAAAGTTTAAAGTAATACTTATTATTTTGAATTTTTAAAATTTAATTATATAATGTTTTAGTTGAAAATAACATAATTAAAGGATTCATTTTATAAAAACTATGAGTTGTGTTTAAAAAGTAGTTTTCTAATTTTTTTATAAAATAAAATAAATTATTATTATTAAAATAATATTTTTTAAAAATTAAATAATTAAAATGGATAAAATACGAGATAAAATAAAATTTTAATATAAAATTATTTTAAAAAATTTAATAATAAATTCTAACATAAAATTATTTAAATATATTATTTATTTAAAAATAAAAATAATAAAATGTTCAAATAAAAATAGTGACAATAAATAAATATTAAAAAATTATGATTTATAATTTTTAACTATTTATTTATTTAATACCTTTTTTTAATATTATTAAAACTATATATATTATTTGTATAAAATATATATCTCTTAATTATAACATCTCTTAATATCTCTTAATTTATATATAATAATACTTGAAATATATTCATTAGATACATAATTAATTAATATGTTTAATTAATATCATTAATAAAAAATAGACAAATCTTGGATGTCAAAGTGTAGAATTGAGTAGGACTACATTTCTGGAGTTAAAAGTTTCATGAAATTTGCTTGTAGAAATAGTAATACTCGAACTAGTATGATTTGATGCCCATGTATTAAATGTAAAAATGAGCCATTTCATGAATTTGATGAGGTTAAGTATTACTTTATCCATAGTGATATTATTTTGAGCTATAAATGTTGGTATTATCATGGAGAAAATATTGGTAATACTCATCGGGAAGAAATAAATAAGAATATGAGTGAATTACATACATATTATCATAATGTACAGATAGAAAATATGTTTCATGGTGTTGAAGATGAACTACGTGAGGATGATTCCAAAACCTTTAAAAAACTTTTAAAAGATGCCGAAAAACCGTTGTATCCAAAATGTAAAAAATACACTAAAATATCGGAATTGGTTCATCTGTACAATGTGAAGGCAAAACATGGTTTTTCTGACAAGGGATTCACATAATTACTAAATCTACTAGTCGATATGTTTCCTATGGGTATTGAATTTCCATCTTCAATGTATGAAGTGAAGAAATCGCTTAGTCGATTTGGCATGGAATATCATAAGATTCATGCTTCTCTAAATGATTGCATTCTTTATAGAAAAGAATATGAGATATTAGATGATTGTCCGATGTGTAAAGAATCGAGATGGAAGCATGGTACAAATGAGACAACACATAAGAAATCTTTGGTACTTTCCTCCGATTCCTCGCTTTCAAAGGTTGTTCAAAAGTAAAGAGACATCAAAGATGTTGACTTGGCATTCAAATAATCGATCTGATGATAGGGTGCTACATCATCCTTGTGATTCTCCAAATTGGAAAGTAGCAGATAATTTATCTCCTCAATTTGTATCTGATCCACGCAATCTTCGTCTTGCCAATGCTGCTGATGGAATTAATCCACATTGTTCCCTTAGTAGTAGATATAGTTGTTGGCCAGTAATTATGGTAACATATAACCTTCCTCCCTGGTTGTGTATGAAAAGAAAATTCATGAAGTTAACATTATTGATCTAAAGACCGAAACAACCCGGTGTTGATATTGATGTATATTTGCAACCTCTGATAGATGATTTAAAGATGTTGTAGAATGATGGTGTAAAAGTTTACGATACACATAAAGAAGAACACTTTAACTTGAGAGGGGTCCTTTTATGGACAATTAATGATTTTCTTGCCTATGGAAACTTATCAGGACATGCAACAAAAGGTTACAAGGGATGCCCTATATGTAATGATGGAACTTTTGTAACTTATCTTGTTTATGGACGAAAGATGTCTTATAGAAGAAATAGAAGATTTTTTCCATCTGGACACAAGTTTAGATACCAAAAGAAACCGTTCGATGGTGAAGAAGATCATGAGCATGCACCCCGACCTTTGCGAGGTGTTGAGATATTAAGGCAATTGAATGGTATGACATTCAAACAATATGGAAAGATGGAAAAAAACTCACTAAGGTAGGGAAACGAAAGAGGTTAACTAATGAAATAGGTGAAAATGAAAAGAGTTTGAATCAATATACCATGGTTGTTGGAATAAAATATCAATATTTTGGGAATTACCTTATTAGAAAGACCTACACATCCGCCACATCTTAGATGTCATGCACATTGATAAAAATGTATGTGAGAGCTTGATTGGTACTTTACTTAATATACTTGGAAAAACAAAGGATGGAATTAAAGCAAGACTGGATTTAAAGAAACTAGGAATACGACCTGAATTGGCACCAAGGGTGAAAAATGATAAGAATCAAACATACTTGCCACCAGCATCATATACAATGTCAACAAAAGAGAAGGATGTGTTTTGTAAATGTTTGGAGGGTGTGAAAGTTCCTAATGGTTACTCATCCAACTTAAGAAATTTTGTGTCTATCACCGATAAGAAACTTTATGGATTGAAATCACATGACTATCATATCTTAATACAACAATTTTTACCAGTTGCTATTAGATCAATTCTTTCAAAACATGTTTGGTCATCAATAATTCGTCTTTGTTCATTCTTCAATACAATATGTAAGAAATCTATATCAATTAGCCAGTTAAACTCTTTATAGAAAGATGTTGTAGAGACTTTGTGTCTTATTGAAAAATATTTTCCTCCTTCTTTCTACGATATAATGATTCACTAGTGTGTTCATTTAGTTCGAGAGGTTCAATTGTGTGGTCCTACTTAGTTAAGGTGGATGTATCCTTTTGAGAGATATATGCAAGTCCTTAAAGGATATGTAAATAATAGAAATCTACCTGAAGGATGCATGGTGGAACGCTACATTGCTGAAGAGGCCATTGAGTTTTGTTCTGAATACTTTAGTGGTTGTATTGAAATTGGGAATCCTATGCACAAGCTGTTCTTAGAACATCACATGATCCAAGTAGGTAACCCTATGCTTGGTGGAAGTAAGAAATTGTTTATTGATCGCACTCGATGGAAAAAAGCACACCGAATCATTTTGGTAAATAATAATGAGACACAACCGTACATAGAGTAAGTGATATTCAACCTTTCCATTTATGAAAAAATCATTTTTTATTTAACTATTAATGATGATATATACTTCATATATCTTTAATAACATTACAGGATTTATTTAAACTTATTGAAGATCGATCCTCATTATATAAAAAAAGGAGAAAAATGGTTGTATGATGAACATAAGCGAGAGCGTATTAATTGGTTTCGCAACCATGTAAGTGTCACAAACAAAAATTCATGCATGTATGTTCCTAGATTTATGCAATGTTTTAAAACTTTGCTCTAAACACATTTCATGTTTTTTTATACATAGATTCGAGATGAACTCATGAAACTCAATCATAAAATATCAAAAAGTTTACAATGGCTTGCACATGGGCCAAAATTCGATATTAAATCATTTTCTAGTTTCACAATAAATGGATCGAGGTTTACGACTCAAGCTAGGGACAAAGTCCGAGTAAATCATAATAGTGGTGTGAAGATGGTTGCACAAACTATGCAATTTTCCAGTTCAAAAGATGGTAATCCTGTACTTTCTGATAGAACATATTATGGTATAATACAAGAGATTTGGGAATTGGATTATGAGGTCTTCCAAGAAATAGTTTTCTTGTGTGATTGGGTCGAAGATGTTATCAATGTTGGATATAAAATAGATGATTTTGGATTTATCCTTGTAAATATATCCAAGATAAGTCACATTGATGATCCTTTCACGTTAGCACTTCATGCAAAACAAGTATTTTACGTGAGCGATCAAATTGACACAAAATGGTATGTTGTGTTAACGCCTCCACAAAAGAGTTTTACCATTGTGATGCTTTAGAAGATGACGACCCTATACTTGATACATTAACCAATATTAGTAATTTCTCAAATAAATTGCGTAATGTATATGATGATCTAGTTGATGATGATGATTCTTCATCATGGACTCGAATGATTGTGAAGGAATATATGTATACGATCAACAACCTAATTAAACATATATATATTGTTGTAATAACTCTTATATATATATATAATTGTTAATTAATTTATATTTCTTCATTGTTTGCAGATATTTCATGGATCATCGGGTAACATATCTTGTAGATCCAAATGATCCATTGGGGAATTTGAAAACAAGGGGTTGGGTGAATATACCTGATGCTCCACTTAACCCACATGATAGAGTACCTATACTATTTGATGCTACTGGTAATCTAATAGGGGGAAATGGTCAATAATTGAAATCCTCTATTGGTAGACTTATGAAATCCAGTATACCAATCAATATAAATGATTGGTCTCAGGTTGACGAAGATGAAAAGTTCAAAATATAGATAACCATTTGTTTAAGTCTCTTATATTTTATAATAAATTACATATATTATATATTTTTTGTATTATATCTAATCTTTTGTAGTGTGTTTTTACAAAATCGTTACAAAGTCGATGACACTTGAAAGAGCAAGTGTTATAAGATTGCAAATAAGGCGTGGAAACACTTGATAAGATAGAGCTCTACAAAATCCCTGAAGGACACCCCTGGATTACACCTCAAGTTTGGAAATACTTCGTAGATTATAGACGTATGGATGAATTTCAAATTATTAAGGAAGAACATTAGAATATACAAATGCATAACATTCTTCCTAACCGTACTGGGAGGTCTTCAAATCCTGAAGTTAGATATAATTAAAATGGTATTATTAATTTGTGTTAATTTATAAATATTTTTATATTTATTTTCCTCAATTTAATTTCATGTCATGGTTAATAAATTTTTCATAATTTATGTAGGAAGCTAAATTGGGTAGACCAGTTACCCGAACTGAATTGTACATAGAAACAAAGACTCCCAAAACGCAAAATTTAAGACCGATGACTAAGTGAGGAGAAGAACAATTAAATAAGTTGGTTTGTAATTTCGGTTGATACAAAGTCTTAATGATTTTTAATAATTGATGTAATAATGCATGATATGTTTGTGTGCTTTATTATTTGTAGAGATCTATTCAAGAACAAATATCCAAGGGTGAAATAATCGAAGAGTCTGTGAGAGATGCTCTATATGATGGTCGACCACCCTGGTCGTGTTAGGGAAGGTAGTCAATATGATGGTTATATGGAGTATTTTAACATTCCAAAACAAAAGCCTCACACGGTCAGTAAGGAGAAGTACACTAAAATTGAAGAATGACTCAATTCATTTAAGGCCTAAATGTTAAGTGAGATTACCACTATAAAAGAATATCAATCACAACACATGTCAGGCATGGCATCATTCTACAACCAGGGCATGCCATATTGGCCAAGCATGTAACCATCCATGTCAGGCATGCCACCATCCATGACAGGTAGGCTACCATCCATGCTAGGCATGCCACCCACACAATCTCATTACACTCAAACTACATCCAGTATGGGATATAGTCATCCTATTGGTCCTCTCTATATGCCAGGAATGCATATTCAATTAAGTAGTGGTTCATTTTCTCCAATGCAATCTGTGCATTCTTACCATCAATCAAACCACGGTGAACGTTTTGGTGAGAATGTACATCCAATAGCTACCCTATATAGGAGTCCTCCTCTATTTGATGAATCATATGTGGTAAGATTTTAATTTCTAGTGTATATAATCTATTATTTTTATTTCTTATTATATGTTTTATTTTTTATATATAACACTTAAATTTTTTACAGAATATGAAATGTTTGTTGAAACATCCTTCTTCAATGGACTTTGTTGCTATTAGAATGGTAACGCAATTGAGTGATGATCGGATGATTCATAATCAATATTTTCTTAATCATTGGTGAATAGTAATTGATCAATCATTGTTTCATGATTGTCCACTACCTGTGCCTTCTTATGCTACCACAGTCCAAGAGGAGGTTGGATAGTATGTGGCTTGGCTGTCGATTCAAGTTGTTCTAAATTTTGACGTGGTACTATTTTTTAACTTAAAAGATAACACTTGTTTACTACTATTATTTTAGTATGTCTTTTATTGTTACTAACATACATAATACTTTTTTTAAGTCTATTATACTGAAACTCTTGAATGCGACACATTTAAGAGATATGAAGCAAGTATCTCGTGCTAAATCTATGTCTAGTGGCCAATCATCGCACACCAAGTCATTCAAGAAGAAGCCTTGGAAAAAGTATAGTTATGATTATGATTTAAACTTCAGCAGAAATCTTGGCACTTTGATGACTATTGTTGGGAAGGCATCTAGCATAAATGATGTGTGGACTATGCCACTTCCTATAGAAATTTCTGGTGTAGACCTCGACCAAACTTATATATCAATCGAGTGCATATTGCAACTATTTGAATATCAAATGATCGATTTAAGTATAATTCAAGTATGGACAAGGTAAGTCCTCAATCTATTTAATTTTCTTTCATTTATGTAGAACATATATAATTATATTTATATTATCTAATTACTTATATATATATATATATTATAGGACGTATTATTATCGACTTCAAAATAATCACTCATCACATTTAGCAATGTTCTATGATTCTTCATATGTCAATCAATATCAAGAGAAGGATGTTAACATCAGAGCTAAACAATTATGTGATAGGGCATTAACGCTTAACAGAAATCAAAAGTTGATAATCCCTTGGCCATTAAGGTTTGAACAAGGCCAAGATCATTGGATGTTGGTAATCATTGATCTGTTCAATAATCATGCTTGGCATTGTGAATCAGCTTCCATTGAAATGAGTAAAGATACAAAAGTAGTTGTTAAAATGTAAGAGTTATAGCTAGATATTGGTTTCTTCTATTATTTTTTGTAATATTTAATAAAAAACTAACCATTTTAAACCTTGATAGGGCATGGAAGTTGTGGAACAAGTTTAGGGGCATTGTCCTTAAAAAATCTCATAAGCTTATATGGACAAAAGTTATGGTATGTACAAGCGAATATTAATAATTTTATTAATTTTACAATTGAATAATAAAGATGTTCGAATATGAAAAATCATGTACACTTGTTTTTTGTAGGTTCCACAACAAAATAATAGAGTCATGTGTGGTTATTATGTCATGAAGTTTATGAGCAAAATCATCACAAATATCAAAATTCCAATTGACGATGTGGTAATATCTTTTACCCATATATAGAAAAGTTTTTAACATATTTGAGTTATTTTTTGTAAATACATGAAATTACATTCTTATTTTGATTTTAAATAGATGTAGTTCTTTGGGTTGAACAAGACGGGCTACGACCTACAATTTTTTGATGATTTACTAGAGGAATGGGCAGAACACATGGTTCAAATTATATCATCACAAGAAGAATTAGGAGAAGATTTTGATGATCTTGAGATAGCATATGACAACATAATGGTAATTTTTTTAATGATTTAATTTCTCTATTCTTGTGTCTGAAGTCCCTTGTTTGATGGATGTTTTGTTTAATGGATGGTTATGTGCTTATGTATTTAGGGGAATGCATTGTTTTATGGACCTGTTTTTGGCCCAAACTTTATCTCATCTCTCTTACCTACTTTCCTTACGACAACATCATGGTAGCACTTTATTAATCATTTGTCTATAAATATGAAGTTATATGTAATCTATGTTAGTATTTCTAATATGAAGTCAGGTGTAACTCATATTTTGTTACTTGGCTTGTATGAGTTTTGGTGCCCATGAACGTATTACAAAATTGTTCCATACGTTTAAGGGTACCAAAACTCATACAAGCCAAATAACAAATCGGAGTTACACTTGATTTCATATTTAGAGCTCATTATAGCATTAAAAATACCAGTAGAGATTCCAGGTAACTTTATATTTATAGACAAATGATTAATAAAGTGCTAATATGAGTTCAAAGAGTTATATCACTCAGATGTCACTGTGGTAATCTCTTTTTATGGTAATATTTATAATAATTTAATTTCTCCATTCGTATGTCTCTGAAGTTTAAACTGCTTGTTTGATGGATGTTTACGTGCTCATGTATGTAGGGGAATGAATTGTTATATGGATCAGCTGTTTTTGTCCAGTTTTCTTGACATAATGCTAGTGATTCTAAGCCAACTAAACTTGCTCGCACAATCCAATTACACTTTGACAATATTATTTTATTTGTAAGTTAAGTTAACTATATATTTATGTATTATATATATATTATTTGTTTTGTAATAAATTTAATTATCAAGTAATTAATTATATTTAAATTTTCAATTATTTGTATTATTATTATGTTTTGGTTTTTTATGCTACATATATTAAATACAAGGTGGAGTAAAAAATGAGAAAAAAAAATCTTAAAATGTAAAGTAAGTTCAACAAACCAACTTTAAAACCCGTTTTTGTAGTAGTGTTTTAACCAAATAACTAACTAAGGGAAATCATTAGTATAAAAAGAAAAAGAAGGAAATAGTAAATTTCTAAAAATCATACAATTATATATAAAACATCAATTTGGCCCCTTCTTAATTCAATTCAATTCCTCGTTCCTTGCACCCATGTACCTCTCAATGCAGTACATGATAGGAATGGGCAAAAAAAACTACGGGTTTGGTTATCTACGGATATCAACACCGTTGATTTGGTTTTTATCCGATAAATTTCAAAGATGGGTACAGTTTTGGTTATTAACCGAATATGAAGTAACAGTAATAGTTTGGGTACAATTATACTGATAACCGTACTCATCTGTACTCAAAATTAATTATATTTAATTAATTTATATATTCATTAAATTAAATTATATATTTTTCATTTAGGTTTTTGGCTCACGCAAACAAAAGTTAAGATTCAAAAAATTTGTATCGTTATCGTTCTGTGCATTTGTCGTCATGGTTTTCCCATCTGTCGTCTATCGTCTACGTCTATCGTTTGCGATCAAACTGTCTATGTCTCCTTTATTTTCCCTGTTAAGGCGTTGTGTCTGCCATCTGTGTCTATCTTATGCTATATAGGTCTCCTTTATTTTCCCTGTCAAGGCATTTGCGTCTGTATTTTTTCTTTTCTTCTTTTGATTTCTTTCCTTTTCAAAATAAATGGTTTTAAAAAATGATTTTTTTAGATTTTTTTAATAATGTATTGAAACATTATCTTCGGATAAAAAATCATCCCCAAATTATAACGATTTTTGGGTATAGATTTATAATTCAATTCGGGGACAGTTATATCAAAAATCGTCTTTGTCCGTACCCGTGCTGATCCATAATATATAAGGATAATAGAATACAAAAAGTTGCATTATTTTCCTCAAAAATAAATTCCATAATTCAAAAACTTTACTTACTAAAAGCTTAGAAATTATGAATAACATTTCAAAATTGAATTAAATTAATTTTTTTTTTCTTTATTTTAATTTTAGAGATTAATGCATTTTAGGTATTATATCATTTAAAATATTTTAATATTTTTTATAATAATTTAATCATTTTATTATAAAAAATTAATAATTAAAAAATAATAATTACAATTTTATTTTTATCAATTTTATAATAATTATTATTTATTACAAAATATATTTTATAAAATTAATATTTTAATAATAATTAAGAAATGATAAAAAATAAAAAAAATGTAAAATAATCATTTAATATTTGTAAAACCATTTTTTTAAAACAAAATTAAATTATTATAAAAATAATAAAATAATAAAATTAATCTGTTTAATGCCAAATAAGCTCGCCACTCAGGTCATGGATGTTAGTTGTTGATAGGACGAAGGAAGAAAATATATTTTATAAATTCTACCAAACTTGTCGACAATTTTAGTATAATATGTAGTTATCTGTAACATAATAATAAATTAAAAAAATAATTTAATTATCTTAATTAATAAATAATTATAATATCAGTTATTATTTTATAATTGTGATAAGAGTAATTTGAGAGAGAAGAGGAAGAACGAGAGTAAGAGAATTGGCTTAATTTTTCATCTCATTTCCATCATTTCTCGGCAATCTTATAGCCTTACAAAGCAAGAGAGAGAAATAGAAAATACCCTAAATAACAGAAAGAGAAAGGCATGAAATAATAGAAAGTATGGTCTAACATAATCTACTCAGCACTACTCTAACTGATTATTGATAGTGGATGATCTCCTCCTCCACAAACCTCAACCTGCTCTATTCGTTGTTGCTTATGGAGCTTACGCGTGGTTCTACGCATATGCACGTATCAACTCCCCCCTGCCTGAGAATCCTTGCCCACAAGGATAAACGTAGGGTAGGCTTTAGAGAATCGCCACTCGTTCTCCCACGTGGCACCCTCGGCTGATACCCATACCCATTTAACGAGGATTTCTGATTTTGGTCGATATTTTCCCTTTTGGATCACCCTACGCTCCAAAATAGTTTCTGGTTGAGGGATCATTGTAGAATCATCTAAGAGAGGAGGAAATTGGTTGAAGGTAGGGGTATGGGGTCCAAAGTGGCTTTTGAGCCGGTTGATATGGAAGACGTTGTGAACCTGAGAGCCTACAGGTAGGGCGAGCTTATAGGCCACAACCCTCATTCGAGCTATTATTTGATAAGGACAATAGTAGTGTGGAGCTAGTTTTATGGCAGTTCAAAATATCACTGAAGATTGTCTATATAAGGCTGCAGACGCAGGTATACATAATCCCCTATCTCAAAATTCACCTCCCGTCTATGTTGATCAGCTTGACATTTCATTCTATTTTGTGCTTGTAAGAGATTCTGGCGCAGATCACGTAGCATCTAATCTCGATCTCGTAAGGTCTTATCCACCAACTGAACATTGGAAGTTCTAGGAAGTAAGCCAATAGACGTGGCAGTGGAGTTCCATAGACTGCTTCAAGTGGAGACATCTTAGTTGATGAGTGATTTGAGGTGTTGTAGCTTAATTTTGCCCAAGGTAGCCATTCTATCCAGTGTCTTGGTTGATCTCCTACGAAGCAGCACAAGTATTGTTCCAGAGTACAATTAACCACCTTTATTTGTCCATCTGTTTGAGGATGGTAACTTGAACTCATGCACAGTTTGGTACCTTGGAGTTGGAATAAGGTTCTCCAAAAAGAACTGATGAATATCTTATCTCTATCACTGACTATAGATGTAGGGAAATCGTGCAATCACACCACATTGGCCACAAATGCCTTGGCAACTGTCAGTACAGTGAAGGGATGCCTCAGGGCAGTAAAGTGAGCATACTTTGTCAAGCGATCCACCACTACCATAATAACAGTTTTTCCTTTTGAGGGAGGTAAGCCTTCTATGAAATTCATTGAAATTTCAGTCCAACTTCTATTAGGAATGGGTAAGGGCTGCAATAGCCCTCCTGGTTGCATACAATCATTTTTGCACCTCTAGCATACATCACATGAGCGTAGGAACTCCTGTACTCTTTTCACCATATTAGGCCAACTGAAATTCTACTTAATTCATGCGAGTGTCTTGTGGAACCCAAAGTGGCCCCCTTAAGGGTGATGAATGGCAGTCAGCCAGGAAACTAGTGTTGACTTGGGATTTAGGAATACTCTATTTCTTTTGAACCATACACCATCCTGTTGGTATAAGTTGTGACTAACAGCTGAGGTGATTCTATTTTGGAATTTCTTATAAAACAGATCCTGTTGAACTTCTTGTTAGAGTATAGGCCACCAGGCAGCTTGAGGTTGAGAGATGGAAAGAAATTGAAATTCTACTACTCGGGATAAGGAATCTACTGCTTGGTTTTCTGAACCTTTTTTATATTTGATTTCATAGTCATAACCGAGGAGCTTAGGTAGCCAACGTACCTGGGCTGGTGTGGTGATCCTTTGTTCCAAGAGATATTTCAAGCTCTTTCGATCCATTCGTACAGTGAATGGTCTTCCCAGTAAATAGGGTCTCCATAGCCTGATATCCTTAACCACTGCTAGCATTTCTTTCTCATAAATGGATAGAGCTAAGGCTGATCCTTTGAGGGCAGTACTGAAGTAAGCCACTGGGTGATTTTCTTGTGTCAAAACTACCCCAAGACCTATGCCACTTGCATTACACTCGATGACAAAACGTTGAGTAAAATCAGGTAACTTCAGAATGGGTGAGGGTGAGGGTGAGGGTTTTCTTCCCTAGTGAAGGAATTAACCTCAGGAAGGGTGCGAGAGGCACGCAATGCTTGTAATTCAGTGAGCACTGCTTGTAAGTTGGTTCCTACCTGTTCGAACCCAGTTTCATGTCGAGCAAGGGTTTCCATTACCTCACTACAAAATTCAACATTGGATTTTCCCCTAGTGTTCATGGCTTTGATACCACCGATAAGAGTAATTTGAAAGAGAAAAGGAAGAACGAGAGTAAAGTAATTGGCTTAATTTTCCATCCCATTTCCCTCGTTTCTCGGCTATCTTATAACCTTACAAAGCAAGAGAGAGAAACAGAAAATACCCTAAATAACAGAAAGAGAAAGGCATGAAATAACAGAAAGCATGGTTTAACAGAATCTACTCGGCACTACTCTAACCGATTATTGATAGTGAATGATCTCCTTCTCTACAAACCTCAACATGTTCTATTCGTTGTTGCTTATGGAGCTCGCGTGCGATTCTACGCAGATGCACATATCAAATTGTTTATTATAAAAAATTATTCTATTATTTATATATAATGAGAAAGGTCGAACATGAACCATGCGATTAGATATGTAACTGGGTTATTTTATTTTATATGTTATTTAATATATTTAATAAATTTATAATATAATATTATTTTATTTAAATATAATTTTAATTTTTTTGAATTATAATTTTAATTTACATAATTTATATATATATATATATTATTTTTTATTTAACTTATATTATAAATAATTATATATCATATTTTTTATTTTTTATATTTTTATTTATTTTATTTAGATTTATGCAAAATAAAATATTTAAATTAATGTTATTTTATTTTATTAAAAATAAAATAAAATAACTTTTAAAAATTAATTAATTATACATAAATTTAATTTACAATAACGGAGACGAAACTGCTCACACTTATTTAATTAAGGCATGCATCTAGAAGATAGACAAGTGAAAGTTAACAATTTGGTCAATTTTGTTTATTAATTTGGTCACACTAATTTTAAGTCATATATCTAGAAGATAGACATGTGAAAGTTAAAAATTTGATCAATTTTGTTTATTAATTCGTCCATTTTTTTTAATTAGGTAAAGACTTACTAATAAATTAGATAAATAATAAATAATAGGCCTCGTGCATCTCCCCAAATAAAAAATGAAAAAAAAACACAATAAAACCCATTGAACAGCTGTATGTAGATAGAAACATAGAATAATCATTAAAGAGAGTAAACCGTGGTTTATCATAAAAAAGAAAGAATAAAGTATGATTCATACGATGATAGGACAATACTACTGTTTTCACTATTTCAATCACATCAATTTAAATATTAAAAAAATTAGCAAACCATTACATCCGGTATATAACAGAAGTTCTTTCAAAAAGACATATCAGAAAATACTAGGTTTTTAAATATTTCAGCTGAAATCTCAGCCTTAATGGAGACAGATAAGGCAGAAATAGCAGTTGGGTCCGTTAAATACAAGCTGAATAGATTGTTGTCCCAAGAATTATACATGTTATTGTGTTTCTAATTAATTATTTTTATTTATCTAAAATATTGTTTAAATTAATTAATTAATTTTATTTTTTATTAAATATATTTTAAGACATACTTATATTTATATTTATATGTTAACTTTTTAGTTGACAACATGTACATTTTATCAACTCGTGGGGCTCAATTTTTGCATAACATTAATATAGATTTGAACACCTTTTTTGTACAAGCTATGATGAAAGTACTAACTTGTAACTAAGTTATTTAGGGGTATTATTTGGATGGATAGTTTGAATCTTAGTCTGAATATTTTTTTTCATAAATAATTAGATGGTCTAATTATTTTTCACTTACGTCATTGGTGTAGCCTAGGTTGTTTCCACATAAAGATCTCACATGTTGATCTTTATATATATATATATATATACAAGCATGTTTATATACACCAGAAAATTAATTATCGTAGTATGCAAACTAAGTAGAGTGTTGGTTTTTGATGAGTGATCATGCTAACGAGCCAACGTTTTCACTTGTGTTTATAGTTTGTTATGAGTATGAGTATTTATGAAAAATATTCGGTAATTTTTGAAACAAAAAAATGTGATCTTTTACCACCAAGCTCACCAGGGATCTCACCGCAGGTGGTGGCAAGGTAGCAAATTCACATTCTATATATATATATATATCCCCATTTCTTCTTATTTGGATCCAGAAAAGAGGTAACGAAGCTATCTCAAATTGACATCCCACCTTTATGTTTTTGAATTAGTTCATGTATTACTAGATATTAGTGATTCGTAACTGTACAAGCAAAACCATGCTTGTGAGTGGTGGGTACTTAAGGCGGTGTTTGCAAGTGGGTTCTATATGTTGAATCATGTGACAATTGATGGTTACCTTTGTGCAACATTTTCTTATTCACTTTACACGTTACTATTCTTTTATTACTAATCACACTACTGTGGGTGATGTGGTCTTTAGAGGAGAGTCGAGTTCGTATGTCAAACTAGGTCATTGTTAAAGCAGCAAGTAAGAGCAGCAATAGGAGTTAGGACAGAGGTTCCAACTGATAGAGGTAATTATGGTTTTATTTCTCTCAAATTGTAATTATTTTATTATTTAATACATTGTTTACTACTAAGGGGTTGTCTAAGGTAACTCGAGGATGTTATCACACAGATAGGATTTTTATATGGTTTTACCTCGTTATATCTAGTCTTATACATGCTTGGCTGTGTGACTAGTTTAATCAGAGTTTAAATGGATGTTTTCTACATAATGAACTTTAAACTTTGATTAGAAAGATTTTGATATTTATCACCTAATTTCTATTTAATGAATTATATATATGCTAGCATAGTATACTATCTATCTTTGATTATATGTAATACAACTATGTTTATCTATCCTGTAATTTTCTTTTGGTCGTTTGTATGTTTGAGTTGAGTCTTTAAGGAGTCAATATATTTTTAGCTTGATTGTGTATTAGATCTTGAACTCTTTCAATGTTGTTATGCATGATTAGTATGTATGTTAATATAATATGAGTTTCTTTTACATAAGTTCTAACATACTAGTTATATACTATGATTAGAAAGCTTACTTGTTATATGTTATTGCATGTTTTCTTTTCTTTCTTTGTAGCATACCTATAGCTTATACTATAGTAAATTAATCTATGAACTCTTTGATTAATTTATCTTATTTATACCTATTTTGTGCATGCAACTTTGACGTAAGTCTGGGAGGAGTTTGTATCATCCTAGGTGTCACTATTTATTTTGTTTGCTATGTTTAGATAGATCGCATGCTGTGAGAGTACAATTATCATTTACCAAATATGTTCTCTCATATGAAGTCTTTAAGTGATTGAAAATCCTCTATTTTTTAGTATGAGGCACACTTTCTCTTATGTGTTTATTGTAGTTTTTTATTTCTTATTGTAGGTAATTTTTATTGTGTGTTGAATTGAGAATATTGTTTATGTACTTTCGCTTTGATAATTGCTCAATTTTATGAGCCATGTTTGGTTGAATTGATATAGAGCTTGCAAAAAGATTCCATAGATTGGCTTTGTCACCCCTCATCTAGGTCACTGTTATCTATTTGAGTCAGAAGAATAATTAACTATTGTGTAATTGTTTCTATGTATGAGAATCTTTAATTGGTATCAGATCCGATCACCCCTCTTTGGGCTTAACCACTTGGGTGTTTCATCCTAGAGCTTTATCTACACATACACAGATCTTGTATGTTTGTGCTCTATATCCCTTTTGGTGTAGGTTATTGTTGCTCTGTGAGATGGTGTATCTTCATGAACTTTTGTTGTTTACATGTTCCCTGTTCTCTTATGTATACATATCCTTTTCTCCATTTGCTTCTTTTTCTTGCATAGTTTTTTAATTTCTTTAATTACTTCTATGCCTGATTGTTTAATCATTTACTAGTTTTCTTCCTTACTAGATGCTTTGATATGCTCTTTTTTGTTTTTTTGTTTTTGCTTACTACTTGCTACCTTTTTTATGACTTTCTACATAAGCATCACGTCACATTTTTCAACATGTAGTGTCATATGCCATGCCATATAGAATGTATATCTTCTGTTTTACTAGGTTCTTCTCTCTTGTACCTATAATGTTGAGTGTTGGTTCTTTGTTTGTCTCATTTTAATTATTGTTCATCTTTTTCCTGCACTTCCTTCTCTTATGTCTTTAGATGTTTGTTTGGAGAAAATTGAGGTGTGTTACAAATTTGTGCACATGAATGTTTATCTATACTATGCCTATTCAAATTTTTTATACACATTTGTATGTCATAAAGATTGCTTACATATCTTTAGGAATCTTGACTTACATTCATTGTTGTTACTAGATTGATATATCTTGTTGACATTCCTGGTATTTGGGGTGTTAACCCTATTTAAGCATGTCTCTTTTCTATGTTGCAACCTAAGCCTTTGTCACATACTTAGATCTTATTGTAGCATCATTGTTTCTTCTATCTCTCTCTTCGGGTTATTGCTTGAGTTGCTCACTAGTTAGTCATGTTCTTTCCTTTTCTTGACTAGAAATGATGTGAATGTTATCGATGATCTCTTTAGAGGCAACGATGTATAGTTTTTTTACCTTCTCTTTCTGAAGGCAACATTGTACGATTTATGTTGATAACCTCTCTTGATGTGCATACTTGTATTTTTGGCCAATGATCTCCTTTGAGGCCATCTTTGTTATCTCACTTGTTTTATTGTTGTGTTACTTATTTGTTTCTTTAAACTGTGTTTATATTCCTTTACTACTTTTAAAATAAAAAAATGTCCTTGGTAGTTTTCCATTATCCTTTTCTCATTTCCCTCTCTTCCCGAGACTTTTTTGCATGTTTTTTTTTGTCCTCCTAACATTCAGCATTTGAAATGAACTTTTTAGAGAGATCAATGATGTTTTATGATTGGATTTCTTTTGAATTGAATTGAAGTGTGGCTATTATGACATGTATATTTATTAAGCATTTGTATGGCTATTTTTTTATTTGCTACACGATATTATATGTGCATATATAATAACTTTGTGAATTTGTATGGTTATTTTGAGAAGCTTGTATGGTTTTCTTGCCTTGATGATTTGTTTATCTCTAACAAACTCTAGAATACGCCTTTAGTGTCTCTTGAGGCAAAATTCTAGGTGTTGTTCTGCTAGAAAGAGGATTTAGGCCATCATTGAACCATTTGATTTTTCTTGCCACCATTTTTTTCTTATTATCAGTCTCCCTTCTTTGAGCCATTATGTTATCTCTTTATTTCTTTGCACCTAAATATTAGCTTAGCTCAAATATATTTTTCCTACTTACCTTATCCACTCTTTGATTGAGCATCTATTTTTTTTTGTTCTTTTGTTTTTCTATATTATCCTCTTGGTTTCAATCACCAAAAAAAAGAAGGGTAAAAATGACATGTTATATAAAAAAATGGGGATATTGGAGAAAAGAAAAAAAAATGTTGTGTTGAGATTTTTTGTTTAAAACAAAAGGAAAGAGGAAAGAAAAGAAAAAAAAGTAAAAAGATGTTAAGTATGTTAAGAAATTGTTGCATAAATATTTGAATCTTGTGTATATTTCTTACAACTTCATTGAATAAAGTTTGAAAAGTGAAGAGAAAAACAACCCATGGTTGAGGGTGTAAGTATTATGGTTATGAACTTATCTATTTTTTGGACAAACAAAGGTGTGTTCAAGTGTAAACGTCTTCTCTCTCATACCCATACCTTAGCCTATAATTACAAACTTTAAGAGACTTATTGATTTCTTCTAAGTTGGCACTTACATTAGTAGAGAAAGAATAATTGTGGACTTATGGAGTTTGGTATAATTTGAGTTTATACTTCTAATTGCTTAGTTCACGTGAGATTATCTTGATGGAATATAGAGTAAACAAGTTTGGCATAACAAACATAGAGCACATTATTAAATATTTAGTCATACCCTTACATGAATGTATCATGGATTGATAGCCATTTGGATATATACATTGAGTGTATTGGTTAATCTCCAAGGACCCTCTAGTTCTTTGAACATGCTTAATTTATTTTTCCCTTTCTATATTGGTTCTTTTCTAATGTGTATAGATGCTTCTATTTTCGAGGAGTTTTGAGAATGTAGAATACATAACATAGTCATTATCTCACATGCTTACATTTAAGGGAAAATGTGTCTATTAATTGCACGTTGGTAAGGGGAGCATTACGATTGTTTTGCATTCTTGTTTTTTGTTATGCTTATGAATTTATGTATCATTGTTTTATCATAATGCCTCATTCTTCTTGACATCACGTTGTATGAATCTTGCATAAATATGACTCTTAGTTTGACTTGTGCGTGCATAGTTTGCATTCTTCTATTTCATATATCTTCTTATGTGTTTACCTATTTTCCTATTATAGTGAGTTATTGCACGTTTATCATATGTTGTTGACAGCTTTGTATTTATTGTTAAAATGCACAACACATATTTTCTTTGGTAGATTGGGATGTCATTCCGTATGTTGGCATAATATTGGGTAAGGTTACAAGATTGAGTACACCCAAGTTTTTTTGAGGAAAGATAGTTCAATCACTAGGAGTGTGTTAACTTGGAAGATAGTTGGACTTCTATTCAACTTCTTCTTAGAGATTCATTGACACATTTAAGTGGCATTGATGTTTGAGGGAAAATTGTTAAGTCATTAGGAGTATGCCAACTTGAAAGATAGTTGGACTTCTAGTCAACATCATTTTTTTAGATTTGTTGAAACATTTATGTACCATTGGTGTTTGACCACCCGTCATGTCGATGTGTTGTATAAATATTGTAAAGCCCTTTATGCCATCCCATAACACATATAGATATGGGGCTCTATGCTATGTATCGCATTAAGGAGATGTTTTCTGCCTACACTACTCTTGGTTTTTTCTATTCATTCAGGTTGTTGCTTGTTATATGTTTTTACCTTACTATTGTCTTAGTGTTATTCTTTTTATTTCTTGCTTGATTGCACGTGTTGCTTTTTTGTGTTTGCTTTAATCTTCTTTGGTGTGTTGCATATGTATTAGGATTATTTCATTTCTATTTGACTTTTCTCCTTCATATAGAGGTGGGGTATGTTGGATACCTATGTGTGTTTGCTTTGTCTTTTCATGTCAAAAGGGAGGAGAAGTATGGACAACTTATGTTTGTTTTTGCATTGTGTTTGCTTGTTAACATGCTATTTGTGATAGTTAGTGTTTTTTCGTGTATGTAGGTTACATATGCATAGTGAAGTCATCATGCTTCAAATGTGATTTGTGTAGTGGTGCTGAGTTCCTTGTGACAGGGGATCAAAAAAGCTAGATGAAGAACGATGGATGTACTTTGAGTAGATATGTCTTTTGGGTTTTGGTATGTGTTTTTGTGTTATTCATAGGAACAAATAACTTTAGGATATCTTTATGATCATCTCATTTTTGATGAACTTTTGTATTTAGTTGTGCAATGTTTTGACACAAAAAACGAAAAGGGGGAGAATGTAAGTCCCATTGTTCTCATGTCTGTTTGTTGGCTTTCTGTGTGCAAAACATGGTTTCGGCTTTATTCTTACTTAGTGTATTTTTCCTCCTTTATGTAAGGTTTTTTACTACGGATTAGTAATACATACAGGCAAAGTTAGGAACACTTTGTATGCAAGCATGTTTACACATACCACAAAGTTGATTTTTGTAGTGTGCATACCAAATGGAGTGTTGGTTTTCGACAAGTGAGCCAATGCTATCTCTTATGTTTATGGTTCTTTTTGGGTACGAGTATTTATAGAAAGGACTTGACAATTTTTTGAACAAAAAACTTGACTTTTTACCACCATTCTACCAAGCTCACTAGCAAACGTGCCAGGGACCTTGCCATAGATAGTAGGTGAGGTGGAAAATCTAAGTTCTATAAATACCTCCACATTTCTTCTTATTTGGGATCTAGAAAGGAGGCAATGGAGCTTTGTCGAATTGACATATCATCTTTCTATTTTTGGCTCACTAATACCTTGTGTTTTGCTAGGTATTAATGATTTGTGATTATGTGAGCAAAATCATGATTATAAGTGGTGAGTTCTCAAAGTAGTATTTGTGAGTGGGTTCTATATGTGGAGTCGTGTGTTAGTGGCGATTGCCTTCGTGCAACATTTTCTTATTCACTTTACACATTGTTATTCTTTGGTTACTAATCACACCACTGTAGATGGTATGGATTTTAGAAAAGATCCAGGTTCATATGTCGAACCAGATCATTACAAAAGCAGTAAACAAAAGTTGCAATAGGCAGTTAGGACAAAGGTCCCGACTGATAGAGGTAATGGTGGTTTTATTTCTCTCATATTGAAACTGCTTTATTTTTTAGTGGATTATTTGCTACTGAGGAGTTGTCTAAGGAAACTCAAGGATGTTATCATATAGATAGGTTTCTATATGGGTTTACCTTTTTATATTTTGATGTTATACATGCTTGAATATGTTGTTAGTATAATCAGAGCTTAAATAATATATGCTTCTTCATACTTAACTTTAAACTCTGATTATAAATCTTTTAATATTTATCATATGATTTCTATTTACTAAATTCTATACATGTTGCCTTATTATACTACCTATCTTCGATTACATGTATTGCATATGTGTTTATAAATCTTGTGATTTTCTCCCTATATGATTTACATGCTTAATTTGAGTCCATAAGAAGTTAGTATGTCCTTAACCTGATTGTGCATCAGGTCTTGAACTTCTTTAGTATGGTTATGCATGATCAATATGTATGTTAGTATAATGAGTTTCTTTTATATAAGTTCTAACATACTAGTTGTATACTATGATTAGAAAGCTTACTTTTTGTATGTTGTTACCTACTTTATTTTCTTTCTTTGTAGCATGTCTATAGCTTCCTAGTTATGGATTATACTATAGTAAATTAATCTACTTGCTTCTTGATTAATTTATTTTATTTATGCATATTTTGTGCATGTGATTTTCACGTGAGTCTTGAAAGAGTCTGTATCTTCTTACTCTGGTTGTGTCCCAAGTGTGAAACTCTTGATTTGGTTTGCTATGTTTAGATTGATCGCATGTTGTGAGAGTACAATTATCATTTACTGAATATGCACTCTTATATGAAGTCTTAAAGTGATTAGAAATCTTATTTTGTTTGGTGTGAGGTACATTATCTCTAGTATGTTGATTGCAATTTATTATTTATTATTGCTGGTAGTTTTTGTTGTGTGTCGAATTGAAAATGTTGTTTATGTACTTCCGCTTTGATAAATTCTTAATTAATGTTATGAGGCTTGTTTGGTAGAATTGATATAGAGCTCGCAAAAATATTCCACGGATTGGTTTCTCCACCCCTCATCTAGGTCCCGGCTACCTATTTGAGTCAGAAGAACAATTGACCTTGGTGTAATTGTCTCTATATATGGAAATCTTTAGATCCAACATTATTGACAAAGCTGAGTGGTTTATTTATACTATTAGTATTGTGTAAACTATAAGATAAAACATAATGTGATTGAAAACCTTGAGTGTTCTCAATAGTCTTTAGATCCAAGTGAAGTTGATACAAGCCTAAAACATTCTCCTTCAAGTAAAATCTGATTTGTATCCTTATCATTCAAAAAACATTGTTGAGGATGAAGTTCAAACTACACATTGTTATCCTTAGCAAATTTGGATACACTTAATAAATTCTTAGAAACAAGTGGTACATAGATAATATCTTTCAAGTACAAGAGCTTGTTAAGACCATTTTAAGAAGTAAAAACATTAGCTCAACATGATGTATAAAGAATCCTGAACCATTACCTATACGAAGGTTTTTAAAACTAGTATATTATGATTTTGATGCAAGGTTTGATGGATTTGAAGTTGCATGATGTGTAGCTCTAGAATCGGGATAGTACAGAGGCTCAATGATGGTCTCAAGTGTTACTATAAGTGCTAATGGAGTATGATTAGGTTAGATAGATTCGTTTTGTGAAGATTGATTCTAATTGCTTTGATTTATAGGAGCTTTTGGTGGTTGAATTTTTTTATCAAATATAAACCAACTATTGACAAGATGTCCAAATTTACCAAATAGTTGGCATTGAAATCTTCCTCCATTTTCATAATTGTTTCTACCTCTATCTCTTGGTGAATAAGTATGTTTTATTTCCCCTGAATTATTGTTACAATTGTGTTGATTATCATGATTATTGTAGTTTCTATCAATAGAGACTTTATGATTAAAGCTCTTAGATAGATTTTGTGCCAGTTTTGATGATGGAAGAAGATTATCAACATATGAATGTTGTTTTTTTGAAGCCTCTTTTCATGCGTGAGTAACATAGATTGACCTCTCTTGCAGTCATAGGTTCAAATTTATTTGAAATTGTTGCATGAACAAGGTCATAGTTTCTATCAACCCCGTTCAACATAGAGTGCACTTGATCCTCCTTTGACACTTTATAGCAACACATAGAGAATTACATCACAATATTCTTCATTTTCATAACATAATCAGTAATCAACATTGTTCCTTTACATAAATTGCTAAATTCTGATTTATACTAGAATTTTTTTACTCGTGAATGAGATGTAAAGAAGTTCTCAAAGATTTTTCACATTTCAACTGATGTATGACAATCACTAACTTCCTTCACTAAATCAACTTCCATACATATGATGAGCCAAGACCCAATCATTTGGTCTTGCCACATCCAGTACCAATAAACTCCATTGATTCTTTTTAGCATCTCTTTTGGAAGGACATCGATAGTAACTTGTGACAAAATCCTCTAGCTCATAACTTCTATACAAAAATTGTTTAAATCTAATCTAAATGCATTTATTTGATTTTGAAAAGCTACGAGATCATCCTTTTAATCTATAGTTGTGTTTTCATCTTCTAATTCCTCGTTGGTTTTTAAACTTAATCAACATAATTTTGTAAGCTTCAACATCATTCAATTAATGCTTTGATACCATGATAAAGTGCACGAGAAACCTTAGATTTAAGAACAAGAAAATAAAGAGATTGGAGGTGGTAGAAATTGAAGGTTATAAAGAAGACGAAGAAGAGTATGTTATTGAATTCTTTCGTATATGTTCTATATTTGATAAATCATTACACTTATGTATATATAGCTTTTATAGAAGCTAGTACAATATATAGATAATAAGTAGAAAAATATGTAGTTAATTGTTCAATATAGTAACAGAACTTGATAGTACAATTAACAAACTTAGTTACACTAATTTTGTTACAAAACAAACTGAAATGTACTGATATAACTGAAAGTTAAAACTATAGTTGAGTTGACTTCTCTTGTTGAGTTTGCAATGCTTAAGTGATTGTTCTTGAGTTGGTTGCCCTTGTATAATCTTTACCAACAAAACCTTTTGTTTGGGTTTTGAGAACAATTTTCATTATAAGAATAGAATTTTTATTTAACATAACTCCAGAAAATATAGATATAGGTAACACATATTTTACATATTAAAATCCGTATGATGTTAATAATTTAATTCAAAAAAGTAAAGAATAGAGATCATGTCCTTGTGGTGTGGAATTATAAAACCTTTGAGCTTTCAAGTTTTGTTCCCAATGATGGTGAATGAAAAGTGTGGGCGTTCTTGCAATCTCTAAGTAGATTAAAAATTTATTGTAATTTACTTATTAGAAGCCCCTTATGCATGTGAAGTATTGTTCTCAAAGATATTATTTTGTCAAAAAATATTTTTCTAATTTTTTTACCAAGTATTGTTTTACATATTATTTTGGCTTTTTATAAAGGTTGTCCTTTTATAGGACATTGATCATTTAGTTATTGAAGTTATTCATATTTCTTTAATTATTTTTTAAGAAATATATTTAACATTCGTCTTGATAAAATTAAAAAAGAGTTCTAACAATCTAATGTTATTCATTAAAATCATAGCATAGTTTTAAGAAATTCACAATATTTTTTACATGTTCATGCATGTAACTTCTCTATCGCCAATTTAGTTATTGTACATATAAGTTTTGAGAAAAATTATCATAAAATTATATTTACTTATAAAAAAGATCTAGACTTTATTAACATTCATTATCCTTTTTGACTTAACATTATCTAGCTAATTTCATCACATCTGTCAAAAAAAGGGGAGAACATGTGATTGTTTACAAGTCCGTCTATTAATCCTAACTATCATAAGAAATTCAATAAATAAATACTAATTAAAAACTAAAAAGGTTGATGCTACCAAGAGCATACTAATCCTAAAACATGTTTCCTAAACATATTAAACTAATAAAGTATAACAACTAATAAATAAAGATAGTGACATGTTAACACTCCTCCACGCTTAATTTTTACATTGTCCTCAATATAAGCAAATACATATATGTAATGTAAAAATAAAAAAAGAATAGAAAATAAATATGGTGTGTTATCTCCCACAAAACAATAGATTTAACCTCGCCTCCCAAATGTTGACACTTTTATTATCAACTATCATCAAAGATCTTAAAGTGTGTGATGTCGAACTTTCGAACTAGTAACCCATTATTTTCATCCTTGCACCTTGGTGGTAGTCTCATTTTAAGCATACTAGACACATTCTTTTCCACACATTAGCTTTAGAAGTTTAGATTTGCTTAAGACTTTTCATTTTTCTTATCGTGTAATTGATTAAAGATCTACTTATTAACTAACTTAAATTTTGAACAATCTAGAGGTACGCTTACTAGATTTAATTCATTTATTGCATTAAGATCTAAAAATGATGATAACTAAACTAGACAAGATTAGAATATTTGTTTAACCTTTATCTAATGTATTTAATCTTGCTTATGACAACAATCACGAGACACCACTTCGAATAAGAATATTAATGATTTATATATACACACAAAATAAACTAGTTAATTATTGTAATTAGTACATGCATATTTTGACATTCAAACATAAAATTAAATACATCAAAAATTAAAAATTAAAACTAAAATTATCATGATATTAAATTAATTAAATTGTAATCTATGGTATGGAATTATCCACTATCACATTATTAAATTAGCTAGATTCTTTGAGAATCAACATTGTTATCATGGAAAATAAAAGAGAAAATAATTAAGAAAGTCTTATCAAAATCTTCTCCAAAAATATTTAATTATATTGATTTTGTTAATTATGGTACTCTTCTTAGGAGTATTGTTTTGTATTTATAAGAGAAAGAAATTGAATCAGTATGTAAATATGATTATTGATATTCTGGTAGAGATAGAATTAGTATACATCACATGTCAAAAAGAATGATAAGATACAATAATCAATAAGAGAGATAGCTATGATGATCAACAAGAGGGATAAGTTACTATGGATTGCTAAATATATCCATTTATTTTTTAAGTTAATTCATCTATCTAATAAAATCATAAAAAATTCATAAAAATTTTAAAAGTTTAAAAAATAAATATTTTTCAACTTATTGTAATAATAATAATATTTATAAAGTTAAAAGAATTAATATATAAAAATATGTATAAAATATAAGATATTAATTTCAAGCACTTATATTTTAAAACTAGGTTTTTTTTTCACTATTAGTGTTGGTTCTTCTCCACCATGGGCTTGACGAGGCTTTCTGGAAGCTCATTTTATTTTAGAAGCTATTACTCGATGGTCAATGAATATGGGACTTGCTATAGATATTTGGAATAACTCATGGCTACTTATCCATCTAATTTTAAGCCTACCTTTCCACAATTTAATAGTTTGCATTGGATGTCACAATTTATTGATGGTAGAGGGATAGCTAGAAGGACACACTTTCAAATTAATTATTTGCTTTGATCGAGGTTAATATTATTTTAGGGATCAAGATTGCTTCCCGAGCTCAACTTACTCTATGATTTGTACTTTATTTGGGAGGATTAATTATCCAAATGCTTAATAATGTGATAATCTTATCTGGAAATCGTTGTGGCCATGGCCATGAAGCTTCAAGTTTCTCAAAAGGTATACCATTTCACCTAAAAGTGTTTGGATGGTGCCCTTATAGTTAAACAGTTACTTATTGAGCTGAGGCAAGTAGATAATGTCCTACCCTATGTGTGAGAAGAAGTGAAAATTGTGGCACATTTTTTGGTAAGTTGCAGTAAAGTTAGCTATCTCTTAATTATCTATACCTTTCTTTTACCTTCCATCAATATGATAATTTTGCCATAATGACTTGGTCTTTAAGTAGAAGGTCTTTGATCATGGCACGCTGTATGATGCATATGGTTAGGCATATGTCATATGTTTAGCATAATTTTTGGTTAACATTGATGGTTTATATAATTAGCTTGTATAAGTAACTATGATTATTATTATATGTGTTCTATTTTTGGTGGGACTTGTTTCCTCTTATATTGATATTGTAAATTTTTTTGAGTTATATTAAATAAAATCAGTATCTTATTATATGAACTAGTAAAAAAATTAAGAATATTCATACAAATTACTTTAATTATAAAAAAAATTAACATTAATTTTTTAATTATAATATAAGTTTTCTAAAAAATATATTTAAAAAATTACTTTTTTACTTTATAATTGTTTTTAAAAAAAAATAATTATTATTTAATAACTAATAATTCTATATATTTATCAAATTTAAATTACCCATCTATACATATTTGTTGTAAATAAATTAGTTTACTAAATATACTTTATTGAGAGAGAAAAAAAAGCTATACTTATTGGTTTGAAGTGATAATTATAAAGAATTTAATTTATTTTGGATTAAGTTTTTTTAAATTGAAACTAAATATTAATAAAAAGATAATCATTATTTAAGTATGATTACAATTAAACTTCCTTGTATAATTGGCTACAAAATTGAACACTCTGTATAGAAATCAAATTTATGAAAATCGAGGAATACATTCAATAATGAATTTTGCAACCAAAAATCATCTCTCAAAATTTAGTCTTTGTTTTCTACAAAATTTAAATTAATATAATTTTTTTTAAAAATATCTCATAAAAGATTAAAAGAAAAAAAATTCTAATAGATAAAGAATATATAGGACTCCATACACTTACAATATATTAATGACCTCGGCTGTGTTTGGTGCATTCACTGCTATATTTCTTATTTGTAACTTGAGTTATGCTCTATTTATTGTAACACCTCTACCTTATTAAAAAATTATTAAATAAAACCAGCAAATGTTGTCGGGGAAAGAAAAAAAAACAATTTGTTTTGAATTAAGTCTTTTTTATATATACATAGTCTAAATGACACACTATATACCGGATAAATTCAATAAAAAAAATATATAACGACGATAAAGTATGGTGTGATTTTTACGGATAATTAAACAAAGATAAATAGACAAATAATGAAGATATTCAAAAGGGAAAAATCAATTCAAATATTTTATTGTTATTGTTTTTGGTTCAATTACTCCATATTTTTCAAATAAATAAAAACAACATTTCACTTTCAACTTCTTTCCTAAATTAATTTGGGACAAGATTCTAATAATTTTATTTATTATAAAAGAAATTATATATTTATTTTTTTCTATTTCATATAAATATTTTTTATTATTTATTGACTTAATTTTTTTTACATTATAAAATATTTTTTATTGAATAAGTTTTTTATATAATTTTTTCTTTATAATAAAAAAATTATTAAAAAATAAAAAATAATACTTAAAGTATCAGGTGGATCTCCATTTCTTATGTGAGAATCTACCTTCTTCTATAAGGATACATGATATATCCCTAAGGTGGCGTTTGGTTCGTGGAATGGAATCAGAATCGGAATCGGAATCGGAATGGAATGAAATGGAAAGGAAACAATTTTGTTTGGTTTGACCACTGGAATCAAGCTCAGAATAAGGATTATAGTGTTTGGTTTGCCACTGGAATGGAATGAAAAAAGCTGTAAATGACCTTAATACCCCTACATGCTGTAAAGTTCAAATAATGTCATTTAATTACTATTTTTTCGTCACACAAAATACATTATTGAAATCATTATTTTTTTAAATAAGTATTATTTAATTAAAAATAAATATATTATTAAAATTATTATTTTTCTAAATAGGGTTTAGGGTTTTGAGGTTTGGGATGTGTGATTTAGGGTTTAGGGATTTAGGATTTGGGGTTTAGGTTTGTAGGTTAAGGTTTAGGGTTAAAATTATTATTTTTCTAAAAATAGTTTAGGGTTTTAGAATTTTGGATTTAGGGTTTAGGGTTTTAGGGTTTTAAGGTTTAGGGTTTATGGTTTTAGGATTTGGAATTTGGGTTTAGGGTTTTGGGATTTATGTTTTAGGGTTTTGGGTTTTGGGATTTATGTTTTAAGGTTTAGTGGTTTAGAGATTTGGGGATTTGGGGTTTAGGGTTTTAGGGTTTAAGGTTTAGGGTTTAGGGTTTTAGGATTTGGAATTTGGGGTTTAGGGTTTAGGGTTTTGGGATTTATGTTTTAGGGTTTTGGGATTTATGTTTTAAGGTTTAGGGTTTAGAGATTTGGGGATTTGAGGTTTAGGGTTTTAGGGTTTAAGGTTTAGGGTTTAGGGATTTGGGGTTTAGGGATTTGGGGTTTAGGGTTTTAGGATTTGGAATTTGGGGTTTAGGGTTTTAAGATTTGGAATTTGGGGTTTAGGGTTTAGGGTTTTGGGATTTATGTTTTAGGGTTTAGGGTTTTGGGATTTATGTTTTAAGGTTTAGGGTTTTAGGGTTTAGGGATTTGGGATTTGGGGTTTATGGTTTAGGGATTTGGGGATTTGGGGTTTAGGATTTAGGGTTTTAGGATTTGGAATTTGGGATTTAGGGTTTAGGGTTTAGGGATTTGGGATTTATGATTTAGGGTTTTGGGATTTATGTTTTAAGGTTTAGGGTTTTAGGGTTTAGGGTTTAGGGATTTGAGGTTTAGGGTTTTAGGATTTTAGGATTTGGATTTAGGGTTTAGGGTTTTGAAATTTTGGGTTTAGGGTTTAGGGTTTTGGAATTTTGGGTTTGAGAATTTGAGATTTAAATTTAAAGTTATATTTTAAGTGAGGGTAAAATTGGAAAAAAAAGTTTAGATGGGAATGGAATAATGATTACCAAAGGTGGGAGAAGGAATTGTGATTCCTTCTCTTTTAGTAATCGGATTCCATTCCGCCCTCCATTCCGTCCAACCAAACACACAAAATGGAAGGAATCAATTCTGATTCCATTCCATTCCCTCCAACCAAACGTGGGGTAAAAGAAATTTAAATATAAATAAAAGATAAATTCTAAATCGAGAATATAGATCGAGAAGAGATCATCGAACCCATCTCGTTTCCTTAACAAAGGTATCATTGATCCCATCTCGCTTCGTTGACAAACATGGATAAATTAGTTAATGCATCCTATTGTGCATTGTTATGCCATATTTTTAAATAAAGTTTTTTAAAATTTATATAAAATAACATGTAAAAATTATAATAATAAAAATAGCATAAACATAGTTCAATTAATTGAATTCAATATTAAGGATCTAGTTGATTAAAATTCAATTTTAAAAGTATTTAACTTAATGATATATAATATAAAATTTTTTAGCTAAAAATTTATTTTATAATAAAAATACATAAGCTATATATAACAAATTTATTTTTATAATATAAATTTTAAAATATATTCTAAATTTTATTTTTTAAAAAAATTCTAAATTATTAAATTATTAAAAAATTAGGGACTTAAGATATGATTTTGGATAAAAGATAACAAAAGTATGCTACATATGTTTAAATTGTATTTTAAATTCATTCTTATTCTATTGAGTAGTACAATTATATTATTTATTATAGAATAATCATTAAACTCTATTTTGCTATTAAAGGCCAAAATTAAATGATAAAATCGATATTTTAATTTTTTTATCAAAAGTAATACATTAAATTTTTAAATATAATTTTATTTACAATTACATTTTAATTCATCTTCGAATACTCTTAACAAAATGTTAATATTAATATTTTATTTATATATTATTTTAAATAAGAAATTATTTATTTATGATAAAAATTACTTAATATTTATTAAATTATTATAAAAAAGTTACATAAGATAATTTAATCATAAATTATTAATATTTTTATTTATATGGTAAGTTATGATCATATTTGTTGCTCAATTTTTCAATTAGACTTTGTTTATATTATTATTCAATGTATTTTTTAAAAAATAAAATAAAATAAAAATGTTAATTAAAAATATAATTGAAACATTTTACAAATACTTACCAATTTTTCAAGATAAGTATTTTCAAGATTTAACGAGAAAGAAAAAAATTATATAGTAGAATTATAAATGAATTTTTTTATGATAAATTGTCATTAAAAGCATAAAAGAATAAATAATAAATAAACTAAAATTATTCATCAAACTGAGCATTAAAAAATCATCACCAGTATTAATAAGGAAATTAACAAATAAAATAACAACCATAAATTTATAAATTACTTTTAAATAAATAATTTATAATTTAATATAATAAATAAATAAATAAAATATTAATATATAATTACGAATAAAATAAAATATTAATTTTTTATTTTTATTAATTAGTTGGTATCTTAATCATTCCCTTCAAAAATATATATAAATTTAGCGTAATTTTCACATACTTTTATTATTAAATTGGTGTCTTAATCATACTCCGGTTCAAATATATATATATATATATATATATTCGATGTAAATTGTTAATTTAATGTGAAAATTGTATAAAATATTATTTTATTTAGTGTAATAAATTTAGTATAATTTGATGTAAGTCAAAAATATTATTTATTATATTATTATAAAAAACATTACATAATATAACTTAATCATAAATTATTAATATTTTCACTTATACGATAGATTATGATCATATTCGTTACTCATTTTTTTAATTAGACTCTATTTATATTATTATTCAAATATTTTTTAAAAATAAAATAAAAGTGTTAATTAAAAATATAATTGAAACATATTACAAATACTTGTCATTAACATTACTTTTTTTAGTAAAATCTTGAAAATTAATAAATGGTACAGTATTATTTTCAAGATTTAATGTGAAAAAAATTTATATATTAGAATTATAAATAAAAAAGTTTATGATAAAATGTCATTAAAAGCATAAAAGAATAAAAATAAAGAGAATAAATAATAGATAAACTAAAATTATTCTTCAAACTAAGCATTAAAAAATAATCTGCAGTATTAATAAATAAATTAACAAATAAAATAATAACCATAAATTTATAAATTATTTTTAAATAAATAATTTATGATTTAATATAATAACTAAATATAAAATTACTAACAAAATAAATTACGATATAAAATAACTTATCATTTTTTACTTATATTATTCAATTATCTTAATTATATTCATTTAAAAATAAGTATAAATTTTACATACTTTTATAATTTAACTACTTCTTAATCATACTCTAATTCAAAAATATATATAAATTTGATGTAAAAATTGTATAACCATTGGGAAGTATAATAAATCTTCAATTTAATATCAAAATTATATCAAATTAATATTTATTTTTAAATAAAAATATCATTTGAATAATAAAGATAAAAAATCTAAAAATTAAATTATAGTATACATATATAAATTTTATCTCTTAAAAATTTAGTCTAAAGTTATCCAAAAAAAATAAAATAATAAAAAATAATGATAATGTTGTTGTAGTGTCTGGCCTATCAAATAAATAATTAAATCCTGCTACTCTTTCCTCGAATGTACCAGCTGAGCATAATCCCGCTCCAAGTAAAGATTCTCTCATAATTATATAGCTAGGGAGCAACAGGTTAGGGCGAGACTTGCGAGTTAGAAGAAATGGCAGTCAACGGTTATTGCGATGAAGGAAAATCACCCGTGCCTCCTCAATCTCCTTCTGGGCCTGGGAAGGTGATCGAAAAAACACTCCGTGAATGGATACTTGATGTTTCTAATAACCCTTCAGATTATGAATTGGAAAAATCTTGCACTATCTATACAGTCCCTCAAAACATAAAGGACATTCATAAAGAATATTTTACTCCCAAAATCGTTTCTATTGGACCCTTTCATTATCACAAAATAAGGGATCTCGACGACTACAAGAAGCTAAATCTTTTTCGTCTTTTGAAATTGACGTCTTTCAACGAAGATCACGGGGATCCTGCTCGTGTTTATGATAGGTTGCTTAAAGATATGAAGTCATCCGTACCACAAGCTAAGTCCTGCTACTCTTTTTCTGGAGGACTTAGCCAAGGCGGTATTTTTGACAAGGATGACCAGTTTGCCCAAATGCTGCTGCTTGATGGTTGCTTCGTTATTGAGCTCTTGCGTCTTTTCCAGTTGTCCAAAGAGGTAAGAACTTGATCAATTACTTCAACTTCATCAAATAATTTATGTTTTTAATTTCTTTTTCAAAGCTTTGTTTTGAAAATACTTTCATTCTAGTAGGAGTAGTAGCTTTCTAATCTTTACCTAAAAACAATATTTGTTTAAATGAAATGAGTAGGGTTAAAATTTTGTTGAATTTTAAAAAATTAAGGATTAAATTAAGAATTTTTTCATATTATAAATCAAATATGTTTTGAGATAAAGGCGAAGGGATTAATAGAATACAAAACATTATGAAAATATAAGCTTTTTATTATACATATTTTACACACCATAATGATCCATACATATTGTTGTGAACTAATAAATTTAGTTACAAGTTTCCTTATAAAAAAAGAAAAAAAGAATTAGTTACAAGTGTTTACGGATATATAAATATTTTTTGGCTTTTCCATCCATACGCCATATTTGTGCCTCAAACATCACCGAGAATGTGTTGTCCCGGAAAAGAAATAGAAAAACAATAGAGCATATATAAAAATTATTAAAAAATCAACAAAAATAAAAGCATTTATATCATTTTATTTTTAACATAGTTAAATTAGATCAGACGTTGTTTAATTTAAACGGTAGTTATTATAATCATTTAAATATATTTAATATTAAACATTATTTAATTAAATTCGATATATTATTATTGTAATGTTATTATTGTTATAAATTTTAAGTATCTACTAAAATTATTTAAACAATGAATAAATCACATTCTTGATCTAAATAAAGTCATTTCCTTTTTGAAAATACGAATTATAATCAGGAACCAGTTGATGATCCCATATTCAACACACCATGGATGTTACCCAAACTTCAACGTGATTTATTGAAGCTTGAGAACCAGCTCCCTTTCTTTGTTCTAGAACTCTTATTTGAATTAACCAGAGTGGAAAATGAACGACAACTACCATTGGTCCATCTTGTAATTTCATTCTTTGATCCACTACTGCCAAGAGAGAACCTAATATCTAGGCTGAGATACAAAGTGAGATATGATCACATGTTAGATGTGTTTCGTTGCACTTTTCTTTCCTCTGTTTTCAATAACATGATTTCAGAAACCAGCTCTGCAGATCAAGTTAAAACACTATATCACAGCGCAGTTGGGCTTCAAGAAGTAGGAATTCAATTCAAAAATAGACAAGATTATGATTTGTTAGACATAGATTTCAAAGATGGGTATTTAGAAATCCCACCATTACTCATTAATAATGGTTCTGTTCCTATGTTTCTCAACTTTGTAGCTTACGAGCAGTGTCATGATAAGGCTAAGCCCTTTTTTAGCAACTTCTTTCTTTTTTTTGATGGTCTTGTGGATTTTTATGCTGATGTGAAGATACTTCGTACAAATGGTATTATGGATCATGCTTTGGGAAGTGATCAAGAAGTTGCAGTTCTCCTCAATAAACTTGGGAGAGAGATTGTCTGTAGCGATTTAAGCTATATTTCAAAACAAATCAAAGAGCTTAATGGACGTTGCAAAAAGTTTAATGCGAGTAAAAGGCGTCAATGTTGGAGGAACATGATAAGACTATATTTCAGCAGCCCATGGTCTTTCTTATCAGTTTGTGCTGCCATAATACTTCTAATCCTCACTACTCTTCAAACTGTTTATACTATGAGTAGCTACTATCATCCAACTTAAGTTAGTTCTAATATTATAACGTTGTTATTGTACTCCCCATATCTTATAAAAGTTGGAGTCACTGATATTATACGTATATATATTAGTCATTTTATGTACATTCGTAATTTATTAAATGTTAAAAATAATTATTATTAAATTTTATTTTAATTAAAATTATAATATTGTTATTATAATATAATAAAATTGTGCATATTACTAGTATCTTAAGTAACTTTTATTATTATTTTAAATTACTTGTAAATCTTCTTAACTAGATACGTGGTGTTTTTGCGCGTGTTTGATAAGTTTTTTAAAAGAAAACATGCATTCTTCTTTTTACAAAGGTAATGGATTTATGCATTCTTATTGAACAAATAAGTATAATTTTGTTAAAGATAACGTACAGATTTATCTTATCATTATTACAAAATTGGGTATTAAAGTCGGTTAAAAATCGACTTTAAATTAATTTAAAACTTAAAATTTAAAGTCTGTTCATGCGTTGAACCTAACTTTAAACTTAAAATCTGTTCAATGCATGAACCAACTTTAATATATATATATATATATATATATATATATATATATATTTACATATTTACATATTTTACTCTACTAATAACTTGTATTCAATCACATATAACAGGAAAAAATCAAAATCTGTTTATCAAAGTTTAAATAATAATACAAATAATTGAAAAATTAAATATAATTAATTACTTGATAATTAAATTTATTACAAAAAAATAATTTATATACAATACATATACATTTAACTTAAATTACAAATAAAATGATGTCATTAAAGTGTCATGAATTTTGTGATATTTTTGCTTTATTTCAAGGAGAACAAGCTTAGTTGAACTAGAATTAACACCATTGTGATAAGAAAATTGGGAAAAAAACTGGTCTATATAACAATTCATTCTCCTAAATACATGAGCATGTAAACATTCATCAAACAAGTAATCTAAACTTCATAGACATATGAATGAAGAAATTAAAGCATTATAAATATTACCATGTTGTTGTTATATGTTATTCAAGATTATCGTATTCTTCTTCTGATGTTATAATTTAAACAAAGTGTTCTGTCCATTCTTCTTATAAATCATCAAAAATATGCATATCATAGTCTCACGTGTTCCAAATAAAGAAATATACAGAATTAAATTCAAAATAAGAATGTATCCTATCAAAATCATATTAGCAATGTATTAATCTTTTGTCTATAAATATGAAACTATCTAGAATCAAGTTGGTATTTTTAATGTTATAATGAGCTCTAAATATGAAGTCAAGTGTAACTCTGATTTGTTACTTGGGTTGGTTGGGCAGAAAACAACTATTCCATAAGTTTATAGGCACCAAAACTCAACCAATCCGAGTAACAAATCAAAGTTACACTAAACGACGTTAGAAATGGTGGTCGTAGGTAACCGAAAAATGCGAAAGAGTAGAGGAGGTGAAACTCAGTTTTGAGGTTTTTTGGGTGCTGCAAATTAAAAATAATGTTTTTGATTGAGAAGAAAGAAGAGAAATGGAAAAATCCATGTGAATAACATCGATTGACGTGTTGAACTGACGCTACATGTAGAATGTAGCATTGGTTCTACGTGTCAACCGACGCTACACACGTGGATAGCGTCAGTTGACATATAGGACGTAGTGAAATATTTTCTTTTATTTGTGGATGACTGCAATGGTTTATGTCTATTTATGTGTTACACAATAAGTCACAAGCTACATCTATTTTCTTGTACTTTGATGCTCTTATTGATAGAAAATTTAGTGCCAAAATAAAGCAGTTGCAAAATGATTGTGGAACTAAATTTAAAAGTCTTAAGAACTATTTGTTTCATGGGGGATACACAAGAAGAATTTCATGTCCTTATACTCCTACATAGTATGGTGTAGTTGAAAGAAGAAATAGGCATAATATAGAAACCAGCTTGGTAATAAGGATAAGGGCTAGTATGTCTATGAAGTTTTTGGATTATGGATTCAAATTTGTTGAGTATCTCATTAATAGCATGCCTATAAAAGTATTAAATAAAAGTTTTAAAAATATTGAGTATCTCTCCCATATTATATTTCTCCTGCAAATATGCTTGTTACAAATGTACCATCTCATTCTTTTCACTCTACTTTAGTTTCTCATAACTCTTTATCGTCTACTTTCTCTATTATTTTTGGTTCATTACTCTCTGGTTCTTCACCATAAAATTCCTCTACGTCTAACTCTTCTATTCTTGCTTCCACAAATTTGTATAATGATTATTCTTATATTGTTTTCAATGCTAGGTCATTACACTTCATGTTAATCTTCTCTTTCCTCCACATCTGGCGTTCATAAACCTCCTAAAATATCTAATGTTCATCAAATGACCACTATTAAAAAATAAGGTATTTTGTATTTTTAAACCAAAGGCATACATGACTTCCATCATCTTACCTGAACCAAGATCCACCAAAAAGGCTATTCTATCCTTGAATGAAAGGCTACAGTGCAATCTGAGTATGATTTATTGCTCAAGATAGGTACTTGAAAGCTTGTTCCCTCTCCTAAATATGGAAAAATTATCAACAATAAGTGGGTCTTTCGTATCAAATTTCTAATAAATAGAACTCATAATAAGTATAAATCAAAGGTTGTTACTAAAGGCTTTCAATAAACAATAAGTATTGACTACACTAAGACTTTTAGTCCAGTGGTTAAGCTTATAATAATAATAATTGTCTTGACTCTTGCCTTGTCTAAAGGATGGTCTATTCAACAAATTGAGGCTAACAACCTTTGGTGATGGAAATATAGAAGAAGAGGTGGTTATAACACAACTTAAAGCTTTTGTTAGTGAAGAGTTTCCCAATCATATGTGTAAGCTAAGAAAATCTATTTATGGCCTTAAGTAAACACCAAAGAATTGGTATCTCAAGCTTAGTGGCTACCTCCAACAGATGGGTTTCAAGAGTTCTAACTTAGATACCTCTATGATATTGTAACAAAAATGGAAATATGGTTGTATTTCTAATTTACATTGATGATATTCTCAGTATTAGAAATAATCAAAAGCTTATTTAGGACATCATTGTCAAACTTAGTGCTAAGTTTTCTCTTAAGGAATTGGGCGTGCTTGGATACTTTTGAGGATAGAAATGACATGTACTGCAAATGGCCTCCATCTCAATCAAGATAAATACATTATAGAATTTCTTACTAGGTTTTAGTTGAATAAATCCAAGAATATATCTACTCCAATGGCCACAGGGAAAATTCTCTCAAAAGGTGATAGTGGTGAATTGTCTCATGCAACACAATATAGAATTATTATTGAAGCCTTACAATATTGCACCTTAATTAGACCATAAATTAATTATTCAATTAATAAACTGTGTCAATTCTTGCATTAGCCTACTAGTGCTCATTATGTTGCTAACAAACACCTACTTAGGTACTTTAAAGGCACTACATAATATAAGCTCATGTTATACAAGTCAGAGAACTTAGATGTTACAGGTTATACTAATACAAATTGAGCATCATTTTTTATTGATAGAAGGTCAACAAGGGGAATCTGCATCTATATGGGAGGATCATTAATATCATGGATTTTTAAGACGCATAAGGTTATTTCTTGATCCTCAATAGAGAATGAGTTTATAGCATTGGCTCAGACTGTGGTTGAGATAATGTGGATTCAAAAGGTGTTTGATGAATTGAACATTTCAATCAATCTCTAATAATCTTCTATGATAATATTAGTGCAAGGTGTCTTATTAAACATCCTATTTTATATTCAAGAACCAAACATGTTGTGATTGTAAACATTTTAACTAAGCTCTTATTTAGTGCAAGATTTGCTGATTTAAAAATTAAACTTAATGTTCTTAATAGACCATAGGCTTACGGGGGAGTGTTAAGTATAATGAGCTATCAAGAGTTTGTTAGATTGTAACAAGCTCTAATATACTTGCTATAAATATCTTTGTAGACACTTTACAAAAGCTATTATGAAATATACATTTTCTCTCTTTGTCATCTTTATTCTCTTTCATTTATTTTAGCTATTACTGTTAACTATCCAAATTAATATACAAAATAAGTTTTAACTTGATTAAATGACAAGCCAGTTTGACCATTACGAGATAAAAAGGCAAATTTATAATATAGATAGGTTAATAAAAATGAATTTGACTATTTTAATTAATAGATAATTATCTGATAATTTACAGGGAGTATAAGAAAGAAAGGTTCTTAAGTAGGTGTAATCAACTTTAGAACCTAGAAACAACTCACAATGACTCTTGCCAGTTAAATTTTTGGAAGGCATACAATTTATAAGGTGAACTGTAGTTTTAAAGCCATATTCGCACAAAGACAAAGGAACACTAGCTCTAGACATCATTGTGAGTTATGTCTCAACACTATGCCTATTTTTAGGTTCTATAACATCATTTTGTCAACATGTACAATTTTAAAAGGTGTAGTAAAACATGTATAAATATGTGATAGAGGTAGACGATGTAATTTGCCTAGTTGATAAGCACTACAAACAGTATGATAACTAACTACTAGATTGAACATGAAAATTAAGATCTGAAAGTGTTTTTTTATAAACCTAAGCATGCCCCAAACGATCATGCCACAAGAATCCATTGAATGAAGTAGTGTAGTACTGAATTAGTGATGAAGTGGATGAACCAGTATTAACACATGTGTTTTAAGAGAGTTATGGTAGATGACCGAGAAGGAAACTTGCATAAGCCCTAATCAATTTCTCCCATTAAAAATAAGATTTTTAGATAGATTAGAAATATAGAGCAAATCATGTAACTAAAACAGAATTATTATCAATATGTAATTATGTGAAACCTCTAAATAAGATAGGGATGAATCTACCATTAACTAGTATAATATTCTCAAATCTTGGATAGGGTTTAGCATGAGAGATATTTTATTTATCAGGAGTGAGGTGTTGACTTTCTCTTGAGTCTAGGTACTAGCTTTTATCAACAACAATGCTAGGAATAGAAAATTGTCCAAAGTTCATCTTAACATATCTATCTGACTGCGACAAATTTGGAAAAGAATTAGTATTTTCTTGAATCTATCCAACATTAGCTTGTGGTTGTTGATTTGGAGGTTTAGCACTATTTCTAGAAGTTGAATATCTAAATTTACATTTAGTTGCATTATGTCCCTACTTTTAACAAATCTGACATTGCACCTTTAAGAAATCTATATATGACTTCAATTTCGTTGGATTTTGATTATCAAAAAGTTTTTGTTGAAAGATTGTGGAGGTTTTTGTATGTAGCTTTGAGAAACTCGATTTTGATTGTTGGAATAATTATTCTTTACAAAGTTTTCTTATATAAATTATGAATCAGGTATAGTCATGTGTCAGTTCATCCTATTAAGCTGCCGATCATGTGTTCTCATTAGAGAGAAAATGTTGCAACAAATTGTTCTTAATTAATTTAAAAATTAAATTGGTAAGAGTTTTAAACTTATAGAATTTTCATTAAAAATAAATAACAATCAATAGTTTGTTATCTAATAAAAATTTGACGTATCATATTGCATAATATAGAACTTTCCTGCTGGTTTATAATTAAGCATTTAACCTATTGTACTTTAGTAGTTTTTTAGTTCAATTAAATTGATTTATTTAACATTTTAAAAAAACTATTAAATACTTTTATTTATTTCTACGATTCAAATTATTATTAATATTTTATTAATAATAATTATATTTAATAATATTATTATTATTTAGAATTGACTTGTGATCCAAGTGATATAACTTCTTATTTTAGTATCATAAATCAAAGTTTGAATCTTGTTTCCTATATTGTTTTATTTATTTAATATTTAATAAAAAAATAAAAATTTAGTGTCTATTTTATAAAAAAAAACAATAATAATAAATTATAATTAGTTATAGCTTTCTAAGGTTTGGTACCGTAAAATACCCATGTTTTACAACTAGAACCTTTTTTATTAATGTTTTAGAAGAATTTTAATTTAGTATCTATGTTTTATAAATGATTCTAAAATTTATAAAAATAAACAGTCTAACATGTTTTATTTTAGATTTTTTCCTTGTATTCTTCATATGACCTCTAAAGAGGGGGTAATTTTGTCATTTTATACCTCTAAACAAAAAAAAAATAAAAGCATTTTTGAGTCTTTAATTGTCCGACAGTCTTTGGTTTCTCATCTGCTTTAATCCTCAAGTTATTGTTTCTTCCTATTCTCTAATTTAACATGAACATCTCTCTTATCTTATCATTTTATTGTCTAATTTCATTGGATCACTAGGTTTCTCAAGCCGAATTCGTTATTGAAATTCACTAAAGTTGATTGTTTTTTTCTTAGTCGCTTTCGATTAATTCTTGTTGACTCTCAAGCAAAGTTTCATGTTTCTTATTTTTTTTTATCGTCATATATTTTATTTAGACAACTTATACGTACGATAAAAAAAAACATCATTTAGATAGTACATAATACTATAATAAGTGATTCAAAATTGCCTTTGTTTTTGTATCTAGCTGTATAAAATGGCGAAATTATGCCTTCCTTATAGGTCATGTGAAGAGCACATAAAACATATTTATTGTTCATTTTTATAAATTTTTAAACAATTTACAAAACATAAGTATTAAATTAGAATCATTCTAAAACATTTAATATCAATTACAAAATATGAGTATTTGTACTATATCAAACCCAATTTTCTATGATTAAAAATTATTTCATATATTTTTATCATATTATTAATAAAAATATTTACGATAACATCATTATTTAAAAAATAAAAATTACCGGTAAGTCGTAACTACAATTTTTAGAATGAATTATTGATTGCTTATTAAGTGTTAAAGTGATAAGGGATGGAGCCAAGTTTAAAATTAAATTTTAAAATCAATAGAATAAATTGTTAATTGTCCTAACATTTACTTTACTGCTGATAAAAAAATTAAGCAGTGTGAACTCTTATTCGTTAATAGAAAATGTGTGTTTGAATATGTATGTTTACAAATATTTATTTCAAAAAGGTAACATAAATTAAATATTAAAATGTTTATAATACTCAATGATCACTAATTAGCATGTTGTTCGATGCAATAAAAAGTGAAAAAAAAAACTTAAAAGTTATAAAATATAATTATAATACTTAGAATTTTTTTAAATAAAATTTTATTAAATATCAAAAGTTATAATATTTACGAGAATTCATCTATCTAAATATATATTGTTAAATCAAAATTTAAAATTTTCCTTAATAGTAGAAAAAAACATTAAGCTTTTATTTTTCAATTTATTGTAAAGTTATTTAATCTACTATTTGATTACTCCAATTAATATATTGGTTGTTCTTCAAAAAAATAAAATCTTAATACCATATTTTAATCTTCATGATTTTCAATATTATGAATCTATATAAAAATTTAGATTAACAAGAAAATATAAATTTTAAAGATATAAACATAATATCATTCATCACAGATAAATATTTAAATAAGAAAAAATTCACCATAAAACCATATATAGGTGAAGAAACAATACAAATATTATTTTTATTTAAAATAACTAATAAAAAAAAAAGAGAAATGAAAACAAAACAAATATATCGAAAATGAGCTCCTGTAAAAGAAGATCTATCTTCGATAGAAAGGAAATTCACTATTTTTTAAAAGTTTTGGAGAAAAATAGAAAAACAAAAGTGATTAAGATTTATTTTAGACTATTTAATAGTGATAAATAAAGCTATATATTATATATATATAATATATGAATTTAATTTTATCGTACCGTTAATGTTTTAAAATTATATATATGAGATTGATATATGAAATTAAAAAATGCAAAGCTTTCAAAGACACAAAAGACTATAATTTTTTTTAACTTATATAAAATATAAAATATATTTATTATATCAAAAGGGATCACACGTCTTATTTATCTCCATAAAATATAAAAATATTTGTAATTCATAGCAATATGTAACAAATAAAAAAATGTATCCAGGTGAGAGGGATGTCCCCAAGAAGAACAAAGCATGCCTATGTTAGAGTGGTCATGGTCGCCTCTTTTTTTCGGAGAAACCAAATACTATTATAATGTTGTGTTTGGTTGGAAGGAATAAAAAAAATAAGAATTGATTCCTTCCATTTATGTGTTAGGTTGGGTTAAAAAATGATTAGGAATGAAATTGATTCTTAAAGGAGAAGAAATCACAATTCCTTCTCTTCCTTTAGGAATTATAATTTCATTCTCATCTCAATTTTTTTTTCTAATTTTACCTCTATTCTAAATATAACCCTAAACTTAAATCCCAAAACCCAAAACCTTAAACCTCTAACCCCTAAAACCCAAAACCCAAAACCCCAAACCCTAAAACCCAAAACCCCAAACTCTAAAACCCTAAACCTCAAATCTCAAATCCTAAAACCTTAGACCCTAAATCTCAAATCCTAAAACCCTAAACCCTATTTAGAAAAATAATAATTTTAACCTTAAATCTTAACCCATAAATATAACTCTAAATCCTAAACCCCAAATCTTGAATCTCTAAACCCTAAATCTCAAATCTCAAATCTCGAGACCTTAAACCTTATTTAGAAAAATAATAATTTTAATAATATATTTTCTTTTTAAGTAATAATTATTTAGAAAAATAATAATTTTAATAAAGTATTTTATATGACAAAAAAATAATAATTAAATTATATTATTTAAACTTTACTGAATATAGGGGTATTAAGGTAATTTACAGTTTTTTCTATTTCATTTTAGTGACAAACTAAACATTGTAATACTAATTCTTTCTTTGATTCTAATGATCAAATCAAACAATATTGTTTTATTTTCATTTCATTCTCATTCTCATTCCGATTTCGATTCTATTCTATGAACCAAACGTTATCTAAGAAAAATCTAAATACAAATAAGGATTAATATGAATTTTTGTCCCTTAATATAAATTCATTTAAAGTTTAAGTAATTTAGTTGTATAACTATATATATATATATATATATATATATATTATTTTATAACCTTATAACTGTAATTGGTTTGCGAAAAATTACAATCATAATCCAACCAAAAGTTAAATTTCACATCGATAAGGTTAACTGCAAATATTTATATATTATTTAATATAATTTAATCTAATTATTTATATATTATATATTTAGATATTCTTAGAAATTTTAATGTTTTTCATAAAATTTAATTATTTTTAGTATAATTTAATCTAATTGTTTATATATTATATACTTAGATATTCTTTGAAATTTTAATGTTTTTCATAAAATTTAATTATTTTTAAAATAATAAATATCATTTAATTAAATATTAAAAATTAAAATTTTAAAAAGCATTGTTATAAAATTATTTAACCACAGTTTTTTATTTTTAAAAAAATTAAAAAATATAAATTTTATAATTTTATAACTATTATTAATATAAATTTTATAATTTTCTCATACAATATAATATAATTATCTATACATTTAATATATTAAATCTCTTAACATTTTTCAAATTATTAATTTATTATTAAAACATAATAAAGGTGCATTCTCACCTTCTTACAAATAATCAACAGTTACTGAGAAAATTAATAAAATAAAACCGCTTGGTGCACGAGCCAGTCAAAGTCACAAATAATAATAATAATAATAATAATAATAATCATCATCATCATCATCATCATCATCAACATCATCATCATCATCATACAATCTAATAATTATTATAAAAAAATTATATCTTTATATAAAAATTATCATCATATAATATTAAAAATAATATATCACAATTTATCTATATATTAAATATATCATACTTTTATCGATCTTTAAAATTTTAATATTTTTAATTAAAATTATTTATTTTTAAAATAATAAATTATAAACATAATTATTTAATTAGAAATTAAAATTAGAAAACTTTAGTTATAAAATTATATAAATCTTATTCCTTAATATTTATTTTTAAAAAATTTAAAAAAATTAAAGACCACGTATAATTGTTTTGATCACGTTTCTTCAAAATTATATTTTTTATTAAAATTAATTTTTTTTTTAAAATAATATAAAATTAATAATATGACTTGATTAGAAATTAAAAATTAAAATTATAATAAATTTCAGTTTGAATTATTTAATTATTTATTCATATATCTATTTTTAATTAAAAATAATTTTTAAGATAATAAATAATAGATGACTTAATTAAGAAATAAAAATTAGAATTATAAAAGACTTAAATTCAGATGGTTTAATCACACAATAATAATTTTTTTATATTTTTATATGAAATTAATTATTTGAAATAATAATAAATAACATACACAATATTTTAATTAGGAATTGAAAAGTAAGATTTTAAAATACTTAAGTAAGAATTATTTTATGATTATCTTATATTTATAAAATTAAAAAATTATAAATTATATATAATTTATTTTTTATATTTCTCTAAAATTTTAATGTCCTTAATTAAAATTAATTCTTTTTAAAAAGATGAGAAACGAACATTAAAAATTAGAATTGTAAAAAATTTTAAGTTTTGATTATTTAATTTAAATTTTATATTTTAATTTATATCAATATTTTTAATTAAAATTAATTAGTTAGAATAATAAATAATAAATATAATGACTTGATTAAAAATTAAAAACTACAATTTTAAAATATTTTTGTTAGACTTAACTAATCATCATTTTATAATGTTTTTTATAAAATTAAAAAAAGTATATTGTATATAATTATTTGATCATATTTCTTCCAAACTTTAATATTAATTAAAATTAATTATTTTTAAAATAATAAACAGTAAATATAAATACTTAATTAGGAATTAAAAACTAGAATTTTAAAATACTTAAGTTTAAATTATTTAATTACCAAAATAGTTACATATTACATATAGTGGAAATTATTTTAAAATTTAATGTTCTTAATTAAACTAATTATTTATAGAATAATAAATTGTTAGCATAATTATTTAGTTAAAATTAAAATAAAAAAGTACATAGTTTTGATTGTTAATCACACCTTTTTAATTTTTTTTATAAAATTTAAATAGTTGAAAATCATATAGAGTTATTATAAATCCTGTCATTTTGGTGTTGACATTCTTATCTACAAACACAAATGTTTGTATTTTATTTAATATTTATGTTTGTCCTTTGTAAGTTGGTTATTAGTGGCTTTATATAACTTAGGACACAATTTCGTGTTTGCTTGTTACATACACTCACCTTTTTAGTTTGCACATAGTTTGCATTGTTTGGTATTTGTTATTCTGATGTCTTGTTAGACTTTTTTTGTATTAGGTTGTCCCATTAGGGACTCGGTGTTTCTCCTACACTCACTCACCAACATTGTCACCATTGAATTTATGTTTCCTCACTAAGGTGCTCGTTGCCCCCTCATCAAAGGGGTTCAACGAGTATGTAATGGCTAGTTTCCATGTCGACCATGGCTGGATGAGGGGTCGGAAAGAAGGTCGACGAGAGTCCAAAAGATTGAATTTTTCTACTCTTATTTCTTGTTTTCTTGGTCATAATTGGAGAAAATATTTGCCCATTTGATACCTGACTTTCTTGATCGGTTCGTGATCCATTTACCTTATAATTTTCAAGTTTGGAAAATAATTAGCATTTGTGTGATATTGGACATCATAGAGAAGTATCTTTCATATTTCTTAAGTAGTGGATTGAGTGTAAAAATGTGAGATTAAGTGTAAAAAATGTGAGATTGAGTGAGGTTTCGATGAGAGATAAAATGTATGGTTGGCTAGTAGGGAGCCACATCATTTTGAGGAGTTACTCTCAATGTTTAGGTGAGTACCTTATTTCATTTCATAATTAACTTGAGTGTTTATTCGGTATTTATAAATCATGTTTGTGAGAGCAAAACCATGTTCTTGAGTTCTAAGTAGTTAAGACAATATTTACTAGTAGAGTTTGATATTGTGATGGTGTGCCATGTGTCGGTAGGTAGTTGCAAGGATGCAACAATTCCCATAAGTGAGGCCTATGTGTTTGTGTGCCATGTATCGATTGGGTATTATGGTTCATAATGTATACACATATTAGGTGTTTGTGCCATCAGTAATTGATCATGTGATGATGGAGCTTCGTGGATAAGCTTGGATCTAGTTGGATCAAGTGACATGCAAGCAGTAAGTGAAGACAACATAGGAAGTTAGGATAAAAGTCCTAATTGATAGAGGTATTTTCATTTATACTTGTTTATCAAGTCGTATCAATTTATTTGTTTTAATATATTGTTTATTATAGAGGGGTTGCCATAAGCAACCAGAGGATGTTACTACATAGGTAAGATTTCTATATGGGGTTTACCTTGTTACATGTTGTGTAATGTATGATATCATATTGTGATTGTACAATCATCATTTATCAAATATGTTCCCCACATATGCGGTCTTAAAGTGAATGAAAAACCTTTATATATTTTCCAATATGTATGCCTGATTTGCATGCTATGTGATGTTTGTCGTGTTTATGCATGTTTCTAGCCTGAAAAAGAGCCTGTGAGGCACAACGTCACTAATGTGTATATCATAGAGTATTATTTCTTATTTTGTTGTTGTTAAATTAAACATGTTATTTTGTATTTCTTGTGATATCTGCTTAATTCACGTTGCGAGGCCTACTTAGTTGAGTTGAAATAAGACTTGTAAAAATAATTTATATATTGGCATTTTTACTTGTCGTCTAGATCCCGAATGCATATTTGGATCGGAAGAAAAATTGACCTATGTGTAATTGTTTCTATGTATGAAAATTTTAGTTATTTTGATATATCTATGCTACCCCAACCCAACACTAATATATCTAGCTTACTAGACAATATAATCATGATTATTTTTCTCAAATTTATTATGGGGTTATTTGATAATTTTTTATATTAAACAATATTCAATATAATTCAAATGTGTGGGTACAAGAGAGGAAAAATTTATTTGATGATATGAAAATACAAAAACATGTCAAAAGCAACACAGACATCTTTGAGCTCAAATTTTTTTATTATACTATTTTTATTTGTTTAAAATGTATCTTTTAATGTTGTAAAAGTAAGAAGTTATCAAATTAGTTTTGGTTAAATTTTTACTTATTTTATAATTTCGTAATAATTACAAAATTTTATACTTTTAAAACTTAAGAGTACTTTTTAATTTTCTTCATATATATGTTATATATTTCTTATGTCATTTATGAAGTATGATCAAGAAAAATATCTTATTTATTTATTATATTTGACTTTGTATAATATTACTTTTAAATATTTAAATAGAGTAATAAACTATCACTATTAAAAGTAAACTACATATTGTGTGTTTATAAAATTAATAATTATTTTCATGATTTATTTAAAATATTATAACATAAATATATTATAAATAAAAATATTTATATATTTAATTTACAAGTATAAATATTTATTTGCAATACATACAATGATAAGTAGTTACATAAAATATATGATGCTTCACTTAAATAAAGTGTCTCTTATATCTTCAATTTTTTTATTTTGACTTTTTTAACTTTGTAAATTTTGACATGGTATAAAATAATTAATTATTTTTTAAAATTAAATAATTAACTAGGTTTAAAATAATTAAGTGATTATATTTTGTTCAAAATTATGATAATTAGTGAATAATTACAATAACAAAAATCAAAAGAATAAATATAAGCTTCTTAACTTTATTAAAATTCCCCATCCTTAAATTTTTGATATAATAATATATTAATTAGTGATGTTGAGGATAGAAAAAAGCTATAATATATCTTAATAAAATTAGATTCATTTACCATGAAATAATGCCTTTTTGTCTATTTCCCTTTTATTCTATTACTTTCTAAATTCTTTTTCTTTCTTTCTTACCATTTTTACTATAAATTTTTAAATTCATAACTAAGGTACAAAATAATTTTTTCTTTTTTTTTTCTTAAAAAAAAGATTTACATATGCTTATAAAATAAGACTTTATAAATTCTTAAAAAATTAAAGGATTTGGTTTTCTTTCTCAAAACAAATATTTAAAATATTAAAGAAGTCTTTTCAATTTTATGTCTACCTAAATTTTTTAAAGCTATGATGTCTCTTCTTATTTTTACCTAAGTTATTACAATATATTTCTTTAAAGTTAAAAAATTTCCTTGTTTAATTTGAAAATCAGCTTTGTATATGTATTTTAGGTTGTATCCTTTCTAATTTTCTTAATTTTTTCCCTTGTATATGATCTTATTTACTTATTTTTTTAATAGAGAAATAACTTCTTCTTTGTAAAGAATTCTTCTATATATTTTCAACATTACAAAGGAACATGTCACTCTCTTATTTTTTCTTCCTAGTTTGATGAAATTCTTTATGTCAAGGTAAAAGAAGGAAATAATCATCAATAACTAGTGGCTGTTAAAAAATTAAGCTCAACAAGTGACATGGCACAATAGAAAAAGAGTATTGGAGGATCAAGGAATTAGCATACAACCTAGCTACATTAGATTACATAAAAAAGGAATCAAAACTGTAACAAACTAATGAGAGAGTGTATGTGTACTGTGTAAATGAAACCATGAGAATGTGCAATTGTGATGCAATGAAATTGAATTATTGTTATTTATTATAATGAGTTGAATAAAATATATGTGTATCTATGAATATAACTTAGAGCTCTTTGAGAAGTTTAGACCTATTTCATTGTACAACGTACTCATAAAGAATGTCTCGAGAATTTTGGTGAATCAACTTAGGGAAGTGCTTGATGAGTTGGTGGGTGGAGTTCTAGATCTTCTAGTTGTTAGTGTTCTCTCATTTTGGTAATGCCTTATATTTTTTTCTTTCTTCCACCTCTCTCTATCGCCCTTCCTCTTTTAATGAGAATGAATTACATCATGAAAATTCTTGTCTTCTTTTCTCTACATTTTTCGTCATCATCATCTTCAAGCTTGTTCTTCATCTTCTTTGCACAATTTCTCATGGTATCAGAGCTCTTTTGCTTCTATGCTTGCTATTTTTTTTCAGTTGCAATGGTTGACTTACCATCTTGAATTAATCTGATTGAGATCTTTACACCTTTCATAATATCTTGCCTTTTATAAATCTTAATCACAATAATTTCATAATTTAGAAATACTAAATTCTTAAAATTCTTCATAGTCTTGAGCTTGATGTTTATGTCCTCAATGAACCCCAAATTAGCTTATCTTAAATTGTGATGTTAATCCAAGCTATAAGAGTTAGAAAAAGTAGAATGAGATGTTGGGATGCATGCTAATGTCTTGCCTACCTGAAGACGTCTTGAAGCTCATCTCTGGCTTTGATACCTTACGAGAAGCTTGGATAAAGCTTGAAAAAATAATTTGCATCTAAGTCTCATGCTTGAGCTATTCAGACAAAGAAAGAGCTTCAAAATCTTAAGAAAAGTAATCTCAACATCAATGACTAAGTCCTAAAAATAAAACTCTTGGCTAATGAAGAGATTTTAATGAGTGTTTTAGGGGGATTAGATGAGATTTATGACAATTTTTTTCAACCCTCACCGAGAGAATGCTCTTTTGAAATTATACCCATTAATGATGCTAAAGCTCTTTTGCTTAGTCATTGTGTAGACGTCAAAGAAGAAATGTTATATCCATCTAACCCTTACCTTCGTTTAACTTATATATCAAAAATTCACAAAACCCAATTAACTAACAATTTTTTAATGGTAATCCAAAAAACTCATAGCCTATTCCTAGTACAAATATGTCAAACCTAAACATTACACACAACTTAGGTTTTTAAGGACAAATACAGTTTGAAAATAACAGCTTATTTGTTGTAAATGAATAGCATTGTAAAAGTGATGGTTATGGCAGAGGGAGACCTAGAACACAATGCCAGCTTTGTGGTGGAATGGTCACATGGTGGCAAATTTCTCGTATCGATTTGACAAAAAACATTCCCATCTCAACTCACTAGAAATGTACCAAGAACACCACTTATACCACCTTATCATCTTGCATCTCAGTTTCATAATCAATAATCCTCATGACCTTATTACTTTCATCCTTTCAATTACTATAATCCAAGGCCACAATTCCAACCAACATTTATGCCATACAATCAAAATTTCAATAGCAATCCAATTATACCATCAGTTAACTTCACTAATCCAATATCATTCTCTTTACTACCTTTTGTAGAACCCATTTCAAAACTTTTCCATATTAGCCCTCAACATATCCACCATTAGAAAAATCTGGTCAAGAAGAGCAAGGGATCACCCAACGAATGGAGGAGCTCTAAGAAGGGAGGCAAGAACCATGCTTTTAGAGAAATGGCGGTCCAAATTTTATCTGAACAGCAATAATAACTGACTAAGCCATGCCATAAGGGTCATTCTCCAAACAGGAAGGGGCCGGTATCTTAACCCAGGAGCTATTCACCATGTAACATATTATCCTAACAATTTGGCTACCTCACAGAATAAACTGATTTTAGGAAATGGTAATAGTATTGATGTCTCATCTATTGGTTTCAATTCTTTTCCATCTCATTTAATTCCTTCATGCATGTTCCATGTTTTTAAACAACATTTTACATGTCCCTGATATAGTAAAAAAATTATTGAATGCCTCTCAATTTATTAAGGAGAAAAATGTGTTTTTTGAATTTCATTATACGTTTTGCTATATTAATGAAAAAAAATGCATGGGATTGCTATACTCATAAGTCATCAACATAATGGTCTTTATGTCTTTGATTTGAATCTCACAAAGACTAAAGGTACACTCTCTTCCTTTTCTTCAAATAAATCATCTTTAATCACTAATACAACTTTGTTTTTCCTTCAAGGGCTAGCAATAGCTTAGGGCTTTAGGACCAAAGGCTAGCATATGCATCTCTTCATATCATCAATAATGTCTTATCTTACTATGACATACCTTACTCAAAAAATAAACAAAAACCTAATTTACTTTGTACTTCTTTTCAAACCAATAAATGGATATGCGTTCTTTTATTTCTAGAAGAGTTTATGCATTTTTTCCTTTGCAAATTGTGAACTCAAATGTCTTGGTAGCACTCATTATATAAAAATATTTATATCAATATTATGTTTATTTTACATATGAGTTTTCATGTTTGTATTAGATTTATTTTGAGAAAAAGAGTGATGTTTATCGAGCTTTCATTGATTTTAAACTTTAAGCAGAATTACAATTTTTAGGTAAAATCAAAACACTTCATAGTGATTGGGGTAGAGAGTATCAAGGGCTAAGTTATTTTTTGTCTTAATTTGGCATTGCTCACAATGTTTCTTGTTCATACACCTATGAGCAAAATGGTTTGGTCAAAGAAAGCACATGCACATTGTTAAGCTAGCCATGACAATGCTTTATCATGCAACATTTCCATCAAATAAATAGACTACCAACCCCACTGTTACAAAATATATCTCCCTTTGAGTTACTTTTTCATGAAAAACCTAACTATACATGCTTTAAATTCTTTAACTGCTTATGCTATCCATGTTTAAGACCTTACAATGAAAATAAACTTCAAGCCAAATCTCTTTCTTGCATATTTTGAGATATAGTCCTAAGCATAAAGTTTACAAATACTTGTCTGTTGATGGAAGAGTATACATGAGCAGGCATGTCATTTTTCATGAATTTTAGTTTCCTTAGGCCTCTTAAGCTATTACTCTTCCATTTACCTCACATACTACTTCATTTCCTCCCTAATCAATTTGAACTATTTTATCTATAGTTAAAACCAATACCTCTCAATCAATTCCAACAATTCCTATTGGATCTATTAAAGTTCCAATCCAAACCAATTCATCACCATCATTTCACTCTTCTCTGATCAATGGCTTTTCACTAATATCATTATCTTCACAATCTCAAACTAATACCATTTTTCCTATCATATATATATATCAATATCACACTTTCATTTATTCTACAAATGCTTAACCACTACTTTATATCATTCCTCATTCTAATCCTGATTTGAAAACTAAGCTTACTTCGAACATTCATCTCATGACAACAAGATCAAAACTAGAAGCCTTTAAAACAAAAGCCTTTAGTGTTGTTATTGATCTTGCTATGACTGAACCACACAATCAGTCAAGCAAGCTCTCTCAAATAATATATGAAAACATTTAATATAAAAAGCATTTGATGCCTTAATCAACAATTATACATGGACTCTTATACCTCCTCCTCATGATAGAAAAATTATAAGGAGCAGATGGATTTTCAAAGTAAAAAGCTACCTAACAATACACTAGATAAAAGGAAATTAAGGGTAGTAGCTAAGGGCTATGCCAAACACCAGGCTTTGATTTCTCTGAAATAATCAACCTTATGGTAAAATAAGTAACCATATGAATTCTTCTCATATTAGCACTCACCAAAGGTTTGAAATTGCATCAATTGGATATCAATATTGCCTTGCTAAATAGATAGCTACAAGAAGAAGTCTTCATGAAATAACCTCAAGGTTTAGAATATGAAAATTACATTCCTTATGCCTACAAATTGCACTAGGAAATCTATAGACTTAAATAGGCTCCTCGGGCCTTATTTTTCACTCTTACTAAGGTTGTTATGCACTTATAATTTAAGTAATCAAAGGTTGATAAGTCCTTCTTCTAAAAAGTATCAGGTTCATCCTCAATTTACTTATTAATTTATGTCGATGACATAATAATGTCAGATGATAATGAGCATAATTTTCAAGCATTAATCACTCTATTGCACTCTCAATTTTCTCTAAAGTATATATGTATCTTAACTTATTTTCTAAGAATTGAGGTGAATTCACTACCAGATGGTAGTCTATTACTCACATAAGGAAAGTATGCTAAATAACTTCTTGCAAAAATAGGAATGATAAATAGTAAACCTATAGGCACAACTATGACTTCATAGACAAGATTATTAGCATATGAAGGATATATATTTCCCTATCCAATATAGCATCAAATTTCTATAGAAGCTCTACAATATCTTACAATTACACCACCTGATATATTCTATGCTATCAATAAGGTCTCATGGTTTATTGCTAAGTTTTTATACTTTCATTGGTATGATGTTAAAGAAATTCTAAGATATCTAAGAGGAATAATCCTTATAAATTAGTCCCAAGGCTATCTACTAAGCTATCTCTTCAAGGTTTTGTAGATGCTGACTAGATATCATGCCAAATGATAGAAAATCCACATTAGTAATGGTTGTTTTCTTGTGAGCAAATCTAGTGTACTGAGGTAACAAAAATAAAAAAATCTCATGATCAAATACTGAAGCAGAGTACAAATTTTAAGCAAATAGAACTGATAAAATTATATGGGTTGAATCTCTTCTAAATGAATGGAAAATAAGGTGATGTTGCCTAGTTCGCAAGCTATATGATGAAATAATTTAAGCACAATAGCATTACCTATAAATCCAGTATATCATTCTCTCACAAAACATATTGAGATGGATCTCCATTTTGTAAGGGATAGGGTACTACAAAATAAGCTAATTGTTTTACATGTTCCTTCACACGAGCAACCAATTGACATTTTCAAAAAACCACTCTCTATCTTGCAATACAATTTTTTGATAAGAAAACTCAATGTTATTGTAATGCAACGAATTTGAGAGGAGATTAAGGTTAGACAAGCAAATAATCATCAATAACCAATGGTTATTGAACAATTAAGATCAATAAGTGACATGTCACAACAAAAAAAGAGTACTGGATGATCACAACATTAGTATAAAGCTATCAAAATTAGATTACATCAAAAGGGACCAAAATTGTAACAAACTAATGAGTGTGTGTGTGTGTGTTGTGTAAATGCAATCATGAGAATGCATAATTGTGACGTAGTAGAATTAAAATATTGATTGTAATGAGCTGAGTATATATATACTAATATCAAATCAATTTTACAATTAATGAGAATGAATTAACTCATTAAAATTCATGTCTTCTCTTCTTTGTATTTTTCAACACCATCGTCTTCAAACTTGTTCTTCATTTTCTCTACACAATTTCTCACTTCTTACATATTAGATTATATAAATATTAGTTTTTGTTATAATATATGATTATTGGATGCTTTAAATTTGGCATATTAAAAATGTAAACATGATAAGGATTCTATATATTACTTATGCATCTTTAAAATATAGAGTATCATTGAATGTTTTTGTACATAGGAGGATTATACATGTAATGATAAAGGCTGAGATAAATGTTTCTTTGGAACTCTTATTATTCTTTATATTGTTCAAATAATTTATTTTCATTATAATTATTTTTATAACAATTTATAGTAGAAAAATATATTGTTAAAATATTTGTAAGATCACTTATTAAAAGAGAATAGATTATATAATTTTATGTTGAAGCATGTAATGAGTTAAAATATAAATTATTTTACTGAGTATACTTTAAGTAATTAAAATAACTAAATATTTAATTATCTTGTTAAATAAGGAAGCACCGAGGTAATTGCTTTTTTTCCTTTCTTTTGCTAGAAGCGCTAATGTCATGTTTGCTTGACTGGAATGAAATGGAATGAGAATTAATTTCTTCCAATTTTATGTTTGGTTGGGTTTAAAAATGGGAATGAAATGAAATCGATTCCTAATTCCTTCTCCCCCCTTAAGGAATCATGATTCCATTCTCATCTCAATTTTTTTCCAATTTTACCCAAATCTTAAATATAACCCTAAACTCTAAATTCCAAATTCCAAAACCCTAAACCCTAAATCCCAAATTCCAAAACCCTAAACCCTAAATTCCAAATCCCAAATTCCAAAATCCTAAACCTTAACCCACAAATATAACCTTAAACCCTAAATCTCAAATCCCAAATCCTAAATCCCATAACCCTAAACCCTATTTAGAAAAATAATAATGTTAACCCTAACCACCCACACATATAACTCTAAACCCTAAACCCCAAATCCTAAATCCCTAAACCCCAAATCTCTAAATCCTAAATCTCAAATCCCAAACCTCAAAACCCTAAACCCTATTTAGAAAAATAATATTTTTAATAATATATTTTATTTTTAAGTAATAATTATTTAAAAAAATAATTATTTCAATAATTTATTTTGTCTGACAAAAAAATAATAATTAAATAATATTATTTAAACTTTATTGAATATAGGAGAATATTAAGGTAATATACAGTATTTTATATTTCATTTCAATTGTAAACCAAATGTTATAATATTGATTCCTTCTTTGATTCCAGTGGTTAAATTAAATAAAACTGTTTCCTTTCTATTTCATTTCATTTTCATTCCCATTCTTATTCTGATTCTCATTATAGACGAAAGTGCTCACACTTATTTTAAGTCATGCACGTAGAAGATAGACAAGTGAAAGTTAATAATTTGGTCACACACTAATTTTAAGTCATACATTAATAATTTGGTTAATTTTGTTTATTAATTTGGTCACACTACGGCTCACACTTATAGTCATGCATCTAGAAGATATACAAGTGAAAGTTAATAATTTGATCAATTTTGTTTATTAATTAATTTGGTCAATTTTGTGTATTAATTTGATCACACTGATTTTAAGTCATACATCTAGAAGATAGACAAGTGAAAGTTAATAATTTGGTCAATTTTTTTATTAATTTAGTCAATTTGTTTATTAATTCGTCCATTTTTTTAATTAGGTAAAAAACTTACTAATAAATTAGATAAATAATAAATAACAGGCCTCATGCATCTCCCCATATAAAAGAAAAACACAATAAAACCTATTGAATAGCTGTATGTAGGTAGAAACATAGAATAATCATTAAAGAGAGTAAACCATGGTTTATCATAAAAAAGAAGAAGAATAAAGTATGATTCATATGATGATCGGATAATAATACTGTTTTATCTATTTCAATCATATCAATTTAATTAAAAAAAAATGAGCAAACCATTACATCCAGTATTTAACAAAAGTTCTTTTTGAAAGGAAAAAAAAATAAAAAGAGAGAAAGAAAAGGTAACATATCAGAAAATAGTAGGTTTTTAAATATGTCAGCTGAAATCTCAGCCTTAACGGAGACATATAAGGCAGAAATAGCAGTTGGGTCCGTTAAAGACGAGCTGAATAGATTGTCGTCCGAAGGACACATGTTATTGTGTTTCTAATTAATATTTATAATATATTAATTATTTTTATTTATAATATATTAATTTAAATTAATTAATTAATTAATGTTTTTTCTTATTAAATCTGTTTTTTCAAGACATACACTTACACTTTATAACTTTTTAGTTGATAATAGCGTGGATTGTATCAACTGGTGGGGTTCAAATTTTTCAAAACATTGATCCGGATTTGAACACATTTTTTGTACAAATTATAATGAAAAGAATAATTTATAAGTAGATTATTTGGGGTATTATTAGAGTATTAAAGACCTTCTTGCAAAAATAGAAATGACAAATAATAAACCTATAGTCATACTTATAGCTTCAGAGACAAGACTATCAATATATGAAGAAGATATATTTTCCTATCCAGCACAACATCGAAGTTCTATAGAAACTCTTCAATATCTCACAATAACAAAACTTGATATATTCTATACTGTCAATAAGGTGTTAATAACTCTATTAATATAGAGTTATTAGTACACTTTTTACTTAATATTTGCTTATTTTAGTTAATAAGTAGATATTTGGGGATATATACTATTTAAATTTTTTTTGAATTTTTTTAAAATTTTTTAATGCAGTACCAATCAGAAAATACCAAGTAGATTCCACGTAAGCAAGAGAGCAGACTAGGCACCATAATATCTCTCATTAGATCCAAATAGAGACTTTCTATAATGGTCTCAATACTTAAACAAGAATCATTGCTTATGTATCCTCTAATAGATCTTTGCTAACCAAATCTTACAATCAAGCTTAAGCTTATGATTTACTTGAAAAAATGGCTAGTAATAATTATCAATGCTCAATAGACAGAATGACAACCACAAGAAAAGTAGTTGGAGTGTATAAGGTAAATGATATCATGGCACTTATAGCTCAAGTGTTGTCTTTGGTGAATCTTTTGAATACCTAAGTCTCACCAGCAAATACTAACCAGGTAAGATTTTGAGGTGTCCTATGTCTTTTGAGGGGTAGTTCATTTTTTTATAATTATTCAAATAATCTAGAATCAAAATTCTATGTGAGTAATGTGAACCAAAACAATAATCAACACTCGAACACATATAACTTAGGATGGAGACAACATCCAAATTTATATTAGAGTAATAACAACAATCAAGGTGATAATTAATTCAATCGCCAATCATTTCCACCACCTAGTTTTCAATAGGCACAATAATCACAAGCTTAAGAGAAGAAGCTCCTTATTGAAGACAATATAAATGATTTAATGGAGATGATGAAATATTTCTTTCAATCAAAAAAGCCAAAAGTGTCCACTTAAGAGGCTTCAATTCAAAATTTAGAGACTCAGATGAGACAACTTGCCTAGGCCATAAGTAAAAGGCCTCAAAGTTACTTGATCGGGCAGAACCGACATCGCCGATCCTGCCGATAATTTGGTTTTATATTTATAAAACTCTCGCAAGTGCTCGAATCATTTCGTAGAAAATAATAAGTATACTCCCAAGGTCAATCTAAGGAATGAATGTATGTGGTTTTTAATTTATTATTCAAACTTTTAAAAACGAAATTAAATCTTAAACATCCTGTCACGATATTTTGGGGTTTTGTGTTTTTAATCTACTTACATAAAAATAAACATAGATTCAATAAACATTTATGCAAATTTTATCATTTATAATGGTGGAGTATTTATGGATATAATAATTAAGTTAATTATGCTTGGTCGTATTATTTAGGTTATTAAAGATATGAATTGATATTTATTGATTCTCTCTTTTTTATATGAATACCACCTTTGGTGGGGTTAGATATTCTTTGTTAACTAAACAAATCAATTAACACCTATGGGTGGGGTTGATAACTAATTTGGTTAATTAAATTAATTCCTTTTTCTAAGAGATTGAAAATGAACCATTTAAATGCCACCTTTGGTGGGGTTAGACAGTTTAAACTTTATTCAAGGTGTCCAAATTAAACCTAAGAATTTAGTTATCCGAGTACTAACTTTCAAATTTTAAAACCACTATTGAAAACATGTTGTCAATACATTTTCAGATAATAATTATTATAAAAACTTTTGAAATAGAGCTTCACTCTAACTACCGGGCGATTATACCAACAAATGAAAGAGCACTACTCTAAATTAGACCGGATAACTAAACCTTAAAATCTAATTTTCAGATTTAAGTTTGTAATGAAAAATAATATATTTCTCTCTAACATTCTTAATATAAAATCTTGAATAAAAATAAAATCAATTCATTTTAGAGGTTTTTACCTATTTAATATTTCGCAAGCATAACAACGTTATTATTATATCATGTTTACAAATAGCCAGCACAGTTAATTTTAATCATAGACAAATTAAATATAACTTGTAAGAATAAAGCATAAAAAATAACTATAAAGAAAATAAAATCCTTACAGAACTTCGATGTTATTCCCATTGTTGGAAAACCTCCAAGCGGAATTTGCACTCCTATTTATTGAATCGAAAAGCAAATAAATTACAAAAACATAACTAGTTCTTCTCAAAAAGAGAAGAACTCTAAAACTAAGAAAAACTAACTAAAAACTAAAAAAAACTAAAAACTAAGAAATGGAGAGAAAGAGAGATGAGAGAAGTGTGTTTTCAGGTGTGTTTAGAAGTGAAGAGAAGGGGGTATTTATAGGTGAGGATGGAGAGAAAAAGTGGGTGAAAAATGTTATAAAATGGTGAAAACACGGAGTAGTGATTGCTGATGTCATTTGATGATGTCAGCAAGCGGATGCACGCGAAAATGGGGAGAGATGGCAGCAGTGCGCGCGGAACGAGAGCAAGGCACGCGCGGGACTGGAGCATGGCACGCGCGTGACTGGGCGTGCTACGTGCGGTGTGCGCGCATGACTGGGCATGCTATGTGCGGCGCACGTGCGAGACTGGGCGTGCGGCGCGCGCGCTGGTTGGGCGGTTGGGCGGCGCGTTTTCCTCCTTTTTGACATTTTTGACCCATTTTGTCCAATTTTTCCATATTTGTTGACCTTTTCTCATTTATTTATTAATATATTTGTGATGTATTGCTTCCAGTATTCCTCTTTGAGTCTTTAAGTTACGTTTTTAAGCAAAAATACCTGAAAAACAATAAAAATACCCGTGATTCCGAAAAAGATAAATTTATATAAATATATGATAAAACATATAAATATATATATTTTTAATCAATTAATGTGCATAAAATCATGGTAATTTTAGTGCTTTTTGAGCACTCATCATTACTTTCCAAGTAACACAATTATAAACCCAAGAAAATAAGGTAAAGAGCATTACAATGCCATAGCCTTGAGAAGTGGTAAAACTCTAGAAGAAGAACATAAGACTCAAAGGGAAGAGGAGCAATATGAGACTAAAAAGGAAGAGGAGAAATATGAAATCAGCAAGGATAAGAAGGAATATGTGGATAAACAAAACAGTAAAAAGGAATAATTCAGCTAAAAAAGAGCAATCTTTACAAACCCACTATTTTTTTCCTCAAAGACTACAAAAGTAAAAGTTATACAAGCATTTTTCAAAATTCCTAGAGTTCTTTAAGAAGTTGCACATAAATATACCATTTGTAGATGCACATGAACAAATGCCATCTTATGCCAAATTTCTAAAGGACATCTTGTTTAAGAAAAGAAGGCTTGTAGATAATTAAACAATAACCTTAACTGAAGATTTTATTGCCATTCTTGCTAGAAAACTACCCCAAAAATTGAAAGATACATGTAGCTTTAACATTCCTTGCACAATTGGAAACATGAATTTTGAGAAAGCACTATGCGACTTAGGTTCCAACATTAACCTCATGCCATTATCAATTTTTAAAAGATTAGTGTTGATAAATCCAAACCCATTTCAATAACATTACAAATGGATGATAGATCAATTAAGCAATCGTAGGGTGTGGTAGAATATGTGTTAGGAAAAGTAGAAAAGTTTATCTTTATGACGGATTTCATTGTGCTAGACATGGAAGAGGACCTTAACATTCCTATCATACTTAGTCGTCAATTCTTAGTAACAATAAGAATACTCATTGATGTACAAAAAGGTGAGCTAACAATGAGAGTGCAAGATGAACAAGAAACATTTAAAGTTTTTAAAGCGTCTAAACCCTCTGATATTGATAATATTAACGAATGCTTAAGGATAGATGTTACTGGTAATGATGATAACTTAAACAAATTTTTTGAATTTCTCACACTTAAGACTATTACACATGATGCTATGAACAATAAGGTAAACTCACAAAGAAATAACTCAATCTGTGTTAATTTTGAAAGTATGGAATCTATGATTGTTGATTGAATGAAATATTTGGAAGCTATAGCTCCCAGTATATACTTACTATCGTTGTGGAGAATTTTAAGATAGGATATAAGCTCAAACAATCAATTGAAGTGCCACAAAAGCTAGGCTCCACACCTATCATCTCCAATCAAGTGGACAAGCGAAAGAGAACAATATAGAGGTGAAAAAGATGCTGAAAGTACATGAATTAGATGAGATATGGTGGAAAGCTTATAAGAAAGACAAAAAGTATAAAAAGAAAAAAATGGCATGATAAGAGAATTGAACACTATATTTTTAAACCAGAACATAAAGTATTATTGAAAAAATCAAGACTCAAACAATTTCTAGGCATACTCAATAATAAATAGACATTGAGGGATGTACCTTAAGACCTTATATGACTGTCTAGTCAATGATGTTAAATGTGATGTTGGTTGGGAGGCAACCCAATGTTATTTTACTTATATATTCATTTTTTAGTAGGTGAACTGGGGAAAGAAGCTAAGATCAATCAAAGCAGGAATAAATGTGTAAAGCAATGGTGTAATAGGATTGAGCATTTCCATGACATATGTAGTGTGCTAGAACTAAGGGAGTTTCTTAATTTCCTTTTACCTTTTTCATATTGATATGTGCACATTGGGAACAATGTTCAATTTAAGTTTGAAAGAGGAAACTTTATTATCTACTTTAGTATTTAATACATATTTTAAATTTTTAGGAATGTTTTTTATTTTTATTTTTAGGATATTTTTAACCATGATTTGAGTAGAAATTGATAAATATATATAAACTAAATACATTCATTCTTGTTATGAAACATATGAACTTAATGATAAAAATTAGTTGTCATGACTAGGATAAGGAATGTAACATACTCGTTAAGATACTTACATTAATCATGTGATATGCTTATTCGTTTTGATTAAATTGATTCAAATTTCTATGCACATGTTCATGATTATTTTTGGTATTCTTATTGAGAATTTTTTTTGGGTGAGTTATGTAAGTTGATTAGATCTACCATGTTTAGAATCTATTTGATCATCCCTTGGGGTGTAACTCTAAATAGTATTTAGCAATAGAAATTATTTAAGCCTTATTTGGATTAATTGAGTCATTCAAACTAACAATTTTTAATATCTTTAAGACACCCATTTGAGCTCAATTATGAACCTTTTATATTTTTAAGCCACATTTTATGACCAATCAATAAGCATTACCATTACCCTTGCACCTTTAGCTTGTATGAAAGAACAAAATGCAATCATGTGTAATGTTATAGAGTAAGGTGAAATGTAATACACTCTTTGAAAAAAAAAGTCACAACACAATTATCTCTCTATAGGAAAAGAAAATTAAATTAAAAATAACTTTGTGAGTGTTGTGAAGTTACAAAAAAAAGATGTAGAATAAAAGAATAATAAGATATGGTGTATTAAAATATCAAATAAAAGTTCAATTGTAGTTAAAAATTGCATGATGAATAAAGTGTGGAAAGAGCCTAAATGTCATTTATCGACCCCTATCTAAACCTTACATTACGAGCATGTAAAGTCTTTATTGATATTTAGCTAAGTGCATATTTATATTAGTAGAAAGGGATGTAAATAATAAACTTATAAGACTTGTTCTAAGACTGAATTGATTAGCATGCTCATATAGGTTGATTTCAAGAATGAAATGGATGATATCATATGTAATACACACACAAATTAATTCGTCAAAAAACTTGCATATCCTTGTATTGAAGGATATATAAACCTCCTTATATTTGAAGTTTACGACTCTTGATGGAGATAGTTTTCGCTACACATGTATGTATTAAAAGATATATATTTATAAATATGTTGTTGATGACTCTATGAATTAGAGTCATTAGCGCACTTTTTTTTACTTAATATTTACTTATTTTATTCAATAAATAATATTTTTGGGGCTAAAAATATTAAAATATAAACATTTTAGTGAAAAAGGGTGAAATATAATTTTTGGGATTTATTTTATGAATTTTTAACGCAAGGCCAATCAGAAACTTCCACATGGTTTACCACACATGTAGAGGAGCTGATTGGGAAAGCCACGTAGACGCCACGCAAGTAGGGACAACAAATCCTAGATCGCTGTGTGTGAGGAGCAAAGTAGAGTGTGACACATATCGGCACAACGTTCAATCTAAGTTCAAAGGGCGATTAACTCGTGTGCCATACCATCTGTTACCATAAATCATGTTGCACCACGTGTCGTTGACTTAACATGTGTTGACTTGAATCTGTCTCCTTTTCCACGCGTCGCACTCTTATTCGTCCAGTGAATTATGTGTGTGACCTGTCACGCTGTGATTGGTGCTATTGATTTTGTTTATTTTGATCTCAACCCTTGATCTAAAGTTGATCTGATAGTCTAGATTATAGCTGAGCTATATTTAAGCCCTTAATCACCCCATAAACCCTAATGAGCCACCATTAACATAATTTTGGTCAATTTTTGGAGCTAAAAAGAGAAAAAAATATAGAAAAATTCAAAAGTATACAAATTTTGGTAGAGATTCAAGAGAAAATTGGTACTATAATTCAAGAGATTGATTGTATTTCTTCTTCTCTTTTATTTATCAATTTTTATGTCTTTTTTTATGAAAAAAATGAGCTTTATGGACAAAATTATATGTAGTTAATTTATTAATCTAAGGATCTTATGAATCTAATTTTCACCATGTGATGATCTAATATTTTATCCCAATTATAATTATAATTATAATTTAATTATATTATTAATCTGTTTTTTATGCTATTAATTGTTCGGTCAATAATTTATCTATAGAAGAAATTAAATAGATTTAAGAGAATTATTTAATTGTTTGTCTTGATTAAATTACATGCATAGTTTCTAGAAAGAGATGTATGATTCTTATGTATGTGATCCATAATTGATGAACTTAATGAGTAGTATGTAATTTAATTGACATGAGAGTGTGATTAAATTAATTACTATATGGTGTGTACTTTACTTGAGAGAGGAATACATGCCAACTTAGATTCAATTGATCATGTAATTAATTAGTAGTTATATTGGAGAGATTTTAGTAATTCACATGTTTAAAAAATTAGGGGATTAATTATTCCTATATATTTTTTCATATACCTTCTAAGTTACTAAATCAAATTTAATTAATTATTGTTATTTACTTTTAGTTATTTTAATTTGGCTTACTTAAAATATAAAAACACAAAAAAAATTGATTTTTATTTTCTTTAGTTTTAAAAATTAGTTTCTAATAAAATAATCTCTGTAAAAATGATATTTTCTTATCATTATATTACTTGTTGCGATATGTATAATTGTGTATTTATTGCACACATAATTTGTCTGGAGATCAAGTTTTTGGCGCCGTTGTTGGGATTATAAATATTATAAATTAATTTTTTTTATTTTCCTTAATTTATTTTCCTTTACTTTAATTTTAATTTTAAGTTACTTATTTTCTTTTACTAATTTATTTTTTAATTTAATTAATTTCTTTTATTTATTTATTTGTTTTAAATTTTAATTTATTTATTTAGTATTTATTTTAATTTATATTTAGTTTTTATTTAGACATCTCCTTTAGTATTGAAAAACATAGAATAGTCTATTGTATGGGCACGTAAGGGAGAAATCTTACCTTTAAATCTTGAAATTGAGTTTACTTTGAGGTCAATAAGAAAACAAGTTGTCACAAAAGAGAAAAAAATGGCTAATCTATTAGACATAAATAATAATAAGCTAAACTTGAACAATCAAATGCTTTTGATAGAAGATAGAGATAGAGCTATGAATGAATATGCATTATCTACTTTGGAAGGAATGAATCCAAGTATTACAAGGTCAAACATTCAAGTTAATCATTTTGAATTAAAGCCAGTGATGTTTCAAATGCTATAAACAATTGGACAATTCAAAAGATTACCAATAGTAGATCCTCATCTTCATCTCAGATTGTTTATTGAAGTTGAAGATTCATTTAAGTTTAGTGGTGTGACCGATGAGGCATATAGTCTTAGATTGTTCCCTTACTCTTTACGAGACCATGCTCGAGCTTTGCTAAACTCTTTGCTACCTAATTCCATTATAGCTTGGAATGTCTTGGAGGAGAAATTCTTGATGAAATATTTCCCACCAACAAAGAATGCCAAGCTTAGGAATGACATTACTTCCTACCAATAATACGAAGGAGAATCTTTATATGAAGCATGAGAAAGATTCAAGGAATTTCTAAGGAAGTTTCTTCATCATGGTATTCCTTCTTGGATTCAAATGGAGACTTTTTACAATGGTCTCAATGCTCAAACAAGAACTATTATTGATGCATCTGCTAATGGAGCTTTGCTAGCGAAATATTACAATCAAGCTTATGATTTGCTTAAGAAAATGGCAAACAATAATTATCAATGGCCAATGGACAGAATGACAACCACACGAAGAATAGCTAGAATACATTAGTTAAATGATATCATAGCCCTTACAACTCAAGTGTCATCTTTGGTTAATCTTTTGAAGGCTCAAAACTTGGCAACAAGTATAAACCAAGTCCAAGATTTAGAAGTGTCGTGTGTGTTTTGTAGAGGAGCTCATTTGTTTGATAATTATCCAAATAATCTTGAATCCGTATTCTATATGGGTGATGTGAATTGAAACAATAATCCATACTCGAACACATATAACCCAGGATGGGTACAACATCCAAATTTATCTTGGGATAATAACAAAAGTCAAGGTGGTAATCAATTCAAACATCAATAATTTCCACCACTTGGTTTTCAACAACCACAACAATCACAAGCCCAAGAAAAGAAGCCACCTACTGAGGACAATACAAATTCTTTAATGGGGATGATAAAAGACTTAATTAGTAAATATAAAAGTGTCCACTCAAGAGGCTTCAATTTAAAATTTGGAGAACCAAATGGGGAAACTCGCTTAGGCTATAAGTCAAAATCCTCAAGATAACCTTCTAAGTGATATGATTGTAAACCCACAAAGAGAGGGTAAGGACCAGTGCAACCCCATAGCCTTGAGAAGTGGTAACCTCATGCCATTATTAGACTTCCACAAATTTGGGGTTGGTAAAGCTAAATCCAGTTTAGTAACATTGAGATGGTAGACATGTCAATTAAAATACCCTAGGGTGTGGTAGAAGATGTGCTAGTAAAAGTAAAAAAATTCATCTTTCCAACAAACTTCATTGTACTAGACATGGAAGAGGACTGTGAAATTCCTACCATAGTTGGTCGTCCATTCTTAGCAATCGGAATATCACTCATTGATGTACAAAAAGGTGAACTTATAATAAGAGTGAAAAATTAACAAGTAATGTTTAAAGTTTTTAAAGCATCTGAACCCCCTAACATTGATAGCGCTAATGAATGCTACTGAATGTGGGGACAACTTAAAAAAAATTGTTAAGTTGCACACACTTAACATTGTTACACGTGATTCTATGAACACGGATATAAACTCACTAGAAAACAACTCAACTTGTTTTAACTTTGAAAGTATGGAATCGAAGGTTGATATTGTAGAATGTATGAACTTTTTGGAGGACATGCCTTTCATGTGTATATCAAAGATGATTATGGAAAATTTTGAGATAGGATCTAAGTTCAAACCATTAATTTAAGGGCCAAAAATTTTAGACCTCACACTTTTACCTTTCCACCCCCAATCAAGTATGAAAGTGAAAGAGTCCAATAGAGAGGTGAAAAAGATGCTAAAAATATATAAATTCGATGAGTTACGGTGGAGTGCTTATATGAATGCCAAAAAGTTCAAAAAGAAAACAAAAATATGACATAAGAAGAGAATTGAGCATTGTGTTTGTGAACTAGAACATAAGGTATTATTGAGCAAATCAAGACTCCAATTGTTTCTAGAAAAACTCAAAAGTAAATGGACACAAAGGGATATGCCTTAGGACTTAATATGGCCGTCTAGTCAAGGAAATTAAATGTGACCATCTAGTCAAGGAAAATAAATGTGATGCTGGTTGAGAGGCAACCCAACGTTATTTTACTTATATTTTCATTGTTTTTGTTTTGTAGGTAAATAAATTTGGAAAGCAATGGTACAACAAGATTGAGCATTTCAGTAACATATGTGGTGTGACAAGACTAAGAGTGTTTTCTTTCCTTTTATCTTTTCATATTTATATATGTGCATTGGGGATAATGTGCAATTTAAGTTTGTGGAAGAAAACTTCATTCTGTACTTTAGTATTTACCATGCATTTTAAATATATAGGGAATTTTTGTTTCAATTTTTAGGTTGTTTTTAATCTTGATTTTGGTAGAAATGGACAAATATATGGAAAATAAATACATGCATACTTGATATGAAACATATGAACTCAATGATAAAAATTGGTTTCCATAGCTAGGATAAGGAATGTAAAATATTTGTTAAGATACTTACATTAATCATGTGATATGCTTGCTAGTTTTGATTGAATTGATTCAAATTTTTATTCACATGTTCATGATTGATTTTGGTGTTCTTATTGAGAGAAAATTTGTAGTAGTTTAATGCTAGTCGATGAGATCTACCAACTTTTAGAATCTATTTGATCATCCTTTGAGGCGAAATCCTAAATAGTATTTAGCAAGAGAAATGATTTAGGCCTTATTTGGATCGATTAAGCCTTTCAAGCTAACCATTTTTAATATCTTTAGTCAACCATTTGAGCCTAACAAAGAACCTTTCATATCTTTAAGCCACATTTAATGCCTAACTAGTAAGCATTACCTTTATCCTTGCACCTTTAGCTTGTATGAAAAGAAAAAAATGCAACCATGTGTTATTCTATAGAGTAAGATGAAATGTAATGCATTATATAAAAAAACAAAAAAGAGAGAAAAAAGAAGCAAAATTCACAACACAATTATCTCTCTAAATAAAAAGAAAATAGAATTGAAAATAAATTTGGGGGTGTTGTGAAGTTACAAAAAAAAGTTATGGAATAAAAGAATATGAAAAGTGAAAGTTTATAAAATATGGACCTAATTAACCTAAAGAGGTGTATATGTTATTTTTAATTTTTATCAATTTATAATTTAATAACCTAAACAAAGTGGTCAGGCATGAAATCACGTATAAGAACAAAGTGTGGAAATAAAAGAATAAAATACGATATTTTTAGGTGAAAAAAACTAAGTCACAACCATGACCTAAGAAGAAAACCACCTACCCATCGGACCACCTAAATTTCCACAATGAAAAAGAATGTTCAAGTACAAACTCGATCTTATACTACCTTCCTTAAGAAACTACCCCAATGTACCTTACTTACGAGCATCTGCTCTGTTTTCATAGTTTCCAATATTAGCATGAGTGGTTTCTAGACCAATGATCCAATAAGCTTTCCACCATTCAGATACGTTCCCAAATTAACTACAAAATGGTTAGCATAAAAATATAAGGTCATGTGTGTGTTCTAAAATGGATTTAATAATTAATAATTTTAACTAGATGATTCAAAATGTATGTCACTTAAATCAAATCACCTAGCGAATCATAGAGCAAAAATATCAAGCAAAAGTTCAATAAAAATAACTTCTTTAAAGATTAATAATCAAATCAAATAGTTATGATATGACAAACACAATTATTTGATCTAACAACTCAATAACAAAAATAAGGAAGAAGCTATAAGAACATATGATGAAAATATCATAAACTAATTAGGCTTATTAATCAATCAAACATAACCACCAATATTTGATAGATTAACTAAATAAAGAAGCTTAAAGAATTATGATCTTATATTTGTAAAACAATATAGAAAAATTAAGAAGAAGAGAATAATGCACTTGTGTGGTTGATTGAAACAATGATCAATGAGTTTTATTTATAGGAAAAATTAAAACCCTTAATCCTATGTAATTGATAAATATCTTTTCTATTACAAATATGATTAGTAATACTCACTAATTAAGAATAATCCTATGTAATTGATAAATATATTTTCTATTACAAATAGGATTAGTAACACTCACTAATTAAGAAGACTCATATTTAAAGAAGAATTTTTTTAAAGTAAACTCGTTAATAATGAAGACTACTATTTAAAAAATAGTTCTTTTAAAGTATATTTTATGCTACCTTTTAGCCTATAATTTAACTTATATCTTATCTAATATTTTAACACATATTTTATTTTATATTTTAACAATAAAAATAATTTCAGATTTATGAATATGTGCTATTAAATGCATGAATGAAATCATATGTGTCATAGTTATAAAAATATACATGAAGTACGATTATCTAAAACTCGAGTATTTATTCAGATTTTCTTGATAGACTTAATAATAGGCCTAAGAACAAGTTTATAGGTAAATATTTTGTCTATAAAAATAACTAACACTCATAGTCCTTACAAAATTCCCTTTGGTATTTTCGTGTTGCAAAACCTCTCTTTCACTACAAGACACTTATAGGAACAAGATTAAATAAAATGATGTCCTAGACTCCATAGGAGAACTATCCTATGGTTTGAAAAATCCATCTTTACTGTAACTTGATAAGCTTGTAAGTAACTGAAATGAGATAGGCAAAGCAAACAACAACTTGGCTTGAAAGCCTCATTGTACATTAGTTAAGTTTACATAAAAATAAGTGAAGTGTAAAAAATCTTAAATTTTTTCTTTTAAATTCTCATAAATAGCCACATAAGGTATTAGACTTATTTAATCACAAACGAGCACACAACCAATTGAGAACTCATTATTTTTTAACTCAAATTTTGATTATTTATCATATAAATAAGCAAGTAAAGTAGAAGATGCATACAAACACATATAATGACATATTGACATTTACTTAAAAGTAGTGTATATGTTCAAACTCTACAAATATATCAATTAATTCTTTTATGATCAATCAAGAAAGACTCAAAAGAAAAAAATATCACCTATCATATAAAATTATAATCGAGTCTTCAATCTCACAAAATAAAATATATCCACCAAAAGAGGACTTAAATTTTTTATTATTTTTTTATAAATGAGGTACAAATATTTTTTTCAACCTTTATTGGCTATTTCTTTTTGTGCATTCCAATGACAAGTTTTATAAGTAATTTTTTTTCACAATATTTGTTTTTGCACGAGCCATAAACCTAGCATGATGACTTTCACATTAGTTGTGAAGTAGCTCTCTTCACTCACTATGGTAGCTTCACATATCACAGTAGGTAGCCCTTTCAATACTAGGTGCCTCCATACGATAAAGTTTTAGAAAGTAAGAAATGTAACTCAACACAATGTTACAGTCAAAAATAGTTAAAGTCTTAGAGTATTTCAAGAAAATTCATAAACTTCAAGCATAGCATATATGTGTGTTCGTTAGTGTGTGAATAAATTTATGTCAACATCGATCATCACATGTACAAGAATATGCATGTTCATAAGTCAAAATTATAGAATAATTTATACAATAAATATGAAAATGAGTCGAGTCAGTAGAAATGAGGTTATATATATGTAAGTATTAAATAAGTCCAATACCGTGTTGGCTAGATAAGGATTCTACTGCTCTTTCTCCTTTTTTTGTTTAACTAATAAATAAAATAAAGACAATATAAATTACTCACCTAGAGTCATTTAAACACTCTAACAAAAATACCTAGATGAAGGAATAAAAGATGGTCAAGTGACCAGGAAAAAAACAACCTTTCCTAACCCATATTTTCTTGCATTTTAATTTCTCTATATCATTGGATTAGGACTCAACAAACTTAGGTTTCATTGGCATGTTCTTAGACATAGCTTTACTTTTTCATTCATCCCAAATGAAGATGCAGTATGCATAATGGGATGATGATAATGAGTCATAACATTAAAAGTACTGAATTTTACTTGTCTCTTTTAACTTAAGACTCTATGCTTTCTAGTAGAATTTTTGAACACCTTATTACAATTTCCATTCATCCTTGAATATGATGTAGCATGCATAAATGGATGATTCTTATGGGTCCTACTATATGAAACATGGAAATAATCATTAAATTCAAGAGATTTCATCAAAAATCTATATTTTGGTCTTATATGACCTTTCGTACCACAATAATACCAAACATGTACAAACTTAACAATGTTTTCTACTATATGTGCAATAGTTCTTGGTGCATAAGTAGTAATAGTAGGAATAGAGTTTAATGGCCTTACAAATGTGATCTTTGATGTTAAAAGTGTTTATTGTTCATCTATGTATCCAAGACCTCTCTTATCTCCATGTAGCTTTCCATAGTCTAGGACTTTAGTCAATTTCTCAATACCTATGGTCAAATTCCTCACTGTCTCTTCAGTAATACTAAGTTCTTGCTTAAGCTCTTTATTTTCCTGATTGGTTTCTATAAGACTCAGATTCAAAGCATTAAAATGTTCAGACAATTCTGCTTTATCTTTCTCTAGGATAGAAAAATTTGTTTTGTGAACAGTGATGATATCATTAAGTTTAGTTACTTTCGTAAGTAGTTTATCCCTCTCTTCCCTAACACCTAGAAAATCCATGAATATTTCTTCATAACTCGATACATTAAACTTAGACAATAAGATAGAAGAGTTTACTTCCTCATTTTCTTCATCCGAGCTAGAGTCGAAGTCATTGTGGTGTGCTTTGGTAGTTACGATGAAGGCACGATAGTTAATATCATCATCCTTTGAGTTACTAACATTATTCTACTCACTTTCTGTGTCATTGAGTGTAGCATTAAAGAATTTTCCAACTTCCTTTTGTATTGTTCACACATTCTATAGAAATATAACCAAAGCCCTTAAAAGTAAAGCATTGAGGACTAGTAGGCTTAGTTTTCTTGCCATCAAATCTAGGAGGCTTGATTTCCCTTGACTTTTGGTCCATCAAACAATTAGATTGTCCCTTGTTAGATTGATTATTCAATTGACCTTTCTTTTTTAGGAACTTCATCAATTTTTGTGCTAGAAAGAGTAGTGACTCATCATTCATATCCTCATCACTACCAGAGATTTCCATTTTAGAGCTTTTGAATGCCAAATCCTTGATTTTCTTAGCTTGATCAAGAGTTTAGAGTTTTGGATTGACCCGAAAAGTTCATCAATTTGTTAGAGTGCTTAAATGAACCTAGGTGTGAAATCTTTATTGTCTTTATTTTATTTATTAGTTAAAATTAAAAAAAAAATAAAGAAGTAGAATCCTTATCTGGCCAACAAGGTATTGAACTTATTTAATACTTACATAGATATAATCTCATTTTTAGTGACTCAACTCATTTTGATATTTATTGTATAAATTATTCTACAATTTTGACTCATACACACACATATTCTTCTATATGTGATGATCAATGTTGACATGAACTTATTCACACATTCACAAACACACATGTATGTTATGCTTGAATTTTATGAATTTTCTTGAAAGACTCTAGGACTTTAACTAATCTTGACTATAAAATTGTGTTAAGTTCTATTTTTGCTTACTAAATTTTTATTGTATAGAGGCATCTAGTATTGAGAGGGTTATCTACTGTGATGTGTGATGCTACTGTATTAAGGAGAGATGGCTACCTCACAATTAGTGTGAAAGTCATCATGCTAGGTTTTATGGCTCGTGCAAAACAAAAATTGTGCAAAAAATGGCTCCTTATAAAACTTGTACTTGGAATCAACAAAAATAAAGAGCCAATAGAGGTTAAAGAAAAAAATAAAAAAAATCATTTTCCTCATTTATAAAATAAAGAGAAAAATATATAAAATCCTCTTTTGGTAGATATATATTATTTTGTGAGATTGAAGACTCGATTATAATTTTATATGATAGGTGATATTTTTTTTCTTTTGAGTTTTTATTGATTGGTCATAAATGAATTAGTTGGTATATTTGTGTAGTTTCAACATATACACTACATTTAAGTAAATATCAATATGTCATTATATGTGTGAAGTATGATTGTATGTCTTTTTTACTCTACTTGCTTATTTATATGATAAATAATCAAAATTTGAGTTAAAAATGATTTCTCAATTGGTTGTTTGCTCGTTTGTGATTAAATGAGTTTAATACCTTATGTAATTATTTATGAAAATTTCAAAATAATAATAATAAAAATAATAATAATAATAAGGAAATCATTTTTTTATTTATTTGCATCTTTTTTTATTTATTAACTTTTTAATTGGTTTTAACTTAGAGAGTCATAAATTTTAGGGAGAGTTTAAAAAAACATTGCACTTTTGCATGAATCTTCTTCTATATTGCTCTATCTTTAGTAGAAGTTAAGCTCTATTGCTTTGTTCAATACTTTGTCTTTCCCGTATGTCAAAAAGAGGGAGAGTGTATTTCACTTTCATGTTTTATTTTATTATGTATATAGAGGGAGAACATATTTAGTTAGGCTTATGTTAAGTTTTATTGTTATGAATGCATCCACTACATGATTATACTTTACACTTTGTTTATTTCTATGTAAACTGAAATAATGTATAATGAGGCTTTTAAGCCAAGTTGTCGTTTACTTTGTTTATGTCATTTAAGTTACTTATAATCTTGTCAAGTTGTAGTGAAGATGGATTTATCAGACCATATGATAGTTCCACTATGGATTGTAGAACATCATTGTATTTTTATCTTATTTTTATATGTGTCATGTAGTGAGTGAGAAGTTTTGCCACACGAAAATGTCAAAGGGAACTTACATCTTAAAAATATTAAAACACATCTAAAAATATTTAATTAGTAATTTCATAAATTGATTCAAGTTTAAATAAATATTTTAACACCAAAAATAATTTTAGATTTATGAACATGTGTTATTAAATACATGAATGCAATCATATGTGTCATAATTATAAAAGATATACCTAAAGTACAAATATCTAGAACTCGAGCATTTGTTCGATTTTTCTTGATAGACTTGATAGCTGGTCTTAAAATAAGTTTACAGGTAAATATTTTGTCCACGAAAATAGTCAACACTCATAGTCCTTACAAACTCTCCCTTTGAAATTTTCGTGTGGAAAAAAACCTCTTACTCACTACATGACACTTATAAAAATAAGATAAAAATACAATGATGTCCTAAATTTCACGGTGAAACTATCCTATGGTCCGATAAATCCATCTTCATTGCAATTTGACAAGCTTGTAAATAACTTAAATGATACAAACAAAGTAAACAACAACTTAACTTAAAAACATCATTGTAAATTAGTTCAATTTACATAAAAATAAGCGAAATGTAAAGGATAATCATATAATGCATGTATTTATACCAATCAAACTTAAAATAAATCTAACTAAATATGTTTTCTCTTTGTATGTATAATAAGATAAAATATGAAAGTGAAATACAATATCAATTAAAATATTTTAATTTTTTTAATAATTTAATAACTTTGTTATGAAAAATTAATGTTAGAATTACAAAGAGTTATATTTTAATTTTATAATTATTATTATTTATTATAAAATATAATTTATAAAATTAATATTTTAATAACAGTTAAAAAATAATAAAGAAATAAAAATATATAAAATAATCATTTATATTAAATTATTATAAAATTAATTAAATTGCTCTTATTAAATTAATGACACCAACAGCTCGTTTTAATGTCGCATAAGCTGGCCGTTCGGGTGTGAATTAATGCATTTGCAAGGACGTCATTTGTTGATAGGATGAAGAAGAAAATATATTTTATAAAGTCTACCACCACAGCTTGTCCACGATCTTAATATAATATATTTTAATTAATAAATAATTATTATATCAATTATTATTTTATAACAATTTATTAAAATAAAGATACTTTATTATTTATATACAAATAAAAGTTCCAATAATAACCGTGAAATTAAAGATGTAACTGTTTAATATATTTAATATATTTATGATATAATATTACCTTATTTTATTTATATATTATAATTATAATGAATCTAATTTTAAAAATATATATTATTATTTTTATTAACTTGTGTTATAAATAATCATATATTATATTTTAATTTATTTTATTTAAATTTATAAAAAATAAATAAGATATATTAATTATTATTATTTTATTATCATATTATTTCGTTAAAAAATTAAGTAAAATAAATAATAAATTTTATTAATATCGTGGAGTTGATCAAACCACTGCTCACACTTATTTTAAGTCATACGTCTAGAAGATAGACAATTGAAACTTAATAATTTGGTCAATTTTGTTTATTAATTTGATCAATTTATTTATTAATTCGGCCAATTTTTTTGAATTAGGTAAAAATTTACTAACAAATTAGACAAATAATAAATAATAGAACTAATGCATCTCAACAAATAAAAAATGGAGAAAAAAAAGACAATGAATCCCATTGAATAGCTGTATGTAGGTAGAAATATAGAATAATCTACATCATCTTATTATCAAAGAGAATAAACCGAGGTTTATCATAAAAAGGAAAAAGAAAAAAGACATCTTATGGTTTAATAAAAACACTAACCCTCCTCTGTTTTAATCACATCAGGGAAAGAAAGAAAAAAAGAGTGAGAGAGAGCAAACCATTACATCCAGTATATAACACAAGTTCTTAGAAAAAGAAAAAAAGAGAGAATATATCAGAAAATAGTAGGTTTCTAAATATATTCAGCTGAAATCTCAGCCTTGATGGAGACAGATAAGGCAGAAATAGCGGTTGGGTCCGTTAAAGACAAGCTGAATAGATTGTTGTCCCAAGAAGCACACCTGTTAAAAGGTTTTCAGCAAGATATTTCCAGAATCAAAGATGAATTACATAGTACTCATGCTCTCCTCAAATATGCAGCAAATACGAGTATGGAAGGAGAAGTCAAGCCATGGCCAGAAGAACTCAAGGAAGTAGCACTCCAAATAGAAATTTTGATTGATAATTATACCTTTAAAATTGCCCAACTTCCACATTGGAACAAATATTTCAATCACCTCCTTCAAATTGCTCATTCCTTCATCAGATTCAGAACAGCCCACCAAATAGAATACATCAAAAGCCGTCTTTCTGAAATCAAGAAAAAGGCTGAAGAACAACAGTACAATTCCGAGCCCACAGATCACGAGTACTTTAGTGCACTAGCTCGAAAGAGTACTACTATTACTACTAGTTCTACTTCATCGAGGTGGCAAGGTCCTCGAATGAATCCCCTTTATCTCAAAAAGCCTCCTCCTGAAGCTTTTGTTGGCTTGAAAGGTCCTGTGGAGAAATTGGCAGGTTTGTTGTTAGACAAAACATCACCCATACGCACTGTGGTTGCTGTGGTTGGAAAGGGAGGACTAGGCAAAACCACTCTTGCCCAGAAAGTGTATGATGAAGTAAAAGCCAAGTTTGATTGTTATGCTTGGATCACAGTGTCTCAACCTTACACTAAAGAGGATCTAGTGAGGAAACTGTTCAATAACTTTTACCATAACAAGGAAAAGTACTTCACTAGAGAGGAATTCAATATTACTAACATGGGTTGGAGGGCTTTGCAAAGAACATTAAGATCCTACCTACAACTTAAGAGGTACTTTGTTGTTCTTGTTGGTGTTTTGGAAATTGACTTCTTAAGTGACATAGTAGAACATGCTTTTGTTGATTATAAAAATGGCTCTAGGATTATGATCACCACAAGAAATGAAAAAATTGAAAATTTCTACAAAATATCTTCTTCCCTTGTGCACGTCTATGAACTACAACCTCTCTCCGTTAATATGGCAAGGGAACTCTTTCTTTACAAGATTTTTAAATATGAGTTTGATTATGTCCCGGGTGCGTCTAAAGAGCACAAAATTCATAGGAGCATACAGTCTGCATTGTTAATGAAATCTAGTGTCATTGTTGAAATGTGCAAGGGATTACCTCTTGCCATTTCAGTTGTGGCTGGTCTTCTATCAACTAAGAACAGAAACCTTCAAGAATGGGATACAGTTATTGAAAGCCTTAAGCTTCAGCTTAGGCCTAGACCCCAACTTCCCTCACCCATACACCATATCCTGAACTTGTGCTTCAATGATTTGCCTTACCATCTCAAGAGTTGCTTCTTATATTTTGGAGTATTTCCAAAGGGTTACTGGGTTAGATGTTCCAGCATATTTCGACAGTGGATAGCTGAGGGCTTTGTGATCAGTACAAAGAAACATAAAAGATTGGAAGCAGTTGCAAGAGAATATTTGATTGAGCTTGCACGTAGAGGCTTGATTGAATGGTCGATGACTTGGAGCAGAAGAGCAAGAAGCTGCACTGTCCATAGTCTTGTTCATGAATTCATCGTCTCGAAGATGAACGAACTAAATTTTTGTCAACAAGTCGTCAAGCCAGAAAACAGGTCGAACGATTCTTCTAATAATCAACTAGCTACTCGGCGCTTGTCACTTGTCAACATGACCTCAATTAAAAATGGTGCTTTGGGAAGCAATAATAATAGAAATTCTGGTGTTCGTGGCATCTTTATTTTTAATATAGAAGATGGTTTTCCCACTTCTAAGATTCATTCCTTCACCAGATACTTCAACCGCTTAAATATCCTCATTTTTGATGATGCACCCATCGATCATCTTCCTGAAGATCTCGGTGATTTGTTTCACTTGGGATATTTGAGCATGAGGAATACCAAGGTGAAGAAGCTTCCAAAATCCATTGGGAAATTGCAAAACCTTGAGACGTTGGATTTGAGAGAAACACAGATCTCTTATATACCAAGAGAGATTAATAGGCTTCCCAAATTGAAATATCTGTTAGTCTTTACTTGCGATCCCAACAAACATCGATCTCTATCCAGAACAACAGGTGTTGAAGTGCAGAAGGGGATCGGAAGCTTAAAGACACTGTGTAAATTATACCACATAAATGTCATTAATGATGACATGCTCAAAGAGTTGGGATATTTGACAAGCCTAAGGAAGTTGGGCATCTTGAATGCAAGAGAAGAAAATGGAGTCACTTTGTGTGCCAGCATTGAGAAGATGGTATACCTTGAATCTTTGCACATACATGCTACGACTGAAGATGAGGTCATTGCTTTGGAAGGCATAAAATCTCCTCCTCAATTTCTTAGACATCTCTATTTACTGGGTCGTTTGAAGAGGTTGCCCAAATGGATCACAGAGCTTCAAAACCTAGTCAAGATAGAGATATGTCATTCCAAATTGAAACAGGAACAGCTTAAAGTCCTTAAGATCCTGCCCTATTTATCAGAGCTACAAATCTTTTCAGATGCATATAATGGTGAAGAGCTACTCTTGGAAAAAGGATGTTTTCCAAAACTGTATTTGCTAAAACTTCAACACTTGAGTAGTCTCAATTCCTTGATAATAGAGAAAGGTGCTATGCCTTATTTGGAAGAGCTTCATATTGGGCCTTGTGATCAGCTAAAGGAGGCGCCTAAAGGTATCCAACATTTGGAAAAACTTAAACGTCTTGAATTTTATAACATGACAAATGAATTCGTAAAAAGTATGTATGATAAATTGGAATCAAATCGAAATTTGAGGATCCCAAAAATTTCGATGATCCCAGAAGTCTATTTCCATTATCAGATTGATGGAGAAAGCTTTCATACCTCCACTTTCCCACATTCTGATCAAAAGGAAGAACATCTTCAAGGTATCTTTATTTATTTAGTTATTTATATTAATAGTGACTGAAATTTATATTATCCTATTAGGTTCTTGAAACAAGCCTACTTTTTCATGTAATTAATTACATCCTTTTCGTAGGATATATACAATTTCTGTAATCTCAAATATTACGGAAACTTCTATTTACACATTTCAAAACTTTCTATTATACTTGAAAATTAGATAACCCTTCTATTCTCACTCTCTTTTTAATAAACGACAGAAAAAGTTCACCAGCCTTCGAGCCCTCAAGTCAAACCAGAAGTAACGGGGATGCATGTGACCTCAAGTTCCGGTCACGAGGATTCAAATCTAGGTAAAATGCTTTTAATTAATTTAATAATTGATATACTTCAAAAGATCGAAACATGTTATATATAATAAATTTAATTCTTTTTCTTATCTTTAAATAAACAGATGTAATTCCCCAGCCTCCGAACCCTCCAAGACCTCCAAACAGATTGAAGGAGATTGTACCTCCTCACAATCAGAACAACATGAACGCAGCAGCCAATATAGGAATTTATATGAGGAGATCCTTATGAGATCATAAGCAAATAACTTTGAAATCCTTGAAGTAGTCACTATCTCTTTGTTATCTAAAGTTTAGTTTTAAATTATGAACTGAAGTACTGCTTTGGTATCTTATTTGTTATTAGCATGTGTCATCTAGCATGCGTTTTTTTTCCCAAAGAGAATAAAGAAGAAGAAGAAGCTTTTATTTATTATTAGCATGTGTCATCTGTTTTTGATGCTTTATCAAAACTTATGAGTAACATTTCCATTTTTTTAGTTTTTAATGGTATTTGCATAAATTTGTATCGAATTTCCAAAATAACAGAAGTTAATCTCACCTGAAATGAAGAGGTCTCAAGCAAGGCCAATTCCCACCTCAACGTATATACATAACTCCAACTTCTACAGTATCTGACATATTCACTGCAAACATCTTCATGTACTTGGCTAATCACTTTATCGCTATGGAAAAGAAATAACAAAATTTGTAGTGAAGTGGACAGATGTGATACTATGAACAGAAAACGTAATATATGGCTGAAATTGAGGCTTTAGAGCAAGCTAAAGGTTTTGACTGATGCATATAAGTTCAAAATCAAATATGATCTTTCATATTGTTCGAATATCCTCGTATGAACCATAAAATATTACAAGTCACTCTTAGGTCAAATAAGATTTAACTTTTACCTGCAATTTTATGCACTGAGCCTTTACTTATGCAACTTTCTTGAACAAGGAAAAAATGAAAATAGCCCACTTACGAAACTACAAGCAAGAAAGCAATACATAATTTGACACTTGTACATTGTAGAAACTTCCTAACAACTTGCTCTTTACAAGTAGACATCTAAAGTAGTTTGTTTAGTATTCTCCCTCAAACTTAAAGGTGTTTGGACCACCATAAGTTTGTTCCTTAATTCTGTAAATCTAGTTCTTGCTAGAGACTTTGTAAGCATGCCTGCAAGTTGATATTCATAGGGACAAAGTTCCATCACCAGTTCTTTGTTTAGCACCTGCTTTTTTTATGAAATGTATGTCACCTTCAACATACTTAGTACGTTGATGTAAAATTGGATCTTGTATCAAACACTTTGCACTGGAATTGTCAAAATACACCAAAGGAGGTTGTTTGAGCTTAATCCCAATCTCAGATAGAAGAGAAGTGGTCCAATTGATATCAGTATCCAAAGAAACAAGTGTTCTATATTCTGACTTTGCAGAGGAATGAGACACAACCCTTTATTTTGAGGATAAGCAAGAGATCAAATTGTCTCCAAAGAAAAATAAACATTTGTTGTTTATATAAAAAAAAAAGTTGGCAAAAATAAAAGAAAAAAAGACAATAATGATGTTTTAGTCCAAAATTATAAAATTTGACCCAGTCTTATATTGACATTCTTGGTCTTAAGATAATGTTATTTATAAATCTCTTTCTCTTACTTCATGCACTCATGAATTTTTTTTGTTTTTCCTTCTCCATTTCATTTTATTTAACCAACATGCATAACCATATTACAACTAAATAAAACACCTTTTGATTTTACAAAATATTATAGATACAACTTTAAGGAAAAACTTATGGTGTTCAATTATAATATTAAGAGAATAGTAATGTTTTATAAGGAAAAATAATATTTAAACTTATTTAAGTTACTTAGTTTGATTATTGTTAATGGATATTGATCACATAAATACTTTGAGCATAATTATTATATAGTAACTAAAGCGAAGAGATGACTAAAAATACTATTTACATTTTATTACAATTTAAAATTATAATATTTCTTAGCTTTTGAAATAAAATTTCAGAAAACTTATTTTCTCTATTATGGATATTAACTATGTTCGAGGACTAGTAAAGAGTAGGTGTGAGGGAATTTAATAAATGATAATGTATACAAATATTTAGGGATTATTTCCTCTATATTTATGCTTATTTTATTATTTTCATGTATTACAATTATTTATTTTATATTTTATGAGAAAGCCACACGACACCTCCCTCTCGTGCCGTTTCCTTTAGTGTCATTCCAAATGATGTGTCGTTTGGACCAATCCTCAATTGTATCAAACAATACGTTGTTTGGCCCGAAACCACTCACTCTAGCTTTGCATCATTGTTGTTCACACCTAATCCATTTTCTTGACATGTGGACAATTTAGTGCATTCATTTGACTCCATCTGATGACCCATAATTAATCTAGTCATAAAATCCAAAATGAAACTCCTATAAATACCCAAAAAATACCATTTTTAAGAGATTGATGTGAGAAATTAAAAAAATATAGAAAAAAATTAAAAAAATTATCTTGGTATAGTTTGAAAAACATTTGAAGAAATAATCAAGAGAAAGTTTAGGAATTAGTGTATTGGATTCACTTTCTCTTCAAAATAAATAAATTATTGTATCATCTTTCTTTTTATGTTATGAATTATTTAGTTATCTTATTATATGTGTTAAATTTAATGTCTAACTAAATAATTAATTATTATTATTATGGGTAATTTCAAGTCCTAAATTATGATTTAATATTTATAGATTAGGTTATGATATAAATAAAGTTTCAATTATTAATTTTTTGATGTATCTAATTTCATGTTTAAATGTCAAAGCATGTTAATTCTTCAATTCGATATACAACTAGTTCGATATTTAGTTTTGTTTATTATTAGATTATGATGTTAGTATAAAATTACTAATTTTTGTAATTGAAGTAACAAGTTGATATTTCTATTACAATTGAAATTAAATACTTAGATTAGAAATTGTTAACAATATCAATTTCATCTAATTTAATTATTATTTTTTTAGATTATATTGTAACAAATTAATTAAATCTAGTAGTCAAAATTTTAGGTTTTTTGTTATTTAGGTTAATTAATAATCGAGTTGTTAATTAATTACAAATTAAAAAGAAGTTAAATTTTTTAAGCAAACTTAAATTCCTAAAATTAAAATTTAGAAAAATAAAAGGGATCTAAAATTTATATAATAAATTTAGGAATAAGAAACTAGATAGATCATAACATGATATATTTAATTGTAATCTAATGACAAAAAAAATTTCATAATCATATGTTTCTCTTCTTAATTAAAACATTTACACTATTTGTTATTTTCTTATTCTTGTATGATATTTTATTTTCTATAGAAACATTTAAAAACCTCATTTATTTTATTTGTGATATTTTAAGATATTATTTTAAATTAATAATTAATAATTAAATTTTCTTAATCCGCTACGAGTAATTACCCTTACTTATAATTATATTTACAATGATAAAAGTTTTAAAAAGTAAAAAATAAGGTTAAATATTTGATTGTCTATTTTAGACACTATCATATGGGACATGTATCGCTATTGTAATAGTGATTAACCAAAATAGAATATGTACTATTATTTATTTATATACATATATTTACTTAAAAAATACATTTTAAAAAATAAAACGCACAATATTTTAAATAATTAGATTAAATTTTATTTATTCTTATTTTTATATTTTTTATTTTACTTAGAATCATATGCTAAATAGTTAAAAAAAATAAAAATTAATATGAATATTTTAAATAATATAATATAATAAGAATTATGTTAACATTTAAGTTTTTTAAACTAAGTATATTTTGAATAAATGTTAAAAAAATAACGAACGTGACTAAAGTAGGGAAAAATTTATACCCGTTCATAACCGACAATTATTACCCAAATATACCTAAAATTGGTGCATAATGGTTATGACTATTAACATAATCATCCCACACCCATTCTTAAGAAGGAATAACAATTGAGGTTTTAGCTACCTTCGCTCTCATCGCTTACTCCTTTTCATGAGGTATGTATTTCAATGCCTTAGCCATAGCCTCATCCTTAGGGAAGGGAGGAGATTTTATCAAAGAAAAATGTATCGGTTTGACTCCCCTTATGAAAGCCTCAACAATCATTAATTCATCTATGCCCTCGACAATTATTCTTTCTTTTTTTGAAAATTTTTGTGAACATCTCAAGTGTTTGATTAGGTTCTTGGTTTAGAGAAAACAAGTTGTTAGCTTTCTTCCAAATAGTTCGGTAGCTTGCAAAATGAGTAATGAATAACTTAAAAAGGTTGGCAAATTTTGATACAATGTTAGGATCCAATTTTCCAAAGAACTTCAACATCGCTCCTTCCAAGCTTCTTGGGAACACTTTGCACAAAATTGTATCTCTATGTCCCTCTAGGACACTAGTTGACAAGAGAGCTTGAAATGGGTCAAGTGTAAGGTAGGGTTAATCATTCCTTCAACTTGTCAAAATTTGGAAGGTTCATCTTGGGTGAACCATTATTTGCTCTATTTGTGGAGCAAAAAGGGATTGTACCAAAGCCAAATTCACATCATTGGCAATGGAAAACATTTTGTCCTTTGCCAACCTCTAAACAAGATTTTCCATTTATTGTGGTCTATTCTTTATGGGATTAGCTAAAGGTGGCATTGGTGGATTGAAATTTTAGAGATTTTATGAGTTCTTAGGGAAGTTGGGTGCCAAGGATTAAAGTATATGTTATATAGCTCCTTAGTGAGCAAATTAGAAAAGTCCCACATTGGTTAGGAATGAAGATGGGTGTTAGATTTACGGCTATAAATAAAGCCTTCCTTCACCATTTGTAAAACATCCCAAAATTTGTAAATCTTCTTCTCTTTTGTAAGGATAATTGATTATCTCAATTTTTCACAATTATTTGTAATTTGGAGTTCATCCATTTGGAGAAGTGGAAGTGGTCAACGACGCTCGAGGACCTAGGTAACATTTATACCAAACCTCGTTAAATTTCTGGTGTTATTATTTTTCTGCTTTAATATTTCAGTTTCAATATATGCTTTAATTTATTTTAGCATTATATTTCCAATAGCATTATTTTGTCTAGTTAGTTTGAGTTCTATTCACTTAAATCATAAGTGAATAGTAACTACTTAGAATAGGGAAAATATACCCGATTTTCCCAACAATTGGTATCAGAGCCGAAGGTTTCTACCTACACATTTATTTGTATTCTGTTTATTTGCTATTGGAATATAGTTGCTAGTTGTTGTAATTTGAAGAAATGGCAGAAGAAAAATTTCTTTCAACTAAAGGCCAATCATCCACGTCAGGTAGAACTATGGTGATGAATGCAAGGTTCGAGGTGGAGAAGTTTGATGGAATAGGTCATTTAGGCATGTAGCAAGGCGAAGTTCTAGATGCTTTGTTTCAACAAGGTCTAGATATCACCATTGAAGAAGAGAAACCAGATGGAGCAGATGAAGTAGAGTGGAAAAATATCAACCGATTGGCATGTGGTACAATCCGTTCATGTTTCTCTAGAGAAAAAAAGTATATGTTCATGAAGGATACATCCGTAAGTAAGTTGTGGAAGGCGTTCGAGAACAAGTTTATGAAGAAGAGTGGATAGAATCGGCTCTATTTGAAAAATAAGTTGTTCCGTTTTGAATACCTTCCAGGTACTACAATAAATGAACACATTACTGTTTTTAATCGATTAATAGCAGATTTGTTAAATATGGATGAAATTTTAAAGATGAAGATTTAGCCTTGATGTTGTTAGCTTCCCTTCCTGGTGAGTTTGATCACCTTATTACGAGCTTACTCATTGATAAGGATAAAGTTTCTTTTAAGGAAGTTTGCACTTCTTTGTATAGTTATGAAATTAGAAAGAAAGATAAAAAAAGAAAGCAGGAATGAAACAGCAGAGGCATTATCTGTAAGAGGATGTCCACAAATACAACAAAAAGGAAGGAGAGGTAGATCTCTGTCAAAAGGAAGGCTTGGTAAAGATGAATGTACCTTTTGTCATGAGAAAGGTCATTGGAGGAAAAATTGTCTGAATCTGCAGAAGAAAGGAAAAGATGTGCAGTCTGATGCATGTGTAGCTGAAAGCAATTCAAATTCAGATTTTGCATTAGTTGGTTCATCAATAGCATCCCATCCTGGTGATTGGATTTTTGATTCAATGTGTACTTTCCATATGTCTCCTAACAAGCAGTGGTTCTTTAACTTTGAAGAACTAGACAGTGGAGTTATTTTCATGGGTAATGATTATCTATGCAAAGTTTTGGGGATTGGTACAATTCGTTTGAAGAATCAAGATGGTTCAACCAAGGTCTTGACAGAAGTTCATTATGTTCCAGATATGAAGAAGAATCTCATTGTTATGGGAGTCTTAGAATCAAAAGGCTTCACTATGACCATACAAAATGGGGCATTGGAGTTTACCTCTGGAACAATGTGGCGATGAAAGGTGTTCGGAAGAATAATTTGTACTACTACCTTGGTAGTACGGTTATTGGGACAGCATCAACAACAGTTTCAGAGGAAGAAAGAGATTCAGAAACTACCAAGCTTTGGCATATGTGTTTGCGACATGTTGGTGAAAAAGCTTTACAAATTCTAGTAAAGCAAGGTTTGTTAAAAGGTGCGAAAACTGGTAAGTTAGAATTATGTGAGCGTTGTGTATTAGGGAAGCAAAAAAGAGTAAGCTTTGGCACTTCTCTCCATAATACAAAAGGCATTTTGGATTACATTCGTACTGATGTATGGGGGCCAACAAGAACTCCATCCATAAGTGGCAAACATTATTATGTCACTTTCGTTGATTACTTCTCTAGAAGAGTTTGGGTGTATCTCATGAAGAAGAAGGATGAAGTGCTAGGAATTTTTCTCAACTGGAAGAAGAAGATCGAGACTCAGATTGGTAAAAAGATCAAACATCTAAGGTCTGATAATGGCACTGAGTACACAAACGATCCATTTATGAAAGTTTGTGAACAAGAAGGGATAATGTGACACTTCACTATTCAAAAAACACCACAATAGAACGGAGTTACAGAACGTATAAACCGAACTTTGTTGGAGAAGGTTTGGTGTATATTGTCAAATACTGGTTTAGGCAAACAGTATTGGGCTGAGGTTGTGACATATGCATGTCATCTCATCAACCGTCTACCATCGTCTACTCTTGAAGGCAAAATGCCTATGGAGGTATGGTTTGGAAAACTTGCTAGAGATTACGATTTCTTATATATGTTTGGTTCAATTGCATACTACTAGGTAACAGAATCAAAGTTGGACCTAAGAGCCAAGAAAGCCATTTTTTTAGGGATCCCTTCTAGTTCTAAGGGATATCGACTATGATGTCTTGAAACGAAAAAGATAATCTTTGGCATAGATGTTACCTTTGATGAATCTACCTTGTTGAGAAAGGTAACTAAGAAGAGTAGGTGGAGCAAACTCTGAAGCATGTGGAGTTTGAAAGCAGAATTGTTAATCCAGTTAGTGAAGATAAGATAGAAGCTGATCCTCCCTTGAGAGAAGATGAATCAGATGAAGAGGTTTTAACCCAAGAACCTTCACAACAATAAAAAGAAACTGCAGTTGATAGGCCACGGAGACAAAATTTCAAGGTGCTTGCTCGATACAAGGATTTTGGAGACCTACCTGCTCAATTTAAGAATATATTGGCATGTGCACTTTCAATTGTGCATGATGATATTCCTTCCATATATAAAGAAGAAATCAAAAGCCCTAAAGTTGAAAGATGGAAGGAAGCCATGGATGAAGAACTTTTGTCCCTTCAGAAGAATAAAACATGGAAGTTGACATACCTACCTAAGGGCAAGAAGGAAATTGGATGCAAATAGGTGTATGCAAAGAAAGAGAGATTTCCTAACAAAGATGGTATTCATTACAAGGCAAGGTTGGTGGCTAAGGGCTACGCTCGAAGGAGGGAATCTATTATAATTAGGTATTTTCTCCAATTGTAAAACATTCCTCCATTAGAATTTTGTTGGCCTTTGTAGCACAGCTCGATTTGGAACTAGTTCAACTTGATGTGAAAACCATGTTTCTACATGGTGACTTAGAAGAGAAAATCTATATGTCTCAACCATAAGGGTTTAATGTTGCTAGTAGAGAGAATTGGGTTTGTAAGTTGAACAAATCATTGTATGGATTGAAGCAATCTCCAAGGTAGTGGTACAAATGATTTGATCAATTTATGTTGCAGTAGAAGTACACTAGAAGCACACATGATCATTGTGTGTATTTTCGCAAGCTACAAGATGAGACTTTCATCTATCTCTTATTGTACGTCGATGATATGTTGATTGCATCAAAAAGCCAAGTAGAAATTGAGAAGTTGAAGGCTCAACTAAGTCAGGAGTTCGAGATGAAAGATTTGGGAGAAGCTAAGAAGATTCTCGGTATGGAGATAATCAGAGATAGGAAGAAGAGGAAGTTTAGTTTGACCCAGAGTCAATATTTGAAAAGGGTACTACAACGTTTTGGTATGAATGAACAAACAAAACCTATAAGTACTCCGCTAGTTCCTCAATTCAAGCTTAGTGCTCAATTATCTCCTAAGAATGATGCAGAACGATAATATATGGCAAAGGTACCATATGCAAATATGGTTGGTAGCATGATAAGAGTCAAATTATTGCATTTTTGTTATGATTTAAATGTTGATATTTGTGTGAAAATTGTGTTTATTTGATTATTTAATCCACAAATGTCATTTCACGGGTATTTCGTATTTATAGTGCAATTTCAGGTAAAATCATGATTTTGGAGAAGTTTAGGACAAATTTCAATGATCGGGATTGAGTGAAAATAAAAAGAAAACAAAGTTTCAAAATTTGGAAATCCCACCACCGGCGAGAAGATTCTCGCCACTGGCAAAAATTTTACAGAGAGAACGGAAAAAATCATACAGGGAGCACGAGTTTTGGCAGATTAAAATCTCGCCGCCGGCAAGTTTCGTTCGAAAACACATTTTTTATGTTGTTTTGTTCCAAAATTGCCCCCAAAACCCTAGATCTATATATACCATAAGAAAGAGAAAGAGGCCACGATAGAGAGGAGGAGGTTTGAGACATTTTTGGAGGAGATAAGGCAATTTTGGAGAGAAAGTTTGGAGAAGCTTGAAGGATTATCACCATTGTTGCTACCAAGTGTTAATCTTCAAGATTTTTTCATCTCTTCTCCTTAGCTTTCATTTTCTGCATTTTATTTTGATTTGTTATTCATGGATTCAATTGAGATAATGTTTGTTCTTATTTCCATTATGAACTAATTCATTTTTGCTAAGGCTATGATGTAGTTGAATCAAGAAAATATGATTTCTTTTGTTATCGTTATATGAGTTCATTGTTTTCAAGTTGAGTATTTATTTCCATGCTTAATGCTTTTAAATTTCTGGCCAAGATTTAGATGATTTTTTGCATTATATTGAGACCGAGAGGAGATGTGTAATGAATGCTTCTTGTAATAAATATCGTATGTTGAATGTGAGTGTGAGACCTAATGCATGATGTATGTGGTTATTTTAGAAATTCCATAAATCGTAATGTGTTTGTTTGTGATTAAATCTTCATAGAAATATAGTTGGTTTTCATAGATAAGTAATTCTAATATAACTCGAGATAGAGTATTAGATAAATTTGGGTTTTTCAACCATCACTTTTATCTTTGATTTTTATATAACATGATTTGAAATCGGATTGAATTGATTTAGCGAAATCAAATGCCTTAGCGTTTTTAATCATTTGTGAACAACATTCAATTGTGTTATTTTCATTTATTTTAAGTTAATTTGCTTCTTAAACAATTTTAACAATTGGGTTTTCAAATAAAATTAGGGTTAGACAATTTCAGTGCTTAGTAACGCCATTCCTTGTGGGTTCGATATCCGTACTTTTGTACACTTTATTACTTGAACGATTCGTATACTTGCAAAAATACGTATCAAGTTTTTGGTGTCGTTGCTGGGGAATGGTTTGATTTTATTAATATTGATACTACCTAATCTTAGTTTTAATTTGAAGTTAATTTGCTTTATCATTGTTTCATTTTTAATTTTGTTTTAAATTGAGCTTGTTGAGTTGTGTTAATTGTGTGTTCATTTAGAGTTGTTGCTGCTTGTTTGCATTATTTATTTTAGTCATTTCTTGTAATTTTTCAGTTTTTTTATTTTGCTCTTTTATTTTATTTATAAAAAAAGGGGTAACTTTTTGTTGTTTTTATGCTAGTTGATATTCAGGTTGTAGGATTTTTTTATGAGACGTACAAGAAGCCTTAACCTTCTTCCATTTGATCCGAAGATTGATAGAACATATAGGCGTCTAAATCAAGAGAAAAGGTGTTCAACCTCAGCTTCTAATAGACAATCAGCCATGGATCCACCATTTGTTGAGGGAGGTGGAAATCGTAGAGCTTTCAGGGATTATGCTGCACCTAATGTTGCTGGAACTACTTCGAGTATAAGGAGGCCAACTGTTCAAACCAATAACTTTGAGATAAAACCATCATTTATCCAAATGTTTCAATCAAATCAGTTTAGGGGGATGTCAAAGGATGATCCAAATGCACATATTGCTTACTTTCTAGAGGTGTGTGATCTTTACAAGATAAATGGTGTGTCTAAAGAGGCTGTAAGATTTAGGGTTTTTCATTCTTCACTTCGGGATAAAGCCAAGGAGTGGCTAAACTTGATGCTTATTTTCGCAAGTGTATGAATCGTTCAAGTAATAAAGTGTACAAAAGTACGGATATCGAACCCATAAGGAATGGCGTTACTAAGTACCGAAATTGACTAACCCTAATTTTATTTGAAAACCGAATTATTGAAATTGTTTTAAAAGCAAATTAACATAAAACTAAACGCAAATAACAAAATTTAATGTTGTTCACAAATGATTAAAAATGCTAAGGCATTTGATTTCGCTAAATCAATTCAATCCGATTTCAAGTCATGTTATATAAGAATCAAAGCTAAAAGTGACGGTTGAAAAACCCAAATTTACCTAATACTCTCTCTCGAGTTATATTAGAATTACTTATCTATGAAAATCAACTATATTTCTATGAAGATTTAATCACAAACAAGCACATTAAGATTTATGGAATTTCTAGAGTAACCACATACATCATGCATTAGTTTTCACACTCGCATTCAACATACGGTATTTATCACAAGAAGCATTCATTACATATCTCCTCTCGGTCCCAATATAATGCAACTAATCATATAAATTTTGGCCAAAAATTTAAAAGCATTAAGCATGGAAATAAACACTCAACTTGAAAACAATGAACTCATATAACAATAACAAAAGAAATCAGATTTCTTTGATTCAACTACATCATAGCCTTAGCAAAAATGAATTAGTTCATAACGGAAATAAGAACAACCATTATTTCAATTGAATTCATGAATAACAAATCTAAATAAAATGCAGAATATGAAGGCTAAGGAGAAGAGATGAAAAACTCTTGAAGATGAAGACTTGGTAGCAACAATGGTGATGATCCTTCAAGCTTCTCCAAACTTTCTCTCCAAAATTGCCTTTTTTCCTCCAAAATTGACTCAGATCTGTTCTTTCTACCGTCCCTTTGTTTCTCCATCATATTGTATATATAGATCTAGGGTTTGGGGGGCAATTTTGGAACAAAACACAATAAAAAATGTGTTTTTGGACGAAACTCGCCGGCGGCGACATTGTTCTCGCCGCGGCGAGATTTCTGGAAAAGTTACACTTTTTGTTCTGCTAAACCTCGCCGGCGGTGAGATTACTGTGGCCAGCGGCGAGATGCACTTGGCCGGCGGTGAGGTTAAGTTGGCCGGCGGCGAGATTGCTTTGGTCGGCGATGAGATTGCTTTGGCCGGCGGCGAGATTTCTTTAGCCAGCGGCGAGATTGCTTTGCCATAATGCCCGGATAATATTATGCAAAAAACAATCCACATATATTGGAAGAAAATGGTTGGCTTTTCAAGAGCAATTGAGAATAAACAAAAAAAAAAGAAGAAGAAGAAAGCCTTCACATTCTAGTAAATAAAAGAGTGTTAGTGATGGATGTACTGAGGTGAAAGATTGAGGAAAATTTTTGTTTATTTTTGGGAAAATGGGTTATGATCAGAAGAAACAATTTGGGTTAAATGGTGTTACTCTTTTACTTAATTGGTTGTGTTTAATCTAATAAGTGCTTTTATTTGTATTTTGACACTTCCCATTCTTTCTTAACCAAATACCTAAGTCTAACATTACAAGCCTCATAAAGTCCTATTGATCCGAAGTGGTGTATTTTCCTTCATTAGTGGAGAGAGGTTTGAAAACTGAGCCTATGGAGTTTGAGATTTCACCTTTTTGTTTGTGGATGTTGTGCATAATATTATCCGGGCATTATGGCTATTGGTTTGTGGTTTGATGGATGTTTAAGAGTCAATAACAAAAGTGAAATTGGCATTTGAGATTTCTTAACGCTTAGGTGACATTTAATTATTCTATGTGTTGTGTATTATTTACAAGTTTTGAGACATTTGTGCAAATTAATTGTTGTATGATTTTATTGTTTTGAGTTAGGATAGTTATAGGTAAGATGTTTGTGGGTATCATCACTGGAAGCCCTCACGAGACTACAACTCATCCTACTAGGGTCGTCTAGGGGTTTAAAGGCTTATTGCATACGCTTAATGTAATTTTGTAAATAGAATAAATTTTCTTTGAATTTTTCTTTTAATGTCTCCTTCCAATTTATTCATAGATTGCTTTTCTTGCTAGAGACTAGCAAGAAGCTAGTTGGGGGTTGTTGATAAGAGTCAAATTATTACATTTTTGTTATGATTTAAATGTTGATATTTGTGTGAAAATTGTGTTTATTTGATTATTTAATCCACAAATGTCATTTCACGGGTATTTCATGTTTAAAGTGCAATTTCAGGTAAAATCATGATTTTGGAGAAGTTTGGGACAAATTTCAATGATCGGGATTGAGTGAAAATAAAAAAAAACAAAGTTTCAAAATTTGGAAATACCGCCGCCAGCGAGAAGATTCTTGCTGCCGACGAAAATCTTACAGAGAGGACGGTGAAAATCATACAGGGAGCACGGGTTTTGGCATATGTAAATCTATGATGTAGTTGAATCAAGAAAATCTGATTTCTTTTGTTATCATTATATGAGTTCATTGTTTTCAAGTTGAGTATTTATTTCCATTCTTAATGCTTTTAAATTTCTGGCCAAGATTTAGATGATTTTTTGCATTATATTGAGACCAAGAGGAGATGTGTAATGAATGCTTCTTGTGATAAATATCGTATGTTGAATGCGAGTGTGAGACCTAATGCATGATGTATGTGGTTATTCTAGAAATTTCATAAATCGTAATGTGCTTGCTTGTGATTAAATCTTCATAGAAATATAGTTGGTTTTCATAGATAAGTAATTCTAATATAACTCGAGAGAGAGTATTAGGTAAATTTGGGTTTTTCAACCATTACTTTTAGCTTTGATTTTCATATAACAAGACTTGAAATCGGATTGAATTGATTTAGTGAAATCAAATGCCTTAGCATTTTTAATCATTTATGAACAACATTCAATTATGTTATTTGCGTTTATTTTTAAGTTAATTTGCTTCTTAAACAATTTCAACAATTGGGTTTTCAAATAAAGTTAGGGTTAGACAATTTTGGTACTTAGTAACGCCATTCCTTGTGGGTTCGATATCCATACTTTTGTACACTTTATTACTTGAACGATTCGTACACTTGCAAAAATATGCATCATAGCTTAATGTATGCAATGGTGTGTACAAGACCTGACATTTCACATTCGGTTGGTGCTGTAAGCAGGTATATGGATGATCCTGGTAAAGGACATTGGTTGGTTGTGAAATGGATTCGACGGTATATTATAAATACTATAGATATTGGTTTAGTATTTCAGCAGGATAATACCGTTGGTCAATGTGCAGTCAGATATTGTGATTCCGACTATGTAGGAGATTTAGATAAGCGTCGGTCAACTATTGGTTATGTGTTTACTCTTGCTAGAGCACCAATCAGTTGGAAGTTTACCTTGTAGTTCATAGTTTCTTTGTCTACTACAGAGATAGAGTATATGGTAGTTACAAAGGCTGTGAAGGAAGCTATTTTCTTACGAAGTTTGCTTGAAGACTTGGGAGTTGGTCAAAAACATATTAAGGTGTTTTATGATAGTCAGAGCGTTATTCATTTAGCAAAGAACCAAGTCTACCATGCATGTACAAAGCACATTGATGTTCTTTATCATTTTTGTGTGAGAGATTATTGAAGAAGGTGGAGTACTAGTTCAGAAGATCAGTACTATTGAGAATCCCGTAGATATGATGATCAAGGCGATAACAACAATCAAGTTCAAACATTGTCTGGACTTGACTAACATCCTGCAAATCTGAATTGGCACTAGCATCACTGATCTAGTGATTGAAGAAATCATTTAAGAATCACTAAGTCGCTATGGTGGAGATTTGTTATATAACTCCTTAATGAGCAAATTAGAAAAGTCTCACATTGGTTAGGAATGAAGATGGGTGTTGGATTTGGGGCTATAAATAAAGCCCTCCTTCACTATTTGTAAAACATCTCTCTTTTGTAAGGGTAATTGATTAGCTCAATTTTTCCCAATTAGTTGTAATTTTGAATTCATCCATTTGGAGATAGTGGAAGTGGTCAACGATGCCCGAGGACCTGGGTAACATTTATACCAAACTTCATTAAATTTCTAGTGTTATTATTTTTCTACTTTAATATTTCTGTTTCGATATCTACTTTAGCTTATTTTAGCATTCCAATAACATTATTTTGTCGGGTTAGTTTGAGTTCTATTTATTTAAATCATAAGTGAATAGTAACTACTTAAAATAGGGAAAATATACCCGATTTTTCCAATAGTATACATTATTTGCTTACAACTGCGGTAATGGGTATTAGTAATGTGGTTGAGCATTCTAGATGTTTTGGTATATAGGGAGTTGGGTTAGCTGGTTTAGTGGATAAAAAGGATGGTTGTGCACAATTGGGAAGCCATGTGGGTTTCTTAAAATGGAAGATTCATGATTCTAAAATATGACTAGATTAAGAGGGTGGAAAGCTTCAAAGTTTTTGTTAACATGAAGTTGATTAAGTTCCCTTTCGTGGTATATCTCATCCTCACCTGATTCCTTTGGAATTGGTGTCTAAGAGTTCTCTAGTAGTGTTACTTTTGGTTGTTATTGGGGTTGGAGTGGCAAAGGGGTAATTTGTCAACTAGAAGTCTCATTTATTCCTCATTTTATCTCCTCACCTCCACAAATTCATGATTGATAGCATCTGCTCTTTCATTAACTTCACTTACCAAAGATGGCCTTCCTATCCCTCGTGGTGGCATGAGAAATGGCTTGAAAGAAGCCCTTTCAGGATCTTACGAAATGTATGGTGGTCTCCTTTGTAGGGCTAGGCATTGGTTTTCTTACGCATGTTCTATCTGGGATCTTTTCACTATAATTCGAATTCAAAAACTAGAAAGATAGCAAAATTTATGTTATTAATGGAACATTGAAAGATAGGAAAAGGATTAATAAAAATTGGGCTTTCTTCATTCTCTGGGAAGGTTAGCGGTAAAAAATTCCATAGATGACACCAAAATATTACACATGATAGTTGAAAGTGTGGTAACTATATGATTGTTCCTTAGATTACAAGAATTAAGGTTTCTCATGTTGTGTTCTCTGTATAGATCTTTTTTTCTCTCTTATACAGTTATTTTCAAAAATGAAAAGGGCTACCGATGAAGTCCACATGGCTTGTACCAGATAGTGTAGATATCCAAGATTATTCTTGTCTGTGTTCCTTGATAGAGAGTTCAAAAGTCATTATCTCTACTTTTTTGTGTGCCCGAAGTCTCGAAGATTAAGGATTGGGGATTCAAGTTTAGGGGTTAATGAATGAGAAGCTTCATTGATCAAGGGACGAGGTTCTTGTAGTTGTCACACTACTACAAAATATAACATTTAAGTTGAGATTTAAAGTCGGTTTTTGGACAAAAATGACTTATAATGAATTTAAAGTCAGTTTGCTGAAAAACCAACTTAAAATACGTAGTTTTAGCATCGGTTAACGTGTTAAACCGATACTACACATAGGATGTAGCATCATTTCTACATGTGAACCGATGCTACACGTGGATAGCGTTAGTTGACACGTAGAATCAATGCTAAGTTCAAAACGTCGGTTCAACACGTCAATCGACGCTATGTGAATAGCATTGATTGATGTGTTAAACCAATGCTACATGCAAGATGTAGCATTAGTCATACGTGTCAACCGACGCTATCCATGTGTGTAGTGTCAGTTGACACGTAAAAATGATGCTATGTGAATAGCATCAATTAACGTGTTAAATCGATGCTACACACAGGACGTAGTATTAGTCCAACATATCAATCGACACTATCCACGTGTGTAGTGTCGGTTGACACATAAAACTGACACTACGTTCTACATGTAGCATCGATTCAACACATCAATCGACACTACACATATGGATATTTTCCTTTATTTCTCTTCTTTCTTCCTCATCCAGACACAACATTTCTTACAACGTTGTAAACAACACCTAAAAACCCAAAACCAACTGACATTCCTCCGATCTCATTTTTCGGCCACCTATAACCACCAATTCTAGTGCCATTTAATGAGTTTTCTTACTCTCCAAATTATCTTCTAGATTTCCTATTTTTTGAGTAAAATACTCAAATTTTTTATACCTATTTTCTCACTTATAAAACACCATTTTTCTTCATTTCCGTCATTTTGTCACTTCATTTACTCTTGTAAGTATTTCTATTAATCCTACACACTTATTATTCATATTTCTTTATTTTTTGTATATTATATGTATAATTTTTGTATTATGTATGTTATTATTTTTATTACGTAGGTTTTGTATAAATTTTCGTAATAAAATAAATTTATATATTTATGACTGTGATTTAAGGTTGGTGTTTAATTTATTTATTTATATTAATATGACTTGGGAAAGACATGATTCAACAAGATGATGCTCATTAAAATATCTATGATTTGAAGTAATGTAATTATTTAAAAAAATCCTAATCATTACGAAATTGTTATATAAATTTTGTTTTATATATCTTAAATTTTAAATCAACTCAAATGATGTGACATATTATTATTAATAATTACAATCAATCTCATATAATTATATTTATGTACATATATTTGTTATGTTTGGTTTTTATGTATTTATTTTTATATGATGTTTTGATATATATTCTAATAATTAGAGAATTCATATATAATAATACTTGAAATATATTGGTTGGATACATATTTAATATGTTTAATGTCATTAATAGAAAATGGATAAATCTTGGATGTCAAAGTATAGAATTGAGCAGAATTACATGTTTGGAGTTGAAAGTTTCTTGGAATTTGCTTGTAGAAATAGTAATAATAAAATTAGTATGATTTGATGTCCATGTGTTAAATGTAAAAATGAGTGATTTCATGATGTTGACGGGGTTAAGTATCACCTTATCCGTAGTGGTATTCTTTTGTGTTATAAATGTTGGTATTATCATGGAGAAAATATTGATAATACTCATAGGGAAGAGTGAATAAGAATGTGAGTGGATTATATACATCTTATCATAATGTATAAATAGAAAATATGTTTCATGGTATTGAAGATGAACTACATGAGAATGATCCCAAAACCTTTAAAAAACTTCTAGAAGATGCCGAAAAAATGTTTATGGAAAATGCAAGAAATACACTAAAATGTTAGGATTGGTTCATTTGTACAATGTGAAGGAAAAACATGGTTTTTCTCACAAGAGATTCAGAGAATTACAAAATGTACTAATATATATGTTTCCCAAGGGTATTGAATTTCCATCTTTAATGTATGAAGTGAAGAAATCTCTTAGTTGATTTGGCATGGAATATCATAAGATTTATAATTGTCTAAATGATTGCATTCTTTATAGAAAATAATATGAGACATTAGATGATTGTTCGATGTGTAAAGAATCAAGATGGAAGCATGCTACAAATGAGACAACACCTAAGAAAGGCATGCATGTAAAGGTTCTTTGGTACTTTCCTCCGATTCCTCGCTTTCAACAATTGTTTAAAAGTAAAGAGACATCAAATATGTTGACTTGACATTCAAATAATAGATCTGATAATAGGGTACTATGTCATCCTTGTGATTCTCCAAATTGGAAAGTAGTAGATAATGAATCCCCTTAATTTGCATCTGATATGCGCAATCTTCGTCTTGTCATTGCTGCTGATGGAATTAATCCACACAGTTCCCTTAGTAGTAGATATAGTTGTTGGTAAGTAATTATGGTAACATACAACCTTCCTCCCTGGTTATGTATGAAAAGAAAATTCTTGATGTTAACATTATTGATCTCAGGACCAAAACAACGTGGTGTTGATATTGATGTATATTTGCAGCCTCTAATAGATGATTTGAAGACGTTGTGGAATGATGGTGTGAATGCTTACAATGCACATAAAGAAGAACACTTTAACTTGAGGGGGGTCCTTTTATGGACAATTAATGATTTTCCTACCTATGGGAACTTATCAGGACATGCAATAAAAGGATATATAGGATTCCCTGTATGTAGTAGTGGGACTTCTACAACTTATCTTGTTCATGGATGAAATATGTCTTATAGAAGGCATAGAAGATTTTTTTCCATCTGGCCATAAGTTTAGTTACCAAAAGAAATCGTTTGATGATGAAGAAGATCATGATCCTCTACCCCAACCTTTGCGAGGTTTTGAGATATTAAGGCAATTGAATGGTATGACATTCAAATGCTATGGAAATATGAAAAAAATAATACTCACTAAGGTAGGGAAATGAAAGAGGTCAACTAATAAAAAGGATGAAAATGAAATTACTAAATTAGTAGATCATGGTTCTTAGAATAAAAAACAATATTTTGGGCATTAACTTATCTGGAAGACCTATACATTCATTACATCTTACATGTCATGCACATTGAGAAAAATGTATGTGAGAGCTTGATTGGTACATTACTTAATATACCTGAAAAAATAAATGATGGAATTAAAGCAAGACTATATTTAAAGAAACTATGCATAAAACCTGAATTGGCACCAAGGGTGAAAAATGATAAGAATCGAACATACTTACCACCAACATCATATACAATGTCAACAAAAGAGAAGGATGTGTTTTGTAAATGTTTGATGGGTGTGAAAGTTCTTGATGATTACTCATCCAACTTAAGAAATTTTGTGTCTATTATCGATAAGAAACTTTATGGATTAAAATCACATGACTATCATATCTTAATGCAATAGTTATTACGAATTGCTATTAGATCAATTCTTCCAAAACATATTTGATTATCAATAATTCATCTTTGTTTATTCTTCAATACAATATGCAAAAACTCTATATCAATTGGCGAGTTAAACTCTTTACAAAAAGATGTTATAGAAACTTTATGTCTAATTGAAAAATATTTTCCTCCTTTTTTCTTTGATATAATGATTCACTTGTGTGTTCATTTAGTTCGAGAGGTTCAATTGTGTGGTCCTACCTACTTAAGGTGGATGTATCCTTTTGAGAGATACATGCATGTCCTTAAAGGATATGTAAATAATAGAAATTGACATGAAGGATGCATAATGGAACGTTACATTACTGAAGGATCCAAGTAGGTAACCCTATGCTTGGTGGAAGTAAGAAATTGTTTATTGATCGCACTTGATGGTAAAAAGCACACAGAAATATTTTGGTAAATAATAATGAGGCACAACCGTATATAGAATAAGTGATGACAGGTTCAACCTTTCCATTTAAAATAATATTATTTTTTATTTAACTATTAATGATATCTACTTGATATATCTTTAATAACATTACATAATGCATTTAAACTTACTGAAGATCAATCCTCGTTTTAAAAAAAAGGAGGAGAAAAATTCTTATATGATGAACATAAGCGAGAGCTTATTAATTGGTTTCATAACCATGTAAATGTCACATACAAGAATTCATTAGTACTTCTATGCATTGTTTTAAAACTTTGCTTTAAACACATTTCATGTTTTTGTATGCGTAGATTCGAGTTAAACTTAACAAACCCAATCATAAAATAATAGAAAGTTTAGAATGGTTTGCACATGGTCCAAAATTTGATGTCAAATCATTTTCTAGTTTCACAATTAATGGATCGAGCTTTACGACTCAAGCAAGGGACAAAGTTCGAGTAAATCAGAATAGTGGTGTGAAGATGGTTGCACAACTATGCAATTTGGAAATTCAAAAGATGATAATCATGTACTTTATAATAGAACATATTATGGTATAATTCAAGAAATTTGGGAACTCTATTATGAGGTCTTCTATGAAATAGTATTCTTGTGTGGTTGGGTCGAAGATGTTATTAATGTTGGATATAAAATAGATGATTTTGGATTTATCCTTGTAAATTTATCCAAGATAAGTCACATTGATGATCCTTTCACGTTAGCACTTCATGCAAAACAAGTATTTTACATAAGCGATCATATTGACACAAGATGGTATGTTGTGTTAACGCCTTCACAAAAAGAGTTATACCATTGTGATGCTTTAGAAGATGATGACCCTATGCTTGATACATTATCCAATATTAGTCATTTCTTAAACAAATTTCCTAATGTATGTGATGATCTAGTTGATGACGATGATTCTTCGGCATGGACTTGAAATGATTGTGAAGGAATATATGTATACGATCAACAACCTAATTAAACATAATGTATGTTCTATATTATTCTAATAACTTTTGGATGTTTATATGTATAGAGTTAAAATTGTCAATTAATTTATAATTCATCATTGTTTTTAGATATTTCATGGATCCTAGGGTACTAGAGCTTGTAGATCCAAATGATCCATTAGGGAATTAAGAAAGGGTTGGCAAATATACCTGATGCTCTACTTAACCCAAATGATAGAGTACTCGTTCTATTTGATGCTACTAGTAATCCATCAGGGGGAAATGACCAATAATTGAAATCCTCTATTGGTAGACTTATGAAGTCAAGTATACCAATCAATATAAATGATTGGACTCATGTTGACAAAGCTGAAAATTTCAAAATATGGAAAACCATTTGTATAATTCTCTTTTATTTTGTAACTAATTACATATATTATATCTTTTTTGTATTATATCTCATCTTTTGCAGTGTGTTTTTACAGAATCGTTATAAAGTCCCTAAAACTTGGATAAGCAAGTGTTATAAGATTGCAAATAAGGCGTGGAAGGAATACAAAACTTCCAGATTGGCCAAAAATTATGTATTTCCATATTTGGAACCACTTGATGAAGTAGAACTATACAAAATCCCTGAAGGATACCCTTGGATTGAACCTCAAGTTTGGAAAGACTTCGTGGACTATAGACATACGGATAAATTTTAAATTATTAGGGAATAACATTAGAATATACAAATGCATAATATTCTTCCTAACCGTACTAGGAGGTATTCAAATCCTGAAGTTAGTTATAGAATGGTATTATTAATTTGTGTTAATTTATAAATATTTTTATATTTATTTTCCTCAAATTTAAGTTGATGTCATGGTTAATAAATTTATTTAATTTATGTAGGAATCTGAATGAGGTAGATCTATTACCCGATTTGAATTGTACCTAGAAACAAAAATCCCCAAAATGAAGAAGTCAAAACCAATGATAAATGAGGAGAAGAACAACTAAATAAGTTGGTTAGTAATTTAATTTGATACAAAGTCCTTATGATTTTTGCTAATTGATGTAATAATGTTTGCTTTATTATTTGTAGAGAGATGTTCAAGAACAAATAGCCAGGGGTGAAATAATCAAACAACTAGTGAGAGATGCTATATATCATGCATTCGGACGCGAGATTCCTGGTCGTGTTAGGGGAGGATGCCAATATGATGGTTATATGGAGTCTTTTAACATTCCAAAACAAAAGCCTCAGATGATCAGTAAGGAAAAGTATTGTAAAATTGAAGAAGAACTCAACTTTTTTAAGGCCTCAATGTTAAGTCAAATTGCCACTTTAAAAGAATATAAATCACAACATATGTCAGGTATGAAAATATACTACAATCAAGGCATGCCCTATTAGCCAGGCATGCAACCATCCATGCCATTCATGCCACTATCTATTCTAGGCATGCCACCCATGCAATCTCATATCGCCCAACCATATATTCTATATGGGATATAGTCATGCTATTGGTCCTCCCTCTATGCCAGAAATGCAGATGCAATCTAGTAGTGGTTCAAAATCTCCAATGCAATCTGTGCATTCATACTATCCATCACATCATGATGAATATTTTGATGAGAATGTCCTTCCAATAGCTACCCCACATGGGAGTTCTCCTCTCTTTGATGAATCATTTGTGGTAAGATTTATAGTTTATGTAGATAGTCTATTATTTTTATTTTTTATTATATATTTTATTTATTATATATAACGCTTAAAGTTTTTACATAATATGAAAAGTTTGTTGAAACATCCTTTATCAACAAACTTTGTTGCTATTGAAACGGTACAACAATTGAGCGATGATCGGATGATTCATAATCAATATTTGCGAATAGTAATTGACCATTCATTACTCCATGATTGTCCACTACTTGTGCCTTCTGATGCTACCATAGTCCAAGAGACGGTTGGACAATATATGGCTTGGTCGTCGAGTCAAGTTGTGATAAATTTTTATATAGTACTATTTTTTTACCTAAGATAACATTTTTTTACTACTATTATATTATTATTCTTTTATTGTTACTAACATACATAATACTTCTTCTTTAGTCTATTATACCAAATTAGTAAGTACGATACATTTAAGAGATACAAAGAAAGTATCTCGTGATAAATTTATATCTAGTGGCCAATCATCGCACACTAAGTCATTCAAGAAGAAGCCATGGAAAAAGTATAGTTATGATTATGCTTTAAACTTCAGTAGAAATCTTGGCGCTTTGATGACTATTGTTGTGAGGGTATCTAGCATAAATGATGGATGGACTGTGACACTTCCTATAGAAATTTCTGGTGTAGACATCGGCCAAACATATATATCGATCGAGTGCATATTGTAACTATTTGAGTATCAAATGATCGATTTAAGTATAATTTAAGTGTTGATAAGATGAGTCCTCAATAAATAAATAAATTTCATTTATGTAAAATATAAATAATTATATTTATATTATCTAATTATTTATATATATTTCTTTTATATAGGGCATTTATTATTGACTTCAAGACAATCACTCATCACGTTTAGCAATGTTCTATGATTCTTCATTTGTCAATCAATATTAAGAGAAGGATGTTAGCATCGGAGCTAAATAATTATGTGATAGGGCATTAACGCTTAACAGAAATCCTTGGACACTAAATTTTGAACAAGGCCAAGATCATTGGATGTTGGTAATCCTTGATCTATATGGCAATCATGTTTGGTACTGTGACTCAGCTTCCATAAAATTGAGTAAATATACAAAAGTAGTTGTTGAAATGTAAGAGTTATAGCTAGCTATTTTTCTTCTATTGTTCTTTGTAATATTTAATAAAAAACTAACCGTTTTAAACTGTGATAGGGCATGGAAGCTATGGAACAAGAGTAAGGGCATTGCCTTTAAAAAATCTCATAAGCTTATATGGGACAAAGTTATGGTATGTATATGTGAATATTAATAATTTTATTAATTTTACTTTTGAATAATAAAGATGTTTGAATATGGAAAATCATGTACACTTGTTTTTTGTAAGTTTCACAACAAAATGATGGAGTCATCTGTGGTTACTATGTCATGAAGTTTATAAGCAAAATCATCACAAATATCAACATTTCAATTAAAGATGTGGTAATCTCTTTTACCGATATACATTTTTAACATATATGAGTTATTTTTTATGAATTCATGAAATTACATTCATATTTTGAATTTAAATACATGTACTTCTTTGGTTGGAACAAGATGGGCTATGATTCGCAATTTTTTGATGATTTATGAGAGGAATGGGCAGAACACATGGTTCAAATTATATCATCACAGGAAGAATCAAGAAAATATTTTTATGATCTTGAATAGCATATAACAACATCATGATAATTTTTATAATGCTTTAATTTCTCTATTCATGTGTTTGAAGTTTGGGTAGCTTGTTTGATGGATGTTTATGTGTGTTCATGTATTTAGGGGAATGAATTGTTATATGGACCTATTTTGTTCCCAAACTTCATCTCATCTCTCTTGTTTAGTTCCCTGATATGACAATATTATGGTAGTCATTAGCCAGCCAAGTATAGGAAAACCATCAAGAATCATCATATCTTCAAGAGTGATTGTTGTTTCACCCTAAGGAAATACAAAAGTATTAGTTTATGGGCACCAAAACTCAACCAACCCAAGTAAAAAATCAAAGTTACACTTGACTTCATATTTAGAGCTCATTATAGCATTAAAAATACCAGTTTGATTCCAGATAGCTTCATATTTATAGACAAAAGATAAATACAGTGCTAATATGATTTCAAAGGGTTGGGGTTATTATTATATCACTCTGGTGTCGATATGGTAACATATTTTACTAATCTTTTAACATATATAAGTTATTTTTGTGAATTCATGATATTACATTCTTATTATGAATTTAATTACATATAATTCTTTGGTTAGAATAAGTCGGGCTATGACAGTTATTATTATATCACTCTAGTGTCGATATGGTAATCTCTTTTACTAATCTTTTAACATATATAAGTTATTTTTTATGAATTCATGATATTATATTCTTATTTTGAATTTAATTACATATAGTTTTTTGGTTGGAATAAGGCGGGCTATAGGGGTTATTAGTATATCACTCTGGTGTCGATGTGTTAATCTCTTTTATTAATCTTTTAACATATATATGTTATTTTTGGTTAATTCATGATATTAAATTTTTATTTTAAATTTAATTACATATAGTTCTTTGGTTGGAACAAGTCGGGCTATGATATGCAAATTTTTGATGATTTATGAGAAGAATGGACAGAACACATTGTTCAAATTATAACATCACAAGAAGAATCAAGAGAAGAATATGATGATCTTGAATAACATAGGATAACAACATAGTACTTTTTATAATATTTTAATTTCTCTATTCATGTGTCTCTGAAGTTTGGACTGCTTATTTGATAAATGTTTATGTGCTCATGTATTTAAGGAAATGAATTGTTATATGGACCAACTATTTTTTGCCCAAACTCCATCTCATCTCTCTTGCCTAGTTTCCTGGTCATTATGTTGGTGATTCTAAACAAACCAAGTTTCCTCTTCTTCAAATAAAGTAGGAATATCATAAAATCCATGACAAAAGAGACATAGTTTTATTTGTAATTTAAGTATATATATATATATATATATGTATGTATGTATGTATGTATGTATATATGTATTATATATAAATTATTTTTTTGTAATAAATTTAAATCTCAAGTAATCAATTAATATTTAATTTTTTAATTATTTGTATTATTTAAACTTTGTTAAATATATTTTGATTTTTTCTGTTATTATATTATCGAATATAGATTCTTAATAGAGTAAAAAATGAGTAAAATATGTAAAACAATACATAATTTAAAGTTGATTCACAAATTGAACCAACTTTACATTTAAAGTTGATTTTTAGCCGACTTTAAAGCTCGGTTTAGGCATAGTGATCGAAGACTCCATTTAGGGGTCCTCATCCTAGGTACATCAATGGGATGTACCAATAAAGACTAAGGCAATGTTTTTAATGATTATAATTTATGGTTAATTAACTAATTTTGTAATTTTTAATTTTTTTTAAATAATTATCGATATGTTTTATAATAATTTGTATTTGGTAATTTAAAAAAATCAAAATTCACCTTCTAATGTTTTTATTTTTTGATTTGTTTTTCAAAAACTTAAAGTTTAAGAAAAAATTTGGTTATGATTTTCAAATTTTAAGTTTTAATCATTTTTTAATATTTATACATAAAAAATGTATAAGACTTTATTTATCCTATAAAAAAATGTTTGATGAAAATAAAAAAAATTAAAAATTAAAAATTTGATTCAAAAATCTTTGCTTTAAGAGTTATGAATCATCTTATATTTGATATTGATTCCTTAAAATATAAAATTGTTATAAAAAATTACATAAATAAAAAAATTCTTTATTAAACACAACATAAATTAGTCACTTTAAAATTATGAGTACTAACTTAGTCATGCTACAAAAATTTAGGAAATTAGTCTTTCTATCTATGAGTTATTGCATGTCATTTTATGATCAACATGAATTGTGTGCAAGTATGCAAGTATATATATTACAAACAAGTAATATAATAATAAGAAAAAATTATTCCCAAGTAGATTATGTTATTAAAAACTAATTTTTAAAATTAAAAAATAAATAAATTTTTATGTGTTTTGATAAAATAAAATTAAAAAAACTAAAAATAAATAGCAGTAATTAATTAACTTTAAATTGACAACTAACAAGATATATGAAAAACAATATCTAGGAATACTTAATCTCTAATTTTCTAAATATGTAAATTACTAAAATCTCCTAATATAATTATCAATTAATTACATGATCAATTAAATCTAACCTAATATGTATTTCTCTCTCAAGTAAATTGCACACCATGTAGTAATTAACCTAATTATACTTTCATATCAATTAGATTGCATACTACTCATTAAGTTCATCAATTATTGATCACATACATAAGAATCATACATCTATACCTAAAAACTATGCATGTTTTTTAATCAAGATAAAAAATTAAATAATGCTCTAAAATCTGTTTAATTGCTTCTATATATCAATTGTTGACCAAAAATATTAATAGCATAAAAATTAGATTAAATAATATAACTAAACTGAAATCATAATTGAGGTAAAATATTATATCATCACATGTAGAAAATTAGGTTCATAAGACCCTAGATTAATAAATTAGCTAAATATGATTTTGTTTATAAATCTCACATTTTTGATAAAAAAAAATAGAGAAGAATAATAAATACAATCAATCTCTTGAATTGTAGCACCAATCTTTTCTTGAATCTCTACCAAAATTATATCTTCTTTTGAAACTTTATGTATTGTTTCTCTTCTTAGCACCAAAAACTAATAAAAATATGTTAATTTTGACTAATTAAAATTTTTGAGGCAATTGGGGGTTAAATTAAAATCAGAGAAAATCTTGATCATCAAATAAGCTTTCGATCTAGGGTTGAGATGAAAAAAGAAAAACTAAACAACACTTGCCAATGAGATCGTGACACATGGCAATGGAAATCATATGACAAATCAGCATGTGATGTGTGGCCGGCAGACAAGTTTTGATTAGTGTGTGTTGAGTCAGTACCACATGGAACGATATGATTCACGAATACGAATTGTGTGGCATCGGGATGGAAATAATGAAAGAATCCTGTGATGACACATAATAGCACCTGCATCACCTGTACACTTGGCGCATTTTGATTGACTCCCCTTACTTGTGTGACATCCACGTGGCAACAATTGATCAGCTCCTTTACTTACGTGGTGTCATGTGACATATTCTGATTGGTTTTGCATTGAAATTTTTTACAAAGATTCTATAAAAATTTAAAAAAATTCTTAAAATTATATTTTCATCATTTTCTACTAAAAATTTCATATTTTAATATTTTTTAATTCTAAAATTAATACTTATTGAATAAAATAAATAAATATTAAGAAAAAAAAATATAGAGTCATCACTTTACATATTTTCATAGCTTTATTTGGATTCTACTTGTACCTACTCTTTTCTTGAGAAGAAAAAAATCTTACACCACATATAATGAAATTTTATGATTTAATAGTTTTTAAGTAGTGAAATACTTATAAACTTTTTTATTTTTTTAACTTTTAATTTATCATATAAATATATATTATTATTATTATCTTAGATTAGATTTGCTATTTTTTTTTCTTTCTTTTTTTCAAGGAAACATATGAATTATGATATCAAAACTGTTCAATTATTGAGATTTAAATTATTGTTTAAACTAATACAAGACTTAAAAGGATTTATCATATTCTTAGGTTTAAGTTAAAAAAAAATGATGGCCCTACTTACAAATATGATAGCGGCCCTACTTACAAATATGATAGCGAGAAAGATGTAGTAAACAACACGAGTGTTTAGGATCAATTTGGTTTATTTCTTTGTAAAATGTAGTTGTTTTGGTAAAAAAAAAAATTATGTTACAAAATTGCTAATTAACAATCAAATAGACTATGAAAAGTAATTTTATTATTAAATTATGCCAACAATGTTGTAAATGTGGTAATGTTGAAATGAAATTACCAATAAATTTAAGTTTTTGTATCTAATTTATTAAACTAAAAGGTAAGAGAATAAAACAATAATTGTTAAAAAAAAGATTAAAATTTATCAATTGTTTTAACTAGAATATAATTTTTAAGATGTAGCTAGCCCTTCTTGGAAAATATTCTTGGGTCTACCCTTGGTCGAGATAATGTTATATTTTATATCAATAAAAAAATATTTAACTAATATAATTTATTTATAAGCAAAAAATATTTACGATAACATTTATTAAGTCCAATTAAATCATATTTATCATGTTCATATAAAATTAACTTCTTAGTTAGCAATAAAAATATTTATTTAAATGAGTTCATATATATTGTTATGTTATATTTAACTCATTTAATGAATAATTTTAATCAAAGTTTTGTTAATATCATGTCAAATCATTATTGTTTGTATCATGTTTGGATTTTATTACTAATAAAATAGTTATTATTTTACATTAATTCTTCACTAAAGTAACAAGCTAATTAGCTATTTATTTTAAGAATATTCTTGCAAATCATTGTACAAAAATTTTAACATTAATTTTTAACCTTGTTATAATAAAAGAGACCTAAAAATTTATATTTAAGTACTTACATTTTTTTATTTTATAAAATAAACAAATTTAGAACAATAACAATTATTTTTCAATAATTAATATTACTATATACATATTAAATTTAAATTATAGAATACTAATTTTCAAAAAAAAATATTGATGATATTTAAACTTAGTTATTTGGGAAAAAAAATTCACATCCATAAGATTTATTTTTTCTTCATAAATATTCTTAATGTTTGAAAATATATCTAACACTCAGGTTTAGTATAGTATCATAAATAGGCCCATCCCTAAGGTATTAACTTTTCCATACATTATCTCTTTCACATTTTTTTCATTTCTTTGTTAAATTATTAAAATATCATTTAAAAATAATAATAAAGTAAAAAATATATTTAATTATTTACTACATTTGTCATGTAAAATAAATCTACATTAAAAAAATAATTACAAAGAAAATATAGAAGCTTATTTAAATAAAAAATAATCATAAAAATTGAATCTAAAGTGACTTCTTTCTTCACTCATATATTCTCATCTCTTTCCCCTTTAAAATTTAAAAATATTTTTATTTTTTCTACATTATCCAAATTTTTCTCCTTATTTATTGATTAGAAAATTAATTATGTAATTAGTTAAATTCATAAACAATATTAATATTTTTGACAATGTCTTATAAAAAATTAAAAATTGAAATTTTTTGGCACAATTAACATAATAAAAAATTAGTCACCGCATTCAAGAAATAAAATATGTGTATATATTATTTAAATAATTTATTAAAATTTATTCTAAGCCAACTAAACCATAAACATAAATTTCTTAAAATTTAATCTTAATTATTTATATTTTTATAAATTAGTTAAATATGTTAATTATTAATTATTTGTATATATTTTAATCTTATTTTCTTAATTGATAAGTATGTGTATGTTATTTTTTAATTTTATGTACATTTATTTAATTTTTTAATTTTTATGATTTATATATTTAGAATAAAATAAAATGAAACATTTTTTTATTTTATTAGTTTTAAATTATTTATTATTTAATATTAAAATATAAGATAAATTAAAATTTTAGCTTAAAATCAAATATACTATTTGACTTTAAACATATTACAAAAATATCATTAATCAATTATTATCTTAAACATCTGTTACAGTGTTGAATATCATCTTTGATATTTTTGAAAGATCGAGGATATTTATGAAAAATATGTAAAATTTTAAAAATATTATTGATATTTTACCTAATATTTTCCTAAAATAATAATAATAATAATAATAAAGTTATCATCAAAGCCCAAAAAGTAATTGACTATACATATATTCCCTTAAATAGTAATAAAAGAATGGATAACTACAATACTAATGATGAAATTTTTACTCGAAAAGATTAATAATTATTAAACTTAATTAAATGTGTCATCATATATACATACGTAACATAAATTTATTTTAATCATAGTTAAACTAAGGGTGCAATGTTGATGTTGGCTAGTGACTATGTAGAAATTGTTTTACATCTCGTTGATTGGTTCTAAAATAATTAAACTCAAACTTTTATTGGGATAAAAATTGGGGAGTTTTTTTTTTCAAAATAAACAATTACAAAAAACTTAGCAAAAATTATCATTTCAAAAATTTAGAAATTTGGAATCTCAATCGATCGACAATATTCTCGATTAATCGAGTGACTATAGTTTAAATATCCCATTTTTTTCTTCACACCTCACCCGAGCCCTAACTCACTCATCTTTCCCATCTCAAGGATTTTTCGTCGATTTTTCACCAAAACTTACAATCTTTGGTCAAAATTTGCTAGATATAGCCTCTAAACACATTTTGAGGATCAAATTTTCCTAAAATAACTCAAAATTCTAGAAATGTAAGGATCACTTATGTATTTTTCCATCACTTTTTTCTGGCCAAAAATCCCACCTAAACCTATCCATCTACATCCCATTAGTCCTACCACACTCAAAAACTCAAGTTTGCTAAATTTGTGGCTCTCTCTTCTTGGACACCTACTCCATACAAAATTCAAGAGTGGATAAAGGAATCCTAACAAGATATAAAACCACCTTTTCTAATTGTCAAATTTTACTTGAATGTGTGTTACATGACATGAATTTTATGAAATAGAAATTGCTCGAGTTATTAGGATATGTAATGTTTATGAGTACTGACAATATTCGTAAACAAAATGTTTAAGTATATATTAGTTTCTAGGCACATTTATTTATTCATTATTCAAAGCTGAAGAAACGTCTCAACTTCAAATTGATGTGCTTCAGGTATACTAATTGACACATAAATTATGTTCAATGAGTACACAAATATACTTATCGCAACAAGTAATATAATGATAAAAAAATATCATTCCTACAGAGATTATGTTATTAGAAACTAATTCTTAAAGCTAAAAAATAAAAATCAATTTTTTTTGTTTTTATATTTTAAGGAAGCAAAATTAAAAGAACTAAAAATAAATAACAATAATTAATTAAATCAGATTTGGAAGAAAAGAAGATATATGAGAAAATATCTATGAATACATAACCCTCCAATTTTCTAAACATTTGAATCACTACAATTCTTCCAATATAATTATCAATCAATTACATGAATAATTGAATCTAATTTAGTATGTATTTCTCTCTTAAATAAATTACACACCATTTATTAATTAACCTAATCACACTCTTATGTCAATTAAATTGTAAACTACTTATTAAGTTCATCAATTGTGGATCACAAACATAAAAATCATACATCTTTGCCTAGAAACTATACATATTATTTAATGAAGACAAATAATTAAATAATTATCTCAAATATATTTAAATGCCTCTATAGATCAATTGTCAACCAAACAATTAATAAAATAAAAATCAGATTAAATAATATAATTAAATTAAAATCATAATTGAGATAAAATATTATATCATCATATAGCGAAAATTGGGTTCATAAGATCCTTACATTAATAAATTAACAAAACATAATTTTCTTCATAAAGCTCATATTTTTTTTATAAATAATAACATAAAATTTGATAAAGAAAGGAGAAGAAGAAATACAATTAATCACTTGAATTGTAGTACCAATCTCCTTTTGAATTAAGCTTAAGTGGAATTTGGATAGTTAGATCCTCTTTAGATCAAGGGTTGAGATGAAAAAAAGAAAAATTAACAATGTCAATCAATAAGAATGCACCACATGGCACACTAGATTTACTAGGCAAATCAAAGAGCGACACGTGGTGGAAGGATTGGGTTGGGTCAATATAGGTTGAGTCAATGACACATGGTGGAACATGATTCACAATTATGTATTACGTGGTATGCCGGTGGAACAAATTTATGAATTAGGTGACGACCTATGGCAAGAGTGTTAACCAAGCCACGAACTCGGAATGAACGTTGTGTAGACTCGTGGCACGACACTATGTCATTGGGAACACACGACACTCTCTCTGCTTATATGGTTTGCTAGATCAACTCCTTTGCTTGCATAGTGTCAACGTGGTAGCTTCTGATTGGTTATGCAGTAGAAATTAATAAGAAATCCATAAAAATTCCAAAAAAATCCCAAAAAAATCCTAATTTTATATGTTCACCCATTTTCACTAGAAAATTGATATATTAATATTTTTAATCCAAAAATATTACTTATTGAATAAAATGAATAAATATTATGAAGAAAAATGCACTGATGACTTTACTTTTATAGAGTCATTACACCCTTAAACTTAACTCTTTGCATGTCCTCAAGTAAAACCAATTCTAACTACATAAAATGACATGAGCAGTATATATATATATAACTATCCTTTTCAAAATTCATACAATTCTATGATAAGAAGGTTCACATATTCATTAATTAACGTTCCATCAATACAAGGATATGCAAGGTTTTTGATAAATTGATTAATGTGTATATGACACATGATATCATCAATTGCACTCATGAAATCAACCTATATGAGCATGCTAATCAATTCAATTTAGAACAAGTCTCATAATTCTATTTTTCACATCCCTCTCCACTAATATAAATATGTATTTAGCTAAAGATTAATGAAGACTTTACATGCTTGTAATGTAAGGCTTAGGTAGGGGTCGATAAATGAAGACATTTAAGCTATTTCCATATCTTAGCTTTTATTTTTATTTATCATGCATTTTTTAACTACAATTAAGCTTTAACTTGATATTTTAGTGCACCTTCTCTTATCATTCTTTTCATATTCTTTTATTTCACATCTTTTTTTGTAACTTCACAACACCCCAAACTTATTTTCAATCTTTTTTTTTCTTTTTCTTTAGAGGGATAATTGTATTGTGAGTTTTGCTTTTTTTTCTTTTTCTCTTTTTTTATAGGATGCATTCTATTTCACCTCACTCTATTGATAGGGGCAGAACCGACGTCGCCGATCCTGCCCGTACAATTGGTTTTAATATTTATAAAACTCTCGCAAGTGCACGAATCATTTCGTAGAAAATGATAAGTATACTCCCAAGGTCGATCTAAGGAAGGAATGTATGTGGTTTTTAATTTATTATTCAAACTTTTAAAAACGAAATTAAATCCTAAACATCCTGTCACGATATTTTGGTTTTTGTGTTTTTAATCTACTTACATAAAAAATAAACATAGATTCAATAAACATTTATGCAAATTTTATCTGTTAAAACAGTGGAGTATTTATGGATATAATAATTAAGTTAATTATGCTTGCTCATATTAATTAGGTTATTAAAGATATGAATTGATATTTATTGATTCTCTCTTTTTTATATGAATACCACCTTTGGTGGGGTTAGATATTCTTTGTTAACTAAACAAATCAATTAACACCTATGGGTGGGGTTGATAACTAATTTGGTTAATTAAATTAATTCCTTTTTCTAAGAGATTGAAAATGAACCATTTAAATGCCACCTTTGCTGTGGTTAGATTTAAACTTTATGCAAGGTGTGCAAATTAACCATGAGAATTTAATTATTCCAGTACTAACTTTCAAGTTTTAAAAGCACTACTGAAAACCTGTTGTCAATACATTTTGAGATAATAATTCTTATAAAAACTTTTCAAATAGAGGTTCCCTCTAACTACCGGCCGATTGTACCATGAAATAAAAGAGCACTACTCTAAATCGTAGGATAACTAAACCTTAAAATCTAATTTTCGGGTTTAAGTTTGTAATGAAAAATAATATATTTCTCTCTAACATTCTTAATATAAAATCTTGAATAAAAACAAAATCAATTCATTTTAGAAATTTTTACCTATTTAATATTTCGCAAGCATAACAACCTTATTCTTACATCATGTTTATAAGCAAAGAAAGTTAAATTTAATCAGACAAATTAAATATAACATGTAAGAATAAAGCATAAAAAATAACGTAAAGAAAATAAAATCCTTACAGAACTTCGATGCTATTCCAGTTCTTTGGAAAACCTCCAAGCGAATTTGCACTCCCATTTATTGAATCAAAAGCTAATATACTACAAAAACATAACTAGTTGTTCCCAAAACAGGCAGACCTCTACTACTAAGAGAACTTAACTAAAAAAAAGCTACAAACTAAGAAAAACTAAAAAAACCTAAAAAACTAAGAAAAGAGAGAAAGAAGAAGAAGTGTGTTTTGAAGGTGTTTTGAAGTGAATGGAAGGGGGTATTTATAGGTGAGGATGGAGAAAAAAAATGATTAAAAAATGTTAAAAAAATATTAAAAAATAAAAACGTGTTTTGGACCTGCTGAGGTCATCAATGACGTCAGCATGACGACATGGCGGCGGCTGCACGTGAAAAATGGGTCAAAAACGCGTTGGGCGCGCGGCTGGGCGGCTGCTGGGCGCTGCGCGCGCGCGTGAACAGTAACCCGCGCGCAGTGCTGCGCGCATGAACAGTAACCCGCGCGCAGTTTTGGGCGGAGCTGGGTGCTGGGCGCGTCTGCTGGGCGTGGCGCGGCGTTACCGCTTTTTGACATTTTTGACCTTTTCGACCCATTTTGTCCAATTTTTCCATGTTTGTTGACCTTTTTTCCACTTATTTATTAATTTATTTGTGATGTATTGCTTCAAGTATTCTTCTTTGAGTCTTTAAATTGCGTTTTTAAGCCAAAATACCTGAAAAACAATAAAAATACCCGTGATTCCGAAAAAGACAAATTTATATAAATATATGATAAAACATATAAATATATATATTTTTAATCAATTAATGTGCATAAAATCATGGTTATTTTAGTGCTTTTTGAGCACTCATCATCTATAACATAACACATGATTGCATTTTTTTTATTTTTATACAAGCTAAAGGTGCAATGGTAAAGGTAATGCTTATTGGTTAGGTATAAAATGTGGCTTAAATATATGAAAGGTTTTTTGTTAGACTCAAATGGCTGACTAAGGATATTTAACAATGGTTAGCTTGAAAGACTCAATTAATCCAAATAAGGCCTAAATAATCTCTTTTGTTAAATACTATTTAGAATTTCACCTCAAGGGATGATTAAATAGATTCTACAATATGGTAGATCTCATCAACTCGTATAAATCATTACAATTTTTCTCTCAATAAATACCAAAATCAATCATGTGCATGTGCATAAAAATTTGAATCAATTCAATCAAAACTAGCAAGTATATCACATAATTAATGTAAGTACCTTAATAAGCATGTTATATTTCCTATTCTAGTCATGACAACCAATTTTTATCATTGAGTTCATATGTTTCATATCAAACATGCATGCATTTAGTTTCCATATATTTATCAATTTTTACCCAAATTATGATTAAAAACATACTAAAAATAATAAAACAAATTCTTAAAAATTGAGAATACATACTAAATATTAAAGTATAGAATGAAGTTCTCTCCCCCAAACTTGAATTGCACATTGTTTCCAATGTACACATATAAATATGAAAAAGTAAAAAGAAAGAAAACTCTCTTACTCTTAGCACACCACATCTATTGTAGGAATATTTCAATCTTGTTACGCTATTGCTCTCCATATTTATTCACCTAGAAAAAAATAATAATAAAAATATAAGTACAATAACATTAGGTTAGCTCTCAACTAGTGTCATGTTTAACGTCCTTGATTAGATGGTTATATCAAGTCCTAAGGTGCATCCCTCTATGTCTAATTACTTTTGAGTTTCCTGAAAATATTTTGAGTTTTGATTTGTTCAATAATATTTTATCTTTATGTTTTGGTTTAAAAACATGATGCTCAACTATCTTATCATGCCATATTTTTGTTTTTTGTTTGTACTTTTTTGCATTCTTATAAGCATTCCACCGTAACTCATCTAATTTATGTATTTTTAACATATTTTTCACCTTTCTATTGGACTTCTTTGCTTGCCCACTTGACTGGGGATGGTAGGGAAAATATGTAGTGTCTACCCTTGGTAGCACTTTAATTGATTATTTGAGCATATATTCTATCTCAAAATTCTCCACAACCACATTAGATATATACATGGGAGGTGCAGCCTTTAAATAGTTCACACAATTAACACTATCAATCATAGATTCCATACTTTCAAAATTAAAACCAATTGAATTGTTTCTTGGTGAGTTTACTTCTTTGTTCACAATATCATGTATAATAATTTTAAGTGTAGGAAACTCAACAAATTCTTTTAAGTTATCATCTATCCTAAAGCATTCATTTACATTATCAATATTAGGGGGTTCAAATGCTTTAAAAACTTTAAATGTTACTTGTTCATCTTGCACTCTCATTGTAAGCTCACCTTTTCGCACATCAATACATGCTTTTTTGGTTGCTAAGAATGGACAATCAAGTATGATAAAAATATTATGGTCTTCTTCTATGTCTAGTACAATGAAATCCACCATAAAGATGAACTTGTTTACTTTTAATAGAAAATATTCTACCACACCTCGAGGTCTCTTAATTGATCTATCTATCATTTGTAATGTTATTGAAATGAGTTTGGCTTTACCAACTCCCTAATCTTTTGAAAATCAATAATGACATAAGGTTAATGCTGGAACCCAAATTACATAGTGCCTTGTCAAAATGGATGTTCCCAATAGTGCAAGGGATGTCAAAACTACATGGATCTTTCAATTTTTAGTGTAGTTTTCTAGTAAGGATGACACTATAACCTTGAGAGTCAAGGTTATTATTTCATTATCTCTAATCCTCTTTTTCTTAGACATGATGTCCTTCAAAAATTTAGCATAAAAAGACATTTTTTCAAGTGCATCTGCAAATGATATGTTTATATGCAACTTCTTAAAGACTTCCAAGAATTTTAAAAACTACGTATCTGACTTTTACTTTTACAGTATTTGAGGGAAAAGAATAGTAGGTTTATAAATGTTACTTTTTTTTGGTTGAGTTATTTTTTTTCCATTACTCTCTTTATCCATTAATTTATGGTTCACTTTATCCACTAATTCCTTTTCATCTTTGTTAATTTCATGTTCATCCTCATCCTAGTTAATTTTTGATTCCTTCTTATCTTTTTTAGTCTCATGATTTTCCTCTAGATTTTTACAACTCTTCAAGGCTATGGAGTTACAATGCTCCTTAACTTCTCTTTTTGGGTTTATAATTGTGTCACTTGGAAGGTTATCATAAGGCCTTTGACTTATAGCCTAGACAAGTTGCCTCATTTGAGTCTCTAAATTTTGAATTGAAGCCTCTTGAGTAGACGCTTTTGTATTTACTAACTGTTTAAAGTCTTTCATCATCCTTATTAAAGCATTTGTATTGTACTCAATAGGTGACTTCTTCTCTTAGACTTATGATTGATGTGGTTGTTGAAAACCAAGTGATGGAAATGATTGATGGATGAATTGATTACCACCTTGATTGTTGTTATTACTCCAAGAGAAATTTGGATGTTGTCTCCATCTTGGGTGATTTGTGATCGAGTATGGATTATTGTTCTAGTTCACATTACCTACATATAATGTTGATTCAATATTATTTGGACAATTATCAAACAAATGGAATCCCCTACAAAACACACAAGACACCCCAGAATCTTGGACTTGGTTTATACTCGCTGGGGAGTTTTGAGCCTTTAAAAGATTCACCAAAGATGACACTCTTGAGTTGTAAATCATAAGCTTGATTGTAAGATTTGGATAGTAGAGCTCCATTAGAGGATGCACCAATAATGGTTTTTGTTTGAGCATTGAGAACATTATAGAATGTCTCTATTTGGATCTAATGAAGGATACCGTGGTAATGACACTTTCATAGAAATTCTTTGAATCTTTCCCATGCTTTGTATAAAGATTCTCATTTATATTGTTGGTAAGAGGTAATGTCATTCCTAAGCTTGACATTTTTTGTTGATGGGAAATATTTTATCAAGAATTTCTCCTCAAATCATTTTAAGTTGTAATAGAATCAAGTGGCAAAGAGTTTAGCCAAACTCGAGCAAGGTCTCGCAAAGAGTTAGGGAGTAATCTAAGCCTAAATGCATATTCTATTACACCACTAAATTTGAATGAATTTCTAACTTCATTGAACAATCTGAGATGTAAATGAGGATCCTCTATTAGTAATTAGCTAAATTATGCAACTGTTTGTAGCATTTGAAACATCATTGATTTTAGTTCAAACTGATTAGCTTGACTATTTGACATTGTAATACTTGTATTTAGCCCTTCCAACGTATGTATTGCATATTCATTCATAGCTCTATCTCTATCATCCATTAAAGGAATCTGGTTAATCAAATTTAGCTCATTATTGTTTATTTCTAATGTATTAGTCATTTCTTTCACTTGGGTGATACCTTGTTATTTTCTTATTGATCTCAAAGTACGCTCAATTTCTAGATCAAAAGGAAAAATTTCTCCTTTACAAACTCTACTCATGCAATAAACTCAAATGTGTTTTTAATAGCAATAAAAGAGATGTCTAAATTATAACTAAATAAAAATTAAAAATAAATAAATAAATACATAAATTAAAATTTTAAAAAATAAATAAAGGAAATTAACTAAAATAAATAACTAACTAGATAACTAAATAAATTAAAATTAAAATTATGAAAATAAATAAAAAATAGCTAAAATAAAATAATCAATCAATACGCAAGTATACGTATCGTAACAAGTAATATAATAATAAGAAAAGATTGTTTTTACGGAGATTATATTATTAGAAATTAATTCTTAAAACTAAAAATGTAAAAATCAAATTTTTTTGTATTTTTATATTTTAAAGAAGCAAAATTAAAATAACTAAAATCAAATAACAATAATTAATTAAATCAGATTTGGCAACTAAGAAGATATATGAGAAAATATCTAGGAATACTTAATCCTCTAATTTACTAAACATATGAAATCTAATCTAGCATGTATTCATCTCCTAAGTAAACAACACATCATATAGTTACTAACCTAATTACACTCTTATATCAATTAAAATGTAAACTACTCATTAAGTTCATCAATTATGGATCACATACATAAGACTCATACATATATGTTTAGAAACTATGCATCCTATTTCATCAAGACAAACAATTAAATAGTTCTCTTAAATATATTTAATTATCTCTATAGATCAATTGTTGGCCAAACATTTAATAAAACAAAAATTAGATTAATTAATATAATTAAATTAAAATCAAAATTAGGGTAAAATATTAGATTATCACATGGTGAAAAATGAGTTCATAAAACCCTAGATTAATAAATTAACTAGACATAATTTTCTTCATAAAGCTCATATTTTTTTATAAAAAGACATGAAAATTGATAAAGAAAGAATAAGAAAAAGAAATACAATCAATCTCTTGAATTGTAGTACCAATCTCCTCTTAAATCTCTACCAAAATTATATCTCATTTTGAAATGTTTTGTATTTTTCTCATTTCTTGGTTCTAAAAACTGATAAAAAATTATGTTAATTTTGGCTCATTATGGTTTATGGGGTAATTAGGGGATTAAATTAAGCTTAGGTGGAATCTGAACCATTAGATAAGTTTCAAAGCAAGGACTAAGATGAAAAAAGTAAAAATTAATAGCGTCAACCAATAGAACTGCACCACATGACACATTGGATTTATTAGGTGAATTAGAGAGTGACGTATGGCAGGAGAATTGGTCTCGATCAATGTAGGCTAGTCAACAACACGTGACAAAATGTGATTCACAGTTACATATTGCATGGTCCCCAAGTGAAAGGAATTTATGAATCAAGTGACGATGCATGGTGAGAGCGTTGAACAAGTGACAAACTCAGAATGAACGTCATGCTGACACGTGATATGATGCTACATCACTAGGAACACGCAAGGTTGCATAATTTTCTCTCTCTACTTGTGTGGCATCCACGTGGCTTGCCAATCAATTTCCTTGCTTGCATGGCATTCATGTGAAAACTTCTAATTGGTCTGCATTATAAATTCATAAAAAATCCATAAAAATTCCAAACAAATCCCAAAAAATATATTTTCACCCTTTTTCACAAGAAAATTCATATTTTAATATTTTTAACCCCAAAAATACTACTTATTGAATAAAATGAGTAAATATTAAGAAGAAAAGTGCATTGATGGCTCTACTTTAATAGAGTCATCACATTCACTCTTTACTTAACACATTAGAATTGAGTGTACACATATAGAAAAATATAGTATATATATGTTGGTTGATTGTTCAAATTTAGATTTGATCGATTAAGAGTCTAAATGATCGATCAAGGATCAATCGTGATCAATCTACCTATTCTTGGGTTATTATTTGATCGTTGTTGGATCGATTGAAAAATGTTTCAATCAATTGATTATTATTTGAACATTACTGGTCATTGTCTTTAACCTAGCATTAGGGTTTCAATTCTCATATTTAAACAACCTAATGATCTTTGTTTTCAACAACCACGCCCCTTCTATTCATCTTATTATTTTGTGCTTTCTCTCTCAAAATGTTTTATAAAAACTAAATTATATTTCTTTTATGCGAGATCTTGATTTAATCTATTAAATATATTGTGTGGTTATGTTTGATTGATTCATATGCCTATTTGCTTTTAACATTCGTTCTACGGTTTGCTAGAAGATTTGTTTTGTTTGTTTTATATCTTGAATCTTCTAGCTAGGGTATTTCATTATTAAGTTTTCTCTAGGACAAACTTTATAGTTGTACTATTTGTGTTAACTTTTCAGGTGTTAGTTGAACTAGTTTGATTGTTTATGTGACTCAAGAGATTGGAACGTTAATTCAGATCTGTACACCTATTTTGTGGAGATTATGAAAGAAGCGATGACTAGTAAGTAGGTTATATTGAGGGCTTTATCTGTGAAGAATAGCTTAAGACCTGACTTTGTAATTGAACATTGATTTTTATAGTGGATAGTAGGTTGTCCGTTGGATTGGTAGTTTCCTCTTAGGTGATTATTGTAACCTAAGTTATTTTCAACTAAAATATTGTGTCATATTTATATTTATTTTTGTATTTTATTATTTACATACGATTGAATGTATGGTTGAATGATAATTATTAATTCGACTTAATTAGCAAAATTACATATTCACTTATAAGATAGTTAGTGTTTACATTACAAAACTATGTTGTCCAACCCTAGTTAGAGAATTATATGCTAATGTTGGTGACGGGATTCATAATACCGACCCGATTAGCTATAAGATAGTTATTCAAATCAAAACCATAGATATCTCGACCAATCATTCAATGGATTTCTTGGAATAATCAACACCAATGACCCTAGCTTTGATATAGATAAGTGTAATCCAACTAATGAGTATTATTGATTGACTTATTGGGTTTACCTAATATCGACATTAATCTTAAATTTTTATACATACCAAGTGAATTTACGCTCTTTTGTCGTATTTTAAATAGAATGGCATATGCTAGTTTATTGCGTTAAACCACCCAACTGAGATTGGATTTCAACATGAAAAATTCTTGTATTGTATTGGAAAAGGAATGACTTTTCATGTTGGATCAATAACGTAGGATGAAATTATCTCACAAGCTTTGCTTACCAACGCTAGGGTCAAACTACCTTATGGTTGTCTCCTAATCAAGATGATACTGGCTATTGGGGTTGTTCTGTCAAAAGATTCTAAAAATGTTAAATATATGAGTGACTTTAAAAAAGATAACAATCTTAAGATCATCTGCACACACTACAAAAAAGAAAAAAAGAATGTTGATGTTGACACCGATAAAGGAGGAAATATAGATGTAATGGGTGAAGATGAATTGGAAAGTGTCGATGAACCACTACTTTCTTGTCAAGAATTGTTTAAAATGAGATGAGAATGATAATGAATGTCTTTTTCAATCAATCAGAGATTGTGCATATATTTGTGAATAATAGTTTAGATAAAATGGATGAGAAACAAGATGCATTATTAGATTTGTTTCACGATAAACGTATTCTTCTTAATCACCTTAACGATCAAAACATAAGTTGAATTTACTTTTGGTATGTGTTTTATTTTTTTTCTCAACCCATTGTATTTCTTATGTTAAGATTGGAATGATATTCTATTACTTTTAAAGTTTGGTAAGTGAAGTGCACATTTCATGTTACTTTTTAAAAAATATCACAAAAATCCTACATCAAATGAAATGAGACTATCACCAAAGTAAGGGTGTTTTTGGGTTTTCATAAAAAATAACCACTCTCAGCCAACACCAAAAACCGCAAACACCTAGCCCATTTCTCTCCCTGCTACCGATGCCGCAATCAGTGTCACAACATCACCCAACGACAAAAATAGCAAGAATATTGGAACGATGGGCCATTCTTTCTACCTTCATGGTCAATTCCATGATTGTTGAAATGGTTTCGACGGAAACAGTATTTCCAAACTTTTCAAGTGCTGCTAAATCAACATATGGGCTATTTGCTATTGACCTTCTTGGTTTTGGAAGGAGTCCAAAGCCAACAGATCCGTTTTACACCGAGAGATCATTTGGAATGTTGTGATATTGTTTCAATATTCTCAATATTTTTGTAGTTGGGTGATGTTGTGGAGCTGGGTGGCAGCGCCGGTAGCAGGAAGAAGGAAGAGCCTCATTTTTCTGGGTGTTGGTTCAGAGTAGTTATTTTTTGTGAAAACCCAAAAAGGCCCTTGTTTTTTGTGATCAATTATGTTTTATATCTTGAAAATAATTTATAAAAATATTTAGTTTATTATAATTAATGTATGAATAAGATAAAAACTTATCAAATTTTAAATTTAAAAGTGTATAATTATAATTTTAAAAATATATATAATTTTATTGTTTTTCATGTAATTTAAAAATAACTAAAGAAAATAAAACATTTTTATAAATTATTTCGTATATTTTTAACATAATAAGTAATTAACACCTTTATGTGCTTTAGTGACTCGATTTATGCACTCCTGCCGTTCACCCTAAATAAAAAACCTTCTTCTTATCCGCTAAACATGGGAGTTGTGCTCCGATCCATCATCGATGACAAATGGCATTGAACAGAAACGGTGTAGTTATCTGAAAAATTGTTGAAATCAAAGAGAGTATGGAAACTGAAACTGTTTCTGTGGGAGACTTTATCCTGAAATCGAAGCTAGGAAGAGGTTCTTACTCCACAGTGTGGAAGGCCCAGCACAAAATTAGTGGTCAAGTAGTTGCGGTTAAGCAGGTCTACCTCTCTGGACTCAATAGGCACCTCAGAAACTGCTTGGAATGCGAACTCAACTTCTTATTATCTGTCAGTCATCCAAATATCATTCGCCTTTTCAACGTCTTCCAGGTTTATTTTTTGATGCTCTGTTTTTGTTCTATTTCATAGTTTTTTTTTGGGAAACCTAATTCCTAGAATTTTCTGAATTTTGATCTATTTTTCGGTGATGACCCAGTTCGTTAATTCGTGATTTTCTGAAGGTTTTGATAATATTAATTGTAGTGTCTCTGTTTCTTGCTAATAATCTTCGCTTCTCTAGTAAAACTGCTTGTCGGATTTGTTAGGAAATCCCCAATTTTTGAACTATACTATCAACAATCAGATTCGATGCATATGTGCAGCCAAGCAAACAAGAAATATAACAGCACTAAAGTAAATCAAACACATGAGTTTTACGTGGTTCAGCGTCCAAAAAAAGGGATCTTACCTCCACGGGAACCAAGCAAAGATCAATCCACTACGAAGATAACAATAGTGATCAACCCCTCCCTGATTACACCAGTTTTCTCTTGTTCTAACTGTATAAAGGGAGACTACTACCACCACAAAATGATTGGCACACAATTCACAAGAGTAGAGAGCTTTTACATGTTTTGATTAATAACTAAAAATATACCCAGCAATTGTACGAACTAGCTCTATATATAGAGGTCCCAAACCAGTCTTACAATGCATTAGATACAGCTGATCAAGAACTCCTCTCTTGATACCTTTAACCCTCACTTCGGTAGTTAGACACACATGTAGTTTTGATCAAGTGCCAGCAGCCACATGCTTAAGTCCTTGCAATTCATTCCTCACATTTGCCTCAACAATTCACGCTTCACCATCTTGAGACAAATTGTGCTTTATAGTGTCTTAATTGTCTTCATACTGTGCTATGGTTCCAGCCATCTCGTGGCTTTAGTACTTGGTGACTCCAAGCAAGTCCAAATAGTGCTATGGTTCTCAATATAACTCGATGAGAAATATACATTCTTCCTACATCTCTTTATTTTTTCAATTCCATACCTAGAATTTTCTTTACACTTCTCAGATCCTTCATTTCAAATCCTGACTTTAAGAGTGTCTTAAAGTGAACTAAGTCTTTCATCTCTTTGCTTGCAAGTAACACGTCATTAACATAGAGTAATAGGTAAATCATATTTCCACTCCTTTCCTTCTTAAGATAAAAGCAGGCATCATATTCAAACCTCCCGAATTTTAGTTTATGCATAAGGGTATCAAACATTTTGTACCATTGTCTTGAGAACTGTTTAAGTCCATACTATGACCTTTTGAGCAAGCAACATGATCTTCTTTACCTCTAACCTCGAATCCATTTGGTGGTTTCATGAAAATGGTTTCATGAAAATGGTTTCATCTAGCTCTCCATGAAGAAATGTTGTTTTGACATTTTCATCTGTTCAAGTGTAGGTCAAATTGAGAGCAAAATCTTTATAGTTGTATACTTAGCTACATGTGAGAATATTTCATTATAATCAATTCCCTCCCTTTGTTAATATTCTTGAGCCATTATCTTTGCCTTATATCTTGATGGTTCAACCCCTTCAATACCTTCTTTTAGCTTAAACACCCATTTACTACCAACAATTTTAGATTTAGGAGGTTTCTTTGCTAAAACCCATGTTTCATTCTTCATTAAAGAGTTTATCTCCTCTAACATTGGAAGCTTCCACTGTTCAACATTAGAGCTCTTTGTTGCCTCTGAGTATGTTATGGGTTCTATATTTTCAATTTCTTGACTGATACTAAATGCATAAGCAATTAAATTAGCATTTTCATACCTTAACATAGGTTTTGAAACTCTTTTAGCTCTATCTTTAACCAGTGTATAATTCTGTAAGTCTTGTGTCTTTGATATGTCTCTTTCCTCAGTTCTAGAAATATTCAGTCCATCAAGCTCAACGATTGACTCTATCTAACTAGGCTCCATTGAACTTTCATCAGCAATGGTATCTGTCATTCTATGTGATCATTTCTAGCAAGCTCCACCTCAAACTATATGCCCCTTTTTTGCATACTTAGTTTTGCCTTCTTTTGAATCTATAAGGGTTGCATATGCAATAAAGGTGACATCTCTACTGTTAAGGCATTTCTTTGACATAAGTTGCCAAAACCGATAACCTTTTACCCCTTTCTCATGGCCTAGAAAAGACACTTCCTAGCTCTAGGTTTTAGCTTTCCTTCATTTAAACGTAAGTATACTAAACATCCAAATACCCTTAGGTTGTTATAGTTTGTTGGCCTGCCTAGCCATATTTCTTTTGGTGTTTTGAAATCAATTGCAGATGAAGGTGATTTGTTGATTAGATAGATAGCTGTTTGGATAGCTTCTTCCCAGGAGCTTTTAGTTAATTATGAACTTGAGAGCATACATCTAACTTTGTCAATAATGGTTCTATTCATACAATTTACTAAGCCATTTTGCTGTGTTGTGCCAGCAATTGTTTTGTGTCTTTGTATCCCCATTCTTTGCAAAATTTATCAAACCTTAAGTTACAAAATTCCAGCTCATTATCTGTTCTCAATACTTTTACTCTCATCCTAGTTGGATTATCTAATAGTGTTTTCCAAGCCTTGAACCTTTCATAAGTATCAATCTTACTTTTAAGTATAAAAGTCTATACTTTCTTTGAATAGTCATCAACAATATTCAAGTAATATCTACTTCAACCTAATGAGGGTATTGATGATGGTCCCACAAATCTGCATGTATATATTCAAGTATATGCTTTGTAGTGTGTTTTTCAATGCCAAACTTTACCTTTGTCTTTTTTCCATAGATACAATGCTCAGATATATCTAAAGCTCATATTACCTACACCACTAATCAACCTTTGTTTGTTTAATTCACAGTGTCCCTTTCCATTTATGTACCCTAATCTTTTGTGCCAGATTTCAAAGTTGCTACTTGTTAAAATTGACATTGCACCACTATTGTGTATAATGTCTTTCCTTGTAACATGTACAAACCATTCTCTCTTGCACCTTTCATTATCACTATAGAGCCCTTGATCACCTTCAACATACCTTGTTCTAATTTTATTGAACAATTAGCATGAGCAAGTGCTTCTAAGGAGATTAGATTTCTTCTCAGGGACATACCTTCATTCAATGTCTTTGAAGTGCCATCTGACAGAAGAAATCTAACAGTCCTAATGTCTTTGGTCGAACACTCATAATTATTTCCTAGATGAACTGTTCTAGCCTCCTTTTTTTCTGAAGATAAGAACCACTCTTTCGTTAGACACATATGGAAAGAACAACCAGAATCCATCACCAATTCCCCTTCAAACTTTGTTGTGCTTATTGGAAGAACATTAGAACTATCATATTTTTCTAAAGCTTTCCACCATGATTAGAACTATCACCATCTGAGTTTCTTGACTTCCTTAGTGGACAATCTCTATTAAAATGTCCTCCTTTGTGACATATAAAACACCTTAGTTGCTCTTTTTCTTTGTAGTTACCATTTTTTTTCTCTAATCTTCTCCTCATAAACAACTCTTTTCTTCGGTCTAAAATTTTCTTCCATCTTTTATGTTCAAGTTCCATGATTTCAAGGATGATATTATGAAATCTAATTTCAACTCTTCCCTATTGATAACTGTATTTTATACCGTGATTTACGTCTATTTTATTAATTATAATTGCTAGTTATTTACATTTTTAGTTAATTTTTAATTAATTAAATTAATATTTAGTATTAGTTTTTAATAAATACATTTTAAAGTAAATTAATAAATTTTAATAAAAAAAAGGGCTTAATTGCAATTATAAAAAGATCACAATTTAATTTGAAATTAAGAATGGGTTAAATTGCAAATATCAAAAGATTAGAAATTAATTTAAATTAAATTTGTGGGTCAAAATGCAATTAATAAAAAGTTGAATTTCTATGCAGGAGACGAGCCACTTCCGACATTCACAACCGCCAACCCACACCGCTCGCTCATTCCATCAAACGCCAAGATTAGGCGCGTGACATCCAGACGCAACAAGAGCGACACGCGAATTCCAGAAAGCGCGCGACTCGGCACACGTGGGGCCCACTGTGCCGCGGGCGGCGTGCAGGGTGGGACCCACGTGTCAGCTGCGCAGATTTTCTCCCGAGGTGATCTCTGACCGTTGGATCTGTTGGACGGTCCAGATTTAAAACACGTGGAAGCAAGCTGTCGGGCACCGAGCAGCTCTCCTACAATCCCGTGCGACGCGGTTCATCCAAGCGGTGTGCACCCTCGAGTTTCATAGAATAAGAAGCAGCCACGTGTCTCATTAATCTTCCAGCTAATCACATGACGACACGTGTCATGTATTTGGTAAAATAAAAACGCAGAAACGGCGCCTACTTTCCAGTCGTTAACGCATTTCAGCTGAAAATCTTGCGGCGACGTCCATTCTCCATGCGTTCGATATTCCACCTAATGAAAAGGCCACGTGTCTCCCATTTTTCGTAGCTAATCACGTGGTGACACGTGGCATGCGTGAAAAGAAAAAATCGAAACGTTGAATGGTTTTCACGCGTGTTGTTATTTTAATTCATACATTTTTGTCCCCACTTAAAATAAAAATAATAATAATAAAAAGAATAATTAAAAGGGGATATATTTTATGGTAGGAATTGGGGGTTGTTCAGTTTTTGGTTTTCTTTCACATTTTTTTTAGCTCGCAGTTCTTGTTGTATTTTTCTCTCTTTACCATTTTTATTATTTTTCCTCTCTGCGTGTTACACCAAACACGCAGAACGTTTATTTGATATTTTGTGTTGTATTTTCTTAGGAAAATTACAGAGAAAGAAGACAACGAAGAAGAAGGAAAAGGAAGAAATTTATTTTTCGTTGAGGAATCGTGAAAGAGTTTCTCCTAATTTATTTTCTTTTAAATTTTATTTCTCTGAAATGTTTAATTGTTGTTGTGTTGTAATTTTAATTTCTGCTATGAACTAATTTATTTGTTCTAGGGTTGCAGTGTAGCTTAAATTATGAAACTTGAATTAATTATTTTTGAATGATTTATGGAACGGTTTTAAGTTGTTTATTTTATCTGTGTTTAATGCATTTAATTATCGGAAGATTAATTAATTGATCTGTGACACTTAAATAAACTTGGAAAAGGTATTTTTGTGTGTTACTCGTGATAAAATAACGTATATATATAAGGGATAGAAATATACTTTTATTGTATGTGTAACTATTTGAGAACTTAGAACTTAATAAATCTGGTTGAATTTAATTCTCATAGGAATATAGTGAATTATTTTAACGAGATGTGTCTGTATGGAGTTCGGAAGAGATATATGGATAAATTAGGAGTTCTTGGTTAACAACTTAAAATACGAGAACATAAATCAAGATGAAATATGATGATTCAAATGGATTAATTTGGTGAAACTGTAATCCTAGAATTTTCTTGCAATCTGTTATAAAAATTAGTTAGTCAAACTGCATCAAATTATCGACTGTTTGGATAAAATTAGGTTGAAATAATTAACGAATACTAGTAACAAATCTCTGTGGGAACGATATTTTATTTATCATATTATTACTTGTTACCGTGTATACTTGCACGATATTTCGTATCGTTAATATTTGGCACACATAGAACACAACAGAAGCCAAAAATGGCTTCTGTGTGTTCCACAGTCCAGAACCAAACAAAACAAAAATTATAAACTCCAAAACTTTTAAAAACTAAAAAAAAACTCTCTAACTCATCATACTATCCCCTATTTATAACATCAAATTTCTAAAAAAATACATTTTAAAATATTTTTTTTAATACACGCGGGGGACAACTAATGATGGAGAAGTTAATTTAAAACTACGCGTGGGGGACAAAATTGTATCGAAAACGCGCGGCTCTCTCCCACTCAAAATTAAACGCGTTTTCGATACAATTTTGTCCCCCACGCGTAGTTTTAAATTAATTTCTCCATCATTAGTTGTCCCCCGCGTGTATTAAAAAAATATATTTTAAAATGTATTTTTTTAAAAATTTGATGTTATAAATAAGGGATAGTATGATGAGTTAGAGAGTTTTTTTTTAGTTTTTAAAAGTTTTGGAGTTTATAATTTTTGTTTTGTTCGGTTCTGGACTGTGGAACACACAGAAGCCGGCTTCTGTTGTGTTCTATGTGTGCCAAATATTAACGATACGAAATATCGTGCAAGTATACATGGTAACAAGTAATAATATGATAAGTAAAATATCGTTCCCACAGAGATTTGTTACTAGTATTCGTTAATTATTAAAATTATTTCAACCTAATTTTATCCAAACAGTCGATAATTTGATGCAGTTTGACTAACTAATTTTTATAACAGATTGTAAGAAAATTCTAGGATTACAGTTTCACCAAATTAATCCATTTGAATCATCATATTTCATCTTGATTTATGTTCTCTTATTTTAAGTTGTTAACCAAGAACTCTTAATTTATCCATATATCTCTTCTGAACTCTATACAGACACATCTCGTTAAAATAATTCACTATATTCCTATGAGAATTAAATTCAACCAGATTTATTAAGTTCTAAATTCTCAAATAGTTACATATACAATAAAAGTATATTCCTATCCCTTATTATTTACGTTATTTTATCACGAGCAACACACAAAAATGCCTTTTCCAAGTTTATTTAAGTGTCACAGATCAATTAATTAATCTTCCGATAATTAAATGCATTAAACACAGATAAAATAAACAACTTAAAAATGTTCCATAAATCATTCAAAAATAATTAATTCAAGTTTCATAATTTAAGCTATATTGCAACCCTAGAACAAATAAATTAGTTCATAGCAGAAATTAAAATTACAACATAACAACATTTAAACATTTCAGAGAAATAAAATTTAAAAGAAAATAGATTATGAGAAACTCTTTCACGATTCCTCAATGAAAAATAAATTTCTTCCCTTTCCTTCTTCTTCGTTGTCTTCTTTCTCTGTAATTTCCCTAAGAAAATACAACACAAAATGTCAAATAAACGTTTTGCATGTTTGGTGTAACACGCAGAGAGGAAAAATAATGAAAATGGTAAAGAGAGAAAAATACAACAAGAACTGTGAGCTAAAAAAAAATGTGAAAGAAAACCAAAAATTGAACAACTCCCGATTCCTCTCGCGTACAAAATATATCCCCCCTTTTGAATTATTCTTTTTTTTTATTATTTTTATTTTAAGTGGGGGACAAAAATGTATGGGGAATTAAAATAACAACACGCGTGAAAACCATTCTGTGCGTTTCTGATTTTTCTTTTCACGCATGCCACGTGTCGCCATGTGATTAGTTGCGAGAAATAGAGAGACACGTGGTAGCTTTTCATTAGGTGGAAATATCGGATGCATGGAGAACAGCTGGACCGCGTCGCATAAGATTTCCTCGCGCTGGAAGTGCGTTAACGGCTGGAAAGTAGGCATCGTTTCTGCGTTTTTATTTTACCAAATACATGACACGTGTCGTCATGTGATTAGCTGGAAGATTAAGGAGACACGTGGCTGCTTCTTATTCTGTGAAACTCGAGGGTGCACACCGCTTGGATGAACCGCGTCGCACGGGATTGTAGGAGAGCTGCTCGGTGCCCGACAACTTGCTTCCACGTGTTTTAAATCTGGACCGTCCAACAGATCCAACGGTCAGAGATCACCTCGGGAGAAAATGCGCGACACGTGGTCACACCGCACGCGCGCAGCAGCGGGCCCCACGTGTGTCGAGTTGCGCGCTTTTTGGAATTTCGGCGTAATCGCTCTTGTTGCGTCTGGATGTCACGCGCCTAATCTTGACCGTTTGATTGAATGATCGAGCGGTGTGTGTTGGGCGTTGTGAATGTCGCGAGTGGCTCTTCTCCTGCACAGAAATTCAACTTCTTATTAATTGCATTTTGACCCACAAATTTAATTTAAATTAATTTCTAATCTTTTGATATTTACAATTTAACCCATTCTTAATTTCAAATTAAATTGTGATCTTTTTATAATTGTATTGTGATCTTTTTATAATTGTAATTAAACCCCTTTTTTAATAAAATTTATTAATTTACTTTAAAATGTATTTATTAAAAACTAATACTAAATATTAATTTAATCAACTAAAAATGTAAATAACTAGCAATTATAATTAATAAAATAGACGTAAATCACTGTATAAAATACAGTTATCACACCCCTAAACTTAAGTTCTTGCTAGTCCTCGAGTAAAAGAAAAGAAATAAAATAAAGATAATTGCATTTAAAATAATGATTTTCAAAATATTTATTTTTAGTCATTCCAAATAACATAACTCAAAGAAATAAAAGAATTCTATCTAAGTATCAAAATTAATTTAAAAATATATTACATTTTCACAATGAATTTTAGTGTGTGTGAAGTCTTTTCATATATCATCACATGCAATCTGGATCAATTTATGCAAATATAAAATCAAACAGATTTTAATGAAATCACAAATCTCATAAGTTTATTTTCATTTCCCTCTCCACAAATATAAACAAACACAACCAATAGGACTTTATTAAGCTTGTAATGTATGACTTAGGTAAAGGTAGGATAAAGGATAATATTTAGCTCAAAATGTTTCCCAAGCATAACATTTTAGGATTGAAAAAGATAACTTCTACCATTACAATAATTACTTCCCAATTTGGGATTTATCATCACATACCATCCTCTTTTTTTTTTCTTTTCATTCCTTTTTTTTCAATATCTTTTTTTTTTCATGATATATCTTTAAATATTTACTAACAATTGTCATATGTTAGTAAGATAAGAAAAATGGATATATCTACACATATATATATATATATATATATTTAAGGTAGGCTTTTGAAATGAGAAAAATATATATATAAACATTGAAGCTCAAAAGGGGTATACTATGGATAATGCATACGAAGGTAGATAAGAAGGCTCAAATGATCCAAAGATGGCCTAAATCATTTTCTTAATTAAATGTTATCTATAATTTCGTCTTGAGAGAAAATCAAACAAATTCTAAAAACTGTGACACCACAAAAATCAATGGAATTCTATACTCACATAAACCTTCTCTAAATTATCATAACAATTCAAAAATCAAGACTAGTGCTCATGAATATTTATTCTTGTAAAAATGAAACATACGTAAAAATTATTCATCACTTAGACAATATTCAAATTTTTCAAAGAGCTATGCATTATTTAAAATGAAGAAATAAAATAACAAAAATTAGATCACCATTAAACGCAAAATGTCTTCTAATGTTCGATCAACAAAACAAACAAAGCTAGACAAGCAACAATATCAAGCACTATTTCCAATAAGTTTAATCTCAACACCCCCAAACTTAATATGCACATTGTCCCCAATGTGTAGAAATTAAAGAACAAAGGAGATGTGTTAAAAGAAACTTTCCTGAATGGTGAGTTGACTTGTGAGATTGAAATCCAAAATCGTTTTACCTCCTCCGATTTGCACCTATCAAAACAAAATAACTGAATGAAAAAATATGCAACTAATACATGTTCTAAAATACAATAAATAAATAAATTAAAACTAAAACACATGGGTTGCCTCCCAAGAAGCGCTTGATTTAGAGTCATCAGCTTGACTGCCTTTTTCCTTGCTTTAGGTTGGATCAGATAAGAAAATGGTGGACTTTTGACGATCAATGTCACCCCCCAATAATGTTTGAGTCTTTGCCCGTTCACTTGGAAGGTATTTTGTGATTCTTCACCTTTAATCTCAACAGCCTTATATGGGTGTACTTTGGTAATAATGAAAGGCCCTGACCACTTAGATTTCAATTTTCCTGAGAAGAACTTCAAACGAGAATTGAAGAGCAATACTTTCTGTCCTGGTTCAAAGTGTCGATGCAAGATTTTGTTGTCATGCCACCTCTTCGTCTTTTCCTTATAAATCTCAGCATTTTCATATGCGTGTAAACGAATCTCATCCATCTCATTGAGTTGTAGGAGACATTTTTCGCCAACAGCTCCTAAATCAAAATTTAAATTCTTGATAGCCCAATACGCATGGTGCTCTAATTCAACTGGGAGATGACAAGCTTTCCCAAAAACCAACCGATATGAGGACATCCCAATGGGTGTCTTATATGCTGTTCGGTATGCCCAGAGTGCATCATCCAACCTCTTAGACCAATCCTTCCTTGAAGGATTTACCGTCTTCTCCAAAATCCTCTTCACCTCTCTATTTGATATATCGACTTGTCCACTTGTTTGAGGATGGTAAGTAGTTGCAATCGTGTGAGTGACACCGTATTTGGCAAGGAGGGTTTCAAAAGATTTGTTGCAAAAATGAGTTCCCCCATCGCTTATGATTGCCCTTGGGGTGCCAAAACGAGTAAAAATGTTTTTCTTTAGAAAATTCAACACCACTTTGGAATCATTGGTAGGTAAGGGAATTGCTTCTACCCACTTAGAAACATAATCCACAACAACCATAATGTAGAGGTTGTTGTAGGAAGAGATGAAATCAATTCCCCAAACGTCAAATATTTCTACCTCAAGAATGTTGTTTAGAGGCATCTCGTGTTTCTTAGAAATGTTACCAACTCTTTGGCACCTGTCACATTGTGAGACAAAGAAATTTGCATCTTTAAACAGATTTGGCCAATAAAAACCAGATTGAAGAACCTTAGTCGCTGTTCTTTCTCTTTCAAAATGGCCCCTATAGGCTGAAGAATGACAATGTTTAAGTATATTTTCATTTTCTTCCTTTGGGACACACCTTCTGATAATTTGATCTGCACAATGCTTAAACAAGTAAGGCTCATCCCATAAATAGTACTTAACATCGTGTAAGAATTTTTTCTTCTGTTGGAAAGATATTTCAAGTGGGAGCACATTGCTTACGATGTAATTAACATAGTCTACATACCATGGCACACTTCTATGATCAAAGGAAAATAGTTGCTCATCAGGAAAAGTCTCACCAATGATAGTCTTGTCCACAGCTCCATCATTATTCTCCAATCTCGATAGATGATCAGCCACTTGATTTTCGGTTCCCTTCTTATCCTTGATCTCCAAATCAAATTCTTACGGTAGGAGGATCCATCTAATCAATCTCGGTTTTGCATCTTTCTTAGCCATAAGATATTTTATAGCAGAATGATCCGTATAAACTGTCACCTTAGTTCCGATTAGGTAGGATCGAAACTTTTCAAAAGCATATACAACAGCAAGTAATTCTTTTTCAGTGGTAGCATAATTCAGTTGAGCTTCGGTCAAAGTTTTGCTGGCATAGTATATGGCATGGAAAACTCTCTTTTTTCGTTGTCCTAAAATAGCTCCTATCGCAAAATCACTGGCATCACACATGAGCTCGAAAGGTAGATTCCAATCTGGTGCAATAATGATGGGAGCCGTGATCAACTTTTCTTTCAAAACCCGGAAAGCTTCAAAACAATCTTCGTCAAATGTGAATTTTGTATCTTTCTCCAAAAGGTTGCAAAGAGGCTTAGATATCTTGGAAAAATCCTTTATGAATCGCCTATAGAATCCTGCATGACCAAGAAAACTTCTAATTCCTTTCACCGATGTTGGAGGCAGTAGTTTCTCAATGGTTTCAATCTTTGCCCTATCCACTTCAATTCCTTTGGACGAAATTAGATGGTCGAGAACAACACCTTCTTCTACCATGAAGTGGCACTTTTCCCAATTTAAAACCAAGTTTGTTTCTTCGCATTTTTGTAGGACCAAAGAAAGGTTATGCAAGCACATATCAAATGAATCTCCAAACACTGAGAAGTCATCCATAAATATCTCAATAAAATTTTCCACCATGTTTGAGAAAATAGCCATCATACACCTTTAAAAAGTGGCTGTGGCATTACAAAGTCCAAACGACATTCTTCGGAAAGTAAAAGTTCCATATGGACAAGTGAAAGTGGTCTTCTCTTGATCCTCAGGCGCGATAGCAATTTGGTTGTATCCAGAATATCCATCCAAGAAACAATAGAAAGAATGTCCTGCCAATCTGTCTAGCATTTGATCAATAAATGGAAGAGGAAAATGATCATTTCGAGTGGCCTTGTTGAGCTTCCGATAATCCATGCATACCCGCCAACCCGTCACTTTCCTTGTGGGAATCAGCTCATTATTGCTATTAGCCTCCACTGTAATTCCTTCTTTCTTTGGAGCACAATGAATTGGGCTGACCCAAGAGCTATCTGAAATAGGATAGATAATACCTGCATCTAACCACTTAATGATTTCGTCTTTTACTACCTCCTTCATGATTGGATTCAAACGACATTGATGCTCAATAGTAGGCTTGAAATCTTCCTCAAACAAGATCTTGTGCATGCATAGTGAAGGGCTAATTCTTTTAATGTCAGCTATAGACCACCCTAATGCTAGCTTGTAATTTCTCAACACTCTTAACAACTTCTTTTCTTAATCTTCATCTAGAGATGCTGAAATAATCACAGGCATGGTAGACATTTCACCCAAATAAGCATACCTTAGATGGTTAGGCAATGGCTTAAGCTCTAATAATGGTTTCTGTTCCATAGATGGCTTCACATAGGTAAACTTAGATGGTGTTGCAACTTGTGATGCCTCTTCTTCAGTTTGAGGACTAAAGAGCTGTGGAGATGCTTCAAGTAACTTGAGATATTCAAGAGAATCAAAGTTATCAATAATATTGTCATTCACAAGTGCAAGTTCCAAAGCATCAGTACTCAAGTTTTCCCTGAAATTGCTTTCAACTAATGTATTTACCATGTCAACTCTCAAGCAATCATCAGATTCTCTTGGAAATTTCATAGCTTTAAAGACATTGAAAGTTACCTCTTGGTCTTGAACTCTCATGGTGAGCTCACCTTTTTGAACATCAATCAAAGTCCTACCAGTTGTTAAAAATGGTCTCCCCAGAATAATAGGAATTTCTTTATCTTCCTCCATGTCAAGAATTATGAAATCTACAGGAAATATAAACTTGTCAATCTTGACAAGCACATCCTCTATAATGCCTCTTGAGTGTTTCAAAGACCTATCTGCAAGTTGAAGAGTCACAATGGTCGGTTGTGCTTCTCCTAATCCAAGTCTCTGATAGATGGATAGTGGCATCAAATTAATGCTTGCACCCAGATCGCATAGAGCTCTACCAAAAAATTTCTCACCAATAGTACAAGGAATGGTGAAACTTCCTGGATCTTTAAGCTTAGGTGGTAGCTTCTTCTGAAGGATGGCGCTGCACTCCTCTGTGAGAGCAACGGTCTCAAAATCACCTAACCTTCTCTTTTTAGACAAAATGTCTTTCATAAATTTCACATAACTGGGCATTTGCTCCAAGGCATCAGCAAAAGGAATGTTAATATGAAGTTTCTTAAATACTTCAAGAAACTTGGAGAACTGTTTATCTAGCTTTTGCTTGTGGAAGCGCTAAGGAAATGGAATTGGTGGATTATAAGGCTTGAGGTTATCTAAAAATGGTTTTATTACAGGATTCTCTATTAATTCATTCTCTTTGACACTCTCATCAGCTTTCTCTTGTTTTTCTGGGTCAATAGCTTCAACAATAAGAGTTGGCGGAGAAATGGGCTTATGTATTTCTTCTAACTCTTTTCCACTTCTCAATGTAACTGCTTTACAATGCTCTTTTCCTTCCCTTTTTGGATTAACTTTAGTATCACTAGGTAAAACTCCTTGAGGGCGGTTGTTGACAGCAGTAGCTAATTGACCCAATTGAACTTTGAGATTTCTAATAGATGTTGCCTGATTCTGGAGAATAGTCTCATTCTTAGCCATGTATTGAGCAAACATATCTTCCAATGAAGGCTTTCTCTCTTGTTGTGGGACTTGATTATGAAAACCTGGTGGATGAGTGGGCTTCATAAAAGATGATTGGCCTTGATTATTACTTCAAGAAAAATTAGGGTAATTCTTCCACCCTGGATTGTAAGTGTTGGAATAGGGATTGTTTTGATTGTTTTGATTGTTTTGGTTCCTATTATAATTGGAAACAAAATTAACAGATTCAGAGTTATGAGGACATCTCTCACTGGCATGATTTCCATTACAAATTTCACATGCAACAAAAGGACTCTGAATTGAATGGACACCCATAGTATCCATCTTTTTCACCAAAGCGGATACTTGTGCAGTTAAAGCGGTCATAGCATCAATCTCATGAATTCCAGCTGCTTTCTTAGGCAACATCCTCTCTGATGGCCATTCATAGCTATTTGAAGCCATTTCCTCTAATAAGTTGAGGCTTCATCAATTGATTTCCCCATTAAAGCACCACCTGCTGCAGCGTCAATCATGTTTCTAGTTTGACCCATCAAACCATTATAAAATGTTTGAACTTGAAGCCATTTCGGTAATCCGTGGTGAGGACATCTTCTAAGTAGCTCTTTGTACCTCTCCCAAGCTTCATATAATGACTCTGAGTCGAATTGCATAAAAGTGGTGATTTCATTCCTCATCCGTGCAGTCTTTGCCGGTGGAAAATATTTGGCTAAAATTTTTTGAGCCAAATCCTCCCAAGTAGTGATAGAACCACAGGGCAATGAATTCAACCAACTCTTTGCCTTATCCCTAAGTGAAAAAGGAAAAAGTCTCAACCGAATAGCATCATCAGTGACTCTATTATGCCTAAAGGTGTCACAAATCTCAAGAAAATTTGATATATGGGAGTTTGGATCATCGTGGGGTAAACCACCAAATTGAACGGATGTTTGAATCATATGAATGATTGCAGGCTTAATTTCAAAATTATTGGCTTGAATTGATGGTCTTCTAATGCTTGAATGAATGCCGCCAACCATATGCACCGCATAATTTCTTAAAGATCTTGGTTCCTCCACTTCAGGAATTTCCTCATCCATAATTAGATGTTTTGAGATTTCTTGTTTATTATTTTTTTTTTAATTTTAAAATTGTTCTCTTAATTTCTAGATCTAGTGGAACTATATCAAGATTTCTTATGCGTCGCATACAAAGTCCCACTCTATCTAAAAATAAATCTAATATAATATATAAATAAAAAGAATTTTTTTTTGAATTAAAATCAGATTAATTGGTATTAATATCAACAAAAATTAGTAAAATAAATCCTCGGCAATGGCGCCAAAAACTTGTTGTCTCTTTTAGAGAACATAAAATCGTGTATACACGATTACAAGTAATAATATGATAAGTAAAATATCGTTCCCACATAGATTTGTTACTAGTATTCGTTAATTATTAAAATTATTTCAACCTAATTTTATCCGAACACTCATAATGTCTTTGGTCGAACACTCATAATTATTTCCTAGATGAACTGTTCTAGTCTCCTTTTTTTTCTGAAGATAAGAACCACTCTTTCGTTAGACACATATGGAAAGAACAACCAGAATCCATCACCAATTCCCCTTCAAACTTTGTTGTGCTTATTGGAAGAACATTAGAACTATCATATTTTTCTAAAGCTTTCCACCATGACTAGAACTATCACCATCTGAGTTTCTTGACTTCCTTAGTGGACAATCTCTATTAAAATGTCCTCCTTTGTGACATATAAAACACCTTAGTTGCTCTTTTTCTTTGTAGGTACCATTTTTTTCTCTAATCTTCTCCTCATAAACAACTCTTTTCTTCGGTCTAAAATTTTCTTCCATCTTTTATGTTCAAGTTCCATGATTTCAAGGATGATATTATGAAATCTAATTTCAACTCTTCCCTACCATACTTTATAGTAGTTTTTAATTTACTATAGGCCTCTGGTAAAGCATTTTGAGCATTAACCATCTTGGATTGGTCTAAGTTTAATTCTAGAGTCTTCGTCCATCTATCTTGAAGCCAAATAATTTATCTTTTAAGAAAATCTTGTTCAATAAGGTTTTATAATCATATAGAATACCTAAGAATTCCAAATTGAGGCTCTGAATTGAACTACTCCACGTCCTTAATTACTAGCGTCAAAGCAAGGGTTTATGAAGCATGAAGGTGATCTGGAAAGAGTAAAGGACTGCTTACAAATCAGAAAATAAGAAGTAAAATGCAAAGTACAACCTAGAAGCTTGTGAAGAATAGATTCCTTGACAGCAACTTATTGTGCTAGCTGATTTTTTATGTTGATGAAATGACAAATTTCCTCTACAACCAGTTTTATGTTAGGCTTGAGCTAATCAGTTATTGTCTCACATGACCAATGTCTCTGTGATCCTTGCTCTTTAACTGTGAATAAGTTAGTATATAAGAACATTGTGCTGATTATCACTTCAGTCTAGTCAGATTACTGCATTCAGCAGATGTCTTTTGCTGCCTAGAAAATATTGATATATTATTATTTTTTCTGATATAATTCAAAACCAAGTGATCTTCCATGTTATTAGAGCTGGTTACGTTCTCCAATTTGGTTTTACCAAATGGAGGCTAACCTTCTTTCCTCTTTAGGATAAAGATTACATGTTCCTAGTTCTGGAATATTGTGGTGGTGGAGATCTGGCTTCATATATTCATTTGAACGGAAGAGTCGAACAAGAGGTTGCCAAAAAATTCATGCAGCAGCTTGGTATCTCCTTGTATATATTGTACTTACTAATTTCTATTGCTAATAGTGTGCTGCAACTTTTCTTTTAACCAATATTCCATGATACAGGGGCCGGATTAAAAGTATTGAATTCCTACCACATCATTCACCGAGACTTGAAACCTGAGGTAAATCAATTGTCCACGTATAGAGGAGGCACCAATTTTCCTGCTGTGAGCTAAACTAAGATTTTACAGCCATTATCTATGGCCCCTCTTGCCTATCCTTTCTTTCTCTTTCCTAAAGTGCCATTTCCTTGTGCTTTGGAGCAGGGTCTTTCTTTTGAATGCCATTATGTACCTTGTTGTATCTTGGTAAAATGACAAGGAATACATTGGAGTTAAAGCAATTATAATCATATTCTTTGTAATTATGAAGTTGCTCAATGTTTGGATAATTGGATGTCCACGTATGGGTCAGTCTGCTGAGAAATTGGGTTCGAATTTCTGTATGACTAATATGATGCTCTAGTTCTTTTAGAATCTTAATAGGAATTTTTATACATTGTAAATCATGCATTATAGCTTCTATTCTTTTCCATTTTACTAGTTTTACCTACGGGTCATTGCAAGGCAACCACTGCTCTTGAATTAACTGAGAATAAGTAAAACTATAATTTGGCATCAGTACCAGCTTCAAAGTCTTAAATTACATGGTTCCCTTGGTTTGATATTATCTGTTAACAATTCATAAGTAGTCGACCTGTGCAACCTATACTTTTGTCAATGATCTGTTCTAAATCAGTCTACAGATCAGATATTTTTTTAAAATCTTTTCTACCATGGTTTTAAAATTTGTGCAGAATATTCTATTATCTTGCATCCAGGGTGATATGGCCATTAAAATAGCTGATTTTGGACTCTCGAGGTAAATCTTTCTGGAACAAAATAGAAAGTAAGTTTTATTTTTTTATTTTTATAGGATTTCAGGAAGAATATCTTGGCCTTAAATTCCCCCCCCAATTCTAATTGTTGGCAACAGGAGAGTATGTAATGGGGAATATGCTGAAACAGCTTGTGGATCCCCATTGTACATGGCTCCTGAAGTTATTCAATTCCAAAGATATGATGAGAAGGTAAGTTTTGTCAAATTTCTCTCTGTGCTTGTCTGATGAATTTGATCTATAAAAGTGCCTGTTTTATAGGTTGATATGTGGAGTGTTGGTGCAATTCTTTTTGAGCTTCTTAACGGTTACCCCCCATTCAATGGCAGGACAAACGTTCAGGTAGAACTTGCAACCTTTATTCTGTAAGCTAACGAGCAGTTATGATGTATAATTTCTAGTGCGTTACTATTTTCAGGTGCTAAGGAGCATAAAATCAAGTACATTCCTTCCTTTCTCTGGCCAGATCCTTTCTGGGTTGCATCCAGATTGCCTTGATATGTGTCTGAAACTACTAACTTTAAATCCAGGTTCTGCATAGTGTTTTTGTAAATTTCGTATATTGTTGTGATCCTTTCTTAGGAACAAGAATTCATAGATTTAATCTTGAATCATCTTCACATTTATTCCACTGCAGTTCATCGCCTATCCTTTGATGAATTTTATCGGCACAAGTTCTTGAGATGATAATTGGAGACTTAAATGGGATTCTGGCAGCTGAAATCCGGGGTACTGCACCTTGAAGTGGATTCTCTTGGCAAGGTAGCTAGATGTTTGCATTGTCAAAAACATCAAATTTAAGTGCTGGTGTGTCTAGCATCCTCTCGCTAGGCTTCTACATGATATTTGCTCCGAATTTCAATTCTTGGAATCTGGATTGCGTCCTAGTATCCTTTTATCAAGTAACCGCATCACTTTACTGCAAACCTATCTTTCATCCCAACGTAGTCTGTCACATGGTTTTGAGTCACCTGGGGTTAGTAGATCTAAAAGGTAGTCTCCCACTTCCAGAATTTTGCTGTAATGAGAAATGCTCTTGCATGTTCTTTCATTAGACTTTGTGGCACAACCATAATGTTTTTCTTTCATTCCAGCAATTTGTGTTTGTCAATTTTATATCATTTGCCCCAATAAAAACTCAAAGGTCTTTTAGATTGTGTTTTCACATGAATTTCATGCATATGGTGAGGGATTCTACCAACATGATTGTTGATCAATCTTAAGCAATTTTATTACCAACTGAATTGTTTTTAGTTTATAATCAAACTAAAATTTGATTCCTAATTATGTAATTAACATTGAAAAATAAAACAATTCCTATATCAGGGGTGAATGATTCTTTTTGTACGTTATAATCAAACTAAAATTTGATTCCTAATTATGTTTTTCCGGGTGTTCAAAACTTATCCGATGTGAACCAGCATATTGAATCAAATCAATCCAAGTTATGTGACTCTTTTATTAGGCGGTTTAGGTTCCACAACAAAATTTATACACATATATATCATAATATTAAATTATTATTTTATATTTAAATTTTAGGTTTAGATTAGGTAGAAAATATCTCATAATTATAATTGTTATTTTTTATCATTTTATTTTATGTTAAATGATTGCTTAAAATTTTAGGAGAGATTTTAGGAATAAATATCTCATTATTTGTTAAGTTTTTTATATTTAAGTTATTTGTTAAGTTTTTTATATTTAAATAATTTTGATTATTAAGAAAAAGTAACTAGAATGAAATATATTTTTAGAACATTCGAGATTTGCCTATGGAAGACTAGAAATTTGGGAGCTTATGGGTTTTTGGAAAAATTATTAATTTATTGATTTTTTTAATTTTTATCATTTTAATGAAATATATGAAGTGATTTCGTATTATTTGGTATTAAATACATACATCACTATTATAAATATCTTACACGGTTATAGATTAACATGCTCATTATTATTGAATATTGATAGGCCAATGATAGGCGAATGAAGCCATCGAATAGAAAATGAAGCTGCGAATAGAAAACGACTACCATCGAGTTGGTGTTAATAAAGAATAAACATTATACACGTGTTTGGAAACATTGTTAAATGTTATGATACTAAATTATTATTTTAATTTTAAATTTAGGTAAAAACATCCTATAATTATTTCTTATAAAGATAAATATCTCATTATTTGTTAGTTTTTAGTATTTAAATAACATTGATTATCAAGAAAAATAAAAAGAACAAAATATATTTTTGAAAAATTAATAGTAAAAGTTAAGAGTTCATGATTTTTTTTAAAAGAAAAAAAAATCATAAATTTATCAAATATTTTTATTTTCTATGATTTTAATAGCAATATACCATATTTCATAGAATACTCGGTCTTTTCTTACTAGACCATAATTGTGAAATACATAAACTGCCTGTTTATGGTTATGATAGTAGTGAATGATGACACTTGTCGCAAGTAGGTGACTCGACGGTGATACTATTTTAGGAATATATTAGTGGAGGTGGTCGTTTTGCGTGTATTGTTTGAATCGGTGTATTCTTAAGAAAAAAATAAGTATTCTGGTATTACATACAAAAAAACCTTATATTTGGTTACACTTATTTGTAGTTTGAGAAATAAATTAAAGCCTCGTTAATGTTACGTCTTGTTCAAATTATCCCATAAAATCTAAATAAATGGTGGTTGTCTAAAGAATTTAGACTCTTCTACATGAGAAAGTTCTAAAGTGGTCTATAGATATCTAGAAGAAGTTAGAGTTGGATGAACTCAACTCAAACCTTGAAGATTTTAGAATGTTCTAGAGTACGCTAGAAGGTGTTGGAAATTCTAGATCGTGTCGGATGGTTCATGAAGGATGTAGAAGCCGCTGGAAGCTTACAGAACATCCTAGAACTTGCATGAAGAAGCTAGACAAACCTAGAAGACTCTAAAGTTGGCTAGAAGGTCCTAAAACCTTGTGGCATATTGTAGATAAAACTAAAACTCTCTTGTATATTCTAGACCTAGAAGAATCTAGAAAGTTGTGGCATAGCCTTAGGCTTGAAGCCACATTATAAATAGACCCATTGGTCTTCATTTGGATTCATCTTGAAAAATCTTGGAGATCTTAACATCTTAGCATCTTGGGAAATCTTTGGGAACTTGTAACATAATTTCTCTTTAGAGCAATACAAAGCATTCTTTACAAACTCTCTTTCTAGTCTCTTTGGAGTTTCATTCGGATTCAAAGGCAGGCTTAGGGCAACGGACGGTGCTAAGTACCTCACGATTGCTACTTGAAATTTAAGGTCGTGACAGTTGTTATTAGAGCTTTCGGTTGAAGCATTTCTACCCTTGGCATAATGAAGAACAATGCTCCATCTACACCAAGCGTTGATGTTCCACCTATGGAACGTGGGCGTGAGGAAGTTCGGAAACCACCAAAGGAATCTCAAGCCAAGTCGAAAGACATGCTTTCTAGCTTAGAAACACGTGTTGGGAGTACGCAGGACAATTTAGGGGAGCTGTTCGACAGGGTGGACAACTTGGAGGAGCGTTGCAACGGCTTGAAGGCCGAGGATGTGGAGATCCATGCAACTGTCAAGATGTCCCTCAACGAGCTAGATGGTGGGATAAGGCAAGAGATTTATGGGTTGAAGGCCGAACTTGCCAAGGTACGAGATCTTGTCCAAAGAGAACTTACTAACGTGTTGCTTAGAGTTGAGGACATGGGTGGTGATCTAGCTCTATGTAAGCGGGTTATAGCCGTGAGAACTAGCACAACCACCGTCATTGAGGCTAAGAGGGTGGATGTTCTCAAGCCTAAGACCTTCAATGGTGTTAGGAATGCTAGGGAAGTTGAGAACTTCCTATGGGGGCTGGAACAATATTTCGAGGCTACTAGCATAACGAACCATGCCAGCAAGATTCGAACTGTTGCTATGTATTTGTCCGAGACTGCTATGTTGTGGTGGAGACGGAGGCATGGTGATGTGCAACGAGGGGTATGCACAATTGACACCTTTGATGACTTCAAGAGAGAATTCAAAGGCTAATTCTTTCCCGTAAATACTGAAGAGGAGGTAAGGGGCCGACTACGACGGTTAAAGCAAACAGGTAGCATAAGGGACTATGTGAAAAAGTTCACAACCTTGTTGCTAGAAGTCCCTGACACTTCAGACAAGGACTCTTTATTCTTGTTCATGGATGGTCTCCAATCATGGGCTAATCTTGAACTCAAGCGACGTGGTGTCCAAGATCTATCTTCGACCATTGCGGTTGCTGAAAGCCTTATAGATTACTCCATCAACAAAGAGAGTTCAAAGGCCACAAATAGAAAGCTTGTTGGAGGAAAGAGTGGGGGAGGCCATGCTAAAATTCAGGGTCCCAAAAGTCACAAAGAAGGATCCTCGTTCAAATCACGGGATAAGGGGAAAGGGAGGATCGTGGTGCCTCGAAGCCCCGTGTGACGTGCTTCATTTGTGATGGACCGCATTGGGCACGTGAATGTTCGAAAATGAAGGCCTTGAGTGCCTTAGTTGCCTCCACGCATGACCAAGATGGAGGTGAGTCGGACTAAGGTGCAAAGATGGGTTCTTGGTGCATTGTAGAGCGCCCCGAAAACCCCCAAAGGCTTGATGTACGTAGATGTAACCATCAACAGGAAGGTCGCCAAAGCTTTGGTAGACACAGGTACATCTCACAACTTTTTTTCAGTGGAGGAAGCAAAGAGACTCGGCCTTAAGTTTGTTAATGGAGGAGGGTCGCTCAAAGTAGTTAACTCGGCAGCACTACCTTTGCAAGGAGTTACTCGTAGAGTAAAGGTCAGTCTTGGTGCTTGGACTGGCCAAGTGGACTTATCAGTAGCGCCTATGGATGACTTCTCAGTAGTATTCGGCATGGAGTTCTTGGACCAGGTTAGAGCTTTCCTTGTGCCATGTTCAAACTCTATGTGTATCATAGATGGACCAAAGGCTTGCGTGGTATCGACGGAGAGGACCACCAAACCTACTACCCAAGCTCTCTCAGCACTTCAGTTCAAGAAGGGATTGAAGAGAGACGAAGAGAGTTATTTGACCATCTTAAAGGAGTACAATGAGGAGGAGGCATTGCCAAGGCCAAGCTTGCCGATAGAAGTGCAAACTATCTTAGATAAGTTCCATGATGTGATGCCTGAGGCATTACCTAAACGGTTACCTCCAAGGAGGGAGGTAGACCACAAAATTGAGTTGGAACCCAGAACCAGACCACCAGCAATGAGCCCTTATCAAATGGAAAACTCAGAGTTGGCAGAATTACGGAAACAACTCGACGAATTGCTGGATGTTGGCTTCATAAGGCCCTCCAAAGCTCCATTTGGTGCCCCAGTGCTCTTTCAAAAGAAGAAGGATGACTCACTACGGATGTGCATCGACTATCGGGCTCTAAATAAGATAACGGTTAAGAACAAGTATCCTATCCCACTTATTGCTAATTTGTTCGATCAATTGGGGAATGTCAGATACTTCTCAAAATTGGACTTGCGATCGGGATACTACCAGGTACACATAGCCAAGGGAGATGAGCCCAAGACCACTTGTGTGACCAGGTACGGTGCCTATGAGTTCCTTGTCATGCCATTTGGTCTCACAAATGCACCAGCCACCTTCTGCACTCTGATGAACAAGATTTTCCATCCCTACCTTGATCGGTTCGTGGTAGTATATCTTAATGATATTGTGATATATATCTGGACTTTGAAAGAACATCTAGAGCATTTGAGGAAGGTGTTCGAGGTCCTGAGAGAAAATGAGCTATATGTCAAGAAGGAGAAATATTCATTTGCCCAAGATGAGGTGATGTTCTTAGGACATAGGATAAAGGATGGAAAACTTATGATGGATGGAACCAAGAATGGAAACCTCCTACCAAGGTTCCCGAGTTAAGGTCTTTCCTTGGACTTGTAAACTATTATAGAAGGTTTATCAAGTCCTACTCAGCGAGAGCAGTCCCATTGACTGACCTGCTCAAAAAGAACAAATCTTGGGAATGGATAAGCGAATGTCAAGCCTCATTCGAAGACTTGAAGAAGGCCATCAGTGGAGAACCAGTGCTTTGCCTACTAGACCCTTCCAAGATGTACGAGCTGCACACAGATACTTCAGACTTTGCCATTGGTGGAGTATTGATACAAGAAGGGCGTCCGATAGCTTATGGGAGCCACAAGCTTAATGACACCGAATGTCGCTACATTGTGCAAGAAAAGGAAATGATAGCTATCATTCATTGTCTAAGGGTGTGGTGACACTACTTATTGGGTTCTCACTTTGTGATCATGACGGACAATGTAGCAACAAGCTACTTCCAGACTCAAAAGAAGTTGAGTCCCAAGCAAGCTCGATAGCAAGACTTCTTAGCGGATTTTGACTATAGGCTAGAATACAAGCTCGGTAAGGCCAACGTGGTGGCTGATATGCTGAGTCGAAAGGCGGAGTTAGCAACCTTGAGTAGGCCAAGCAGTCCTTTGCTGGAAAGGATCAAAGAAGGGTTGGAGCATGATGCTCTTGCTCAAAACCTCCTTGCCCTCATCAAGGAAGGAAAAACAACGCAATTCTGGCTGAGTGATGGACTACTCTACGCCAAGCAGAATCACATCTTCGTACCAAAGTGGGGGAACATAAGGAAAGAGTTTATCAAGGAGTACCACGATTCACTATAGGTTGGACACCTAGGAATGAGGCGCACCCTTGCTTTGATCAAGTCAATCTACTACTAGCCTCAACTACGGGACAATGTTGAACCCTATGTGAGAACTTGTCTTATGTGCCAACAGGACAAGATAGAGCAGCATGCACCTGAAGGTTTGCTAGAGCCGCTGCCTATTCCAGAGAGACCATGTGAGAATGTCTCAATGGATTGCATCACTTGCTTGCCAAAATCAGAGGGCTTTGGCAGCATCATAGTAGTCATCGACTGCTTCAGCAAATATGCAACATTCATACCTGCCTCGGTAGATTGCACGGCGGATGAGACGACACGGTTGTTCCTCAAGAATGTGTGAAGCATTGGGGGATTCCATCCAATATCGTGAGTGATCGAGACCCACGATTCACAGGGAAATTTTGGACGGAATTGTTCAAGTTGTTAGGATCAGACTTGAACTTCTCTATGAGCTTTCATCCCCAAAGCGATGGACAAACTGAACATGCCAACACATTCCTGGAGCTTTATCTTAGGCACTTTGTTAGTGCCAATCAACATGATTGGGCTAAGTTGTTGGATGTAGCCCAATTTTCTTATAATTTACAGAGGAGCGAGTCCACCACGAAGAGTTCCTTCGAGATCGTCATGGGACAACAACCCATGACTCCTCATGCTTTGGCACGAGTTATGAAGGGAAGAGTCCTACTGCCTTCAAATTTGCCAAGGCATAGTACGAACAAGCTGAGTTAGCCCAAGCCTATTTGAACAAGACGTCCAAAAAGATGAAGAAATGGGCTGACAAGAAAAGGAAGATGGTGGAATTTCAGGAAGGAGATTTGGTCCTTGTTAAATTATTGCTCCAATAATTCAATTCCCTACGGAAGGTTCATAAGGGGTTAGCACGGAAGTATGAAGGGTCATTTCCAATCCTTAAGCAGGTTAGTAAGGTGTCATACAAACTGCAACTCCCTCCAAAGCTTAAAATCTATCTGTTCTTTCATGTAAGTATGCTGAAACCTTTTCATAGAGACAAGGAAGACATAAGTCGGGGAGAATCCAAGAGGGTGCCTACCGCAGTGGTAACCTTCTTTGACAGAGAAGTGGACTCAATTTTGGGAGACCGCTTGATCTGGCGTAAGGGTGTACCAAGTTATCGAGAATACTTGGTCAAATGGAAGAATGCCCCAGATGTAGAGACGAGTTGGAAACCTAAGGATTCTTTGTGACAATTCAAAGATGACATAGAGAGGTTCAAGCTTGAAGGTGCGAGAAGGGCGTCGCGAACTGGAGTGGGGGAGGGTGTTACGTCCCGCTCAAATTGTCCCGCAAAATCCAAATAAATGGTGGTTGCCTAAAGAATCTAGATTCTTCTACATGGGAAAGTTCTAGAGTGGCCTAGAGATGTCTAGAAGAAGCTAGAGTTGGATGGACTCAACTCAAGCCTTGAAGACTCTAGAAAGTTCTAGAGCACGCTGGAAGATGCTGGAATATTCTAGATCGTGTCAGATGGTTCATGAAGGATGTAGAAGCCGCTGGAAGCTTACGGAACATCCTAGAACTTGCATGAAGAAGCTAGACAAACCTAGAAGACTCTAAAGTTGGCTAGAAGATCCTAGAACCTTGTGGCATATTGTAGATAAAACTAGAACTCTCTTGTATATTCTAGACCTAGAAGAATCTAGAAAGTTGTGGCATAGCCTTAGGCTTGAAGATCTTAGCATCTTAGTATCTTGGGAAATCCTTGAGAACTTGTAACATAATCTCTCTCTAGAACAATACAAATCATTCTTTACAAACTCTTTTTCTAGTCTCTTTGGAGTTTCATTCGGATTCAAGGACAGACTTAGTGTAACGGGCGGTGCTAAGTGACGCACGATCGCTACTTGAAATTTAAGATCATGATACTAAGGTTCCTTCTCTGCAAGTATCTGAACTGTCCAATGTCTTCTATACTAGTACTCTTGATCTTAATATATGCTCTTAATCTTGTTTCCATTAATGTAAATGCCCCTATCATTCCCTTGGGTTCTTTATTATCCCTAGACTACAACTTCATGGCTCTCACCTTCTCGTATTTTTGCCTTTGGTTTGTACCCACAAGGCAATGACCTTGCTTTTGGAACACAATCGTCTGGACTGCAAACAGAGACGGTCCACTCATTTCCTCAAACGCCACACTAAAATTGACGAGTAAAGGTCTTCATTGTGAGCCAACTGGTAGATAAATATTCATTGTTCCTAATACGACAGGCCCAGCAAGCTCAGCTTCTATGCTTGGTGCTGGGAATTTTGTACTATATGATAATCAGCCTCGTGTTATCTGGGAGAGTTTTGATTTTCCAGCAGACACCATATTAGGAAGTCAGAATCTCTCTTCTGACAATGGCTTGATCTCAAGCAATGCCAACTTAGACCACTCAGGTGGACGATTCTTCCTTGATATGCAAAAAGATGGAAACCTTGTTTCGTACCCACGTAGCTTAATGTTACCAGAAACTTCCTATTGGTCCACTGATGCTATTGGTAAAATGGGTTCTGTCCTCCATCTTAACCTATCTGGCTTTCTCTTCGTCCAATTGGGTCAAATCTTGTCAAAGACGAAACTATTCTATACAGAGCAGCTTTGGATTATGATGGGATTTTCAGATTGTTTGCGCACCACATGAGCAACACAAGCTCCAAAGTGGTCACCATGTGGTCAAATTTGAAGTCCCAGTGTGATGTTAAAGGTTTTTGTGGTATCAATAGCTATTGCTCAGAAGTGGGCAAACAAGTTGACTGTTGCTGTTTTCATAAATCCCAATTCCAAGTTCTTGGGTTGTTATCATAATTTCAATGACAATAGCTGCACAAATAAAGAAGACCCAACCCTGAGGAACAATATTAGTCATCCTTTAAAGGGCATTTCCTTGTTTTATAATCCTTATTCAGTTTTACCCCTGAAAGAGGCTTCCTGTGGTAAGTCTTGCCTTCAAGATTGTAACTGTTGGGCAGTTTTGCATAGTGGTGCTCATTGCCGTAAATATAAGCTTCCAATCAGGTTCGGTAAAGAGAATAAAAGAAGTTCAGATGTGGCGTTCTTTAAGATATATGCAGGTGGTTTTGATGGAAATTCTAGTAATTCAACACAATTGGTTGAAAGCAAGAATACTACTCTAATTTTGATATTTGCATTGACTTTGGGTTCTGTTGCATGCCTATGTTTCGTCCTTGCAATTTCTAGTTTTTTTGTTTACACGCACCGAGCACATAAGTACAAGAAGCTATTTGAAAAGCAAATTTAGGTTTTGCTGAAGAATTTACACTGCAATCATTTTGTTACAATGAGCTTGAGATAGCAACAAGTGGGTTTGGGGAAGAGTTAGGAAGGGGAACTTTTGGAGCAGTCTATAAAGGAACCTTATGGGGGTAAAAGGATTGCTGTTAAAAGACTAGAACGAGTTGTGGAAGAAGGGATTAAAGAATTTAGGGCTGAAATTACTACCATTGGAAGGACCCATCACAGAAACTTACTTCAGTTCCTTGGTTTTTGCATTGAGGGATGAAGAAAGCTTCTTGTTCATGAGTTTATGAGCAATGGTTCATTAGCAGATCTTTTCTTTAAGTCCAAAATGCGCCCACTTGGAAAGAAAGGGTGAGATTTGTGTTAGAAGTGGCAGGAGGTGTGTTTTATTTGCATGAAGAGTGTAGTGTTCGCATAATCCATTGCAACTTAAAACCCCAAAATATACTCCTAGATGATTGTTGGACTGCTAAGATATCTGATTTTGGTATGGCTAGGCTCTTACTACCAAATCAAGCAAAAAAATTAGACCCAATAGAACAAGGGATCATGGGATACTTTGCACCTGAATGGCACAAGAATGCCTTAATATCAGTAAAAGCTGACATTTATAGCTTTGGTGTTGTGCTTTTGGAGATTATATGTTGCCGACCAAACATAGAACTAAATGTTTCAACACCTGAGGAGATAACTCTTTCTGCTTGGGTTCATAAATGCTTAATGGAGGAAGAGTTAAATAAACTTGTGACAGATGAAAATGTGGATTTCACCACTATAGAAAGATTGGTGAAAGTGGGACTTTGGTGCATTCAAGATAATCTAGATTTGCGTCCTCCAATGAAAAATGTGATCTTAATGTTGGAAGGTACAATGGATATACCAGTCCCTTCATCTCCAATGCCTCTCATATATATATGGATACTTTGCACCTGAATGGCACAAGAATGCCTTAATATCAATAAAATCTGACATTTATAACTTTGGTGTTGTGCTTTTGGAGATTATATGTTGCCGACCAAACATAGAACTAAATGTTTCAACTCCTGAGGAGATAACTCTTTCTGCTTGGGTTCATAAATGTGGATGGATACATATATACATATACATATATGCATATGCATAATATAATGTAGATGTACATATATATATATACATATACATATATATATATATATATATATACACATACGTATACATATATGTTGAATATTGGTTCTAAAGTAATAAATTAATGGTCTAATTTAAGAAAAATAATGGCCTAAATTATGACATAATTTAGGGAGAGTGAGTCTTGTTTTATCTATAAATATAGAGGAATTCATGCATTGAAAATACAAGAAAAAAAATCAGAAAAATCCGAGAAAACATAGGCAAACTCAAAGAGAAAAAATACTTAAGTGAAAGTGAGAGTTTTATATGAAATTGGGAAAACACCTAAGAGATATTATTAGTGAAGAAATATGTATTTGTATTATATATATTTTTTACTCAGTTCAATAATATCTCTTGCCTCTCGTGGACCTAGGCAAATTGTTGAACCATGTAAATTCTGTGTTTCCTTTTACCGATTTGATATATTTATATATCGTTATTTATTGTTTCCGTGCACAACAAATTGGTATCAAAATTAAATATAGCAGTACAAAATACTAAATTGAAGCTCTCGACGAGACAAACACAACAACGAAAGAATCGCTTAAACTGGAGGTCAGATGCACCGCCAGAAGCTACTAAAGTACTGTAGCTAGTAACTGAGTCAACTTACTGAGTATGACCGAGTTAACTCACCGAGTTGAGCCGTCTAAGCCGTTTGATTGAGCCATTGAGATGTTGACCAAGCCGTCAACTTGAGCCGCTTAGCCACTTTGATCGACCCGTTGACTTTTCGTTGATTGTTGACTAGTAAGTCAACTTAGTCATTAGTGAATTTTGGACCGAGTTGATCTATTTTTCACCCGTTCTCAACTGAATTGATCCTATTCCTAGCTAATGGACCATTTCGGATTCAACCACAGATTGTTTTTTGAAATAAGGTATAAAATTTGGAAAAACACTGTTTTAAGTTATAAGTGTAAAATTTTTGTTATCTGTTTGTACTTATAGCTGATACAAGAGAGATCGAGGAATGTGCATAAGCTGACCTGAGAAGTTCTCGAAACCCAAGTTGTTATGCTCGAAGAACCATATCCAATGCAAATTTTGAGGTGGAGAAATTTGACGATACCAATAACTTTTTCATGTGGCAATATGAAGTATTAGATATATTGTTCTAAGAGAGAATTAATATTGCCTTGGAGACCAAACCAAAAGACTATTCCAATGAAGATTGGAATTATGTCAATTGACAAGTTTATGGCACAATTCGACTGTGCTTGGAAAAAGATAAAAAATACTTTGTCATGAAAGAGAATGTAGTCGTAGTTCTCTGGAAGAAGCTAGAGGACAAATACATGACGAAAAGTATAGAAAACCGACTCTACTTGAAGAAGAAACTTTTTCGTTTCCAGTATAAGAAAGGTACCCCTATGATTGAGTACTTGGATAATTTCAATAAATTTTTGGTCGATCTATAAAATTTAGATGTTGAAATTATTGATGAAGATAAAGTTTTGTTGTTGCTGGATTCATTATCTTAGAGCTATGAGCATTTAACCACAACTCTATTATATGGAAAAGATGAGGTTAAATTCATAGATGTTTCAAATGCTTTGGTAAATAATGAGTATCGGAAGAAGGATCAATATGATCATAGAGACTCAATATCAAAAGCATTGACTGTAGCCAGAGGTAGGATGAATAACAAAAAAATTGGAGAATCAAATAATAGGGGGAAATCTAGATCAAAGTATAGAAGAGAGTCATCCAGAAGATGTCTTGCGAAAGACGAGTATGCCTATTGTTACCAGAAAGGGCACTAGAGGAAAGATTGTCCAAACAAGGACAAGTCAAATGCAAACGTTGCATAGAAGGCCATGAAGATGAAGAATTAGCTTTTTCAGTTTCATCATCAGATACCTACTCAGAAAAATGGATCCTTGATTCTAGATGTTCTTATTATATGTGTCTAAACAGACATTGGTTTTCGAGTTTTGAGAAGCTCAATGGAGAGGTTGTGCTTATGGGCAACGACAATGCCTGTCAGACAAAAAGAATTGGAACAATACGGCCAAAGATGCACGATGGTACAATCAAACGACTTACAAATGTAAGATATATTCCTGATCTAAAGAAAAATCTTATTTCTTTATGTGTTCTAGATTCTGATGGTTACAAGGTAACATTGAAAAATTGAGTCTTGAAAGTTGTATGAGGTGCATTTGTAGCGATGAAGGGTACTCGAAAGGCAAACTTGTATTTCCTAGATGGGAGTACAGTTACAGGAAGAACAATTGTCTTAAGTAGTTATGGAGAAAAGACATGATTCTTCCCCCTTGTGGCACATATGCTTAAGGCATATCGGTGAAAAGGCTTTGCAAGGTTTAATGAAGCAAGGTCTTCTGAAAGGTGTCAAGACTGGAAAGTTTTATTTTTACGAGCATTGTGTATTTGAAAAAAAAAACAAGAGTCAAGTTCAGCACTACCATTCATCGTACTAAGGGAACTTTGAATTATATTCACACGAACGTTTAGGGTTCTAAGAATGCTTCACTTTGAGGTAAATACTGGTTTGTGACTTTTATTGATGATTTCTCTAGATATGTCTGAATATACACCATGAGTCACAAAGATGAAGTTCTGAATATCTTTCTTTAATGGAAGAAAATGATCGCAATTCAGACAGGTAAGAAAATTAAGAGACTCAGATCTGATAATGGTGGCGACTACAAATCAGATCTCTTCTTCAAAGTTTGTCAAGATGAAGGGATAATCAGACATTTTTTAGTTCCTTGTACACCACAACAGAATGGAGTTGTAGAACAAATGAATCGTATTTTGGTTGAGAAAGTTCGATGTATGTTGTCTCAATCCAAATTGATCAAGGCATTTTGGGTTGAGGCTTTGTCATATGCAACTCATATAGTCAACAGACTTCCTACAACTACATTAGATAGGAAAACTCCTAAAGAGGTATGATCTGGACAACTTGCTTCTGATTATGATTCATTGCGAATATTTGGATGTGAATCCAAACTGGATCCTAGAGCAAATAAAACTGTTTTCTTGGGCTTTAACAAAGGAGTTAAAGAATTTTGACTTTAGTGTGGTGAATCAAAGAAGATCGTCTTAAGCCGAGATGTCACATTTGGTGAGTTTGTTATGCTGAGACAGAAAAATTTGGAGAAAGAGAATAAAAGTCCAAATAATCTTTCTAAGGTGGTTCTTGAGACTTCAGAAGATCCAGAAAAGATTGCACCGACTATCGATCGTGGTGAAGATGAAATTGATGATTAAGAAGAGATATCATTTGAGGTGGAGGTTCTCTCACCATCACCACCGCTCAATTAACAACCATAATCTATTGCCACTACTCAATCGAGAAGGGAGATTAGGAAGCCTACTAGATACATAGATATGGTAACATTCACACTTCTAATAATTGATGATGATGTCTCATGCACAGAGAAATCGTGTAAAAAATTGATAGTATGAAGTGGAAGATGGTAATGGATGAAGAGATGAAGTCTCTAACCAGAATCACACTTAGGAGTTGGTTCAACTTCTAAAAGGAAAGAAAACTATTGGCTGTAAATGGGTCTATGCCAAGAAGAAAGGTGTTCCTAGTAAAGACAACATTAGATATAAAGCTAGACTGGTAGCAAAAGGTTATGCTTAGAAAGAAGGAATAGACTACAATGTGTTATTCTCACCTGTTGTTAAGCATTCATCTATTTGGATACTATTGACTTTGGTAGCACATTTTAATCTCGAGTTAGCTCAACTCGATGTCAAAACAGATTTTCTCTATGGTACTTTGAACGAAGAGATCTACATGTCTCAATCGGATGGCTTCAAAGTTCCAGGACGTGAGAATTGGGCTTGCAAGTTGAGCAAGTCACTTTGTGGTTTGAAGCAATCACCGTGATAATGGTATAAGCACTTGGATAACTTCATCAGAGAGCATAAGTACACACGCAGCCAGTTTGATCACTGTGTATACTTTCAGAAACTCCAAGATGGTACCTTAATTTATTTGCTCTTATATGTTGATTATATGTTGATTTCATCTAAGAGTAAAGTGGAGATCGATAGATTGAAGGCTCTGTTGAGTTCAGAATTTGAAATGAAAGATCTTAGAGAAACTAAGAAAATTCTTAGGATGGAGATCAGAAGAGATAGAGTTGCAAGCATAGTCTTTATGACACAGATTCAGTATATGAAGAAAGTACTTCAACGGTTTGACATTGATGAGAAAACCAAATAAGTAAGTACACTACTTGCTGCTAATTTTCAGTTGAGTGCATTGATGTCACCTAACACCGTTGATGAGAAGAAGCAAATGGAGAGTGTTCTATATGCAAATGTTGTTGGTGCCTTGATGTATGCAATGGTATGCACTAGACCTGATATTTCCCATGCTGCTAGACGGTGAGTCGCACAATCTGGTAAAGCGATTAACCGGCAACCGAAGTCGACATTATCTGCATATATGGTACTGTGAATATTGGTTTAAAGTTTGAGAGAGACCAGACTGAAGGTAGGCACCTAGTCAGATATGTAGATTCTGATTATGCTGGAGATCTGGATAAGCGTCGATTTACAACTGGTTATGTGTTCATAATAGTAAGAGGACCAGTTTGTTGGAGATAAACATTGCAATCAATTGTAGCTTTGTCTACTATAGAGACAGAGTATATAGCTATAACAGAAGCATTCAAAGAAGCTATATGACTTCTCGGGTTGACCAAGGATTTGAGTATTGTTCAGAAGAATGTAGAGATTTTCTATCATAGCCAGAGTGTCTTTTTTTGGCAAAGAACCAATTTTATCATGGTCGCACCAAGCACATCGATGTTCGATTTCATTTTGTTCGGGAAATCATTGATGAAGGGAATGTTACACTCCAGAAAATTGGGACTACATATAACCCTGCAGATATGCTTACAAAGGTGGTTATAGGGATCAAGTTTCAACACTGTTTGAACTTGATCAACATCTTTCGAGCTTAGAGTGCCTAGGGTGCATTGGGAGGCACAGTTATGAACTTTTTCGCCAAGGGAGAGATTGTTGAATATTGGTTCCAAAGTAACAAATTAGTGGCCTAATTTGTGCAGTAAATTATGGCATAATTTAGGGAGAGGAAGCCTTGCATCATCTATAAATATGGAAGAATTCATACATTGAAAATACAAGGCAAAAATCAAAAAAATCATAGAAAACATAGGCAAACTCAAATAGAGAAAATACTCAAGTGAAAGTGAGAGTTTTCTACAAGTTTAGAATATTCTATATATTTACTATTAAGTTCAATAATATCTGGGGGTTCTTGTGGACTTAGATAAATTATCGAATCACGAAAATTTTGTGTTTTGATTTAATTTATATATATATTCTACTTATTGCTTCCCTGCATGCGCACGTGCATATATATAATCTAACCCAAGAATCTGTCGGTGTTTTTTCTACTCTTGTAATCAATATGTATAACTCTAGTTAATCTGATAATTTTCATTTCTTTATTTTGTTTCTTGTGATATTGTCTTTTGCACAAATAATGATTTTTCTGCTGTAAATGGTGTTAGAGTTTAAATGAATTAAATTGATATTTCACATTCCTTTGCCTTGTGCTATTAGTTGTGTGGAACCCAAGGTAATCAATCAACTTTAATATTTTTTTTCACCCAAAAAAATAAAAATAAAGACCGACCTTTTCTACATAATGCATCTTTAATTAATCTTTTTCAACATGGAAAAGGACAATGACCAGTTTCTATCAACCAATTAAGTCAAATTTGTAGTAGGTGAAGGTACAGCTCCAAGTCTTCATTCATAGTCAACCTATGCATCTTTAGTTAATCTTTTTCCACAAGGGAAAAGAACAAAGTAAAATTCATAGAAGGTGCATGTACAGCTTCAAATTTTCATTCATAGACGTTTTCTTTTTTCTTTTTTTTTTTTAGTATAAACCTCCGAAGTCTTCATTCATAGTCATCCATACTAGTTATCATTTAATAGCAACTTCATCATCTTACTATCATTTGTTATTTCATATGGCTTCAATTTCTATCATTTTTCTATTCCTATCTATATCATTTCTTGGTGAAGGAGAACCACAAAACAAGCCTAGAAAAATTGTAAGCCTAATCTCTTCACTTTCTCCTCTGACTTATCCCTTCTCATGGTCTTCTCCTTCTGGCCATTTCGCGTTTGGTTTCTATCACCAAGGCAATGGCTTAGCAATTGGAATTTGGTTACATGGTGTAGACCAAAACACAACCATTTGGACAGCAAATCCTGATAACCCTTTAGTTCCCTCAAGTTCCAAGCTAGTCTTCAAGGATGGTAAGCTTGTTCTACTGAGAGCAGAGGACACACAAGAGGACAAAGCATTGATCATTGCTAATCCAGCTTCCAGTGCTTCAATGACTGATTCTGGCAATTTTCTTCTGTATGACGAGCACTCTCAAATCATTTGGCAAAGTTTTGACCATCCCACTGACACTATACTTGGTGGTCAGGCAGTTCCTACTGGAGGCCAATTGTTTTCAAGTGTATCAGAAATAGATCAATTGACAAAAAGGTTTCGACTCAAAATGCAGAATGATGGAAATCTTGTTCTTTACCCAGCAGACTCAGAAGACTCGAGTATCGATGCTTCCTGGAGTACTGATACTTATGATAAAGGCATCAAGCAAGGTCAGCTATATCTTGATTCTTTAGGAAGTCTTAGCATTATGAACAACACCAATACTTCTGATTTAGGAAGTCTTAGCATTATGAACAGCACCAATACTTCTGAAGTTGTCAAATATTTGTATCGAACTGATGGTCAGGTGAAAAAAAACATAAGTAATGTCATATACCGTGCAACTCTTGAAGCTAATGGGATATTCAAGTTGTATTCTCATTCTTATGATGGTAAAGGTATTGAAGAAGCATATTTGGAGTGGTCAGCTTTGGAAAATGCTTGTCAAGTAAAAGGCTTCTGTGGCCTCAATAGTTATTGCACTTTTTATGATGATCAGCCAAACTGTCTTTGCATTCCAGGGTCTAATTTTGTTGATGTGACTCGTACTACTCTTGGTTGCTTAAGAAATTTTACCGAGCCAGTGTGTAAAGATGGCCAAAGAAATGCAGGTTTTTATAGCCTTATTAAAATGGTGAATATGATGTGGGGAGATTACTTTTTTGACGTTTCAAAAATGTCCCTAGAAGATTGCCGTAAGTCTTGTTTGGAAGACTGTAACTGCGGGGCAGCATTGTTTGTAGAGGGGCAATGTAAGAAGCAGGCACTTCCTCTGAGATATGTTAGTCGTGATCAGGATATAACATCTACAGCTTTCTTCAAAATACACAATGAGTCAAACATTAACAGAAGCAATTGGAGCAATCCTCCTAAAAAGGACATGAGCACAAACAAAAATCTTTTGGTGCAAGTTCTTGTTATAGCTTTAAGTTGCTTCATTTTCTCATGCATTTCTCTTGCTATCTCTGCTTATTACATTCTCAAAATTCGAGATTTGAGGTACAAAAGACTAAGTGACTTTGGAAAATTGGGACTTATTTCTGGTAATGATCAGGATCTTACTTTGAGAGTATTTTCATATAGTGAGCTCAAAAGGGTAACAAAAGGATTCAAAGAAGAGTTGGGAAAAGGCTCTTTTGGAGCAGTTTACAAAGGAATATTGAACAAAGGTAGAAAAACAGTTGCTGTAAAAAGGCTTGAGAAACTAATTGAAGAAGGTGAACGAGAATTTCAAGCTAAGATGAGAGCAATTGGAAGAACCAATCACAAGAACTTAGTTAGGTTATTGGGATACTGAAGGAAGACTCAAAAAGACTACTTGTTTATGAATACATGAGAAATGGCTCCCTAGCAGATATTCTTTTTAAGAAGGAAAATGGAGTGCACCCAAATTGGAAGGAAAGAGCAAGAATTGCAATAGAAGTTGCGAAAGGTATCCTTTATTTGCATGAAGAGTGTAAGAATCCTATAATTCATTGTGATATAAAGCCTTCAAACATTTTGATGGATGATTTCTACACTGCTAAGATATCTGATTTTGGGTTAGCAAAATTGTTAATGCCTGATCAAACAAGGACATTTACACAAGTTAGAGGAACAAGAGGGTACTTAGCCCCAGAGTGGAACAAGAATGATCCAATATCAGTGAAAGCAGATGTTTACAGTTATGGAATAGTGTTGTTGGAAATTGCATGCTGCAGAAGGAACATTGAAGTTGAAAATTTATCAGATCCTGATGAGATTATTCTTTCTAATTGGGTCTATAAGTGCTTTGCTGCAAGAGAGCTCAATAAGCTTATGGTTGATGAAGAGGTGGATATTAAGAATTTTGAGAATACGGTGAAGGTGGGTTTGTGGTGCATTCAAGATGAACCATGTCTTCGTCCTTCAATGAAGCTTGTAGTGTTGATGCTAGAGGGGATTACTGATATTTCTGCTCCTCCATGTCCACATTCTTCTTCCATGTAGGTTATGGTTTGGCCTATGTGATGACAAATGTTTCTACCGTTCGATTAGACTTCTATTCCTAAGGCAATTTTCATTATATGTTGTTCTATGTAATTTTCTCTTCCTTATAGTGTTGTGTGTGTAATTGCTAAAATTTTTCCAAACACCAAAAGGTACTTTACGTGCTTACTATTTTGTGTTTTGCATAACTACGGAGTAACGAGCATATATGATTTTCTTAAGTTACATGCTGCTTCTCAAAAGGTTATTCAATTATTGTGTTACAATATTGTTGCTTCATGGACCACTGCTTATGTTGACCTGCAAAAATAAGTCTTTTATAAGAAGAGGAGACCTGGAGATGGGGGTTGGGAAGAAAAGAAGTAGATAAGTCCTTATTGCAGAGATGATGCAGGAGCATAGTTTAAAGCTGATATTTTAAACTCAATAGTAGTAGCCCATTTACCTAGGCTTTTAGCCATTGTTTTTACAAAAGCTATTTAGTCTATTGGGTCTGTTAAATTGATCCATGATGACAAGCTGTTACTAAAAAAAAAAAAATTTAGTGCTTGCATTTGCTTGAAAATGGACTCACGCAGAGTGATCAGAGTGAGTGAGAAGTTGCTTGATTGTTGAGGATATTTTGTTTTCTCTTAGGAATTGATTCGACGAGTTCATTTCTTATTTTCTGTTAGAATTTAATTCAAAAATGATGTAATGTAAAAATTAGAACAAGAACTAGAAAGGTAATTATATTTGTATTAAGATTAAGAGAAACTCATTAGTTGTTTTTAGGGATGATTACAAGAACAACTCTTTGGTTGTTCTAAAAAAAGACTAAAAAATCACAAAGGAAAACCAGTATGCCCTTAGCTATGGCCATGCTCTAGTTTTTGTAGGAATTAGCTTTAACCCCATGTGTAGAGCCTCACACACTCACACATACTAACACGACCTAACTGATTTTCATGTGCCTCATGCATCACCTACATACACACGCTGCCACCATATGCAAATATGGCTATTCCATTACAACAGAAAATAAAAAGGAAATTAGTTTAGAAATTAGTTGCTATCTGCATCATACTTCTCCTTTTCAGTAGAATTCGTCCTCAAATTTAGATTGATCATGTCAATTGTGCCTGTAGGGTAGTATTTGCGAAGATTTGTTACGTTGAATGTGTTGGAAATATTCTAATCTTCAGGGAGATGGAGATCAATGACATAAGTGTTGTCGTTGATTTTCTTAAGAATTCTGAAAAGTCCATAGTTCCTAAGCTGAAGCTTGGGGAAAGTGCCTTGTGATAATCTGTGTTTGTTGAGATGCACCATGAAAAGTTCACTAGTTTGAAAATGCGTAAGCCTACGATGATGATCAAATTACATTTTTTACTGTGCATTCATCTTCTCAATATGCTATCGAATTTTTTAGTGGAATTGAGTGTAGTTAGCGGCCCATACACCAGCAACTTTGCTTCTTGGATTGGGTATGGCTTGCAAATATACACTAAAGTTAGGTACTTTGGTGTAGACAATCGAGAAAGGGTAAGTAATTGGTGGTACATTTTTTGATACTATTGAGAGAAAACTCAATCTGGGGAAGATGAAAATCCCATTCTTGAGGTTTTTCATGAGTCAAACATTTCAGCATGCTACCTATAGTTCTATTGAGCGCTTCTTTTTGCCCATTTGTTTGTGGATGATAGGCACTGCTAAAATTCAAGTTGATATCAAACTTGCATCACAAATTTTTCCAAAAATGACTCATGAACTTCACATCACGATATGAGGTGATGGTTTTGGGGATGCTATGTAGCTTGATAATGTCTCAAAAGAAGATATTTACTATATTGTTAGCATCAAAGAAATTTTTGCATGGGATCATGTAGGACATCTTTGAAAACCCGTTCACTACCATCATAATAGAGTCTACTCTTCTTTTGCTGACCAGTAATTCGAGTATGAAATCCATGCTAAGATCCTCCCAAATGATTGTTGTAAGGATTATGAGTGTTGATTATTTTTGTGGACAAAATATTTACTTATAAATTTATTTTTAGGCCTACTATCAAGTCTATCAAGAAAAACCGAATAAATGCTCAAGTTTCAGATAATCGCACTTGAGGTATATATTTTATAACTATGATACATAGGATTACATTCATACATTTAATAGCACATGTTCATAAATCTAAAATTATTTTTTGTGCTAAAATATTTATTTAAGCTTGAATCAATTTATGAAATTACTAATTAAATATTTTTATATGTGTTAAGACTTTTAAAAAAAATGATTATTATTATTATTATTATGTATTTATAGACACGTTAGGATTAGAGGTGATATATATATATATAAACAAGGGTTGCGGGAAAGCCCAAAAAGATCCAAATATGATATTATTAGGTTTTAATGATTACCTTTCTCTATATATATATATATGATAGATGAGAAAATCGGGAGTGTGTAGAAAAATAAAGAAAGACTAGAGTGGCCAAACAACGGAAAAAAAAGAAAGAAAAACAAAGTACAAGAGTTGATGAATGTCAAAATAAATATATTTATATAAAGTTATTCATTGAGGTACAAGGAATCAATGTTTATATATTATATATGATTGACTGCACTATGGTTTTCTAAGTCTTCTTTGATGAAAACTTTGAAGTTAATTGATTAATATTACCATAGTTTTAATTTTAGTAATATTTGGTTTTCTAAATTCTTATATTTATTAGTTTATTTGTTTCAAATTTTTTGTATTTATATAACTTATTTTTTTATTAATATCTTTCATATCTAAATCAAATAGTTGTATGAGAAATTATGATTATTTGATTTAATTATTAAATTTCAAAGAAGTTATTTTTATGAAACATATGCTTAATTTTCTTGATCTAGAATTTACTATTTGATTTGATTTAAGTTATATATATTTTGAATCATCTAGTTATGATTATTCATTATTAAATCCGTTCTAGAACACACACGGACACTTGTGTTTCTTTTTGTGCTAACCTTTTTTTGCAGTTGATTTGTGAACGATCTGATTGGTAGGGAGCTTATTATAAAGTTGGTCTAAAAATCGCTCACACTAATTTTAGAAACTGTGAAAATAGAGCTGGGACTCATAAGTAAAGTACATTGAGGTAGTATCCTAGGGAGGGTAGCATAAGACCGAGTTTGTACTTGAACATTTGATTTTCATAGTGGAAAGTTAGGTTGTCCGGTGGATCGGTTATTTTCCTCTTAGGTCATGGTTGTGGCCTAGGTTATTTCCACCTAAAAATATCGGGTGTTATTATTTTATTTCCTCACTTTATTCTTGCATGCGATTTCATGCCTAGCCGCTTTATTTAGTTTATTAAGTTATAAATTAATAAAAAATCAAAAATAACCTATTCACTTCCCTCTAGGTTAATTCGGTCCATATCTTATAAACTTTCAATTGGTATCAAAGCAAACACTAGACACACTTAGTGAGATTGATCCTTAGGGACACACACACTTACTTATGGACCAAATGAAAGAAGGTGGGTCATCTGTTAGACCCCCACTCTTTGATGGGTTTAATTACCCTTACAAGAAGGCTCGCATGCAAGCCTTTTTCAAACAAGATGAAAAAGTCTGGGATGCTATTCTTGATGGTTGGGAACCACCTTCGGTAACGAAAGATGGTGTAACAATCATAAAGCCAAGAAGAGACTAGACCATTGAAGAACGCACCCTTAGTGGGGCAAACCAAAAAGGTCTAAGCTCAATATTTGTTGTAGTGTCAATGGATGAGTTTCGTCGCATCTCCGACTGTGAGACTGCTAAAGATGCATGGAATGCACTTGCTCTTGCTCATGAGGGAACCTCCTAAGTGAAACTAACAAAATTGAGATTGCTAACATCTCAATTTGATTCCATTAAAATGAGCAACACGAAAACTTTTGGTCAATTCTATGCTCGCTTTTGTGATATCACTAATTCTTGTTCTAACCTTGGTGAGAAAATTCCACAACCTATACAAGTACGCAAACTCCTAAGCTCTTTAACAGCATACTACAAGATGAAAGTTACAGCGATAGAGGAAAGCAAGAATGTAGACACACTAAAAATTGATGAACTTATCGGGTCAATCCAAACCTATGAGCTTTCTCTTGATCCACCTAAGAAAAATAAGGATGTGGCATTCAAAAGCTCTAAAAAGGACATCTCTGATAGTGATGATGATATGAATGATGAGTCACTAGTCTTGTTAGCATGAAAATTTAATAAGTTAATGAAGAAGACGGGTCAACAGAATAATCACTCTAACAAGGGACAATCCAATCATTCGAATAACCAAAAGTCAAGGGAAATCAAGCCTCCTAGCCTTGATGGTAAGAAAAGTAAGCCTACTAGTCTTCAATGCTTTACGTGTGGGGGATTTGGTCATATTTCTATAGATTGTGCTAACAATAAAAAGAAATTTGGAAAAGCCTTTAATGCTACACTCAGTGACACAGAAAGTGAGCAGGACAATGCTAGTAACTCAGAGGATGATGACATTAATTATTGTGCCTTCACTACAACTACCAAAGCACACCACCATGACTCTGACCTTAGATCGGATGAAGAAAATGAGGAAGTAAACTCTTCTCTCTTACTGTCTAAGTTTAATGTATCGAATTATGAGGAACTATTCATGGATTGTCTAGGTGCTAGGGAAGAGAGAGATAAATTGCTTGTGGAAGTAACTAAACTTAATGATATCATTAATGTTCACAAAAACATTCATCTAGCCTAGAGAAAGATAAAAATGAATTGTCTGATCATATTAATGCCTTGAATATGAGATTTGCAGAAACCACTGAGGAAAACAAAAATCTTAGGCAAGAACTTAGTATTGCTAAAGAAACGATGAGGAATTTGACCATTGGTGCTGAAAAATTAACCAAAGTCCTAGACTATGGAAAGCCACATAGAGATAAGAGAGGTATTAGATACATAGATGAACAATCAACACCTTCATCATCCAAAACTCAATTTGTAAAACCCATTATTGCTCAGGCAAGGAAGGTAGTTTCTGTACCTTATCATTCTAAGAAAATTCAGTTTGTTCCCATCTATCATCATTGTGGTAGGAAAGGACATATTAGACCTAAGTGTAGATTTCTTTATGTTTATGATTCTATCACGAGTACAAATGTTTCTAAGACACCTTAAAAAATTTCAAAACGTAAAGTTTTTACTACAAGAACTACACAAAAAGAGGAACATAAGAAACCGGTAACTCAAATGTCCAAAATTAAAAGAGGATGAGTTAAGAAATCTGAGTTGCATTGCTTTATGGCCCATATAACATTTAAAGCTAAATCAAATACTGCTTGGTATTTTGATAGTGGATGCTCTAGACATATGATAGGGAATTGTTCTTTGTTTAAAACCTTTAAGGAATACAATAAAGGGACAGTTACCTTTGGTGATGGTAAAACATCTAAAATTATTGGAAAAGGCTCTGTTCAAATAAAGAGTATCCCTAAACTTGATGAAGTTTTATATGTGGAAGGACTTAAGGCAAACTTGATTAGTATAAGTCAAATATGTGATAATGATTTTAATGTGCAATTTACAAACAATCACTATATTGTAACAGATCAAAAGGGTGAATGTATGATTAAGGGAATCAGATCACATGACAATTGTTATTGTATTGATACATCACCCACAGTAACATGTAACCTAGCTAGTAATGACTCAACTACCTTGTGACACGAAAAGCTAGGTCATATGAATTTTAAAGATCTGGTTAGATTAAGTAAAACTGAGACTATGTGTGGTTTACCTATTCTCTTAAAAATTGAAACACCTGTATGTGGACCATGTCAATTGTGTAAACAAACTAGGATTGCTCATAAGAAGATCAATAGTATAAATACAAACAGAGTATTGGAATTGATACATATTGACATAATAGGTCCTATGAGAACAGAAAGTATTAGAAGTAAGAAATATATCATAGTTATAGTAGATGACTTTTCTCACTACACGTGGGTAGACTTTCTTAGAGACAAGTCAGATGCTTTTGAGTTCTTCATCTCATATTGTACAAGAGTGTAGGTTGAAGCAGGTGATAAAATAGTAACCATCAAGAGACTGAGAACAGACCATGGAAAAGAGTTTGAAAATACCAAGTATGCTAACTTTTGCAAAGAACATGGTATCTTTCATGAATTCTCTGCTCCTATCACACCTCAACAAAATGAAGTAGTTGAAAGGAAAAATAGGATACTTCAAGAGATGGCAAGAGTAATGCTGCATGCTAAGGGAGTCTCCAAAAGGTTTTGGGTTGAAGCTATAAACACTTCATGTCACATTATAAATCGTGTCTATCTTCGCCTAGGTACAAACCAAACTCCCTATGAGATATGGAGAGGTAAAAAACCCAATCTAAAATTCATGCATATTTTTTAAAGTAAATTCTATATACTTAGAGATCGAAAACAGTTGGGTAAGTTTGATTCAAGAAGTGATGAAGGTATATTTCTTGGTTATTCCCTAAATAGTAAAGCCTACAGAGTCTTTAACTGTAGAACTAATGTAGTTATGGAATCCATAAATGTAATTATAGATGGTGGAGGTAAGCATATTACAAGTGAAGAAGTTAGAAATGAAGAAAATTTCATAACATCTCAATTAACAATGATCAGTGACACAATTGGAATAAAAGAAGAGGAGTTAAAGAAAATAGAACAAAATAAGAAAGAAGCATCAACCTCATCAATGATAAATCCAACTTGAACTTCAAAAAATCTGTTAGGATTATTCATTGTTAAATCCATTCTAGAACACACACAGGCACTTGTGTTTCTTTTTGTGCTAACCTTTTTTTTGCAGTTGACTTGTGAACGATTTGATTGGCGGGGAGCTTATTAGAAAGTTGGTCTAGAAACTACTCATACTAATTTTAGAAACTGTGAAAATAGAGCTAGGGCTCGTAATTAAAGTACATTAGGGCAGTATCCTAGGGAGGGTAGCATAAGACCGAGTTTGTACTTGAACATTTGATTTTCATATTGGAAAGTTAGGTGGACCGATGATTTTCCTTTTAGGTCATGGTTGTGGCCTAGGTTGTTTCCACCTAAAAATATCATGTGTTATTATTTTATTTCCTCACTTTATTCTTACACACGATTGCATGCCTAGCCGCTTTGTTTAGGTTATTAAGTTATAAATTAATAAAAAATCAAAAATAACCTATCCACCCCCTCTATGTTAATTCGGTCCATATCTTATAAACTTTCAGTTATGTGAACTAGTAGGGGAGATTATAGGCCAGTGTTTTGGCTACCTCTGTTAGCTCTTTGGTAGATAGAGAATTATTGCACAAATTTAGCTACATCTCTTCGTAAATAAGGCCAATAGAATATTTCTTCCACCAAAATCATGGTTTTATCCATACCAACATGACCACTAAGTCCCTCAGCATAAAGTTCATGTATCAGGTATTCCCTTAAGCTTGTTTTTGGGATGCATAATCTATTGTCTTTAAAGAGATACCCATTATGAAAATGGAAATCATACAAAGGTTCATGGTTGTTGCATTAGATCCAGACAAATACAAAATATTCATCTATCGCATATAGTTCAGGGAGGGTGTCAAAACTGGTGATTTTAGTTTAGAGGGTAGTCAACAAGGCGTGCCTCCTACTAAGTGCATCAACGACTTTGTTTAATTGTCCATCTTTGTGCTTAAACACATAAGTAAACCTTTGTAGGTAGATGACCCATCTAGTATGGGCTCTTGAGATGTCTTTCTGGAAGTGGATCTATCTGAGTGCCAAGTGATCACTATGAAGGATAAATTCCTTTAAAATTAGATAATACTCCCAATGTTTAAGGGCTTGAATGATAGCATAGAATTTTTGGTCATAAGTAGACCATTTCTAGCATGCTTCATTTAGTTTCTCATTGAAGAATTCAATAGGCTTGCCACCCTGAGATATCATTGCTCCAATTCCCACCATGGATGCATCTATTTAAACTTCAAATACTTTGTCAAAGTTTGGTAGAGATAGAACTGGGGCTATGTATAGTTTTTCTTTGATGAGTTGGAAAACTATCTTCTTGCTCCTTTTCCACAAACAAACTGTCCTTTCTTGAGGCAATTGGTTATGGGTGTTATAATTGAACTAAAATCCTTTATGAACCTTCTATAGAACGTTACAAAGCCTTGAAAACTCATGACTTCATGTATTGATGTCTGGTTAGGCCATGACTGGATGTCGTCAATCTTTTTAGTATCTATTGAGATGCCTTCACAGATGATAACATACCTTAAGAAAAGGAGTCTGGTAGTCATGAACTTACACTTTTTGAGGTTCAGAAAAAGCTTGTATTCCCTCAATATTTCCAAGATAGCCAGCAAATTCTCTAGATCTTAAAGGAATAGAAACAATTAATTTGCTAAGAACGTGTTGAAGATGATCAAATTAGAACCCTAAGGAAACAAAATCCATAAAACCCAAACCTTGAGATGCCACAAGGATGATAATTCCATTTGATAAGTTGGATTCAAGTATTCAATCAAGAACACAAGAAGGCAAAGCAATTCATTAATGAATATTCCTGTGTCCCCATTACATGGCTGCTGTTTCTTTTATAAGAAATAAATCCTAGATGCCACTTCTTCTAAAGAAACCCTAGGAGCCACTTCTATCCTCAAAGAAACCCTAGGTGCCACTTCAAGAGCCAAAAAACCAATGGGCTTAATTATTTATGGACTGGGCCTAATCCATTCTTAAAAATAAAAGACAAAAAAACTTGACATAAAAAAACCCATAATTAAATAAGACAACAATTGCTGAACATAAAAGGCTCATAATTAACTAAAACAAAAATATTACTTCCTAAATCAATCTTTTCTCCCAACTTGATCTTCCAAATCTATCCCTTGCATAAAAAGGTAATAGACCATTCTTAGTGAAACTTTAGAATCTTCAAATTTAGTTTTTGATTCTTCTAGCACAACCTCTTTGTATTGCACTTCCATGATCAGGCCTTCAAATGCCCCTTATTGGCTTTCTTAGCATATTGATCATTCTTCCTTTCAATGTTGGCTCAAACTCTAGCATGTAAATCCTTCACAAAATCTGCCTTTTTCTTACCATAAAGATTAGCATGCTCATTAGTAGGTAAAGGTAAAATATCAATAGGTGTTAAAGGATTAAAGCCATAAGCAACTTCAAAAGAAGAAAATGAAGAAGTAGAATGAACAGTCCTATTATATGCAGACTCAATATGTGGCAAACACTTATCCCAATGCTTTATATTCTTTTGATGATAGCACGCAACAAAGTAATGATGTCTTATTAACTACTTCAGTTTGACCATCCGTTTGAGGATGTGTAACAATAGAAAATAGCAGTTTAGTTCCTAGTTTATTCCATAAAATGTGCCAAAAATGACTTAGAAACTTAACATCTCTATCACTAACAATTGTCTTAGGCAACCCATGCAAACGAACCACTTCTATAAAGAACAAATCAACAATATGTGTTGCGTCATTGGTTTTAGAACATGTAATAAAATGAGCCATTTTACTAAACCTATCAACAACAACAAAGATGATATCCTTATCACTTTGAGACTTGGTAATACTAAAACAAAATCCATAGATACATCAATCCAAGGTTGATTAAGTACAGGTAAAGGGATATACAAGCCATGTGGTTTAAATTTAGATTTTACTTACCTATATGTAATGCATTTTTCACAAACAGATTACATATCATGCTTCATATTAGGCCAATAAAAATGCTGACGTAAACTAACAAAATATCCAAGAAACACAATAGATTCCATGCAAAATGTGCACTTTTTAAGATTAGCATACAACTTTTTCTCTCTCAACACACTAAAAGTAGCATCTAAGTGTTCCACATGTTCCTCTAAATTTTTGCTATATACTAAAATATCATCAAAGTAAACTACCAAAAATTTCCCCATGAAAGCACACAAGACATGGTTCATTAATCTCATGAATGTACTAGATGCATTAGTTAAACCAAAAGGAATTACTAACTATTTATACAATCCATATTTAGTTTTAAATGGATTTTTCTATTAATCTCCTTCTTTCATGCGAATCTGATAATAGCTATTCTTTAAATCAATTTTAAAAAACAAATGAGAGCCATGCAAATAATCAATCATATCATCTAACTTGAGGATAGGATGTCTATACTTTACCGTTATCTTGTTAATAGCGTGACAATCCACACACATGCACCATGTTCCATCTTTCTTTTGGACTAAGATGATAGGAATCAAACATGGGCTGAGACTCTCCCTTACAAATCTCTTTTGCAGAAACTCATCCACTTGCCTTTGTATCTCCTTTGTTTCCTTAGGATTAGCTCTGTAAGTAGGTCAGTTTGGTATTGAAGATCTGGGTGTGAAGTCTATTTGATGCTTAATTCCTTTCAAAAGATGTCATCCATGGGGAATTTCTTTAGGATATAGATCCTCAAAGTCCTACAATAAAGAAATAATAAGACTAGACAATGATGAGTTAAGATCGTTAGTAGAAAGATAAATATCCTTGTACATAAATACAAGTACTTGTTGGCTACCACCATTACTCTTAATCTCATGTTTTTTCGCAAATGTATTCATTCTTTGATTTTTCTCTCCTTGCTCACTTTTCTCTCTTTTTTGCTCATTTTTCTCTCTTTTGTGCTCACTTTTCTCTCCTTTGTGCTCACTTTTTTCTCCTTTTTGATTTTCCTCTTGCCCACACCTTTTTTTTCTCTCAACTTGCACTCTCTTTCTATCCTAATTTGGTCTTCATAAATTTGCAAAGGTTTGAGAGGGTCTAATATAATTTTTTGGTTGTTCATTTTAAAAGAGTACCAATTTTTATACCCATCATGCATCACCCTCCTATCAATCTTCCACAGCCGTCTAAGAAAAATATGAGCAGCATACATTGGTGCCACATCACAAAGAACCTCATCCTCATACTTGACAATTGAAAAAGAAACCCACACTTGTTTATTGAAATTCACTTCTCCATAATCATTCATCCATTGTAACTTGTACGCTTTGAGATGCTTTTGCCACTTCAAATTCAACTTTTCTACCAACACAATACTAGAAACATTAGTGTAGGTCCCACTATCAATAATAACGATGCATACCTTATCCTTCACATGACATCTTGTGTGAAAAATATGCTCATGTTTCTCTTCATCTCCTTCACTCTTAGGATGTATATTGAGGGTTCTCTTTGTGACAAGTAATTCCCCATGCACAGGTTCTTCCAATTCTACATTAGAACAATCTTCCAATGGTGGTATTTCATCGTCTCTTAAACTAGCACTCTCTATTTCTTTGTTATCACGTATAACCATAACCCTTTTGTTTGGGAATTCAAAAGCAATACGTCCGAGTCCTAGGCACCTAAAACACTTAATATCACGTAACTTAGTAGGAGTTTTTGTTTCAAGTTTACCTTTAGGAGCAACAACTGAATTGTTTGACTTTGCTTCACCTTTTGTTCTAAAGGTAGCTTTGTTGGCCTTCCATATTGATTTCCACGGATAACTAGAGGACAAACTACATCTGAACCTTTTGGACTTAATTTGCTTCTCCACTTTAATGGCTTTGTGTAGTTGTTCTTCCATTTCTACACAATGTTGCAATTCAACTACATCAACAATTTCTTTGTTTAACCTGGCTATGAATCTGGTCATATTTATATTACACTCTATTTATCATATAATACAAACAAATTTATTTTATAAATAAATATACACGATTAAATTATATAAAATAAATATTTAAAATGCACTATATCTAATATATAATACAAACATATTTTTATACATGTTATATCATACAATATTTACAAGTTAGTACATATAAATACTATATAATAAATAAAAGGAATAAACCAAAATTAATACAATCTAAAGAAGTTAATCATTGTTAAATTAATAATTAAAATCTAAGTTAAAAATTAATTTAATATTTTTTTAAAATAAAATTAAAAGTAAATTTTAAAAATTAAAAATTAAGAGTTAAAAAGTTTTTTTTTAATTTTTTTAGAAAAAATAATGTTTTGAACTCAAAATAAATAAATAAAAAATCACAATTATTTAAAACACAAAAAAAATTCAAAATTTTGATAAATAATTTAAAAACTCTATTTCTTCCTCAACAACGGTGCCAAAAACTTGATGAATAATTTAAAAATTATATTCGATCCCTGACAACGGTGTCAAAAACTTGATAAATAATTTAAAAACTCTATTTGATCCTAGAAAAGGTGCCAAAAACTCGATGAATACTCCAATGGGCTTTTGGAACATATGATGGATTAGCTGATTGTTAGTTATAGAGGCCAAGGTATGGTAGACCTTATTACAACGCATTATTGAATGCAATGACTCAGTGGAGAAATTCTTCACTTATGTTGAAGTGTCTGATGAGATCAAGGTGAAATTGGTTCATACAAGCTTAAGAGTGGAGCTTCTACTTGGTGGGATCAATCTAAGTACAAAAGGAAACTAATGGTTAAAATGTCAATCAATTCATGGAACCAGACGAAAGGAATCAGGCTTGTCAATGATTACACAGAAGAGTTCCTAAGGTTGGGAATACGAGCAAACATATGAAAAAAGATACATCCAATGGTAAAAATGCAAATGGAACCTTTGTGCTCACATGGATTGATGACATGAAATAATGGCGCCAAAGTTAGTTACCCAATGAAAATGTGAGCAAGTAAATTATTTTGATTGGATAAAAGATGTAAAAGTCTTAGTTTGTCATTTTCTTACAATTTGTTGCTTGTATATTACATGTGATGAGTCTATATATAGACTAATCAACCATATGAAACAATATAATGTAATTACATAGCTCAATGAAATACAAAGAAATGAATCCAGCTTTACTTTTACAACTTCTTTTACTGGGTTTTTTTTAAAACAAATTGGGCCTCATGCATAGATAATAGATGCTTTACCTCAAACATTATTTGTATCTTGGTGGAAATCCTATCCTATAGTCATCTAAGAAATAAAATTTAGTATCATGCTTAAGCATAGAGGCAAAATATTGTGCCCTTGCCAATACTACCTCTGATCTCATTGGGATACAAAGCCTAATCACTGAATTACAACTTGAATTGCTTTTCACTGAATTACAACTTGAATTGCTTTAGCCTTCTACAATTTTGTGTGACAATTTAAGCACAGTGACTCTTGTAGCAATTCTAGTTTATCATGCAAGAATCAAATATGTATGGTTAGATCGTTATTTTTTACATGAGAAAACCTTGGGAAATAAATTACATGTTCATCATTTGCCTTCTACAGAGTAACCTTCAGATTTACTTACTAACCCTTACCAATTTCTTAATTTCAATTTTAAGAAACAAACTCAATGTCATGATCATGCCATTGATTTTGAGGAGGGATGGTATTGGAATATATGCTAAAAACACAACAATGGAAGATCAAGATACATCCAAACGTAAAAATGAAAATGGAAGCAAATGAGCACATGGATTGATGGCATGGAACAGTTATGCCAAAGTTAGTTACATAATGAAAATGTATTGACCAAGTAAATGATTTTGACCAAGTAAATGATTTTGATTGGGTAAAATATGTAAAAATATTTGTTGTTATTTCTTTAAAATTTGTTGCTTTTATATTACATGTGGTGAGTCTATATATTGATTAGTCAGCTATAAGAAACAATATAATGTAATTACATAGCTAAATGAAATAGAAAAAATGAATTCAAAATCACTTCTTGTTTTCAGCTTCCTTAGTTGTATATTCATCATCATCTCCTTCGTCTTCTTGCTTTAATATGTCAAGAAAATTAGCATAAGAAGGGACATTAGGTAACTGAGATGTAGGTTGGTCAAAAAAATTAGTCATAGGTTGAGACGAGGAAAGGACATATAAATAAAAGGAGACAAATTTTGAGAGTCAAAATGAGTATAAGAATTGATTATAGCATGAGAGTTAAACTGAGAAGCTTCATGAGATGTACTATTTCAATGAAACCAATAGGATTGAACCTATTTGGACTTGTAGGAATAGAGGTGCCACATGAGGGTGAAACATACAAAGCTAAAGCAGTAAAGCAAAAGGTAGGATTTTGGACAACATGTAGAAAGGTTTTGGTAACATGACTTGGTTTTTTCAAAAATAGTACAAGTATCTATATTTGCTGAAAAGGGAAATTTTCGACAATATATACAAATGACCTGTGAAGCTAAGGCATTTATACCCTTTATGGATAGGTATATCCTACAAATGTATAAGGAATAGATATGAGTTCTAACTTATGTGAATTATAGAATCTTTATATGAGAAAAACACTGGCAACCACATACTTCGAAAAATGAGTAAAAGCATTTTTGAAAAAAAAAAAAGACTTCCATAGGTGAAATATTATACAAGAGATGAGAGAGTAATTTGTTGATTAAGAAAATAGAAGTATAAGGGCATGACAGTTGAGCCAACAATGACAATCCTATTCAACTATTTGCCTATGCTTCCTCCCATCTAAATCATTATGTTCATAAGTATAAGGGCATGACAGTTGCTTTAATATTCCAAAATAAGCTAAAGTTGAATTAATTGCATCAAATTCACCTTCACCGTCACATTGGAGTACTTTCATTTTTTCTCCCAATATAAAATTCTACTTGAGATTTGAACAATAAAAAAGCATGTTTGATTGCTCCTTTGTCTTTCAAGAAATAAATCCATGTATGCCTTGACATTTCATCAATAAACTCACGTACCAATGAAATCCGTTCCTAGGAATCACTGGTGTAGGACCCCATATGTCACTGTGCATTATCTCTCAGTGGTTCTATTAATATTACTTTATAAGTAGCTTGAGGAAAAGGAAAATTGTGGTTTTTTGACATTTGACAGACATCACAAAATTCATGTAAGGAGTCAGTAAGTCCAAAAATTGAAAAATCACATTATTGAAGAATTGTTTTTTAAAATTTTGGAGCTAGATGATCCAACCTCCTAAGCCATAACAAAACATCAAAAGGCTTAAATTTTTTATACTTCATTTGTTATATCCCATTTATTAGACCGGAGAATAATTTGCAACTATCTTGAACACTCTTAAATCTAGAGGTGTCAAATAAGCTGGACTGGTTCAGGTCGTTTAAGTTTAACTCATTTTAAGTGAGTTGTAACTTGACTCACCTCATCTAATTTTTAAATTAATTGAGCTAAGTTTAACTCATTTATATGTTAGTTGAGTTAGGCATCTCATTAAAAACTCATTTAATTTTTTTATTGAACTCATTTAAATTATTTAAATATTTAAGCTACGTTAGATAATCATTTCAATTTTTAATTTCTAATTCTTGAGTTTTAGAATTAAATTTTTAATTTAAAAATATTTTGGAAAAAAGTAAAAGTTATTTAATAGAAAACTTTTAGTTTTAGTTTTGAGAAGAAGAAATTGAAATTTTTATATTACTCCAACTTTTAATTTTAACCTTTTAAGTTGATCTGGGTTGGGCTGAACTAAGCATAACATTATATAAAAAATTTGAAATCATAAATTGTAAGTTTTTTTTTTAAATTAGACTTCTAGAACTTTTTAATAGTATATGAAATTATTCATAATATTTTATAAGGTAGTATAATTTATATTTCAAAAATGAGTCAAAAATATTTTATTGAATCTAAACAATCATTAGTAAAATGAGCATAACATTATATAGAAAAATTGAAATCATAAATTGTAAAATTTATTTGAAACTAGACTTCTAAAATTTTCTAATAGTAATGAAATGATTCATAAAAATTTATAAATTAGTTCAATTTATATTTTAAAAATGAGTAAAAAATGTTTTTCTAAATCTAAAATATCATTAGTAAAATGCATGTAACTTTTAATATAAAACTCAAAATCATAAAGAGTAAAATTTATTAGAAACTAGAATCATAGATCTAATGATATATGAAATAATTCATAAAATTTTATAAATTAATTAATACAGTTTATATTTTAAAATTGATTAAAAATATTTTTCTGAATTTGTGCGTAACTTTTTATAGAAAACTCAAAATTGCAAACTGTAAAATTTATTAGAAATTAAATTTATAGAAATTTATAATAATATATGAAATGAATTATAAAATTTGTAAATTTATATATTTTATATTTCAAAATTATTTGATAGAATATGAATAATATTCAATAAAATGAGGATAATTTCTCTAAAAAGTTCAAAATTTTAAAATAGAACATTTCTTATTAAATAGACTATTTGATATTTTCAATAATGTATAGATTTAATTATAAATTATTGTAAAATAATATAATTTAAATTCTAAAATTGTGTCAATGATTATCTCTTTAACTTTAATGTATGGTGTATGTTTTTTAAGTTGCTATTTATCTTGGAATTCTATATTTATTGAAATTTTTTAATATAAATTTAATTTAATTTTATCTTTTATTTTATTTTTAAAAAATTAGTTGTTTATCTTTTTTATTAATTTTATTAATATTAGTATCTTTGTCAATTTTATAGTAATAATTAATAATTATATTTTGATAACTTCATTTTTTCTCTTATTTGTTTATTTTTTAATTTAACTTATCTTTATCAAATGAACTAATGTGCTACTTATTTAAGTTTGTAAGCTAAGTAAACTAGGCCTTTTTAGTTAATGAACTTAATGGACTAACCTTAAATAAGCTGAATTAGGTTAAGTAACTCATTTGATATCTCTACTTAAATTCAAGTGAAACTGATAGATTATTTTGTTACATGATCATTTTGATCAAAACTTGTTTGGTATCCCTGTTCTTCACAAGGGAATAATGTGAATGAAATTCAAAGAACATATCATTGTCTTTTGCAAACTTAGATGCACTAAGAAGATTCTTGGTTATGTGAGGCATATGAAATAGATCCTTAAAAAAACTATTTTCTATGAGGAAAGTTAGAAGTAGATGAAAGTGCTAATATGATGAATAAAGAGAACTAAACCATTACCAATATGATTAATAAAGATACTTGAACCATCACCAATATGAAATTTATCAAAGCTAGTGTATTCTAATTTAGCAACCAGATTAGTAGGATTGATCAAAGGTGACATGATGTGTGGCTCTTGAGTCAAGATACCAAATAATAAATGCTTAAAAAGTACTAATATTTTGTGATTTTATTGTACTTAATTTTGAATAAGCATATTTGATTATGTATTTTGTATCATTTTTATACAAATCTATATGTTTGGAATCTTAGATATTTTCTATTGTATTTCATGTGTTTTTAGCTTCAAAATATTAACTTGTTAACACATAAAAAACAACAGTTGAAACACTTAATTTACACTCTAAGAGATTAAAATAATAAGACATGTAACACTTGAAGATTATAGTGTGCCGCGACGCATTCCTTTTGCTAATATTCATTGGGCATGTTAAATATTTCATGCCACGGTGTGGATAAAATGGGCCACGGTGAGACCCTTTCTATTTGAATTTAATCAAGCATAATGTATCGTATACTGTGGCGATAGAGTCTTGTGCTATATTACGCCGTCATTTATTCAGCCCGAAGCCCATTGTACCAATCTTGCCCTATATATATACCAACTTGCTCCTTAGGTTTAACATTTTATTTTTTAGAGTAGTTTATGATTTTAGCTATCGTCAAATTTTATTTTCTTAGAATTAGGTTTAGTTTATAAACAATTTAGATTAGGTAAGAACAAATAAAATGTCGTAACATAAAGATTTTCAGATCAAGAAATAATAAAAGATTGTTGAAAATTAAGATTATTTTGAAGATCAAGATCACAATTGTGGAAAAGGATACATTATCTATCTATTGTTGTTATTAAGATCTAATCTATGTTCTCATTTCTTTTTGGATTACTCTTTTATATTTCTTAAATTTGTTTAAATTAATCTACTGATCATTTATTAATTTTAGACATGTTCGACTAATTATTATAACAAAAATTTAGTTTTGTTGTTATATTTGTATATATTATTTAGGTGAATATTTTAATATTTAATAAAATCAGATTATTTTTTATTTCAAGATTTTTACAAAATTTATTATTTATTAATATATTGATAATATATATATTTTTGTAATAGATTTAAATTATGAGAATTAGATTTTAGATACATCATTTATATCTAATTTGAAAAGCTTGATTATATGTTTAAATTAGTGACCCGACTGAAGGTATCGAATTAAATAATTTATTAATTTCTTAAATATTAGACATAATTTAACCAAATTAACTAATGATATGACCGAAGTCTTTAAGTACTTTGATTAATAATAAATAGTGAACAAACATAAGGCATTATTTATATTAAAAGGAAGAATCAATAATATAGATTTATACCTCGTTAGTTTAAATAATTCGAACAAGTATGATTAACTAGTTAAATTTTTCATTAATTTTTAAACTCATAATTACCTTGAATTTGTTTGAGTCAAATCTTTCTTTAATTATTTTTATTATTTTTTCATTATATTAGAACTTTCAAAACCTAAATATTGTGATAATATGTTTTGGTTTTATTTTTATATTTGTTTTTAAAAATAATTATTATTTTTTTGAAAATTACATAACTCTTCTTTAAATTGACCTTAAGACTTAAGAGTATACATATTTTTTATTATAAGTAATTAGTGTATTTATAAACTTTTTATAAATATATAAATTTTGACTACCAAGTTGTTAGGTATCAAATTTTTTGGATCTTTGTCGAAGAGGAATTTGCTTTTAAATCTTTATTATCAAAATTTTTAAAAACATTTTGTGAATATTTGTGACTTATTTTTTTTTTAAATATTTTTTCATTGTTTAAATTAAAAATTTTTAAAAGTAATAAAAAAGATATTTTATTTTTATTTTAAATTCTTTTTTTTTAGTTATTTATTTATTTACTGTTTTTATTTCTCTTTTTGCTTAGTATACTTATTTACTAAGTTTATTTCTCTTTGCTTAGTATTTTTGTTTGCTAATTTTTATATATTGTTTTTTTTTATTATTATTTTTATATTTTTTACTTTATTATTTTTTTTATTTCTTTTTATTAATTGTTTGTTATATGTTTTTTTTATTTCTCTATGTTATTTGCTTTTTTATTTATTTTATTTGCTATTTCTTTATGCTATTTTTGTTATTTGATTGTTTATTTTTGTTTAGTATTTTTTAGTTTTAAACAGATACAAAAATTATTAACTATATATATAAAAAAAAATCTGGATCGCAGCATGATTTTTATGCTCGCCCGTGTCTTGGGATTATCAGAATAAAATTGGAAGATAAGGAAGATAAGGAAGATAACATCGTACAGTGGTGGCATACAATTTTTGTCTATTATAACACACTGGTCTCTGAACGTTTAGACATTAAGAAATTATGTTCATGTTGCGGCACAAAATAATGTGCGCCACTGTCCACGTTCAAATTTGTTACTAAAGACCCAACCCTACGCATATCAAACCACATAAACACCCATTTTGTCTTCTTCTTTATCGCTAACCCTTATTTTCTTTCCCCCAAAAAATAATGAATCCATAAAAAAATACATGTTTCCTAAAATCTTTCCAATTTCTTCATACACTTCTCATTTCTAATTGATTTCAAGCTATTTCTTGAAAGATTTTTTAAAAACTTACTAAGTTCTTCAAGAGTATATTTTTTTGAAGGTGTATTTATAAATCATCATCTTCTTCATCAAAGGGTGTACAAAAACAAAAGTAAGTGAACAAAATTTCTAGAAAAAATTATTTGAATATTTTTATGATTTTTTTGTAATTTATTTATGAAAATTTGGATTTAAGAGTACCAAACCATAAATTGATCTAAGAGAGGGTTATGGAATTTTTTTTGATTAATTTCTAAAAATTTAAGAATTTTTGTGGAAATATTAGTTTTAAGAATTTGTTTTGATGGCCCCAAAAAAGAAATAGAGATAATACTAGAAAAAAAAATTCCTATAGAATATAATGGAGTCAAATTTGCTAACATAGTGGATAAATTAAGGTTTGACAAAACCAACGAAATTAACAAAATATTTATTGTAAAATGGGACTAGGTTTTGAGTTTAAACAAGACCCCACTAGGATGGAGATGATTTATTCAAAACCCAAATACTATTGTTGAGTCAATTTTTTAGGAATTTTGTGCAAATGTGGTCGATGTTTTTAATAATTGGGAAATGGTTCAAGGTGTACAATTCCTATTTGGCCCATTTATTATAAATGCTTATTATGGTTTGATGGATTTGAGCAAGGTGAGGATAATTTGGGTAGGATAATTTAGTAAAAGAATTTAATCCTTTTTCCTTAATTTTTTTCAAGAAATACATTTAGCATCCACCTTGACAAACTTAAAGAAAAATTCTAACAACTTATTCTTATTTATTAAAAAGAAAAGTTCTAGAAACATATTCTTATTCATTAAAAGTATAGAAAAGTTCTAAGAGATTCATAACATTTTTCACAAGTTCATGCATATATATTATTTTATCATAAAATTATCATAAAATTTCCTTCACTTAGGAACAAGGTCAAGACTCTATCCACATTCATTATCATTTTTTATCTAACATTATTTATAGCTAGTTTCATCACATATTCCAAAAAACAAAGAAAGAAAATGTGATTGATTCGAAACCCATCTATTTTCTGACTATCTTAAGGAATACAATAAATCAATATCAAAAATGAAAAAAATTTATGTGCTACCTAGAGCATACTATTCCTAAAACATGCTAAACTAATAAAACATTAAAAAAATAAAGATAGTGATGTGTTAACACTCCCCACACCTAATTCTTACATTGTCCTTAATATAAGAACATGTATAAATGTAATATAAAAATATGTAAAAATTGAGTAGAAAACAAATTGGGTGGGTTGTCTCCCACAAAACACTTGTTTAACATCCTTAGCCTTGCTTTGTCTCATATGTTTCTTCAACCATTTTGCACTTGTAACAGACTTAATTTTCTATGTGGTTTTATTGGTTTTCTGGTTGTTAACTATTTTTCTTCAAAGATATTGAAGAAAATGACCTCTCCATCAAACTCCATTGTAAGATTTGCATCATACGCATTTGTCTTTATATGGACTGTTCTCATGAAAAGTCTAGCCAAAAGCAAGGGTGTTTCTTTAGTAGTGGAGTCATGTCTCATATCACATATATAGAAATCAACAAGAAAGATAAGCTTGAAAGTGGAAACAATCTAAGCCATACGAATGACCTAAGAGGAAAACCATAGGTTCACTAAACCATCTAACAATCCACTATAAAAAATAAGGTCCAATTACAAGGCTAGAATTCAAACTACCCACCAAGGTAATACCCCCAAATAATCTACTTACAAGTCTCTATTTTTGTCATAGTCTGTATAAGAAAGTTGCTTAGATCTGGACCAACATTTTGATGAACTTGAGTCACACGAGTTAATCGAAACCGTAGAATTGGCACTTGAAAAGTTAGCACAATAACACAAATGTAAATATATGTCCTAAAGTAGATTTAATAATGACTAGATGATTAAACAAGTATACCAGACAAATCAAAATCAACTAGCAATCCTAGAACAATCAATTTAAAGTTTATTATCACAAATATTGTAGGTTTATTAATTCATCAAACACAACAAAAAATGTTTAAAAAATTAACTCTATGAAAAAATGTCTACTTGAATAGTTTTACCAAAATAAGAGAGAGAGAGAGAATAAGATGAAGAGAATAATGCTCAATAATGCTTTTGTATGTTTAACAAAATTTTGAGCCAATGTTATGATTAAATAGCATGAGTAGAAAACCTAGGTCAAGGGACTATTACAAATCTTCCCTTGAAAATATTTAAAAGAGCTTTAAAACATAAGGACAATATAGTAATAAGACAAATTTTTCGAGTAAAAATTAGATCAAACTTGAAAATCTAGTAGCTTGATCGATAAAAAATGGCCACTTGATCGATCTAGTGAAACAATTAAATGATGTTAAAATAAATAGATTAATCTACTCATTAATTTCAATCAATCTAGTACTCGATCGATCAAGTATTAATTCCTTGATCAATCTAGTCATGTAAAAATTAATTCAGCTAGGTAATTAAGCTCAATTGATCGAGTAGCCTACATACACAATGGTCTTATGTGCTTAATATGAAATCAAACTTTTATGGGAACATACATATATTTAAGATGTGATTGTTGGAGCTCAATAACTTTTTCAGCTTGAAAATATTCTTGAAATACAAACCTAGAAAATAAAATTACATTCAAATGTTTTGTTTACGAATATCGTCAATACTTTAAACCTTACAATATCCCCTTTGGCATATTCATGTGACAAAACCTCTTTCTCACTACATAAGACTCATAGAAAAAAATAAAGTTTTACACAGTAGTACTATCCTATGATTCGGTGAAACCATCTTTACTTAAATCTTGAAAGCTCATGTTTACACTGAAATTCAAAACATAATACCCAAAAAACTTGTCCTAAAAGACTCATTATTTATTAATTCAATATATATAACAATATAAAAAGTAAAGAATATTCATGAGTGTGGGTAATTATCAAATAGAAATTAAAAACATTACTTTCCATATGTGTAATACTTCATAAAGAATTTTCAACTTTTTTAATTTTGATTCTCTCTCTAAATTCAATATTTTAATTTTCTCCCAACTTTTTATCATATGAATAAACATAGAAAAAAGATTAAAAAAATTCAGATGTAGCAAATACAAGGTGTATAAATGATAAATTTCTTGTACATTACAACCAGATTTCAATTACACTTCAAAATATGAAAACAACTAAATGTATTGACTCTAAACACAATAATAAAATAGGGCATAACATCAAAATAAAATAAAAATAAATCATTGTTCCAAGGGGAATCTGTAATATGAATGGATGTCCTTAATTATGGAGTACATTGCTACTTGACGTTCATTCATAGTATTCATTACTGTTCCAATGTTCCCATTCTCATATGCATGTCGTTTTCAAATAGGTCATGATGAGAAGATTTAGAAGCACGTATATTTTCCATATCTTCATCCCTAAAAATATCATCTGCAACAATTGGTCCTCTATTGGTACTAACATTAATAGGCTTTTGTCTATTTAATGTTTGAGTTGATAATCTTGATACGATTGACTTTTCAATGTCACCCATCAAGAAAATGGCATTGGAATCGATAAACTCATAGCTAGAATTAGTTGTGTGATAAGACATCTATAGGGAAGACCAATTCTCAGGTTAAGTATTTTGAGATTGGTTTATAATCTCATCCTAAATAATTGAACCTACATTAAATACATTAACTTTTCCAATATAGTATAATATCTTTACATGTAGGTGTCCTATCTCAGAAGAGTGCTTTGAGGGTAGTAGGTTTGCACATACCATTTTGTTCAACATTCAATAGAAGAGAGTGAAATCACCTGAGATAAACAACCACTTTTCACTAAAACCAACATTAGGTGAATCGAAAAGTTTAGTTAACAAATTTTTAATGGAGATCCTACACCATTCTAATTTAAAACTAGGTCCCTAATGTTTGTGATGGACAAAACAATGTTGATTTTATGAGCCAAGATATCAACAGTTTTATTTTGGACAAATACTTTATAGCTTATAAGTCTTAGGTGATGGATTTTGGGGTCAATATTGGCATACAATTCATCCACAAGGGATTGGTAGCATAATTCAACTAGTGTAAATAGGTATTACCAACCTAGAGTCTTAATTGTTTGGGTAATTTCAATTTCATGGAATTCTATCCAAGTTATCCCACGCTTAAATAAAATTGGATGTTTAGAGAAAATAATATTATATCTTGATTCGAATTCATTATCCCACCATTGAGTGAAATGTGAGACTAAAGCACTGAGAGAAAGTTCAGGAGGTTTGGAAGCCATTATAGAAACTGAGCCAAAATAAAAAAAGGACATAAATACCAATAAATTGAAAATTTAGCCAAACTATTGAAACTTTTTTGAAAAAAACGCAAAAAACAAGATCAGGGAATTGTTTTAGGGAAGGGGTTGCCAAAACAAGCTCAAAATATGTGTTTTTTGGTGGGAAAATGAGGAAAAATAAGGATAATGGTGTTTTGACAGTTTTTGCACAAAATGTTTTTTTGTAGAAATTGATGCATGCAAATGGAGTAACAATGAATCCTAATTGATTTAGGGACAAAAATGATTAAATTTTGTGTGATGTTGAGTGAAAATAAAAAAGGAGCGAAGAGGGGGGTTTCGAGTCCATGTGGATGCTAAGAAAAAAAGAGTGTATATAAACTAAACCCACTCGATCAATCGACATTAATACCTAGATTGGCATGCATAAGTATTATGATAAAATACATGTATATTTACCAATACATATGGTGACATATTTACAATTGCTCAAGGTGAAATAAATACTAAACTGTAATAGTATTTCAATTTCTCCATCTATGATAGTTACGATATTTTTTAAAGTAAAGAGCATCCCCAATTTTGCAAAAAATTCAATTGAATTCATAATTGCACATAATATGATTTTCTTACTAAGAGGGGGGACTTCATTAATAAATATTGTTTTTGAATTTCCTCTCATTATTTATATGAAAGATTGGTTTTTTTTTTGTAGAACCATATTTGGTTATTTCTTTTTGTGCATTCAATTGTTTTTTGTTTATAGCTATTTCCTTTATCATATTATTTTTCTTTTGCGAAGAAAATATGCACGAGCGAATATCCCTAGTACGATCCCTTTTCCATTATTTGTGAGATAGCCCTCTTTGTTTACTGTGATAGTTTTTACACATCATAGTAGATAATACTCTCAAAATTAGGTGTCTCTCTATAGCATATTTTTATACAGTGAAAGACTGAGTGCAACCATAATTTTTATAGTCAAGGTTATCTCAAGTCATAAAATCTTAAATAATTAATTATAATTTTCAAGCACAACATATTTATGTATTTAGTGAGTATGTGAGTGAGTTTTTTTAACATCAATCACCATATGTAATGAAAAATATAAATGCATAGGATAGGATACTTAATTACACAATAAATAATTAATCAAAATGTTATATAAGTCTAAGGCCTAACTCAACCCAATAAGATCTCATTGAGTTAAGGGTTGCTCATATTTATAAACTGCACTACAGTTGAACGCCTAGTCGATGTAGGACAATATAATCCTTCAACACAAAATAAATTAGGTTATTCAAAATATATATTTTCTTGATCCAAAATAACATTCGAGTTTATTTCATTTTCATAAAAATTCTATTCTCTTTATTATTTTTTGTATTTTTTTCATTTTTTGGCTTTAATAATAAATTTTAAATAAACTAAAACAAAATCAAGAATCAAACAACTAAATTCAAATTTTAAAATAAATAAACTAATCAAACTAATATGCTCACCTAGGATCAATCAAGCATAGAACAAAAAATTCTTAGATGAAAGGGAGATAGTTAGTTTGCCAAAAAGAGACAATTTTTCCTAACCCAAATTTTCTTGAATTTTGGTTTCATAATATCTTTGGGTTTTAGATCGATTGATTTAATTATTTTTGAATTAATCTTGGGTTTATCCTTATATTTTCCTTTATTCTTTTTCTTTTTCATCATTTGTGGAGATTTAGCATACATGTAAGAATGATGAAAATTAATTCCAGAATATCTAGCATAAAAGGCATTATTGAAATAGAGATAATTCACAAGAATCTACAATGTGATCCAATATGGAATTTCCTACCATAGTTATGACAAACATGCACAAATTCAACATATTTTTCAATCAAAGATGTAATTGTTCTTTGAGTATAATGAGTAATAGTACAGATAGAATTAGAAGATCATACCAATTCAATTTTTGAGGTTAAAGGTGTAGTATGAGAGGAATAAATATATGAAGGCTTTACAAATTTATTTGATTATGAGGAAAATGGTGTAATGTACTCATCTATGCATCCTAGCCCTCTCTCATCTCCAGTTGGCTTTCTATAATCAAGAAATTTGTTCAACCTTTTAGCTCTAATTGCTAGCCTTTTTATAGCTTCCTTGGATTGTTCAAGTTCTTGTATTAGGATTTGGTTCTCCTGTTATAAACATACAAGACTTTAATTCAAAATATTAGAATTATTAGACAGATCAAGATTATCTTTTTCTAGTATCAATGAATTTATTTCATAGAATTTTAGTTACTTTTACAAGTAACTTATCTTAGTCTCTTGCATATTACAAACTCTCTCAACACTTCACTAATACTAGTGACATTAAAATATTTGAGTAAGAATTCAGTGTCACTTTCCTCATTGTCTAAATCAATAACAAACTTGCTGGAATGCCCACCAATTTTTGTAGCAAATGCTAGAAAATTGGTGTCACTATTTTCTGATCCAATTAGGTTGTCGTTATCATTTTTAGAATCAGTAAGTGTAATGTTGGAAGCTTTTCTAGTGTTGTTCTTCTTATTTACATAGTTAGTATGGCCTTGAGGTCTAGTGGGTTTAGGTTCTTTATCATCAGAAATCATAGATTTAAGTTCTCACAGATTTTGGTCCTTTTGACTACTTGGTTGTACTTTGTTATGAGGATACCTTTTGTTGACAATTTTGTTTAGTCTTTTGGTCAAACATTCTAGCTCTACTTCTTCATTGTCTTCTTCTTCAACATATCAGTCTTATAGGTAACATGTTTATTCTTGGTGGGAAGACAAAAACTCATCTTAAATGTTTGAAGTGATCCAGTAAGTTCTTCTATTTTGATAGCACCCATATCCTTACTTTAATTAATGGTAGTGACATTTGCATGGAAGCAATTTGGTAACAATTAAAGAATCTTTTGAACTATCTTAAAATCAATAATTTTCTCTCTAAGATTGATAGAGGTGTTAGTAATATCACATAATCTAGCATAGAATTTAGAAAAGGTCTCATTTTTTTTCATCCTAATATTCTCAAATTGAGTATTAAGCATGCAAAGTTTTTTTCATTTAATTTATGAGATACTTTTATGGGTAACCTCTAAAATATCCTAAGCATGCTTAGTAGTTTTTGTTAGAAAATTGAATAAAAAATTTCAATTTTTAGTTTCAATTCTTTTAAATTTTCCGTTACCTCCCTCTTGATTTCTTCCTTTTTTCTGCTTCAAATTCCATCTGTTTCTCTTCTTCAATTTCCAAACGTTTCTCTTCTTCAATTCTAGCTGTTTCTCTTCTTCAATTTACAGTTGTTTCTCTTCTTCAATTTACAGTTGTTTCTCTTCTTCAATTCTAGTTGTTTTTACCCGTTTCTCTGCATCAATTCTCAACTTCCGTTTATGAATAATTCTTCTATAAATAGAGAAGAAACCTGAGAAGAAAAGACACATAATAAATTTTGAGAACGAAAAAGAAAAAAAATGAGAAGAAGAGGAAGACGTGAAGAAGAAGAAGAAGAAAAGGAAAAGAAGAAAAGAAAAAAGGAAAAGAGGAAGGAAAAAGAGAAAGAGAAAAAAGAAAAAAAAAGAGGGAGTCGATAAAGGTAAAAGGAAAAGTTTTTATTTATTTGTTTATTTATTTATTATTATTATTATTTTGGTTGTATATTTTCTATCTAAAGTTAGGTTCTTTCGATAGAGTTTAGACACATTAAAGTTCGTAGAATAATAAATTATGATGTAAGTTTATTATTATTTAATTTTGTATCCTAGGAGATAAATTTCCGTCGTTCTCAAACTCATACGATAAGTAAAAAAATTATTTTAAGAACATTATATGATATACACGCCTCGATTATTATTTTATTTATTTAATTTATATATTATTTAAATTTTGTATTTATATATATTTCTAATTTTTTAATAAAATAATTTTATTCTTAAATTGTTTGTTTGATTATTAATTCTAATAATATAAAGATAATTTCTCCCTTACTTTTTAGACAAACAAATACAAAAGGTTTTTTTAATAAATATTTTGCGACAAATAGATTATTTATAATTTATTATATTTATCTATTATGTTATATATCTGTTATGCTATATATATTCTATTATAATTACTGTTTAATTTTTACAACTTTATTAATTCCTTTCATCATATATATTTAATATTAATTTTGCTCTTATATTAAATTACTTGCATTTTATTTACTTGTGTTCATCGCTTTCTATATTGTTGTTATCATTAATTACTTTATATAATTGTACTTTTTTATATATTGATATTTTATATTAAGTATTTTGTTTTATTTATTTATTTTGTGTTACTAATATTAATATTCTTTACTTAATATTTATATTTTATTTTTACTATATATATATATATTGCTTTATATATATATATATATATTATAATTTTATAATTAAATAAATTATTTTATTTTAAAATTATTTAATCACTAAAATTAATGAAATTACAAATATATATGTTAATTAACATATTTCTATCATCTATTTATTAAATATATACATAATATTTTTTTGGTATTTTTTTTAAAACTTAAATTACTTTTGTATATTGAATAGAAAATATAAAGAAAAGATTATGTAATCAGAAATGACAATTCCAGTGTTCTAAACTGAAAACCCAACTGTGAATGTTGCTAACCCTATTGTGGGTGGTTCTACTATGAACCAAATGAGGAGGCCTTCTATGGTTCATGGAGTAACCCCAATGTTATCGGTTTCTATTCCAATGAACCATGTTGTGGCAGAGAGACCGGAGAAGTTTAATGGTTTTAACTTCAAGAGATGGAAGAGTAAGATGATGTTCTATCTCACCACCTTGAATTTAGTAAGGTTCTTGACTAAAGAAGCTCCCGATCAACCTGAGGATGAACAAGATTTTCATTCTACTAGTGCTATTAAAGCATGGAAACATTTTGATTATCTATGTTGGAACTATATTCTGAATAGTCTAACTAATTCTTTGTACAATGAGTACAATAAGGAAAAGACGACCAAAGACTTGTGGGAATCATTGGATCAGAAGTATGAAACTGAAAATGACGGTGCCAAGAAATTTTTGATTGGTCACTTTCTTGATTATATGACGGTGGACTCTAAATCGGTATGCAATCAAGCACGTGAAATCCAAGATATCATAACAGAGATGTATGATGAAGGGATGATACTTAGTGAAACCTTCCAAGTTGTAGTTATTATTGAAAATTTACCCCCTTCATGGATAGAGTTCAAGGCTTACCTTAAGCACAAGCAAAGGGGAGTGTCTTTGAAAGACTTGCTGATAAGATTCAAAGTGGAAGAAGACAACAAGGCTTCTTCTAAAAGAGGTTATATCCCATCAGCACCCAAGGCTAATGTGATGGAACATGGTCAAAGTTCCAAACACAATAAGAATAAGGGCAAAGGCAAGTTGGGAAAAGGGTCAAAATTGGGACCTAGAGAAGTAAATTTTAAGAAGTCAAGCTTTAAAGAGATTTTTTTCAATTGTTAGAGGATAAGGCATAAAGCCCCAGACTGTAGGTTTCCAAAATGAAGTAGAAACTATAAGGAAAACATGGTTGATAACATCACTCATGATATTTATGACATTGACTTGTGTGTAATCATTTCTGAGGTAAACTTGGTAGGATCAAACCCAAAGGAGTGGTGGATTGACACTGGTGAAACAAGGCACGTATGCTCAGATAAAAGGCTATTCACTACTTTTGAAGTAGTGAAAGATGGAGAGAAGCTCTTCACGGGAAATTCTATCACATTAGCCATTCAAGGGCAAGGGCAAGTCAAATTGAAGATGACCTCTGGGAAGGAGCTTACATTAAATAATGTACTCTATGTGCTTGACATCCGTAAGAATATTGTTTCTGGCTCATTGTTAAACAAACATGGCTTTCGGATGGTGTTTGAATCTGACAAGGTCGTTGGACCAAAAATGGGATGTTTGTGGGGAAGGGATATGTATCTGATGGGCTATTTAAGCTCAGTGCAATGACTATAAAAGCTAAGAATATTAATAAGATTAATTCTTCTTCTTATATGCTTGAGTCTTCCAACTTGTGGCATGGTAGACTAGGTCATGTTAATTACGATACATTGCATAGATTAATTAACATGAAACACATAGCCGCATTCCAAATAGATTCAAAGTATAAGTATGAGACTTGTGTTGAGGCAAAAATGATTAGGTCATCGTTTCATTCGATTGAAAGGAACACTGAACCCCTTCACTTAATCCATAGTGATCTATGTGATTTGAAATTTCTTCAAACAAGATTTGGCAATAAGTGTTTTATTACTTTTGTTTATGATAGCACAAAATATTTCTATGTGTATTTGCTTAAAAGCAAAGATGAAGTTATAGAGAAATTTATCCTTTATAAAACAAAAGTTGAAAATAAACTCAACAAGAAAATCAAGGTACTGCCTAGTGATCGTGGTGGTGAATATGAGGCACCGCTTGGTGAATTCTATGCACAACACAGAGTTATTCATGAAACCATATCGCCTTATTCACCTCAGAAAAATGGAGTTGTTGAACATAAGAATCGTACCTTGAAAGAAATGATGAATGCAATGCTATTAAGTTCTGGGTTGCCATAGAACTTATGAGGGAAGCTATTTTGTCAGCTAACTACCTTTTAAATAAGATATCCCGAAAAAGACACATAAGACACCGTATGAATTATTTAATGGAAAGGTATCTTCCTATAAATATTTACGAGTGTGAAGGTGTCTTGCAAAATTAGTTGTACCTATACCTAAGAAGGTGAAGATAGGTCCAAAAAATAATAGATTGTATCTTTATTGGATATGCACATAATAGTAGTGCTTATCGGTTTCTTGTGTATGAGTCAAAGATCTCATATATACACAAGAACACAATAATGGAATAAAGGAATGCATCGTTCTTTGAAAATGTATATCCATGTAAATCTCAAGGAGAATCAAGTTCGTTTAAATGAATATATGAGACTATGAACGAAGATAGTCAGAACAAAGAACCTGAACAAGAGGTTGAGATTGAACTCATACGTAGCAAGAGGGCTAGGATAGAAACATCCTATTGTCCAGAATTTTTGACCTATTTGCTAGAAAGTGAACCTCAAACCTACAAAGAAGCTGTGAATTCTTCTAAAGATCCTCAATGGCAAGAAGCCATAAATAGTGAAATTGAGTCCATTGTGCAAAATCACACTTGGGAACTAGTTGATTTACCTCCAAGTAGTAAAACATTAGGGTGTAAGTGGATTTTCACAAGAAAACGTAAATCAGATGGATCAATTGATAAGTACAAGGCCAGGCTTGTAATTAGGGGATACAAACAATGAAATGGCCTTGATTACTTTCATACTTATTCTCCTATGATGAGAATAACATCTATAAGGATGATAATTGCTATTTTAGATCGGAGAAATATTGAAATATATCAAATGGATGTAAAGATAGCCTTTCTAAATGGAGATTTAGATGAAGAAATGTACATGGACCAATCCAAGGGTTTTTCATGCCTAGGAAAAGAATGAAAGGTTTGTAAATTGGTGAAGTCTTTATATGGCTTGAAATAAGCACCAAAATAATGGCATGAAAAGTTTGATAATGTTATGAGGACAAACAACTTTAAAATCAATGAATGTGACAAATGTGTATATATCAAGGACAAAAAAGATGGTTATGTTATCTTGTGTCTTTATGTTAATGACATGCTAATTGTGGGTAGTAATGATCAAATGATCAAATCTACTAAGTATATGTTGAATTCAAGGTTTGATATGAAAGACATGGGACCTGTTGATGTAATTCTGAGAATTAAGATATCAAGGATATCAAGCGGTCTCATTTTAAGTCAATGTCATTATGTTGACAAAATACTTGAGAAATTCAACAAGGGTGATTCTAGAATTGTGAGAACATCATTAGATGTAAATCTACATCTATCTAAGAATAAAAGTGAGAGTGTGTCTCAACTAGAATATTCTAGAGTGATAGGAAGTCTTATGTACTTGATGAGTTGTACGAGACCAGAGATAACTTATGTTGTAAGAAAACTAAGTAGATATACTAGTAATCCAGGATTTGATCATTGGAAAGGTATTACAAGACTACTTAGATACTTAATATATACATATAGCTATGGATTGTACTACATAAGATATACAACTGTATTAGAAGGATACAATGATGCCAATTGGATATCTGATATGAAAGACTCAAAGTCTACAAGTAGATATGTATTCATACTGGATGGTGTAGTTGTTTCATGGAAGTCCACTAAATAGACATGCCTTGCTAGATCCACAATGGAATCTGAGTTCATTACTTTGGATAAATCTGGTGAAGAGGTCGAATGGCTATAAAATTTTGTAGAGGATATTCCTAAGTGGGTTAAGCTTGTACCTGTAATATGCATTCATTGTGATTGTCAATCTACTATTAGTAGGGCACAGAGCAATATGTATAATGGTAAGTCTCAACATATACACCATAGACACAATACCATTAGACAACTACTCTCAACTGGGGTTATCTCTATTGAATATGTGAAGTCAAAGGATAACATAGTTGATCCCTTAACTAAAGGGTTAAATCGAGAGTTAGTTGATAAGTCATCAAGAGGAATGAGACTAAAGCCCATAAATGAATAAGGATTTGCAAAGGAAACCCAACCTATTTGACTGGAGATCCCAAGATCTAGGTTCAAAGGGACAACCTAACTGTAAAGACTTAGTGAGATCACTATGGGGGTTTACCATCAAGTCCATTCCTATGATGAAAATAGTGATACCCATAAGATACAAGATAAACCAAGGCTTTTAGGGATTATTATGAAGAGAATACCGAGCGAAGTATACAGGTTACTCTTTGCGGATTATTTTTAAAGATAAAAGATCACCTATATGAAAGAGGAGTGGGGCTGCTTCGAAAGAGAATTGTATAGGGCTCAATTCTTTAAAGACTATCATAGAACCAGGCATATGTTCATAGCCAAAAGAATATAACAGAACTGAATTGTGTTAGGAAAGATTCTTGTGTGAAGTATGTCATCACTTACATAAACGACAAAATAGTTCGAGGACATCGCGTCTACTGCTCAGTCAGTAAGGTAAATATATTTTCACAAAGGAAGGTTCAAAGGGTAACACCTACCTATCCTATACAGGTTTTGATTCGTTGAACTCTATTTTCGTGTCAAAATTTGATTTTAAAATCTATGTCAATTTTTATTCATGTGGGGGATTGTTAGAAAAATTGAATAAAAATTTTGATTTTCAGTTTCAATTCTTTTAAATTTTTCGTTACCTCCCTCTTGATTTCTTTCATTTCTCTGCTTCAAATTCCATCTGTTTCTCTTCTTCAATTTCTAGTCATTTCTTTTTCAATTCCAGTCGTTTCTCTTCTTCAATTCTAGTCGTTTCTCTTCTTTAATTCCAGTTGTTTCTACTCATTTCTCTACATCAATTCTCAGCTTCTGTTTATGAATAATTCTTCTATAAATAGAGAATATAGCTGAGAAGAAAAGACATAGAAGAAATTTTGAGAATGAAAAAGAAAAAACAATAGAGAAGAAGAGGGAGGTGTGAAGAAGAAGAGAAGGAAAAGAAGAAAGAGAAAAGGGAAAAAGAAAAAGAGGGAGTCAGTAAAGGTAAAAGGAAAAAAATATTTATATTTATTATTATTATTATTATTATTTTGGTTGTATATTTTCTATTTATAGTTGGTTTCTTTTGATGGAGTTCAGACACATTAAAGTTCGTAGAATAATAACTATGGTGTAAGTTTATTATTATTTAATAGTTGTATTCTGGGAGATAAATTTTCGTCGTTCTCAAACACCCACGGTGAGCGGAAAAATTATCTTAAGGATACTGTGTGATACACATGCCTTGATTATTATTTTATTTATTTAATTTATATTATTTAAATTTTGTATTTATATATTTCTAATTTTTTTTAATAAAATAATTTCATTCTTAAATTGTTTGTCCGATTATTAATTCTAATAATTTTAACATAAGAAATACAATGAAACTTACTAACAGACACAACACTAAAAATAACATTAATACCCTTTTGATTCCAATCAATACCAATTTTATTTTCAATGGTTTAGTCTTTCCTAGGTTTAGAGGTGACAATATTATATTTTGTAGCTATGGGTGGTTCCCAATCATAAAGCATAGAGTTTTAGATGCTTTCATCTATAAACTATAAAAATGTTCTCATACTAGCCTTTCAGTATAGGTAATTAGACCCATCAAAGTAAGGAGCAAGGGTTATAGATGAACCTTTTCTCAAGTGATCCATAATAAGGTCCTAGGCATACTAAGTGTATCTAGTCACGACTTTGATACCAATTGAATTTTTTATTTTTAGTTATGAACCTAATTAACTAGAGGGCCAGTGAATAAAATATCAATGAAAATATGACAAATTAAATTTTTATAGAATGGCTAGACATATAATTGCGTGTAAATAAAGTAATATGACAATATAAAGATTAACATATAAGATTTTTAGGTAGAAACAGCCAAGGCCACACCAATGACCTAAGAAGAAAACCGTTGGTCCACTAGATCACCTAACTATCCATTATGAAAAATAAGGTCTAATTAAAAGGCTAGGACTCAAATTATCCACTAAGGTAATGGCTCCAAGTGATCTACTTACAAGCCACTACTTTTGTCATAGTCTATACAAGAAAGTTGTTCATATATGGACCAATGTTTCGATGAACTTGAGTCAACTAGGAACCCTTGAACAATCAATTTAAAGCACAATATCACAAATATTATACGCTTGTTAATTCATCAAACACAACCAAAAATGTTTTGATAAATTAACTCCATGAAAAAATACTACTTGAATAATTTTAGCAAAATAAGAGAGAGAATAAGATGAAGAGAATAATATTCAATAATGTTTGTATGGTTAACGAAGTTGTGAGCCAATCTTAGGATTAAATAGCATGAGTAGAAACCTTAGGTCAAGGGTTTATTACAAATTTGCCCTTAAAAAGTTTTAAAATATTAGGACAATATACTATAAGAAAAATTGGCTCGAGTAAAAATTGGGTCAAACTTGAAAATCTAGTGACTTGATTAGTCTAGAACTAGCTTGATCGATCAAACATGCCTCTTAATCGATCCTTTTGATCGATCTATTAAAGCTCAATCAATCTAGTAAAACATTTTTTTAATTTTGAAATAAATAGATTGATCTACTCATTAATCTTGATCAATCTAGTGCTTGATTAATCGAGTATTAATTCCTTGATTAATCTAGCCATGTAAAAATTAATTCAACTAGGTAATTAAGCTCGATTGATGTAGATATGGCTCGATTGAGCTCACTAATTTTTTTGGCTTCAAAATATTCTTGAAAGACATATCTAGAAACTGAAATTACATTCAAATGTTTTGTTCATGAATATTTCCAATACTCATAAATCTTACAAAGCTTATTCACCAATACCAAAACATCTTCCAACACTCATATTGGATAAACATTTGAACGATTGGCTAGTTAAATAACAACATTGATCTCTTTAAGGGTACCACTCTTTAAACTAGCATAAATATAGTAATCCATGACATTAATCAATGCTTTTGGGTCTAGCATAGCTTGTTCAAATTTAGTGTTACCTATAATGCATTTTATAATGAAGCTACCTTGATCTTTGCATTTTGGTATGAGTTTCCTTTGTGAGATTGCCGACACATTCTCTCCCATACTCACCACTACATTACCTTTGAGTTTTTACTTATTGGTGCATAATTCATTGAGAAGTTTAGCATAGCATGACACTTGCTTAATGACATCTAATACTAGAATGCTAACTTGAATTTTTTAAAGGTTTCCAAGACTTCTTGCTCTTGTATATCCTTCTTGGATTTTGCAAACCTTCTAGGAAAAGGAATAAGAGGATCATAAGTAGAGATTGGAAATTTAGATTATACCTTTAGTGGTTTCTTTGCTTTCTCTGTAACATTATCAAAATTCCTTTCTTTTTCTTGAATTGATTCATCCTTAGATTCTTCGACATTGCTAGTTTCTTGTGAGCTTCTTCAAGTTGCTTCCTCCATCTAAATGAGATAGAACTAACATTATTCCTAAGATTAACCATTGGTTGAGCATGAAGTTTACCAAAACCTTAGCTTTTAATCTTTCAACATTAGTAGCTAACTAACTAAATTCTATTTTTAGGTTTTGAGAGCATATTTTGTGTGTTGTTGAAACCTGATAGTATCTTGTTGAAATTGAATAGTGCTAAAGTAAACTTATCAAATACTCTTAAGATTGACATGGAGAATTTTGTGGCCTTATTTTATAAGGTTGTTGGCCTCTTGGAAAAGGAAAACTTAGTGGATTACCATGGGTAGTTGCTTAATTGTCTCTAAAATATTTAAAGGTAGGATGATCCCTATAACTAGGATTGTGTGCATTATAGAAGGGATCATATCTTTTCCTTTGTTGTATTGCATTTGCTCGTTCCAAATTAGGATTTTGAATATTAGGAACTTGTCTGATCATTATTTATTGCACAATTGAAATAAGGGTGCTCAATTTTTGTTCAATAATATTAAGAACTCCTACTTCATTGACCTTTTATGGTGGGTTGCATCGAGTGTCAAACTATTTATCATTTGTGGCCATACTAAAAATCAAATTTCTTGCATTTTTAGTAGTCTTATTAACCAAGCTCCCTCACTTGTTGCATCTATCATGCTTATGTCCATGGGTATCAATCCCTTATAGAAGTATCGGATTAAGAGCTGCTCACTTATTTGATGATGAGGGAAACTTGCATATAATTTATTGAACCATTTCCAATGCTCATATAAATTCTCCCTATTGTACTACTAAACACCATAATATTCTTTTCTATTATTTTGGCCCTAAAAGCTACAAATATTTCTCCAAGAAGAGTTATTTTATCTCATTCAAACTATTTATAGTCTTAGATGGTAAACAATACAACCAATCTTTAGTGCCAACTGCTAAAGAGAATGAGAATGCTTTGAGTTTTACATGTTCCTCTAGTACCATTAGGCTTCATGCTATAACAAACCACATGAAATTCCTTTAGATGCTTATTTGGATCCTTACCAGATAGACCTTGAAAATTAGGCAAGAGAGGAATCATGCTAGACTTCATTTCAAGAGCATCATTGTTGTTATTGCATTGAAAGCATAATGGTCGTTGATCTGAAACCAGTACGATCATAAGAAATTCACTCTTGATAGTAATATTTGTTGTAAATGTAAATCCTAAATGAAAAAAATATGTGCAATTCATATATGAAGAAATGGTATAAAATAGAAATAAAATAATAATAAACTGGTCATAAATCAATATGATTAAATAGGAAAGAAGAGACAATGAGATAGAAAAAGTGAATCTTAAATAGAGTTTGGGTTCAAATTCCATAGATAATATAAATGGTATTGTCTATAAAAATAGGGATAGGCAAAATAAAGACTTTCTCAAGATTTTTATTCATCCACTTTTTGAAAACTAGTTTGGTTAAACTTGAAAATTCATTCATTGAAATGAAATAAGTAAACAATTAAATTGAATTTGGTTGGATGGTTCCAATGGAATCCAATGCTAACTCTCATTTCTTATTGAATTAATTGATTAAATTAACTTGTTTTTCTATCAAATATTTTGATTTTTTATTTCAATAATTTTCGTGAAAAATTTCAACATATTTTTGTCCTATTATTAGAATAAATAATATTACTTCTAGTTATAGTGTTCCCACACTTGAAAAAAAAACCTAGGGTGTATTGCTTCAATCATTGGTCCTATGTTAGATGTATATTTTCTATCGGGCAATTTGCCTAATATTTTCAACACTCAGATAGTTAAGGGTCGAGACACTCTTGGTCAAAAAAATTAATTTTACTTGTGAAGTACAACTATTTTTATTGAATAATTAAGTTTGGGATGTAGTTATGATTGCTATAGATAGTCTAATAAGATGAATGGATACTACTACAAAAATAGGTATTTAAGTCGATATGTAAAGTTAGGTTTTGGAAAAAACTGACTTATAATGAATTTAAAGTCAGTTCGGTGTAGAACCGACGCTATCCACGTAGGATGTAGCATCGGTTGACGTGTCAAACCGATTGACACGTGGAACCGATGCTATCCATGTAGCATAGCGTCAGTTGACACGTGGAACCGACACTACACACGTGGATAAATTCTTTTCTCTTCTTTCTTCCCCAGACAGAAACTATTCCAAGTGTTGCATAACTCTCAAAAACCCAAAACCTCCTTCACTTCTCCTCCACTCTTTCTCATTTTCCAGCCACCTACGACTACCAATTCCAGCGCCAGTTAGTGGGTTTTCTTCCTCTCTAACTAATCTTTTAGATCCCCTATTTTTTTGAGAAAAATACTCAAAAAATTTATACCCATTTCTCACTTACAAAACATCATTTTTTCTTAATTTTTTTCATTTTGTCACTTCATTTACTTTTGTAAGTATTTCTATTAATTTTACGCACTTATTATTCATATTTTTTTCTTGTTATTATGTGTTATTATTTATGTGTATAAATTTTTGTATTATATATGTAGGTTTGTATTATAACATCAAGAGAATAATATGATGATCTTGAATAATATAGACAACACTATGGTAATTTTTCTGCTATTAATTAATATTTTATTTTTCAAATATTTGTATTATTTAAACTATTTGCTAAACTAATTTTGGTTTTTTTTCTGCTATTATGTAGTGATCGAATACAGGTATTAATTTGAGTATAATAGAAAATGAGTAAATTTTGTAAAAAAAAAAATTTAAGTCAGTTCACACGTTGAACTGACTTTAAACTTTAAGTCATTTCATTTAAAGTTAATTCAGTGAACCAAGTTTAATACCTCTTTTGTAGTGGTGGGAAGTGATTGGCATAGGACTCATCTAAGTGTTCCAGTTAGCATAACAATACTGGGATAAATGTTCAATGTGCTTAGAGAACCCATTGATAATTTCGGTCCTATAGAGACTCATACAATATCCCCATTCATAGATCCACACCTGCCTTTATATAGTTAGACATAAAATTATTGATTTTTTGAAACGAGATTAAAAGTAGTAGACCTTTTAGCCCCTTATTTTTGTTAAGGAAAAATAGGAATATTTGGGGAAGCTAGAGTGGGTAAACAATAATCATTATGGAATTGATCAACAATATTGACATAGCTTATAAGGGCGTGTCCATTTATGGCAGAGAAGGTGAACGTACACGTGAAGGAAATGATCTTTACATGGAAATGAAGAATCAGAAGTAATTATTGAGCAAATACTTTTAGAGTCAAAAGTGGCTCTAGTCTATAGTTAAATGAATAAATCATTGGGTACTCGTATGAGAGTTGATTCAACTATCCTAACTATGAAAGAATATTAATGAAATGTTAATGAATAAGACATACTTCTATTTATTGAAAGTATCTTTCGTTTTCTCCAAGCGGGATCTGAAGTATCCGCCTTATTGGGTAGAATGTCCTATACTATGAGTTATTAATCTACCCTTAGTACAGAAGTGGGTTCTTTACAATAAATAATTACTTTTATAAAAGAGGGATCCATAGCTTTGATTCAAGTAGTTTATGTACTCATGGATGATTTGATGAACCATGCTCCAACCATAACATTTGCACATTTAGATGCTACTATTGTACTATCAAGAGGATTAGCTACTAGATGTATCTATCTACTAGTAGATCCTCTATATTCAACATCAACTATGCTCCAACCTCGTATCATTGGTGAAGAAAATTATGAAATTGTGTAAAGAGTTAAACAAACTTTACAACATTATAAGGAACTTCAAGACATTATAGCTATCCTTATATTAGATGAAATATTTGAAGAATATTGCTTAACTATAGCAAGAGCACAAAAAATTGAGAATTTCTTATCACAACCTTTTTTCATAGCAGAAGTCTTTATCGATTCTCTAAGAGAATATATTGGTCTAGTAGAAATAATTATAGGTTTTAAATTGATCCTTCCTAGAGAATTAGATGGTCTTCTTAAACATACTTTTTATTTGGTGGGGAACATCGATAATGCTACCGCGAAGGTTACTAACTTCTACTAACTTAGATACGAAAAGTAAATTGAAGAAATGACCTTAAATCTTTATGTACTGACCCTAAATCAAAATGTTTGGTATTTGGAAGTGAAATAAATCATTTTATCTACTAATAGTGGAAAAATTGGCATATAACCCAATAATGTGCCTATTGCTACAATTATAGATATCAGTATTTTGAGAATACGCCTTAAGAACTAATGGTTGATGATGGCTCTGATTGGAATTTTTTCTAGAATAGGCAATAATAAGTCCATTATATTATTAAATGATTTGGAGAAGGGTAGTGACTATCAATACAATGTCATAATAAGTTGGTGTGTCAAATAAGTAAATTAAAATAGGGTGTATAAATAGATGTTCTATTGATATTCCTTACTATGCTTCCGCCAATTTTGATGCAATGAAGAAAAGTTGCATTCTAAAATGAAATATAGTAGGATGAAGATGAAAAATATATAAAATTAATTAAGAAGGATGAGTAGAAAAATTTGTTAGATATTGTTGAAGATGGTATCTAATAAGTTCTACCTAATATTAGATTTGAACTAATGACTCCCGCTGTATGAAAGCAATACTCTAATCACTAAGTTAAGTAGGCCATTTATCATCACAAAGAGAAACAAGTATGGCCTATCACATCGATAGATTATAAATGGAATATTTTTTATGAGTACACCAATCAAAAGGATTAAAGAGAGGGAATATTTGGTCTTGGAATATTCATCTTGATAAGAAATTATCTATTTGATAAAATATGTATCAAAATAAGAACTATAGCTCAGTTAGGTAGAGCACCTTATTTACCTGTGCGCTAATGTTTTTCAGAGGAGTCGATCATGTAATCAAAAGACTTGATCTTATTGAGAAATGGATGTCTTACTGTATGGCTTTTAGGGAACAAAACAATAAAAAAATAGCTTGACAAGTAGTTTGGTTCGATTCACGTGCCCATCTAAATGCAAATATAGAAAGTACAATTAGTATGGGATATTGATAAGGTGAATACTCTATTTATTCAATGTCAGACATAATGAGGATAAGGACCTTAAAATTTATCTTTTCATTCTATCTTATGAGCTTGAAGGTGTATGCAGTTTCATATTTGATTCATTCAGAATAATAGAGACTCCATTTAACTTAATTTGATCTACGCCAGAAGCAGACCTAACTCAACATAATCCTTCTTTGAAAATATTTTGTAGTGCTCTTGGATTCGAATTCACATAATGAATTAGAGAACATGAAACCATCTTTTTCTTTCTTTTTTTTGTCAAGAAAAAATATGATAGACTAACCGATATTTCTATTAATTAATGAAAGATCCCAATGCAAGAAAAATGCATGTTAGATCTTTGAAAAATTTCAAATCATTTTGATAATAATCAATTTGATCTGTTTTTCTCATAAGGTCTACAGTTGAAGTCCATATAGCCAAAAATAAAAAAGAAAAAAAGATTTCTTTTTGGATTATATTTCTATATATATTAGAAATATATAGAATATACATCCTTATTATACTTTTATATTTATTAAAAGTTTCAACCAAAAATTTGAAATAATTTAAATAGATAAAGAATATCTAATTCTAAACTAAAAAAAATCAAATTATATTTGTAACTGCCTTGCTTTTATTCTTTATAGAAACTTAGTTGTACAAAATAAGAGCCTTATTTGTATCAGAATAATATAGACTAGTCTATATTTTATTTATATCGAAATAAAATAGAATTAAATGTAATAAAAAATATAAAAAATGAATTATAGTGGAGAATATAGATGACTTGACAATTAATTCAAATTCAAATTGATTAATATCAATCTAGTAAATTTTCCACATTAATAGGAGTTCTCTATGTTTCTACTTTATGATATTTTATGAAAATTTCTATTAATACCAAGTGTGATACCTATTTTGGCATTTCTAATTTTTAGAGTTTCAGTCGCGGTTAGAAAAGGACCTAAAAATATTTCTTGTTATAAATCGAGAATAGAACCAATTGAGGATGCTTGGTTACATTTTTGAATATGATATTATACTTTTTCTCTAGTTTTTTTATGTTGACTTTTCCTTGTCCATAGGCAATGAGTTTTGATGTATTGGGGTATTTATTTTTTAAAAGCCTTCATTTTCTTCTTATCTGTTGGTTTAATTCATGTATGGAAAAAAGGAGCATTGAAAAGGTCTTAGTTCTTGAATATTCATCAAACAATAATGAAATCAAAAAATAACATAAAGATAGTTATGAATTCCATTATTAAGTTTCCCTTGATTGAACAACCCAAAATCCAGTTATTTCAACAACATTAAGTGATCTTTTAGATTGGTCAGGACTCTCTAGTTTATGGCCACTTCTCTATGGTACCATTTGTTACTTTATTGAATTTGCTTCATTAATAGGCTCACAGTTCTATTTTGATCATTATAGACTAGTGCCAAGATCTAGTCCTTAGTAGGCATACCTTATTTTAACAACGGGTATAATAACAATGAAAATGGCCCCCTCCTTAGTCAGATTATATGAATAACCAAAATATGTTATTCCTATGAGAGCATGTACAATAAGAGGAGGTAGGTTCAGTATTGGTTTTTATAGTATTGTTTAGGGGGTGGATAAACTAATTTCTATAGATGTTTATTTGCCAGGCTATCGACCTAAATTATGGGTAGTTATAAATGCTATAAAAAAACCTCGTAAAAAATATCTCAAGAAATCTATGAAGATCAAACATATCTAAATAGGAGAATCGTTGTTCTACTACCAACCATAAGTTTTTCCTTAAATTCTATACATATACTAATTTTTTTGATCAATGATTACTTTCTCAATCACCATCTACTTCAAAAATCCCACTTAAAGCATTTTTCTAATACAAAAATTTAGTATTTCCCACGAACTAGTAAATTAGGCAGAATCCATTTTTTTGTACAAGTATAGAATAACAAACAGGGAGTCAATCTTCATAAATTTCATTATAAATATGAAATACTTATAACACTTATAATTATAAAAAAGATGCATGGTTATTTGTCTGTATGGTTAGTCAAACATAGGCTAGTTCATAGATCGTTGTGCTTCAATTAACAAGGAATAGAGACGTTACAAATAAAGCCAGAGGGTTGGTATTCCATTGTTGTTGTTTTGTATGTCTATGGTTACAATTATCTATATTCCCAATGTGTCTATGATGTAGCACTAGGTGGACTGTTAGCCAATGTGTACTATCTTACAAGAATAGAGTATAATATAGATCAACCAAAAAAAGTATATGTAAGTCTCATTATACTCATGTATGTGTATTGGTTTCCTATGTACAAAACATGATCTTTCTTTTATTTTACTGAGTTTTATGTCTTTCTTTGTGTAAGGTTGGTTACTGTGGATCAATAATTCACACATGTACTTAGTTAAGAACACACACTATATGGTTTGTTTCATAGTATGTATGCTATTTTGAGAGTGTTTCTTTTTAGCGAGTGAGCTTTCGAGTGAGTCGACATTTTCACTTGTATTTTTTTTTCTTTTCTGGTACAAGTATTTATGGTTAGTACTCAATAATTTTTGGAAAGAAAAAATTTGACTTTTTTGTACCTTACCAATAAGGTCGCCATAGACCTCGCTACCATTTCCACCACCACCTTTGGTGAGGTGGTTGGCGAGGTCATAAATCGGAGTGGTATAAATACCCATTGTTTAAGAGTCAAAATTATGCCAAAATTCACTCTGAGATTTTTATCTAATTTTAAAATTATTTTGGAGAGCATACATTTGAGAGTGGGTTGTTTTTGTCATTAGTTATTAAATCATTATCTGTATCAGTACATAGTTTGACTACATGCCTCCTTTATGCAATATGATATTAATAGTAGACTGTGTGTCCTATGAGTTTATGAGTTGATACAGATTTAGTTACTGATCATTGGTTGCCAATCACACCACATTGGTTAGTGTTGGATGTGGAAGACACACATGTTTGAGTGTTGAACTAAATAGTTGTAGAAGCATCAAGGGAAAGAGCAACAATAGGTAGTTTGGATAGAGATAATGGTGTTTTTACTATCTACTAGTGTTGTAACATGTTTACTGTTCAATGAATTATTTATCACTGAGATGTTTCCTTAGCAACTTGAGGATGTTACCATATAAATAGGGTTTCTATATTGGTTTACCTTGTAATATCAAGTGTTATGCATGATCTCTTATTGAGCTAGTATAATCTAAGTTTGTTTTGTATATATCTTGACATATTTAAGAATAAACTCTCATCAGAAAACATTTGTTGTTTATTGGCCTTTTGCTTTGATATATAATATATGTTATTCAAGTTATCTACCTTTTGATATTATAATATTTGTGATTCTACTACATGATTTTCATAAATGTTTATTTCTTTGTTTATGCAAGTTAGGGCCAAGTCCTTTAGGAGTTTATATATCCTTACCATGATCGTATATCAAGTTATGGACTCTTTCAATTGGTGTCGGAGTAGGTGCCCTCTTTTGGGATTAATTGCTTTGGTATTGATCTTGTTAACTCACTTTATCACACACACATATACACTCTCTCTGATGGAGTCAAGAGAAGAGGTTAATATAGGTAGACTTTCACTATTCCAAAGGCAAAACTATGGCTATTGGAAATTTTGTGGTCTCAAGGTGACCATGTTTTGTACCTTGTAGAAAATGGCTAGACTTACCCAACTAAAGCGTTTCCTGATAATTCTATTATTCCCAAACCTACAGCTAAATGGACAAATGAAGAAAGAAAGTAGTTAGAATGGAATAATAAGGGGTTATACACTATTATCAAGGCTACGTCTTCATATGAGTACAAAAGGATACAAAGCTATACTACCTCAAAACAAGCATGGGACATTCTGGGGATGACCCATGTAGGAATGTCTACTATCGAAAGATCTAGAATCTTGAAATTAAATAGTGAGTTCAAACTGTACATTATGTAAGAATACAAAACTTTTGACAATTGTTATGCACGATTCTCCAACCTTGTCAATTGCACTTACAACTTAGGAAGATCTATTAACGAGGAAAAAAATTGAGAAAATCTTTGCTAACCGACCTTATCAATTTCATGCTAAGGTAATTGTGCTCGAATCAAGGCTCAAACCCAATAAGCTATTCTGTGATCTACAAGTTTTTAAACTTCACCACTTATTGCCATGGTAAGAGTAACTTTTTTTTATAAGGAAAAGAATGTGGCACTTAAGATTGCTCAAGAATGTGGCACTTAAGATTGCTCAAGAATGTGGTCCCAATATTGATATTATTGCCACTTCTATTGAGTGTGAATCTGATCTTCATGAAGAAAAAATGACATTATGTTGCGTGTTTTTCAACACACGAACTCGTGCAAGCATACACGGTCACAAGTAATAAAGATTTGTAAGTAAAGATCGATCCCACGAGGATTTGTTACTATATTTTGTCGAGTACTAAAATTGTATCTCTCTGATTTTATCCAAAACAATCGTTGGTTAACAAAAAGGTAATAAAAGAAAATAAAAGAAATCTAGGATTGCAATTTTTCACCAAACTAATCCACTCAAATCATGTTATTTTCTTTTGATTTATATTTTTTAGTACATTTAATTTGTCAACCGAAAACTTCTTTTTTTATTATTAATACATCTCTTTCGAGCTCCGTATAAACACACCTCGTTAAATTAATTTACTATATCTCTATGAAAATTAAATTTACCGAGATTCATTACGTTCTAAGTTTTCAAATGGCCACACATACAATTAGGGTATATCTCTATCCTTCATCATACATGTCATTCTATTTACGAGCAATACACACACAAATGCCTTTCTCAAGTTTATTTATGTGCCACGGATCGTTTTGATAAGATTCGTAAATAATCAAAAAGCATTACGCACAAAATTGAACGAACAAATCGAACGTCTTATAAATCTATCAAAAATAATTAAAATCAAGCTTCATAAATTTAGATTAAATGCAACCCTAGAAAAATTAAATTACTTCATAAAATTAAAATAAAAATTATAACAACTACAGAAAAATTAGAAGAAGCAGAAATAAAATTAAAACATCACTTAAAACAAATATTTGGCACACGCAAAACACAATAAAAGCCAAAAATGGCTTCTGCGTGTTTTGCCGTCCAACACACAAACACAATTAAAATTACAAACTAAAAAAAACTAAAACACTCTAAAAACTTTCGAAAATTAAAACTAAAACTCTACTCTAAAAACTACTCCAACCAAACTTTTATACAACTAAAAATTATCTCCTATTTATAGCAAAAAAATACATCAATAAAATATTAAATTTAAATCTACGCGGGGGGGACAAAAATGTGTGGCGAAAATAATAAATTAAACGCGTGAGGGACAAAAATTGTATCGAAAATGGGATCGAGGGACGCTGCGCGTTTCTGTTTTAATTTTCTTCCACACTGCCACGTGTCGCTGCTTCGACAATGGACGGACAATTAGTGGGACACGTGGCAAAGATCTCATTTGTCGAGGGAAACGGCGCACGATGAATGGACGCACAGAGCCAACGCTACAACACGGGCTTGATCCAGCGCGGTCGCGCGTCATTGTAAACACACGGACACGTGCCTGAGTATGATTTGCTGAAAAATTGAGTGGGACACGTGTCATCTCTTTATTAGAGGAAAATGTGGTTGCACGCAGAGATCGCAGACGGATCGCAGGCGCGCGAACGTGGGGGGAGCTGCTCGCGCGGCGGCCGACGAGCGGGTCCCACGCCGCACGCCTCGGCATGCGCGGTGGGCCCCACTCGGCGCCGAGCCGCGTGGAAGGAATCTTCTCTCGCATCCATTCGCTTGCTCAGTTTGATCTACACGCGCCAATCCCTAACCGTTTATGATTTGATCGGACGGTCCACGTTGTACGCGTGGATGATGACGCGTGCATTCTTCTCTCCTCGCACGAATATTAAACTTTATTTAATTATATTTTGACCCACAAATTTAATTCAAATTACATTTTAAACTTTCTTTTAATTACAGCTGATCCCTTTTCTAATATTAAATTAAATTTTTCAACTTTTAATAATTACAATTAAGCCCAAATTTAAATTTAATTTATATTTTCAACTTTTATAAATTGTAATTAAGAACTCTAATATTTGAAATTACATTTGTGTACAAAAATTTGAAATTAAGAACGCTGATACAATTTATTTATTTTTCTTATAATATATAAAAAACAGTAAATACTAATTTATTAAACTAAAATTAGCTAAAAATAGAGAGAACATAGCAATTATGATTAATAAAATAGGTGAAAATAACTATATAAAATACAGTTATCACATTACTTGCTCAAATATTTACAATATTCTTTGAAGAAACCCTCCTTTGGGGTATTGGAAAGTAAGTTTGAGCTTTAAAGGTTTGAAAACTATAAAAGATAATGATAACTTAGATGGTGAATCTAAGAAACCATACAAAGGGTGCTTGAAACTTTGAATATGGGAAGCATGGTCACATTCCTACCAAATGTCTTCAAAAAAATTGCATGAATAAGCATGCAATGAAAGCTGAGATTTCTATTTCGGTTAGTACCAGTAGCAATGATGAGGATGATACTAATTTCATGGCCTTCATTGCCTCTAATAGTATCATTAATCCTTTGACTACTACCTCAGATTTTCAAGAGGTGATTACTGATGATGATAAATATGAAGATGAAGATGAATAATACCAATTGTTCTATACCTACAATGCTCTAATGTTGGAGCATGTAAAGTCTAAAAAAGATAAAACAAAGGCTATAGAGAGAATTGATGAAAAAGAATGTCAGATTTGTGCATTAAAGAAAACTTAGAGGAAAGGAAATTCTCTATTAATGAGAAAAAACATGATCTCACAAGGTGTGAGGTCATTCAAAAAGGGTATGATGATTTTTTGGAAAAATTTAATACGAATCATGAAGAAGTTAGAAAGCTTGATGAATAGTTAGAGGTTCCTATTTCTGAAAAAGCTAAGAAACTTGTAAATCCTATTCTTTCCTCTAATCAAAAGAATGAAATTGAATAGGGGAAAAGAGAGTATGCATTCTTAATAATTTAACTTCTTATGTTCAATCTTTCCTCAAAGTAAAGGAAGACATGGTTCTTGCTCTAAAAGAAAGCCCAATATGTGAGAGAAGAAACTGGTTCATTTTACCATTGTTATCGATGGAATGACAATGGGTGCTAAAATGTTCAATGAAATGATATATGGGGACAAGCATAAAATTGGGTACAATAAGAGGGTTTCAACTTCTACAATGGGTTCTACTAAGTTTATAAAGATTACCCTAGCAAGGTGAACCTTTCACCTGAGACTAGCATTTCTCGTCGATCCAGTAGTGGTCAACTACCTTTACCTACTATTATTCCTACTTTTCACCAATGTGGTGAGCTTTGGCATTTGAGACCAAACTGTGGGATATTGACTTCTCATCCTCATGTGAAAGTCAATATGAGTGCTTATTCTTCTCCTCTACATACTACTCCTTGAAGTCAAGGACCTTGTTTTCCCAACTATATTGTTTGAACTTATTATTATTATGGCATTACTAGCCACATTACTAGACAATCCCTTATATTTATGAGAAGTACAACTTGGAATTCTCCACCTTGATCTTCCCCATCTTCTTTGTTAGGATGTAGTAACTGTGGCTCATTTGAGCATGTTTATACACGTTGCATAACACACTTGTGGAAAAAAGCAGAAAGAAGTTTATATGGATAACCCAACTAGTTTTAATAGAAACTTTAAGCAAAACAAACAAGTTTCACATACTCCTCATACTTGCATGAGTCAGATACTATCTATAAGTTCTATTGCCCCTCATAAATTCTTTAAATGGAGGGATGAATGGAGGGATGCTATTTTATCACTATTTTTAGGTGATCTATTAGGGTAGACTTGCTTACTTTCATTTCTCTCTATGTCTATCATTTTTTTTGTATGTGAAATTATGTCATTTTGTTTGTGTTCACCTTTTTGACATTTCTTCTTGTCTAGTACTTAATGTTTTCGAGTCATGCATAGCATGTTAATTGTCATATTTGTTATTTTACCTTTATGATTGATATTTTACTAGTTTTCTCATATACTAGTTGCTTTGACATGTTCCTTATGTGCTTTTGTCTAACATACTACTTGCTTCTTCTTCTTTGGCCTTTTATATGTGCATCACGACACATGTTTTCATCATTTAGTGTTAGTGTAGTAGGATTTTCTATCTACAATCCTATCTTTCTTATGACATGACATTTAGGATTTTTCTCATCTATCTTACTAGGTTTTACATTCTTGCACCTAGCATATTGTGTGTTGATAATTTTTTGTTGTCTCTTGTTGACTTTTTTCCTTCTTATCCTTTTTTTTGCTTTAGTTATTTCTTTGAATTTTATAGAGATATCTTTCTTTCTTGTATCTTTGTGGACACTCCTATTGTTTATGATGTTGTCCCCATCTAAGCATGTCTTATGTTTCTATGTTGGAACTTTTATCATTCTCACATTGTTAGTGGTTCTAATAGAATCTCTTTTTTCTTCCTTATTTTAGAGATATTGTTTGTGATGCTCACTAGTTAGTCAGTTTCTTTATTTCTCTTGACTAGCAATGTGGGAGTAGTAGTTTAGCTCTTTCGAGACACATTCCCTTTCTTTTTGGGAATTGACCTATTTTGAGTCATTTCTTATCATTTCACTTGTTAGTCATTATTCTAGGTGTTTCTTGGTTAGAAAAAGAATTTAGGTCATCCTTTAATGGTTTGGTCCTTTCTTGCCACCATTGTTATCATATCCTTAGTCTCCCCTTTTTAGCCTTTATGGTATCTCTTCATTTCTTTGCTCCTAGATACTGGCCTAGCCCAAAGATTTATTCCCACTTACCTTATCCAAGGTGAATTGAGCTTGTATATTATGGGTTTGCCAATTTTACCATGTTTTTTCTATAATGGATATATATATATATATATATATATATATATATATATATATATATATATATATATATATATATATATATATATATGTCTTGAGATTTCATTGTGTAAAAACAAAAGGAAGGGAAAAAGAAAGAAAAGTGAAAGTGAAAAGATGATGAGTGTGTTGAGGCAATGTTGCATAAACATCTATTTTTTGTGTATTATGCTCTCAACTTCATTGGTTGATGTTTGAGAAGTATATATATAAGAACCAATGCTTGAGGGTATATGTGTCATGGATATGAAATTATCCATTTGCTTGGATCAATGAAGGTTTGTTCAAGCTTAAATGTCTTCTCTCCCCTACCCATGTTTTAGCCTTTCAATACAATCATTGAAAGACCTATTGATTTCTTCTTGGCTAGCACTTACATTACTAGAGGGAGAGGTCGATAAGTGCTCAAAAGAATTTATTATATCATGATTTTATGCATGTTTATTGATTATATAGATTTGTATTTGCTTATTTTATTATCATTTTATGCAAATATATCTTTTTAGAATCTCAGGTATATTTTTTTATTTTTCAGATATTTCTTGTATTAAAATAAATCAGCTTGAAGAATTATACTTGAAACACTTCATTACAACTTGGAAGATTAAAAGAAAACATTTGTAAAACATTACCACGACATGAAATTATTATGAGTTGCGGTGCGAGGCCCGAATGTATTAAATATCTCCTAAATTTATGTGGGCTATAGCATGAAAACATTGTGTGAAAAGCGCAAAGATAGTGGATTGTGTTCAAATCATGTATAGGTTGTGTATGCGCGACATGGAAAAGTTGTATACCGTGGCAAATAGTTAAAAAATCCATTTTTTCTTTCTTTCCTTATCCTATAAATAAGATCTTATTTCTTTTGTAAATTATAACCCGTAGCTCTTCTAACAATTGATTTCTTAGTTTCTCCCAATTTACTTTTCTTTAGTAGTTTAAAGTTCTTCTCTCATTTGAGAACTGACAAATTTATTTTATGTAATAATTTTAGTTTTCAATTGCACAAATAGTGAAGTAATTATATTTGGAGGTTTTGCAAAATAGAATTCATTCTAAAGAATGCTATTGAGATATATTTAAATGTATTCTTTTTAGACTCTCTAAATATTGTTTTACATGTCACGTGTTTAATTTATTGATAATTTATTAAATCATGCATATCTGACTATAAATAATATGTGATATTAGTAATATTGTTACGCTTGTAAAATATTAAAATAGATTAAACATTTTTATAAAATGAATTAAGTTTTATTTTATTATTAAAATTTAAACAAAGTTTGTGAATAAAAATATATTAATGATGTATTTTTATTATAATAAACAAGATAGATAGATTTAAGATATAAATTATATGAATCTAATTTAGAGTAGCGCTCTTAAACCTTTGATCTAAATCAATTGTATATAGTTAGAGTTAGCTCTATTTCAAAGATTTTTATACGAATTATTATTAAAGATGTATCCATCATATTAGTTTTAAAATCTGAAAATTAGTTTCAGATACTTAAATCATAAACTCAACTTAGACACCTTGATAAAAGTTAAATTTGTTTGCATGACCAAAGGTGAAAAATTAAATGGTATAGTAATTTCTTAGAAAGGAATATATTTTAATTAAGGTTTAAGTTAAAGTTTAACAAAAAAAAATGATCCATGTCTTAGGATATTTTCATACCTATAAGAAAGAACCAATAATCTTAATTCATATTTTTAATAACCTACTTAATATTAAATAAGTATAATTAACTAGATGATGTATCCTATAAATTCTCCACTGCATGATAAATTTTCAATTGCATGAATGTTTATTGAACTATCTTTAGTTTAATGTAAATAATTTAGATATTCATCCAAAACAATCATGACATGTATAGAAGCCAAAGTGAAGGAAAGACTAGAGAAAGAGAGATGTAAAATAATTTAAAAGCGTCTTGTATTTAAACTCTATTTTTCTATTTTTATTTTGTTTTTTATTTCAATACAGACTCTATTTTTCTTTCTAATTTTTCTTACAAACTTTAATTATAAAAGAATACTTATTTATTAAATAATTTAATTATAATCATATCTCAACACAAATATCTTAATCTTTCTTATTTTAATATTATTAAGTGCATAGTTAAATAATATCAAAATAAAAAATAATATTCTAAAAAATTATAACAAAAATAACACACTAATAATATTGAACGAGTTTAATTGGAAGACGTGGTAAAAAATAATACTCTTAAAAATTATAACAAAAATAACACACAAATAATATTGAACGAATTTAATTAGAAGACGTTTAATATTAAACGAGTCTAAATGATCGTAGTTTAACTAACATCGTTCTAAGTACAATGATATATTAAATTTTTTCTAATAGTAAAAATATATAAATTAAATATAAGATATATCAATTTTATGAACATAAATTTAAAAATGTTAATAGGTTGTTTTCCTAAAAATAAAAGGACTTCAACGTTGCGCACCCAAAAATAAAACGTGACAACTTTCCCAAAGTTTTAATTTTTAAACATAGATCTTTCTTGTTTGACAAACATTTAATTTCGGCCTAAAATTCTTGTTCTTTGTAGATAAAATGTCAAACTTCCTATAGTTTCCCGCCCTCCTTAAATTGTAGATATAAGATCAAATTTAATATATCCATGTACGTACAGTAAAAAATGATCAGCGATAATCCCGTTTTTTTTTTCAATAGAAATTATTAAGTTGACTGTTCAAGTAATAATGAGTTTCTCCCTTATTAATTGCACATAATAAGATGCCTATTTCATTTGGATTTATTTTTCAATATAGGTAGACCAAGAGAGGGAGTAATATAATTAATTTGAAGACTAGTATTAATCATAAAACTAGCAAAATCGTATTTTGCTTCTATATATCAAGAAAGTCGCCCATGTTACGACCACTCGATGCTTGAAACCAACCTAGTTCGAAGATTGAAATATTCCTTTTTTGTTGGCTTAGAAAATTCACGGATCAAATCACATCATTTAAGGATAAATATGGTATATTATATTCTTCTATACGAGAGTTTAAATCTCATTTTTATAGTTTAAAGTAGATTTTCAATATAATTCAAATAAAAAAAATAAAATCATCGTTATTACAAAACATACATATGACTTCATGTATTAGCACAACGTTCATTCCAAGTGTTGAATATTAGCTTTAAAAGTAACAAATTAGTGGCATAATTTAGGAAAATTAGTGGCCTAATTTGTGGCATGATTTAAGGTAATTAGTGGCATAATTTAAGGAAATTAGTGACCTAATTTAAGGCTTAAATTATGGCACAATTTAAGGAAAGGGAGCCTTGGTTCATCTATAAATAGGAAAGAGTTCATGCATTGAAGAACAAGGCAAAAATCAGAAAAAATCAAAGAGAGCATAAGCAAACTCAAAGAGAGAAAATATTTGTGAGTTTGAGAGTTTTATGTGAGTTTGGGAAAACACTTGAGAGATATTATTATTGAGAAAATTTGTATCTGTATTCTGTATATTTCCTACTCAGTTCAAATAATATTTGCTGCCTCCCGTGGACCTAGGCGAATTGTCGAACCACGTAAATTCTGTGTGTTCATTTTATCGCTTTGATATTCATATACCACTATTTATTGCTTCCGTCACAACACCAAGTTTGTCACTTGGTCAACACACTCACCACTCATTTTCACCTAATTCGTCCATTCAATCCACCTGTGCATCACATTATCTATAACCATGAATCACATTTCGACATGTGTCGTTGACTCATCCTGCGTTGACCAGAACCAATCCTCCCATCACAGGTTGTTCTCTAATTTTCCTACTAAATTATACATGCCACATGTCTCCTTTCTATTCACTAGTGTAATTAATTTTACTTGTTTTGATCTTAGCTCTTGATCTAAAGCTGATCTAACAGTCCAGATTTTGTATTAGCTATATTTAACCCCCTAATTGTCCCATAAACCGTAAATAGCTAAAATTAACATAGTTTTTATTAAATTTTTGAGCAAAGAAGAGAAAAAAACACAAACAAATTAAAGAGGAGATACAATTTTAGTGGAGATTCAAGAGAAGATTGATACTATAATTTAAGAGATTGATTATAATTCTTCTTTTTCTCCATTCATTATCAATTTTTATGTCTTTCTTTATGAAAAATATGAGTTTTATGAACAAAATTATATCTAGTTAATTTATTAATTTAGGGTTATTATGAATCCAATTTTTATCATATGATGATATAATATTTTATCCCAATTATGAATTCAATTTAATTATATTATTTAATATAATTTTTATGTTATTAATTGTTTGGTCAATAATGACATATAGAAGCAATTAAATAGATTTGAATAAATTATTTATGTTTATCTTGATTAAATAACATGTATAGTTTCTAGGCTAAGATGCACGATTCTTATGTATGTCATCCATAATTGATAAACTTAATAAGTAGTATGCAATTTAATTGACATAAGAGTGTGATTAGGTTAATTAATATATGATGTGTAGTTTACTTAAGAGTGGAATATATGCTAGGTTATATTCAATTGATCATGTAATTAATTGATAATTATATTGCAGAGATTATAGTGATTCACGTGTTTAGAAAATTGGAAGATTAAGTATTCTTAGATATTTTTTAATATAACTTCTTAGTTATCAAATCTGATTTAATTATTTATTATTATTATTTATTTTTAGTTCTTTTAATTTTGATTTCTTAAAATATAAAACACAAATAAATTTTTTTCCTTTTAAATAATCTTTGTCGAAACGATCTTTTTTATCATTATATTACTTGTTGTGATATGTATACTTGTAGAATCAATGAACACAATTCATGTTTGATTAGATTTAAATTTAATTAACCTAAATAATTCTAACAAGTATAGTTAACTAGCTAGATTTTTCATTACTTCTCTATTGATTTTTAAATTCATATTGAGAAATCCATGAGTATGAACAATTACACATAGATAAATTATTCTTTCAACACAAATTGGTAATCGAGACCTAAATGAGGGGTAGAAATGTCAACCCTTGGAATCTTTTTGCAACTTTGTTCTAACTCGGCCAAGAAAGATTTACAACATGAAATAAGTAGATAACACAATGGAAATAAAAAATAATATTTTCAATTCAACACACAATAAAAGAAACCAATAGATACAAAAGAACAATATGTAGTAGACATAGTAATGACGATATGCCTTATAGGATCCTGTCTAGACAAATAACATGCATAAACATGACAAATAGCATACAACATGTGGATTACACATACATTCTAGAAAAGATATAAAAAAATTCAATCACTTCAAGACCTCATATGTAGGAACATATTTGATAATTGATGATTGAACTCTCACAACATGCAATCATACATAACATAGCATACCAAAAGAAAGAATCGGATACCCGATATACAACCAAGGTAAGGATATACTGACTACTTAAAGACTCATAATAAACTCACAAATAAACATAATAATTTAAAATAGTAAAAATAATTAATTAGAAAGCTATAAGCAATCTACAAGGAAATGAAAGAAAGCATGCAACTACATAAATCAAGTAAGATTTCAAATCAGAGTCTAAATCTAGTATGTTGATGCATATACGATAGTACTCATATTATACTAACACAACAACTTATCATCCATAACAACATATACAACGAGGTAAACTCACATTGAACTTATACCTATGTAGTAACATCCTCTGGTTGTTTATGAAAACCATGTAAAAAAAATAAACATATATAATTTGATTGAAAAATATAAATGAAAATACCTCTATCATTCAAGAGTACACTACCCTAACTACCCATTCCTGCCCTTGCCTATAACTTCTACAATAACTTGATCTGACACATGGATCAAACTTTCTTCTAGAGCCAACACCGCACATAACAATTTAATGAGTTATCAATGATCAACAATGTGAAGCAGAGAGTATAAAAACAATGTGGGAAATCGCTCAACCACAAACTCCCATAATCAATATCTTGGAAACACTCAACAATCCCAAAAGCATAGTATGCCCAAATCTCACCAGTAAAATACTCGTAATCTAACAATGCCATTTTACTCTTATTCAAACATGTCACAATCACCGAAATACACAAGGTGATTTTTACTTAACTTAAGATATTCACCTTACCCAAAACCTACTAGTAAACATAGCCTCGAGTGCTCACCACTAAGGATCACGGTTTAGCTCACACAATCACGAATCATTAATACTGAATAAATATTCAAAGTAATAGTGATTCGAAATCAGAAAAATGAGATGATAATTTGACAGAGTTCCACTACTTTTTCTCATTAAAGAACACAAAAAGAGGAGTTATTTATAGACATCATCCAAGCTCATGTGGTACCTCACCAAAAGGCCCATTGACCATCCTTCTTGATGCTTCACCAACGGCCGAGTAAGGTAGTCCGACGAGGATCTTGTCACGACACAACAAAAGTCCATTTTTTGATTCAAAAAATTATAAAGTAATTTTCATAAATACCTACATACGTAACACAACAACAAAAACATCGAATAATGATCTTGTGTGTAAACATGCTCACATGAAAAACATACCTATGTGTGTATGTGCATTTTTGATTATCAGTAGCCAAACTCACACAAAAGGAAGACAAATATAATAAGTAAAATAAATAAACTCCATATTTTACACGTGAACGCAAACAAAGAAACAAAGGATTACAGGACTTACACATATTTACCTTGAATTTATTTGAGTCAAATCTATCTTTAGTTATTTTTATTATTTTTTCATTAGATTAGAATTTTCAAAAGCTAAATATTGTGACAAGATATTTATATTTTATTTTTCGTGTTTAGTTTTAAGAATTTTAATGAATTATTTAAAACTACATAGTTCTTCTTAAGATTGACATTGTAAGTATATTTATCGCTTATTATAAATTATTCAAATACTTGTAATACTTTTATAAATTTATAACATTTGACCATAAGCCTTTGTGCATCACTAAAAGGTTTATTAATAGCCTCTAGTGTAGCCACGAGTGCATAGGCTTATTGATTGTTAAAAGCACAATTATGATTTTCATTAGTATTGACATTAGAAGGATTGAAATCTTTACCAAACCTATACCAACACATATTGACTAGATGGCCAATCTTCGTACACAATTGACATTGATGCATATTTCCATTAAAGTGTCCTATGCCTCTACCTCTTTGGGTTGTGTTTTGACCTCTGCCAACCATTATTGAAATGATTCTCTACACTTCATTCACTGCTGAAACCTCTGCTATGATTTTGTGCTAGATTCACATTCGAAAACGGCACTTCACTAGCATCACTATTGGGTTTTTCCACTATCTTCTCATGTTTAGGAAGCATTGATTGCACCTATCTTACTAGCGCTTACTCAGTTTTACTAGAAATAGTAGGATATATAAGATCATGATCTTTTTCAACACCATTCAGAAGTGCATGTACCCGATCCTCCTCTGAGACATGGTTACCATATGTAGATAATTACATAACAATGCCTTTAATCTTTATAACATATCCAGTGTTAGTCATTGCTCCTTTTCTCATGTTGTTAAGTTTAGATTTATATTGAAATTCTTTTGCTCTCGAAAGAGAAGCAAAATTTTTTTTTTTTTTCAAAATAGTCCACATTTATGTGCAGTCTCACATTTCAAGATTTTCTTTGTCAAATCTCCATCCATGCATGTGATCAGCCAAGATCCTATCATTAGAAAGACATCGATATTGACCTAGAACAATTCTTCTAGCTTATAATTCTTTAAAGTCCTTAGCATTTGTCTTTTCCAGATCACAAAATTAGATATGTCCAACTTGATTGCATTTATCTAATTGCAAAAAAATAAAAAAAAACCAGCTCTTGTATATATCTCTACCTTAACTTTTGTTTCAACATTCCTAAGGTTTTCTTGATCAGTTTGATCAAATCTTCGCAAGGTTAAGTCATCTATAGAATGTTGATTACTAGGATCTAAACTACTATTTTACTCTGATACTATATGAAGGTTCAGTTAGAACTTGATTGTGTTCAAGAATAGTAACACTTGCAAAAAGGTTAAGAAGATGAAGTGGAGAAAATCAAGAAATGAAGAAAAAGGGCTCTTAGGCTCTGTAAAACAGAATTACTTCAACTGAAATGATTACACTAACTATGATAGCTTTTATACAATAAGAAAGTCTAGAAGAATGCGTTCACACATGAACTGTATTCCAAAATAATAAACTTGGTGTGCACATATAAGAACTTGACTTTGCCTTAGTAACTAGCTACTGACATGGCACAAGGAGTTGGCAAGTCTCTCACAAGTTTCACGTGAAGAAATTTAATTTAAAATATTTTAATTAATCATAATATATTTAATTTAAATGAAATATAAAAGTTTAATCAAAAAATGCATCATTTAATATATAGTTATTTAGTTTTTTCTTGTCTTTAATTTATAAGATTTTAAGTATCTTAATTTTGTGATATTATTATCTCAAAAAATAAAAAATGAATTAAATAAAAAATTCAAATTTAAAATTAAGGTGACAAGTTAAAAATATTTACAATGATTAATATCATAATAAGACATATAGAACCACAAACAATAACAATGATATTAAATAATTTTTATCTTTAAATGTTTTCAATTAAATGAAACTTCATTTATCGCTCAAAACACATTTCACATTTATAAATATGATTATATACGTAAATGTATAACCACACAATACATTTTAAATTAAAATATAAAAGAGATAATTACTTTGATATTAATTTATTTGTTTGCGATATATGTATTAATATTTCAACGCATTACATTAAAATTAGAAGAAAAATATGTAAAAAGTATTAAAATTCTCATATATTGAATGCATTATAATTTATGCAAGTAAGTAAAAAGAGAGCGTCTCTTTTAATAATTTTTTTAATCATATTTTATAGATTTTAATTTTTTTTAAGTATACTAATATAGTACAAATTTAGGAAATTTTTGATTTTCTCTTTTAATTCTGTAATAGTAGATGATTATTATAATGTTTATGAGTTTTTTTTATTTTCTTTATAATTTTTAATTTTATTAAACCTTTAATATAAAACCAAATATTTTATAGTGTTTTAATTTTTCATTTTAATTCTTACACTAAAGATAATTATTAATACACAATTTTATTATACTAAATATAATTTAGAAAATAAATTAAAATTTAAAACATATTTAAGAGATTTTTGGCTTTATATTTTAATTTTACAATAATAAACAATTGTTATAATAATCACAAGTGTTATGATTTTTCATTTTTAAATTTTGACTAAGAAGAAATTTATACACATAGAATCAATTATTTTAGAATTCTTTTGATTTTTCTTTTCATTCTCCCACTAAAATATAACTAATACAAAAATAAATTATTTTTTACACTTAATATAATTTAAAAAATAAATTATCTAAAACTAAATTACTGATTAGATTATGTTATATGAGAAAATATATTAATACTTATAGTATATATTTTTTAAGTATACTAATTTAGCATATATTTAATAAAAAATTAATTTTATAATAATAGATAATTTTTATGATTCTTTTTATTTTATTATTGCTATAATTTTTAGGATTTTTTGGTTTTTTTATTCTTTCGGTTAAAGATAATTATTAATACATGTAATTAATTATTTTTACATTAAATATAATTTATAAAATAAATTATCTAAAATTAAATTATAGTTGAATTATGTTCTATGAGAAAATATATGAATACTTACGTATATATTGTTTAAGTATACTAATTTAACACATAGTTAATAAAAATATAATTTTTTTATTATGTAATACTATATAATTATAATAATTTTTATGAGTCTTTTCATTTTCTTTTTAATTTTCGGTTTTATTAATTATTTCATTTATAATAAAACAAATATTTTAGGAGTCTTTTGATTTTTTTTCTTTTATTCTTTCGATAAAATAAAATTAATTATACATATAATTAACAATTTTTATACTAAATATAATTTAAAAAATAAATTAAAATTTAATATATTTTTTAATTTTATAATAATTAATAATTATTATAATAATAGTGAGTTTTTTATTTTTTTTATTTTTGAATTTCAACTACCAGAAAATTTATAAATTTTAAATTTATTCGTATAGAATTAATTATAAAATTAATTATTTTATGATTCTTTTAATTTTTTATTTTATTCTCATATTAAAAGATAATTAATATACATAATTATTTATCTTTTATACTTAATATAATTTAAAAAATAATTAAATTTGAATTATAATCGTTATATAAAAAAATATATTAATATTTATAATAAATTTTATTAATTAAAATTTGACATATTTATGATGTTTATTTTTATACTAAAGGAAAAATTCTTTCACGTAAAAGTCTTCTAGTAGTACCAAAAAAATCTTATATTTGGTTCCACTAATTTGAAGTTTGAGAAATAAATTAAAACCATTTACTAAGGTTCTTTTTCCCTACAAGTATCTGAAACTAAAGTTAAATTCTTTTTATGAAAATTAAAGTTATAATTAAATTTCTTTTATCTTCTTCACCCCTTGTACTTTTTCAATTACATCGTATTCAATTAAAATTAGATTTTCTTATATTCAATCAAAATTATTTTTATCTTAAATTATTGTATTCTTTAGATTATTTATAAGTGACATTCGAGTCTTTATTTTTACGATCTTAATCATATTTTTGAAAAATTATTAGATTTTTTTACTAGGATGTTATTATTATTATTATTATTATTATTATTATTATTATATATATATATATATATATATATATTAATCTATTAATATATTCTTAATATATGAAAAAAATAAGAATCAATACGATTCATTCAAAAAATCCTTTTACAACGAATCATTCATCAAGAAAAATAGTTGAGTAACAACGAACTGTACTAGCTAGTAGGAGCATATATAGATACTATAAATAAGTTAGTGATAAATATTCAATAAAAAATACATCTTTGAATTGATTTGTAATAAATAGTAAAATTTGATTGATTGATAAAGGAATAAAACAATATCAAGAAGAAAATAACAATTGAGATTGACAATATTAAAATGGATAAAAAAAGAAGAAAAAAAATATAAAATAATAAATATTTTTACAAAAAAATTGCTCTTCTATAATATTTTTTAATTAAATTATTAATGCATATTTTAATAAATATACAATACTAATATATTAGTTTGATAATATGGATATAAATAGATATATTTTGTATAATAAAAATACCACTAAAATACCAAATTCTAAAATATCTATATTTGTTTATTAATATCAATATGTAAAATTATCAAACACATATTAAAAATATTATTAATATTGATCAATTTATTTTTTGATAAAAAAAATAAATAACACTCTAATTAAATTTCTAACACAAAAGTAGCACTTATTATATAACCAATTGTAACAAATCCTCAACCAGAGGAACTCGTTGGACAGAGCAAGACACAACAGTCTGACACACCATAGCCTTTTACTCCAGCTCCTGTATTGAGAAGGTCTTCTTGATCTCATATGCCTAACAGGAAATAGATGAACTTTATGTTACTAACTGATGAAGGGGAGCATGAATGCTACGATGAAGCTTTTCGGACTCGACATTCCAATAAGTGGGAGCTTGCATTGAAAGAAGAAATGAAATCTCTCATCTCTAACTAGACATGGGAACTAAGTTACCTATGGGGAAGAAGACACTTCACAATAAATGGGTGTACTAGGTGAAAGAGCATCATGATGGTTCTAAGAGATACAAAGGCTAACTAGTTGTAAAAGGATTTCAGCAGAAGAATGAAGTTGACTATACTAACATTTTTGCTCTCACTGTGAAGCTTAATACTATGAGATCAATGTTGAGTATTGTAGCCAATGAAGATCTTCATCTTGAATAGTGAAGACTGCATTCCTTCATGGAGACTTAGATGAGAAGATATACATGTACCAACTAGAAGGTTTCTTAGAAAGAGGGAAGAAGAACATAGTATGTAGACTTAAGAAAAGTTTGTATGGCTTGAAACAAGCCCCAAGACAATGGTATATAAAGTTTGACAACTTCATGCACAAGGAATGTTTCTTGAAATGCAATGCCGACGACCACTATTGTTACTTTAAGAGATATAGGTCCAGTTATATCATTTTACTACTTTATGTTGATGATATGTTAGTAGCAGGTTCAGATATGGATGATATTAGAAGGTTGAAGCAGCAATTGTTAAACGAGTTTGACATGAAAGACTTGGGTCCAGTAAAAAAGATTCTTGGAATGCAAATCACAAGAAATAAGAAGAGAGGATCCTTGTAATTATCTCAGGAAGAGTACATCAATCGTGCTGTTGCATTGATTGAGGTATGAAGACAGATTGGAATCAGTTTTCAAGTGGGAGATTATTGAATAATTGAATTTAATTTAAGGAGCAAATTAAGGAGCAAATCAAGGCTTAATTTAAGAAACTTTTAATTTAAAGAGTAATTCAAGGAGTAAATCTCCCTATAAATAGATGTATTATTGTAATAAATTAATCATCAAATGATTATTCCAATTGAGAGAAAAGCTTAGAGAAAAAAAACTTTAGTGAGAGAAAATTGAGAGCAATTTCTTGGGTGTAATTGGGTTATGAGTTGTAAGTGTTGTAAACACCTTGTATAATTTCTCCCTTTTTAGTAAAAAAAAATCTGTAGTAGGTCCAGGGATGTAAGAAAAATTGGCCGAACTCTGTTATCAAATTTGTGTGTTATTTTTTCTATTTTTGTTTTTTCATAAATCTAACTTATCGAAAATTTGCGTAATTTTCTAACACTAACTTCTATCAAGAGTACTCATAAATCTTTTTAGATATACTAAATACTAAAAAATTAATAAGATTTATGACTATTTAGTATTAGAAAATAATATTAGAATTTTATATATCTAAGCTTATTTTTTAGTATTTAGTATATCTAAAAAGATTTATGAGTACTCTTAATAAGAGGTAATAGGGAGCCATGAGTACTCTTGGTAGGATGTATATCCCAACTTAAAAGGTGTTGGAAAATGTCGTTTATTTCAAAATGGGGTATATGGTATTTTTAAAATGGGTGTATAGGTCATTGTTAGTCTCTTAAGAGAACATGAATGTACAAGTATACACGGTCACAAGTAATAAGTGATAAGTAAGATATCGTTCCTGAGGAGATTTGTTACTAATATTTGTTAAGTATTAAAATTATTTCAACCTAATTTTATCCAAACAATCAATCGTTGGATAGATTTTAACTAAACTAATTTTAAATAACAATACTTGAAGAAAATTCTAGGATTACAATTTCACCAACTTAATCCACTTGAATCATATTATTTTCTCTTGATTTATATTTTCGCATTTAATTTGTCAACTAAGAACTACTAATTTATCCACATATCTCTTCCGATAACAAATAGACACATCTTACTAAAATAATTCATTATATTCCTATAAGAATTAAATTTACCAAAGATTTGTTAAGCTCAAAGTTCTCAATAGCTACACATACAATAAAAGTATATTTCTATCCATATAAATATATGTTATTCTATCCACGAGTAGAACACGAAAATTCATTTTTCAAGTTTATTAGGGTTCACAGATCAATTGATTAATCTTCCAATAATCAAAGACATTAAGCATAAATAGAATAAACAAATTAAAAACATCTCACAAATCATTCAAAAATAATTAACTCAAGTTTCATAATTTAAACTACATTGCAACCCTAGAACAAATAATTTAGTTCATAGCAAAAATTGACATTACAATACGAAAATATTTAGATATTTAGTGAAATAAAATTAAGGAAAAAAAAAAGATTAGAAGAAATTCTTTCACGATTCCTCAATGAAAAAATGGTATTCCTTTCTTTTTCTTCTCATTTGTTGTCTCCTTTCTTTGTATTTTACCTAACAAAACAACAACACAAGTCAAAAAAATTGTTTTTGCGTGTTCTCTCTATTTTTCACAGATGCAGAGCAAAAACCAAAACTCCCCTCGGTTTCTCCAATTCTCCAAAATATACATCACAAAATATTCTTCAAACACGTGTGCAAAAAGTGGGAAACAAATCGTGCAAAACAAGCTAGCGAGAGAAAGTTTTTTGGATTTTTATTTCACCATACACATGACACGTGGCAATATCTGATTCGTTGTAAGGATAACAAGACGCACGGCGGCTTCGGAATGGGCGCACGTAGAATCAGTGGAAAGCGTCACAAGTGAATTCTGCTCGCTAGGCTGTACAGAACAGCTGGCATCTAATCGTGACTCTATCGCATGGGGCATGGACAACACGCACGATCTAGTTCGTTCGTGGTTTGATTTGACAGCAGGTGACATGGAGTGCATCACATGCAAAATCCACTCTGCCCGTCGGACTGCGCAAATAGGTGGACTCCACTCTGCGTGCCAAATTGTGCAAACAACTGGAAATCTCGTCCACTCGCCCACATAGCGTTTGCGTGAATTTATGATCTGACGGTACGTGAGGCGAGTTGATCAATTCCGTGCGTGGTTCTCTCTTTTTGCGTAGAAAAAAATTTTAAATTCAAATTTTTGTTAATTGTATTTAAGCCCATTTTTTAATTCAAATTAAATTTTTAAATTTTGTTATTTACATTTAAGTCCTTTTTAATTTAAATTGTTTAATTTTCTCTAAAAATATAATTTCTTACAAAAATAACACTAAATAATAATTTAAGAACTTAAAATTAACTAAAAACATTAAAAACGTAGTAATTATAATTAATAAATTAGACATAATAACTCTAAAACACATAGTTATCATTAATTTAACTCTTAATAGGGATTTGTATAGGGTATTTTTTTAAGCAAGAGAACTTATATAGTCTAATATAAAAAACAATTATGAGAACTGTTGCTAGTAGCAAGGGGCCATGTAGGTTCCCGTCAAAACCCGTTGATTTGAAGATGGGAGTTATATATGTATATATATATATATAGTTAATCTTTTATGCATCTTTAATTAATCTTTTTCTACAAGGGAAAAGGACAAAGACCAGTAGGTGAAGGTACAGCTCCAAGTCTTCATTCATAGTAGGTGAAAATTTATGGCCTGTACAGCATAGACGTTTTCATCCATATCAATTATCATCCAATAGCAACTTCATCATTTACTATAATTTGTTATTTCATGCTTTTGTTTATGATGGCTTCAATTTCTATATTTTTTCTATTCCTATCTATATCATTTCTTGGTGAAGGAGAACCACAAAACAAGTCTAGGAAAATTGTAAGCCTAGGCTCTTCACTTTCTCCTCTGACTTATCCCTCCTCATGGTCTTCTCCTTCTGGCCATTTCGCTTTTGGTTTCCATCACCAAGGCAATGGCTTTGCAATTGGAATTTGGTTACATGGTGTAGATCAAAACACAACCATTTGGACAGCAAATCCTGATAACCCTTCAGTTCCCTCAAGTTCCAAGCTAGTTTTCAAGGATGGTAAGCTTGTTCTACTGAGAGCAGAGGACACACAAGAGGACAAAGTATTGATCATTGCTAATCCAGCTTCCAGTGCTTCAATGACTGATTCTGGCAATTTTCTTCTGTATGATGAGCACTCTCAAATCATTTGGCAAAGTTTTGACCATCCCACTGACACTATACTTGGTGGTCAGGCAGTTCCTACTGGAGGCCAATTGTTTTCAAGTGTATCAGAAATAGATCAATTGACAAGAAGGTTTCGACTCAAAGTGCAGAATGATGGAAATCTTGTTCTTTACCCAGCAGACTCAGAAGACTCGAGTATCGATGCTTCCTGGAGTACCGATACTTATTATGTCGGCATCAAGCAAGGTCAGCTATATCTTGATTCTTTAGGAAGTCTTAGCATTATCAACAACACCAATACTTCTGAAGTTGTCAAATATTTGTATCGAACTGATGGTCAGGTGAAAAAAAACACAAGTAATGTCATATACCGTGCAACTCTTGAAGCTAATGGGATATTCAAGTTGTATTCTCATTCTTATGATGGTAAAGGTATTGAAGAAGCATATTTGGAGTGGTCAGCTTTGGAAAATGCTTGTCAAGTAAAAGGCTTCTGTGGCCTCAATAGTTATTGCACTTTTTATGATGATCAGCCAAACTGTCTTTGCATTCCAGGGTCTAATTTTGTTGATGTGACTCGTACTACTCTTGGTTGCTTAAGAAATTTTACCGAGCCAGTGTGTAAAGATGGCCAAAGAAATGCAGGTTTTTATAGCCTTATTATAATGGTGAATATGATGTGGGGAGATTACTTTTTTGACGTTTCAAAAATGTCCCTAGAAGATTGCCGTAAGTCTTGTTTGGAAGACTGCAACTGCGGGGCAGCATTGTTTGTAGAGGGGCAATGTAAGAAGCAGGCACTTCCTCTGAGATATGTTAAGAGGGTTTTTAATCGTGATCAGGATATAACATCTACAGCTTTCTTCAAAATGCACAATGAGACAAACATTAACAGAAGCAATTGGAGCAATGCTCCTAAAAAGGACATGAGCACAAACAAAAATCTTTTGGTGCAAGTTCTTGTTATAGCTTTAAGTTGCTTCATTTTCTCATGCATTTCTCTTGCTATCTCTGCTTATTACATTCTCAAAATTCGAGATTTGAGGTACAAAAGACTAAATGACTTTGGAAAGTTGGGACTTATTTCCGATCATGGTCAGGATCTTATTTTGAGAGTATTTTCATATAGTGAGCTCAAAAGGGTAACAAAAGGATTCAGAGAAGAGTTGGGAAAGGGCTCTTTTGGATCAGTTTACAAAGGAATATTGTACAAAGGTAGAAAAACAGTTGCTGTAAAAAAGCTTGAGAAACTAATTGAAGAAGGTGAACGAGAATTTCAAGCTGAGATGAGAACAATTGGAAGAACCAATCACAAGAACTTAGTTCGGTTATTGGGATACTGTGCTGAAGACTCAAAAAGACTACTTGTTTATGAATACATGAGAAATGGTTCCCTAGCAGATATTCTTTTTAAGAAGGAAAATGGAGTGCACCCAAATTGGAAGGAAAGAGTAAGAATTGCAATAGAAGTTGCAAAAGGTATCCTTTATTTGCATGAAGAGTGTAAGAATCCTATAATTCATTGTGATATAAAGCCTTCGAACATTTTGATGGATGATTTCTACACTGCTAAGATATCTGATTTTGGGTTAGCAAAATTGTTAATGCCTGATCAAACAAGGACATTTACACAAGTCAGAGGAACAAGAGGGTACTTAGCCCCAGAGTGGAACAAGAATGATCCAATATCAATGAAAGCAGATGTTTATAGTTATGGAATAGTGTTGTTGGAAATTGCATGTTGTAGAAGAAACATTGAAGTTACAAATTTATCAGATCCTGATGAGATTATTCTTTCTAATTGGGTCTATAAGTGCTTTGCTGCAAGAGAGCTCAATAAGCTTATGGCTGATGAAAAGGTGGATATTAAGAATTTTGAGAATACGGTGAAGGTGGGTTTATGGTGCATTCAAGATGAACCATGTCTTCGTCCTTCAATGAAGAGTGTATTGTTGATGTTAGAGGGGATTATTGATATTTTTGCTCCTCCATGTCCACATTCTTCTTCCATGTAGGTTATGGTTTGGCCTATGTGATGGCAAATGTTTCTACAGCTCGATTAGACTTCTATTCCTAAGGCAATTTTCATTATATGTTGTTCTATGTAATTTTCTCTTCCTTGTAGTGTTGTGTGTGTAATTGCGAAAAGTTTTCCAAAGACCAAAAGGTACTTAACGTGCTTACTATTTTCTGTTTTGCATAACAAAGGAGTAATGAGCATATATGATTTTCTTAAGTTACATGCTGCTTCTCAAAAGGTTATTCAATTATTGTGTTACAATATTGTTGCTCTATGGGCCATTGCTTATGTTGACCTGCAAGAACAAGTCTTTTATAAGAAGAGGAGACCTGGAGATGGGGTCGGGTGGAAAACAAGTAGATAAGTCCTCACTAATAGATTGCAGAGATAATGCAGGAGCATAGTTTAAAACTGATATTTTAAACTCAGTAGTAGTAGCCCATTTACCTAGGGCGTTTATCCATTGTTTTTACAAAAGCTGTGTAGTCTATTGGGCCTGTCAAACTGATCCATGATGACAAGCTGTTGTTACTCCAAAACACAACATTTTGGTGCTAGCGTTTGCATGAAAAGGGACTCATGCAGAGTGATCAAAATGAGTCAGAAGTTGCTTGATTGTTGAGGATATTTTGTTTTCTCTTAGGAATTGATCCGACGATTTCATTCCTTATTTTTTGTTTGAATTTAATTCCAAACTGAAGTAGTGTGAAAATAAGAACAAGAACTAGAAAAGTAACTATATTTGTATTGAGATTAAGAGCAACTCTTCAGTTGTTTTTAGGGATGATTACAAGAGTAACTCTTTGGTTGTTCTCAAAGAAGACTAAAAAACCACTTAGTGAGGAAAACCAACATGCCCTTAGTTATGGTCATACTTGGGTTTTTATAGGAATTAGCTTTAACTGTTTCCATGTGTAGAGCCTCACACACTCACACACATTCACACAGTCTAACTGATTTCCAGGTGCCTCATGCATCACTTACACACACACGTTGGCACCATGTGCCAATATGGTTATTCCATTACAACAAAAAATAAAAAGGAAATTCGTTTAGAAATTAGTTGATATCTGCATCATAGTTCTCCTCTTCAATAGAATTCATCCTCAAATTCAGATTAATCATGTCAGTTGTGTCTATAGGGTAGTATTTACGAAGATTTTTTACGTTGAACGTATTGGAAATATTCTAATCTTTGGGAGATCAATGACATAAGCGTTGTAGTTGATTTTCTTAAGAATTCTGAAAAAGGCCATAGTTCCTATGCTGAAGCGCAAGGAAAGTGCCTTATGATAATCTGTGTTTATTGAGGTGCACTATGGAAGGTCACCAGTTTGAAAATGGGTAAGCCTACGATGCTAATCAACTTACATTTTGTACTATGCATTCATCTTCTCAATATGCTCTCAAATTTCTTGGTGAAATTGAGTGTAATTAGCAGCCTATACACCAACAACTTTCCTCTTTGGATTGGGTATGGCTTGCAAATCTACATTGAATTTGGGTACTTTGGTGTAGACAATCGTGAAGGGTGAGTGATTGGTGGTATGGTTTTTGATACTATTGAGATACAATTCAATTTGAGGAAGATGCAAATCCTATTCTTGAGGGTTTTCATGAGTCAAACATATGAGCATGTTGCCTATGGTTCTGTTGAGCACTTCTGTTTACCCATCTGTTTATGGATGATACGTGCTGCTAAAATTCAAGTTGATATCAAACTTGTGCCACAAATCTTTCCAAAAAGTGACTCATGAATTCACATTAAGATCAAAGGTGATGGTTTCAGGGATGCCATGTAGCTTGATAATGTCTCGAAAGAAGATATTTACTATATTGTTGGCATTAAAAAACTTTTTGCATGGGATCATGTAGGATATCTTTGAAAACCTATCCACTACCACCATAATAAAGTCTACTCTTATTTTGTTGACTAGTATCCCGAGTATGAAATTCATGCTAAGATCCTCCTAAATGGTTATAGGAACTGGTAGGGGAGATTATAGGCCTGTGTTTTGGCTATCTCCTTTAGCTCTTTGGAAGATAAAGCATTGCTACATAATTTAGCTACATCTCTCCGTTAATGAGGCCAATAGAATATTTCTTCCACTAAAATCATGGTTTTGTCCCTACCAGCATAGCCACTAAGTCCCCCAGCATGAAGTTCATGTATCAGGTATTCCCTTAAACTTGTTTTTGAGATGCATAATATGTTGTCTTTAAAGAGATACCCATTATGAAAATAGAAATCATGCATAGGTTCATGGTTATTGCATTGGATCCAGACAACTACAAAATATTCATCTATCGCATATAGTTCAACGAGGGTGTCAAAACTAGTGATTTTAGTTTGAAGGGTAGTCAGCAAGGTATGCCTCCTACTTAGTGTATCAACGACTTTGTTTAATTGTCCCTCTATGTGCTTAAACACATAAGTAAACCTTTCTAGGTAGATGACCCATCTATTATGGGCTCTTGAGATGTCTTTTTAGAAGTAGATCTATCTAAGTGCCGAGTGATCATTTTGAAGGATAAATTCCTTTAAAATTGGATAATACTCCCAATGTTTGAGGGCTTAAATGACAACATAGAACTTTTGGTCATAAGTAGACCATTTTTGGCATGCTTCACTCAATTTCTCGATGATGAACTCAATAGGCTTGTTACCCTGAGATAGTACTGCTCCAATTACCACCATGGATGCATCTATTTCAACTTCAAATACTTTGTCAAAGTCTAGTAGAGATAGAACTGGGCATAGTTTTTCTTTGATGAGTTGGAAACTATATTTTTGCTCCTTTCCCCAAACGAATTGTACTTTCTTGAGGAAATTGGTTATGAGTGCTATAATTGAATTGAAATCCTTTATGAACCTTCTGCAGAATGTTACCAAACTATGAAAACTCCTGACTTCATGTATTGATATCTGGTTAGGCCATGAGTGGATGTCGTCAATCTTCTTAGTATCCATTGAGATGCCTTCACGGTTGATAACATACCCCAAGAAAAGGAGTTTGGTAGTCGTGAACTCGCACTTTTTGAAGTTGAGAAAAATCTTGTGTTTCTTCAATATTTCTAGGATATCCTACAAATGCTCTAGAACATAAAGGAATAGAAATGATTGATTTGCTAAGAACGTGTTGAAAATGATCAGATTAGAACCCTAAGGAAACAAAGTCCTTAAAACCCAAACCTTGAGATGCCACAGAGGATGATCATTCCCTTTGATAATTCAGATTCAAGTATTCAATCAAGAATACAAGAAGGCAAAAGCAAGAAGCTTTCTGAAATTTTCTTTTCATTAATGAATAATTCAGATTCAAGTATTCAATCAAGAACACACAATTGCTGTTTCTTTTATAAGAAATAAACCCTAGATGCCACCTCTTCTAAAGAAACCCTAGGTGCCATTTCTATCCCCTAAGAAACCCTAGGTGCCACTTCAAGAGCCAAAAAACTAATGGGCTTAATTATTGGTGGACTGAGTCTAATCCATTCTTAAAAATAAAAGATAAAAAAACTTAACACAAGAAAAGCCCACAATTAACTAAGACAATAATTGATAAACATGAAAAGCCCATAATTAACTAAAACAAAAATATTACTTCCTAAATCAATCTTTGCTCCCAACATGATCATCCAAATCTATCCCTTGCATAAAAAGGTAATAGATCATCCTTGGCGAAGCTTTAGAATCTTCAAATTTAGTTTTTGATTCTTCTAACACACCTCTTTGTATTGCCCTTCCATGATCAGGCCTTGAAAACTTCTTTCATCCTCTTTTTCTTTACCCTAGTCATTGGACCGCCAATTCCTTGCAAAAGATCTTGAGAATATTTGGGAACATCAACTTGATCAGCACCTTGATTTCCATATTCCCCTCCTCTTCGAAAAGATTTATCCTCGAATCACCTACATCAAACAAAGATAAATCTACGAAATTAAAAGTTGCACTAGCATTACCTTAGTCAATTAGAAATCTATCTTGTAGGAATTATCATTGATCCATTCCAAGACTTGAAAAGGTCCATCTCCTCGAGGTTGCAATTTTGATTTCCGTTGTGTGGGAAACCTCTCTTTATGCATGTGCACCCAAACCCAATCTCCAAGTTGGAAAACAACCTTCAAACGCCCCTTATTAGCTTGCTTAGCATATTGATAATTCTTCCTTTCAATGTTGGCCTGAATGCTAGCATGTAAATCCTTCATAAAATCTATCTTTTTCTTACCATAAAGATTAACATACTCATTAGTAGGCAAAGGTAAAATAACAATAGGTGTTAAAGGATTAAAGCCATAAACAACTTCAAAAGGAGAAAATGAAGAAGTAGAATGAACAGTCTTATTATATGCAAACTCAATGTGTGGCAAACACTTCTCCTATTGCCTTATATTCTTTTGAATGATAGCATGCAACAAAGTAGTGATGTCTTATTAACTACTTTAGTTTGATCATCTGTTTGAGGATGTGTAATAGTAGAAAATAGCAGTTTAGTTCCTAGTTTATTCCATAAAGTGCATCAAAAAATGACTTAGGAACTTAACATCTCTATCACTAACAATTGTCTTAGGAAACCCATGCAAACAAACCACTTCTTTAAAGAATAAATCAACAAAATATGTGTTGCATCATTCATTAGAACATGCAATAAAATGAGCCATTTTACTAAACCTATCAACAAAAACAAAGATGTTATCCTTACTGCTTTGAGTCCTTGGTAATCTTAAAACAAAATCCATAGATATATCAATTCAAGGTTGATTAGGTATAGGTAAATGGGTATACAAGCCATGTAGTTTAATTTTAGATTTTTCTTGCCTACATGTAATGCAGTTTTCACAAATAGATTTCATATCATGCTTCATATTAGGCCAATAAAAATGCTCACATATAATATCTTAAGTTTTTAGAACACCAAAGTAACCCATCAAACCTTCCCCATGACTTTCTCTAACAAGCAACTCACAAACAGAACAAATAGGCACACATAATTTATTTTTCTTGAATAGAAATTCTTTATGCCTATAAAAATCACCAGACACTTACCACATACATTCCATACTTGGAAAAATTCAGAATCATTAGCATACAATTCCTTAAGCAATTCAAAACCAAGTAATTTATTTTGCAATGAAGTAAGTAATATGTACCTCCTAGACAATGCATCAACCACAGTTTTTGACCTTTCCATGCTTGTATTTGATTACATAAGGAAACGTTTCTATAAACTCCAACCACCTAGCATGTCTTTTATTAACCTTACCTTGGGTCTTCAAAAACTTCAAACTCTCATGATCAGAATGAATGATGAATTCCCTTTGCCATAAGTAATGCTTCCATGTTTGAAGAGTTCTCACTAATGCATAAAACTCATTGTTGTAAGTAGGGTAATTCAACACTGCCCTACTTAGCTTTTTGCTAAAATATGCAATTGGTTTGGAATCCTACATTAAAACAGCTCCTATGCTAATCCCCGATACATCACATTCTATCTCAAAATATTTATCAAAGTTAGGAAAACACAACAAAGGTGCATTTGTTAGTTTATCATGCACATCTTTTAACTTAAAAACAACATTCTTTTTAACAAGTTCATTCAAAGTGAAGCAATAGAACTAATATCTTTAAGAAACCTTATGGTATCTCGTACACATTCCGACGATTGGAACAACCTATTCTGATTCATTTCCTCTTTGATTAACCGGACAAAATTCCATTCCCGGCTAATTCAATAGCATTTGACTAACTCGGGTTTAGTAAAGCAGTACTGATCCCCGGAGATTCCTTCCGGAATGGATATAATGGCACGGGCTCTTTTTGGATTGGTGCACTCACCCCCTTTATTGACTAGTGGAATATTGAAGCAGAGAACCCTCTCGCCGGCCGATCTGAGTTATTTATTAGTTATTCTCAAAGATGGAGAGAAAAAGTGGGGGAAAAAATGTTAAAAAATGATGAAAACGTAGAGTGCAATTGCTGAGGTCATTGATGACGTCAGCATGACGTCATGAGGGCGGCTGTGCGCGAAAATGGGGCGAAATGGAGGCAGCGCGTGCGGAGGGCAGCTGGGGCGCGCATAGGCGCGTGCGGAAGGCAGGCGCGCGCGGAACTGGGATTGGGCGCGCGCTGATGCGCGCGGACGTGGGGCGTGCTGCGCGCGGCTAGGCGGCTGGGCGGCGCGGTGGCACGATTTTCTCCTTTTTGACCCATTTTGTCCAATTTTTCCATATTTGTTGACCTTTTCCCATTTATTTATTAATATATTTGTGATGTATTGCTTCCAGTATTCCTCTTTGAGTCTTTACGTTACGTTTTTAAGTGAAAATACCTGAAAAACAATAAAAACACCCGTGATTCCGAAAAAGACAAATTTATAGAAATATATGATAAAACATATAAATATATATATTTTTAATCAATTAATGTGCATAAAATCATGGTAATTTTAGTGCTTTTTGAGCACTCATCACAACCCTCAACCAGCTTCTTGCTAGTCCCTTAGCAAGAGAAGCGATAAAAACTAAAAATTAAACTATCCTAAATCACTTCCGTAGATTGACACGGTTGCATTTAGCCTATGCAACAAGCCTTTAAACCCCTAGGTTGCCCTAGTGGACGAGTTTGAGTCTCGTGAGGGTTTTCAGTAATGATACCTACAAACATTAAACTAAATGTAAAAACAATTAAAAGAAATAATAACAACAATCAACTTAAAAACTAAAATTACAACAAAATCAAAAATTAACTTTTAAGAATAAAAGAAGACAACATAACACAAAAATGTCTCATACTTTTTAATCTCCTTTAAGATCATAATTAAAATCTCAAGCATAAGTTATTTTAATCTTCTTAAACAATCATGATTTATTATAATAATTAGTTGAAAATCATTTTCATATTTCATATCAAAAATGTATCAATTTAATTTCACCCAATTTCAGTGTCATGAATCAATTGCCGACTCTATTCCCCACAACTCAATACTCTCAAAACACTGAATCCTATAGGTTCAAACACTCATACTAATTTATATGCGAAAGAGTTGATGTATAGAAATGAACTAATATGTTCGCATATGTATAAAGAAGAAAGGCTCAAAGTGTTATTTTGACGTTGATCTTATGGAAGGAATCAAATGTATAAATTATAAAGATATCATATATAAAAATTATTTTCATGCATAAATCAAACTCATTAAGAAAAAATTTCAAGATATATGCCTTTTACAAATGAAGAAATGCAATGACTTTTTAGCGAATTACTTCCTATATCTTTCTTTTGTAATTAGCCTTTACTCACAACTTTGTAGGCAATGTGGGTCATAGTATGTAGATTATACTATAAATTCTTTCTCTCTATATTTTTCTGAAGATATTTTTCAATATATATCATTTGTTTAGAGAGTCAACCCATGTACAGATTGTACATTTTTTTTTTGAATTTTGGGTAATATGGGTCATAGTATGTAGATTATACTATATATTCTTTATCTCTCTATATTTTTCTGAAGATACTTTTCAATATATATCATTTTTTTAGAGAGTCTACCTATGTACAAATTGTACATTTTTTTTAGGATTTTGGTGAGTGGTTAATTTTGTGGCTTTTTTGTTTGATCTTGGTTTAGATAACCCCAGATATGTCTCTCTTTTTTTGTAACAGTCATACACGAATGAGATAAAAGCATATACTATCAATTTCTACTCAAATTATTTAATCTAAGCAAAAATAATAATAAAAAATATACGACACTCTATTAAGATGAGAAAAAATTCATACATTCAATGTTAATGCCTATAGAGATCATCTAAGAATTTGAAGAAATAAGAAATGTATTTAGAGTAGAAAAAATATATATTTCACTCTGAATAAGGGAAATTAGGCTCAAATTATATCTCACAAAGGTAGTCTCCACTAAAACAAATTCATAAAAACTGATTTTGGGTTTAATATAATTTCTACATCTTATCAAGAAATATTAGTTATGACAAAAACTAACTAATTACCAAAAATAATTACAAAATATTTAATGATATGTTTTCAAAAATTAATCTAACAGTACAAAAGACTTAACTATTTACTTAAATTTGATTTAAAGAAATGATAAATTTTTGTGAGAAATTTTTTTTTTAATTCCAAAATTACTAAATCACACAAAAAAAAAAACCAAACACAAAAAATGAAGATGTGAACATAAAAAAGAAAAAATTAATAATTTTTTTTTTGAAATGTTTTTTTTTAATTTTTAAATTGTTAAATCTTTTTTTTTCTTTTCTAATTAAGCATGGTAACTTTTCACCACCCCCAACCTAGAACTTACATTGTCCTCAATGTAACAACTATAAATTAAAGATAAAGAGAAAAGAGAAGAAAGATTACCTATTTCTTGAGAATGTGTAAGTAGTAATGGAGAAATGCAGGTGCATTCATCATATTCATCATTAAAGTGTATACAGACAGATTGTTGTAAACTTCTAACAACTCAACAAATATTTTTAGTTTTAACAATTTAAAAATTATTCACATATAATTAAACTAAAATAAACAATAAAATTAAGTATATAAAACAAATAACAAAAAATGACCTAAAATGATGGGTTGCCTCCCATCCAACGCTTAGTTTAACGTCTTAGCAAGACGTAACTTGGGGATTGCCTTTTAAGTAAACTCAATGTCCCTTCATCAATGAGTCAATCAAACCTACAAGTAAGACAAGATTTTCTACCTATACTTTTTCAGTCATGTCCTATGGATTTTTAAATTTTTCTGTACTTAAAACTAGGGACATGCTTCTGAGTTTTAGATAATCCACGTCTAGGTACAAATCAAATAATTAAAGGCATCAAAACACAATTGTACCTAGATCAAACAAAACAACTAACTCCTTAGATTGTAATTAAAGCTTTAAAATTTTGGAGATAGTTTCAGAATTTTTTTGTTTTTGGTATAATATCTAAGTTAAAATAACATAATCAGTATTAACCAAGAGTGCTCCCAGGAAAGAATGGTGGGCAAAGGCTCCTTAAAAACCATCCTCCTAGACAGAGCAACGTTCCCAGGAAAGACTAGTGGCACAAAGGCTTCCAAGAACTAGTCTCCTAGACAAAACTCCCTTAGATCTTTACTTTTCATGCTATTAAAATTAATTTAATTAAGTTAAAATTTAAGTTAATTAAGTTAATAAAAATGTAGGTTAATTAAGTTAATTAAGTTAGTAAATTAAATTAATATAAGTTAGTAAATTAAGTTACTAAAAACCTAAGTTAATTAACTTAACTAAAAATTAAGATAAAAAAAAATTAAAAAAAAATAAAAAGAGAAAAAAAATTTTAAATTAAAAATTAAGCCAAAAATAAAATAAAATAAAAAATAATTAAAAATAATAATTGAAAAAGATAAAAGAAAAAAAGATAAAAGAAAAAAAATAAAAAAAATTGAAAATAAAGTTTTTGATTTTTTTTTAGAAAAAAAATATTTATTTTTAAATAAAATATTTTATTTATTTTTTTATTTTTATTAATTTTTATTAATTTTATTAATTTTATTTATTATTTATTTATTTATTTATTTATTTTATTTATTTATTTATTTTTTATTTATTTAATTTAAAATTTATTTACTTTTTTTTTACTTCAAATTTCAAAATTCAAAATTATTTTATTATTCATGCTATAATTTTTTTATGAAATTTAAAATTTTAATTTTTTTTATTTATAATGAAATTGAAATTTGAATTTTTTTTTACTTTTCACAAACAACAAAATTTTTTATTTTTTTATTTTTTTTAATAAAAAAAATCACAATTATTTACAACACAAAAAGTTTTTAAAATTTTGATAAATAATTTAAAAACTCTATTCCTTCCCCGGCAACGGCGCCAAAAACTTAATCGGGGTAGAACCGACATCGCCGATCCTGCCCGTTCATTTGGTTTTATCTATTTATAAAATCTCGCAAGTGCACGAATCATTTCGTAAAAAATGATAAGTATACTCCCAAAGTCGATCTAAGGAAGGAATGTATGTGGTTTTTAATTTATTATTCAAATTTTTAAAAACGAAATTAAATCATAAACATCCTGTCACAATATTTTGGGGTTTTGTGTTTTTAATCTACTTACATAAAAATAAACATAGATTCAATAAACATTTATGCAAATTTTATCATTTATAATGGTGGAGTATTTATAGATATAATAATTAAGTCAATTATGCTTGCTCATATTATTTAGGTTATTAAAGATATGAATTGATATTTATTGATTCTCTCTTTTTTATATGAATACCACCTTTGGTGGGGTTAGATATTCTTTGTTAACTAAACAAATCAATTAACACCTATAGGTGGGGTTGATAATTAATTTGGTTAATTAAATTAATTCCTTTTTTCTAAGAGATTGAAAATGAACCATTTAAATGCCACCTTTGGTGGGGTTAGACAGTTTAAACTTTATTCAAGGTGTCCAAATTAAACCTAAGAATTTAGTTATCCGAGTACTAACTTTCAAGTTTTAAAACCACTACTGAAAACATGTTGTTAATACATTTTCAGATAATAATTCTTATAAAAACTTTTGAAATAGAGCTTCACTCTAACTACCTAAGGCGATTGTACCAACAAATAAAATAGCACTACTCTAAATTAGACCAGGATAACTAAACCTTAAAATCTAATTTTCAGATTTAAGTTTGTAATGAAAAATAATATATTTCTCTCTAACATTCTTAATATAAAATCTTGAATAAAAATAAAATCAATTCATTTTAGAGATTTTTACCTATTTAATATTTCGCAAGCATAACAACGTTATTATTACATCATGTTTATAAACAGCCAGCAATGTTAAATTTAATCACAGAAAAATTAAATATAACATGTAAGAATAAAGCATAAAAAATAACTGTAAAGAAAATAAAATCCTTACGAACTTCGATCTTTGTTCCGTTCTTTGGAAAACCTCCAAGCGGAATTTGCACTCCCATTTATTGAATCAAAAAACTAATAAATTACAAAAACATAGTTAGTTCTTCCCAAAAAGGGAAGAACTCTAAAACTAAGAGAAATTAACTAAGAAAAGCTAAAAACTAAGAAAAACTAAAAAAATCTAAGAAAAGAGAGAGAGAAAGAGAGAAGAGAATGTGTTTTGAGGTGTGTTTAGAAGTGACGAGAAGGGAGGTATTTATAGGTGAAGATGGAGAGAAAAAAATGGGGGAAAAAATGTTAAAAAATGATGAAAACGTGGAGTGCAATTGTTGAGGTCATTGATGACATCAGCATGACGTCATGGGGGCGGCTGTGCGTGGTTCTTATTTTCGCAAGTGTACGAATCGTTCAAGTAATAAAGTGTACAAAAGTACGGATATCGAACCCACAAGGAATGGCGTTTACTAAGTACCGAAATTGACTAACTCTAATTTTATTTGAAAACTGAATTGTTGAAATTGTTTTAAAAGCAAATTAACATAAAACTAAACGTAAATAACAAAATTTAATGTTGTTCACAAATGATTAAAAACGCTAAGGCATTTGATTTCGCTAAATCAATTCAATCCGATTTCAAGTCATGTTATATGAGAATTAAAGCTAAAAGTGATGATTGAAAAACCCAAACTTATCTAATACTCTTTCTCAAGTTATATTAGAATTATTTATCTATGAAAACAAACTATATTTCTATGAAGATTTAATCACAAATAAGCACATTACGATTTATGGAATTTCTGGAATAACCACATACATCATGCATTAGGTGTCAAACTCGCATTCAACATACGGTATTTATCACAAGAAGCATTCATTACACATCTCCTCTCGGTCTCAATATAATGCAACAAATCATCTAAATCTTGATCAGAAATTTAAAAGCATTAAGCATGGAAATAAATACTCGACTTGAAAACAATGAATTCATATAACAATAACAAAAGAAATCAGATTTCCTTGATTTAACTACATCATAGCCTTAGCAAAAACGAATTAGTTTATAACGGAAATAAGAACAACCATTATTTCAATTGAATTCATGAATAACAAATCTGAATAAAATGCAGAATATGAAGGCTAAGGAGAAGAGATGAAAAACTCTTGAAGATGAAGACTTGGTAGCAACAATGGTGATGATCCTTCAAGCTTCTCCAAACTTTCTCTCCAAAATTTGCCTTTTTTCCTCCAAAAATGATTCAGATCTGTTCTCTCTGCCGTCCCCCTCTTTTTCCATCATATTATATATATAGATCTAGGGTTTGGGGGGCAATTTTGGAACAAAACAACCAAAAAATCTGTTTTCAGACGAAACTCGCCGGCGGCGAAATTTTTCTCACCGCGGCGAGATTTCTGGAAAACTTATGATTTTGGTTCCGCTCAATCTCGCCGAAGGCTAGATTATTGTGGCCGGCGGCGAGATTAACTTGGCCAGCGGTGAGATTGATTTGGCCAGCGGCGAGATTGATTTGGCCGGCGGCGAGATTTACTTGGCTGGCGGCGAGATTGCTGTGCCAAAATCCGTGCTCCCTGCATGATTTTCAACGTTTTCTCGCTAAGGTTTTTGCCGGCGGCGAGAATATTCTTGCCGGCGGCGAAATTCCAAATTTTGAAATTTTGTTTTCTTTTTATTTGTACTCAATCCCGGTCATTGAAATTTGTCTCAAACTTCTCCAAAATTATGATTTTACCTGAAATTGCACTTTAAACATGAAATACCCGTGAAATGACATTTGTGGATTAAATAATCAAATAAACACAATTTTCACACAAATATCAACATTTAAATCATAACAAAAATGCAATAATTTGACTCTTATCAACAACCCCCAACCAGCTTCTTGCTAGTCTCTAGCAAGAAAAGCGATCTATGAATAATTTCAAAGGAGACATTAAAAGAAAAATTCAAAGGAAATTTATTCTATTTACAACATTACATTAAGCGTATGTAATAAGCCTTTAAACCCCTAGTAGGACGAGTTGTAGTCTCGTGAGGGCTTCCAGTGATGATACCCACAAACATCTTACCTATAACTATCCTAACTTAAAACAATAAAATCACATAACAAATAACTTGCACAAATGTCTCAAAAATTGTAAATAACACCCAACATATAGAATAATTAAATGTCACCTAAGCTTTAAGAAATCTCAAATGCCAATTTCACTTTTGTTATTGACTCTTAAACATCCATCAAACCACAAACCAATAGCCATAATGCCCAGATAATATTATGCACAACATCCACAAACAAAAAGGTGAAATCTCGAACTCCATAGGCTCACTTTTCAAAACTCTCTCCACTAATGAAGGAAAATACACCACTTTGGATCAATAGGACTTTATGAGGCTTGTAATGTTAGGCTTAGGTATTTGGTTAAGAAAGAACGGGCAATGTCAAAATACAAACAAGGGCACTTATTAGATTAAACACAACCAATTAAGTAAAAGAGTAAAACCATTTAACCCAAATTATTTCTTCTGATCATAACCTATTTTTCCAAAGATAAACAAAATTCTTCCTCAATCTTTCTCCTTAGTACATCCATCACTAACACTCTTTTATTTATTAAAATGTGAAGGCTTTCTTCTTCTTCTTCTTCTTCTTTTTTTTTTTTTTGCATCCTTACTCCAATTGCTCTTGAAAAAACATAACCCCCAACCAATTTCTTCCAATATATGTGGAAGATTTCTCCAATTCCTCTTGAAAAGTTTGTGTTCAAAATTAAGTGCTCTTAACAAATAAGGTAGGAATTATATATATATATTTTTGGCTCAATAGAAGGTAGGTTATATAAGGAAAAAAGAAAGAAAAGTAAGGCTAACAATATATTTAAATGGCTCAAAGAGGTTACTAGTGATATAAAGATAGCAAGGTAGGCTTAAAATGGCACAATCGATCCAAAAATGGCCTACATCATATCCTAAACAGTGCAATTCCAAATTATTTCACCTCAAGAGGTTTTCAAATGAGTTCTAGAGTTTGTTGAGATCACAAAAATGTCCATGAAAAATTCGCACATAAGACTTCTCTAAGCATTTAGACTAATCAACCAAATCATACCACATACCAAAAGAGTCGCCAACTAGGTAAAATCAACATTTGAAATTATCTTTAATCCGAAGTAAAATTTAATGTCTTCTAAAAGCTACTTGTTATCACAATCACATTATTATCATCAACGTGCAAATTAAAATAAGTAAAATGCAAATAAAATAAAATAAAAATAAAAATCGAAATATGACAATAAACAAATAAAAGAAATTAAATCAAAATGCAGAAAAATAAATGAAAAATCAAAATTAAACACAAATAAACACACAAACAAAACTACTAAAAATGAAGGGGAGAAAATATTTACCGTTTACCGCACCCCCAACCAAAACCTTACATTGTCCTCAATGTAAGAAAGGAAAGAGAGATCTCCTTTCCGCCGGCGGTGAAAGTAAGATTTTTTTTTCTTAGATGGATGGCATTGGCTTCAGCTCAATCTTGTTGGCTCCATTCTTTACTACTGAGGTTGGAGTTTCATTTGTTCCCAACTCCTTAAATGTTTCATCACTGCATAAATATTCATTAGGTCGTACCAATAATTGAGAACATTGTCTTGTCCCTTCATCATCCTCCTCAATTGTTGCAGATTTCACAAGGCAAGCTTCTAGTGGTAGCAATGGAGTTCTCTCCTCAAAAGTTTCTGAGATTAACCTATGAAGAGTGTTAATTTGAAAACACGAATGTACCTCACTTAGAAATTTCATTGCTTCAAAAACATCAAAGGTCACTTGTTCATCTTGCAGTAGAATGAGCTTTCCTTCTTGAACATCAATCAATGTTCTTCCGGTTGCAAGGAACGGTCTCCCAATATCAACGGTATCTCTCTATCTTCCTCCATGTCAAGCACCACGAAATCTACAGGGAAAATAAATTTGTCAACTTTAATTAAAACATCCTCAATTACCCCTCGAGGATATTTCACCGATCGATCCGGTAATTGTAGAGAGATTGAAGTGGGCTTCACTTCTCCGAGGCCTAGTTTCACGAAACCGAAAGTGACATCAAATTAATGCTTGCTCCTAAATCACATAGGACTTTATCAAAATTGCAACTTCCTATAGTACAAGGTATAGTAAAACTCCCTGGGTCTTTCAATTTCTGTGGCAGTTTTCTTTGAAGAACTGCACTACACTCCTTATTTAGCATGATAGTTTCATTATCTCCCAGCCTCCTCTTCTTTGATAGGATTTCCTTCATGAATTTTGCATACTTGGGCAAATGTTCCAACATCTCTGCAAAAGGAATGTTAATATGCAATTTCTTAAAAATATCCAGAAATTTATCAAATTGATTGTCAAGCTTTTTCTTATTCAATCTTTGAGGATATGGGATAGGAGGCTCATATTTTGCATATGAGGAAGGTTGAATATCTTGGGATCTTGATGGCTTTTCTTTAGATTCTTCCATCTTTTTCTCCGATTTCCTCTGATTCTCAAGTTCTTTACCACTTCTCAATGTGATAGCCTTTACATGCTCTATGGGATTTATTATGTCACTAGGCAGCAATCCTTGAGACCTTTCTGCAATCTGCTTTGAAAATTTGCCAGGTTGGTTTTGGATGTCCCTGTTGATTGCCTCTTGATTGGAAATTTTCTCTTGTCTCCTCAATGAACTTTCCTAAAATTTCTTCCAAATTTGTTTGTTTTTTCTCTTGGGGTTGGTAGGAAGATGATGACGGTTTGAATCCCCCTTGGTTATTTCCCCATGACAAATTTGGATGATTTCTCCAACCTGGATTGTAGGTGTTCGAGTATGGGTTATGTTGAGGTTTTTGGAAATTTGAAACATAATTTGCTTGCTCAGCATTTGGTGAAGCAAATGGATTTCCAACTTGGCACTCGATGCTAGCATGATTTCCACCACATAAATTACATTGTGCAGTTGGTTTGGATTCTAACTTGGATGACAAAGAATCCATTTTTCTTGAAAGAACAGCAACTTGAGCCGACAAAGCATTCACTTAATCAATTTCATGCACTATTGCTGGTCTTTTTGCAATTACCCGCTCTGAATGCCACTGATTGTTGTTTTCTACCATAACCTCTAACAACTCATGAGCATCCTCCGGTGTTTTTCCCATTAAAGACCCTCCAGCTGCAGCATCAATCATTGCCCGATAGTTTGAAACCAACCCATTATAAAATGTAGAGACTTGTAGCCAAATTGGTATACCATGATGTGGGCATTTCCTCAACATTTCTTTGAATCTTTCCCAAGCTTCATACAATGATTCTTGGTCATATTGTGTAAAAGATGTGATTTCATTCCTCAATTTTGCCGTCTTAGCAGGAGGAAAGAACTTGGACAAGAATTTCTGAACCAATTCATTCCATGTCGTAATTGATCCCGGTGGTAATGAGTTTAGCCACTCCTTGGCTTTATCCCGAAGTGAAAAAGGAAAAACCCTCAATCTTACAGCATCTTCGGACACACCATTTATCTTATAAAGATCACACACCTCCAGAAAGTAAGCAATATGTGCATTTGGATCATCCTTTGACATTCCCCCAAACTGATTTGATTGAACCATTTGGATAAAGGATGGTTTTATCTCAAAGTTATTGGCTTGAATAGTTGGCCTCATTATACCCGAAATAGTTCCAACAACATTAGGCGCAGCATAATCTCTCAAAGCTCTACGATTTCCACCTCCCTCAACAAATGGTGGATCCATGGTTGATTGTCTATTAGGAGCTGAGGTTGAACGTCTCCTCTCTCGGTTTAGACGCCTATATGTTCTATCAATCTCTGGATCAAATGGAAACTTTCAGTTGAATTCTTACTTGTACATAATACGTCTTACTAAAATGGGACTTCATTAATAAATATTTTTTTGAATTTCCTCTTATTATTTATATGAGAGATTTCTGCATTCAATTATTTTTTGTTTATAGCTTCCTTTATCATATTATTTTTATTTTGCGAAGAAAATATGCACGAGCGAATATCCCTAGTATGATCCATTTTCCATTATTTGTGAGATAGCCCTCTTTGTTTAATGTGGTTGTTTTCACACATCATAGTAAGTAATCCTCTCAAAACTAGGTCTCTCTATAGCGTATTTTATATAGTGAAAGACTGAGTTCAATCATAATTTTTATAGTCAAGGTTATCTCAAGTCCTAAAATCTTAAATAATTAATTATAATTTTCAAGCATAACATACTTATGTATTTAGTGAGTGTGTGAGCGAGTTTTTGTTAACATCGATCACCACATGTAATGAATAATGTAAATGCATAGGATAGGATACTCAATTACACAATAAATAATTAATCAAAATAAATTAGGTTATTTAAAATATATTTTTTTTATCCAAAATAACATTTGAGTTTATTTTATTTTTAGAACAATTATATTCTCTTTATTAAATTTTGTATTTTTTTCTTCATTTTTTGGCTTTAATAATAAATTTTAAATAAATTAAAACAAAATCAAGAATCAAACAACTAAATTTGAACTTTAAAATAATTAAGCTAATCAAACTAATATGCTCACCTAGGATCAATCAAGCACATAACAAAAAATTCTTAGGTGAAAAGGAGGTGGTTAGTTTACTAGAAAGAGACAATCTTTCTTAACCCAAATTTTCTTGAATTTTGGTTTCATAATATCTTTGAGTTTGGGATCAATTGATTTAATTATTTTTGAATTGATCTTGGGTTTATCCTTTATTATTTTTCTTTTTCATCATTGGTGGAGATTTAGCATACATGTAGGAATGATGAAAATTAATTCCAGAATATCTAGCATAAAAGGCAATGTTGAAGTAGAGATATTTCACAAGAAATCTACAATGTGATCTAATATGGCATTTCCTACCATAGTTAAGAAAAATATGCACAAATTTAACATGTTTTTCAATCATAGATGTAACTGTTCTTTGAGTATAATGAGTAATAGTAGAGATAGAATTAGAAGATCGTACCAATTCAATCCTTAATGTTGAAGATGTAGTATGAGAGGAAGAAATATATGAAGGCATTACAAATTTAGTTTATTGTGAGGAAAATGGTATAATGTATTCATCTATGTATCCTAGCCCTTTCTTATCTTCAATTGGCTTTCTATAATCAAGAACTCTGTTCAACCTTTTAGCTCTAATTGCTAGCCTTTTTATAGCTTCTTTGGATTGTTTAATTTCTTGTATTAGGTTTTGGTTCTCCTGTTATAAACATACAAGAATTAAATTCAAAATATTAGAATGCTTAGATAGATCATGATTATTTTTTTCTAGTATCAATGAATTTATTTCATAGGATTTTAGTTACTTTTACAAGTAACTTATGTTAATCTCTTTTGCATATTACAAACTCTTTGAACACTTCACTAATACTAGTAACATTAAAATATTTGAGTAAGAATTCAGCATCATTTTCCTCATTGTCTAAATCAATAACAAACTTGCTAGAATGCCTACCAATTTTTGTAGCAAATGCTAGAAAATTGATGTCGTTGTTTTTTGATTCAATTAGATTATCGTTATCATTTTCAGAGTCAGTAAATGTAATGCTGAAAGCTCTTCTAGTGTTTTTCTTCTTATTTACACAGTCAGCATGACCTTGAGGTCTAGTGGGTTAGGTTCCTTATCATTAGAAATCATAGATTTAAGTTCTCTCATATGCTAGTCCTTTTAACAGCTTGGTTGTACTTTGTTATGAGGATACCTTTTGTTGAAGATTTTCTTCAAAAATGCTAGTTCTACTTCTTCATTGTCTCCTTCTTATGTTACTACAAAAGGGGTCATTTAATTCAATATTTAAAGTCATTTTTTGGTTAAAACTGACATAAAATGAATTTAAAGTCGGTTTGTTGAAAAACCAACTTAAAACACATAGATGGTAGCATTGGTTGACACGTAGAACCGATGTTTCACGTAGGACGTAGAGTCAATTTTACATGTCAACCAATGCTACACATGGATAGCATTCTTCTACACGTGTCAACCAATGCTACACATAGGTTCTTCTATTATTCTTTGTAATATTTAATAAAAAATAACCGTTATAAACTTTGATAGGGCATTGAAGCTGTGGAACAAGAGTAGGGGCATTGCCATTAAAAATCGCATAAACTTATATGGGACAAAGTTATGGTATCTACAAGCAAATATTAATAATTTAATTAATTTTACTATTGAATAATAAAGATTTCTGAATATGTAAAATAATGTACACTTGTTTTTTGTAGGTTCCACAACAAAATGATGGAGTCATGTGTGGTTACTATGTCATGAAGTTTATGAATGAAATCATCACAAATATAAAAATTCCAATTAAAGATGTGGTAATCTCTTTTACCAATATACCTTTATAACATATATGACTTATCTTTTGTGAATTCATGAAATTACATTCTTATTTTGAATTTAAATACATGTAGTTCTTTGTTTGGAACAAGTTGGATTATGACTCGCAAATTTTTGATGATTTACGAGAGGAATGGGAAGAACACATGGTTCAAATTATATCATCATAAGAAGAATTGGAGAAGATTCTGATGATCTTGAATAGTATATGACAACATCATGATAATTTTTATAATGCTTTTATTTCTCTATTCTTGTGTTTGAAGTTTAGGCAGCTTGTTTGATGGATGTTTATGTGCTCATGTATATAGGAGAATAAATTGTTATTAGATCTATTTTTTTGCCCAAACTTCATCTCATCTCTCTTGCCTAGTTCCCTTGTATGACAACATCATGGTAGTCATTGGCCAGCCAAGTACAGGAAAACCACCAAGAATCATCATTCCAGTGAAAATATCATGAATTCACAAAAAATAACTTATATATGTTAAAATATTAGTAAAAGAGATTACCACATCGACACCGGAATGATATAATAATAACCTTATCCATTCAAAATCATATTAGAACTGTATTAATCTTTTGTCTATAAATATGAAGCTATCTGGAATAAAGCTGGTATTTTTAATGCTATAATGAGTTCTAAATATAAAGTTAAGTGTAACTCCGATTTGTTACTTGGGTTGTGTTGTCTCTTTTGGAGAACATAAAACGTGCAAGTATACACGGTCACAAGTAATAAGATTTATAAGTAAAGTATCATTCCCACAGAGATTTGTCACTATAGTTTGTTATGTACTAAAATTATTTCCCTCTGATTTTATCCAAAACAATCGTTGATTTAGAAAAAGTTTAAGAAAAGAGTTGTATAACAAAATAAAAGAAATCTAGGATTGTAGTTTTTAACCAAATTAACCCACTCAAATCATATTATTTTCTCTTGATTTATATTTTTTTAGTACATTTAATTTGTCAACCGAAAACTTCTAATTTTATCCATACATCTCTTCCGAGCTCCGTATAGACACACCTCGTTAAATTAATTCACTATATTCCCATGAGAATTAAATTCACCAAGATTCATTACGTTCTAAGTTCTCAAATGGCCACACATACAATTAGGGTATATTCCTATCCTTCATCATACATGTCATTCTATCCATGAGCAATATACACAAAAATGCCTCTTCCAAGTTTATTTAAGTGCCACGGATCATTTGATAAAATTCATAAATAATCAAAAGCATTAAGCATAGATAGAATAAACAAATCGAACGTCTTATAAATCTTTCAAAAATAATTAAAATCAAAGCTTCATAAATTTAGATAAAATTCAACCCTAGAAAAATTAAATTACTTCATAAATTTAAAATTAAAATTACAGCAGTTAAGGAATATTAGATAAAGAACAAAGGAAAATTAAAACATCTCTTAGCACAAATATTTGGCACACGTAGAACACAACAGAAGCCAAAAATGGCTTCTACGTGTTCCAGAGTCCAACCCCGAACACTACTAAAAATCTCAAACTCTAAAAATCCAAAACTCCAAACTTCTTTTCTCTATCATAATATCCCCTATTTATAACATCAAATTTCTAAAAAAAATACATTTAAAGTAGGGGACAAATATGTGTGGGAGAAATAATTAAATATTAAGCGTGGGGGACAAAACTGGTATCGAAAACGCAAAACTGGGGAAGGTGAACGGCTCTGTGTTTTTTAATTCACGCTGCCACGTGTTGGCGTCTGATTCGCTACAAGGATTAATATAGACACGTGGCAACATTTCATTCGGTGAGGACCCGGTTGCACGTAGAGATCAACGCATGGGAGTAGAGGCGTGCGAACGTGGGGGACAGCGGCTGGAACGCGTGTGTGATTCTACGTTTTTGCACTCACCAAAACCTTGCCACGTGTCAGAATCTGATTAGCTGAATTATAAAGTAGGACACGTGGCAGTTTTTTATTTGCTGTATAACTAGGCGCATGTGAAACGGCCGCACGAAATCATGCCTTGAAAACACATCAGACACGTGGGTCCTACCCTACACGCCGACCTGCGTAGCAGGTAGGCCCCACTCGGGCATCGAGCCACGTGATAGAGGAAACCCTGCACCCACTCTCTTTGGTCGGGTTTGAAGGACACGTCCACATCCTAACCATTTATGCTTTGATCTGACGGTCCACGTTGTGCGCGTGGATGATGGTGCGTGGATTCTTCTCTCCTGCGTAGGAAATTCAACTTTATTTAATTGCATTTTAACCCACAAATTTAATTCAAATACATTTTAAACTTTCTTTAATTACAATTAAGCCCGATTTTAATTTAAATTATATTTTGGACTTTTATAAATTGCAATTAAGCACTCTTTTATTTGAAATTATATTTTTGGACATAAAATTACAATTAAGTACGTTTTTTATTCAAATTATTTAATTTTCTTAAAAATATATTCCTTAACAAATAAACAGTAAATACTAATTAATTTAACTAAAATTAACTAAAAATATCAAGAACATAGCAATTATAATTAATAAAATAGATGAAAATAACTATATAAAATACAGTTATCAGGTTGGTTGGGAAAAAACAATTGTTACATAAGTTTATAGGCACCAAAACTCAACTAACCCAAGTAACAAATTAGAGTTACACTTGACTTCATATTTATAACTAATTATAGCACTAAAAATACCCCCCTTGATTCTATATAACATCATATTTATAGACAAAAGATTAATATAGTGCTAATATGATTTCGAAGAGATAAAGTTATTATTGTATCACTCCAGTGTCGATTTGGTAATATCTTTTACTAATCTTTTAACATATATAAGTTATTTTTTGTGAATTCATGATATTACATTCTTATTTTGAATTTAATTACATATAGTTTTTTGGTTGGAACAAGTGAGGCTATGATATGCAAATTTTTGATGATTTACGAGAAGAATGGACATAACACTTTGTTCAAATTATAACATCAAGAGAAGAATATGATGATCTTGACTAACATTGGACAACAATATGGTAATATTTATAATGCTTTAATTTCTTCATTCCTATGTCTCTGAAGTTTGGACTACTTGTTTGATAGATGTTTACGTGCTCATATATTTAGGGGAATGAATTGTTATATAGACGAGCTATTTTTTGCCCAATTTCCTGGTCACTATACTGGTGATTCTAAGCCAACCAAGCTTCTCTCCTAGTCACTATAAATATTTTTGTAATATTTTTCAATTATTTGTATTATTTAAACTATTTGTTAAACATATTTTGGTTTTTTCTGCTATTATGTAGTGATCGAATATAGGTTTTAATTTGAGTATATATAATAGAAAATGAGTAAATTTTGTAAAAAAAATTAAAAATTTAAAGTTGGCTCATGCGTTGAATCAACTTTATTTTAAGTCATCGCATTTAAATTCGATTCACCGAACCGACTTTAAATTTATTTAAAGTTGGTTAATAATTGACTTTAAAAGTCATTTTTGGCATAGTGACATATCAGTCTTGAAGGCAACACGTTTATTCTTGGTGGGAAGATGAAAACTCATCTTAAATGTTTGAAGTGATCCAATAAGTTCTTTTATTTTGATAGCATCCACATCCTTACTTTAATTAATGGTAGTGACCTTTGCATGGAAGCAATTTGGTAACAAGTAAAGAATCTATTGAACTATCTTGAAATCAATCATTTTCTCTCTAAGATTGGTAGAGGTGTTAGTAATATCACATAATCTAGCATAGAATTTAGAAAATGTCTCATCTTTTTTTCATCCTAATATTCTCAAATTGAGTATTAAGCATACAAAGTTTTGTTCATTTAATTTATGAGATACCCTTATGGGTAACCTCCAAAATATCCTATGCATACTTAGCAGTTTTAACATAAGAAATACAACAAAACTTATTAGCAGACACAACATTGAAAATAATATTAATACCTTTTTCATTCCAATCAATACCAATTTTATTTTCAATGGTTTAGTCTTTCCTAGGCTTAGAGGTGACAATATTATATTTTGTAGCTATAGGTGGTTCCCAACCATAAAGCATAGAGTTTCATATGCTTTCATCTATAGACAATAGAAAGGCTATCATACTAGCCTTTCAATATAGGTAATTAGACTCATCAAATTAAGGAGAAAGGGTTATAGATGAATCTTCTCTCAAGTGAACCATAACAAGGTCCTAGGAATACTAAGTGTATCTAGTCATGGCTCTGATACCAATTGAATGTTTTATTTTTAGTTATGAACCTAATTAGCTAGAGGGCCAATGAATAAAATATCAACGAAAATATGAAAAATTAAAATTTTATACAATGGCTATACATATAATTTCATGTAAATAAAGTAATATGGAAATATAAAGATTAACATAAAAGAGTTTTAGATGGAACAACCAATGTCACACCAATGACCTAAGAAGAAAACCATTGGTCCACTAGATCACCTAATTATCCATTATGAAAAATAAGGTCCAATTAAAAGACTAGGGCTCAAACTACCCACTAAGGTAATGCCCCCAAGTGATCTACTTACAAGCCATTGCTTTTGTCATAGTCTATACAATAAAGTTGTTCATATATGGACCAATTTTTCGATGAACTCAAGTCATATGAGTTAATTGAACCCATACAACTAGCACGTGAAAAGTTAGCATAATAGTGCAAATATGTGTCATAAAATAGATTCAATAATGAATAATCATGACTAGATGATTTAATAAGTATACTAGTTAAACCAAAATCAACTAGCAACCCTTGAACAATCAATTTAAAGCACAATATCACAAATATTGTAGGCTTTTTAATTCATCAAACACAACCAAAAATGTTTTGAAAAATTAACTCCATGAAAAAAAAGCCTACTTGAATATTTTTAGCAAAATAAGAGAGAGAATAATATTCAATAATGCTCGTGTGGTTAACGAAGTTGTGAGCCAATTTTATGATTAAATAGCAGGAGTAGAAACCTTAGGTCAAAGGTCTATTACAAATTTTTCCTTAATATTTAAAAAATCTTTAAAACATAAGGACAATATACTATAAGAAAAATTGGCTCGAGTAAAAATTAGGTCAAACTTGAAAATCCAGTGACTTGATTAGTCTAGAAGTAACTTGATCGATCAAATAGGCCTCTTGATTGATCTAGTAAAGCTCCATCAATCTAGTAAAACATTTATTCATTTTGAAATAAGTATATTGATCTACTCATTAATCTTGATCAATCTAGCCATGTAAACATTAATTTAGCTAGGTAATTAAGCTCGATCGATGTAGATATGGCTCGATTAAGCTCAATAATTTTTTGGCTTCAAAATATTCTTGAAATACATACCTAGAAACTAAAATTGGATTCAAATTTTTTGTTCATGAATATTTCCAATACTCATATATCTTACAAAGCTTATTCACCTACACCAAAACATCGTCCAACACTCCCATTGGATAAACATTTGAACGATTGGCTAGTTAAATAACTACATTGATCTCTTTAAGGGTACCAAGATTTAAAGTATCATAAATATAGTAATGCATGACATTAATTGATGCACTTAGGTCTAGCATAGCTTGTTCAAATTTAATGTTACCTATAATTCATGTTATGGTGAAATTACCTTGATCTTTGCATTTTGGTGTGAGTTTCCTTTGCAAGATTGCGGACACATTCTTTCCCACACTTACCACCACATTACCTTTGAGTATTTTATTATTGGTGCGTAATTCCTTGAGAAGTGTAGCATAGTATGACACTTTCTTAATGACATTCAATAGTAGAATGTTAACTTGAATTTTTTAAAGGTTTCCAAAACTTCTTGCTCATGTACATCCTTCCTGGATTTTGCAAACCTTCTAGGAAAAGGAATAGGAGGATCATAAGTAGAGATTGGAACTTTAGATTGTACATTTAGTGGTTGCTTTCCTTCCTTTAGAACATTATCAAAATTCCTTTCTTTTTCTTGAATTGGCTCATCCTTATTTTCTTCATCATTGGCTAGTTTGTTGTGAGCTTCTTCAAGTTGCTTCCTACTTCTAAATGAGATAGCACTAAAATTATTCCTAAGATTAACCATGGGTTGAGCAAGATGTTTACCAAAACCTTATGCTTCTAATCTTTCAACAATAGTAGCTAACTAACTAAATTCTATTTGTAGGTTCTTGAGAGCATATTTTGTGTCTTATTGAAACCTGATAGTATCTTATTATAGCTTGATAGAATCTTGTTGAAACTGAGTAGTGCTAAAGTAAACTTATCAAATCCTCTTAAGATTTACCTTGAGATGGAGGATTTTATGGCCTCATTTGATAAGTTTGTTGGCCTCTTGGAAAAGGAAAACCTAGTGGATTACCATGGGTAGCTGCTTGATTGTTTCTAAAACATTTAAAGGTAGGATGATCCTTATAACTAGCATTATGTGCATTATATAAGGGATCATATCTTTGCCTTTGTTATCCATGGTATCTTCCCATTACATTTGCTTGTTCAAAATTAGGATTTTGAATATTAGGAACTTGTTTGATCGTCATTTATTGCATAATTGAAATAAGGGTACTCAATTGTTGTTCAATAATATTAAGAACTCCTACTTCATTGACCTTTTGTGGTGGGTTGCATCAAGTGTCAAACTATTTAGCATTTGTGGCCATAATGGAAATCAAATTTCTTGCATTTTTAGGAGTCTTATTAACCAAGCTCCCTCACTTGTTGCATCCATCATGCTTATGTCAATGGGTATCAATCCTTTATAAAAGTATCAGATTAAGAGTTGCTCACTTATTTGATGATGAGGGAAACTTGCATATAATTTATTGAACCATTCCCAATGCTCATATAAATTCCCACCATTGTACTACTGAACACTATAATATTCTTTTCTATTAGATTGGCCTTTGAAGCTAGAAATATTTCTCGAAGAAGAGTTATTTCATCTCATTCCAACTATTTATAGTCTCAGATGGTAAACAATACAACCACTCTTTAGCGCTAACTGCTAAAGAGAATGAGAATGCTCTAAAGTTACCTGTTCCTCTAGTATCATTAGGTTTCATACTATAACAAACCATATGAAATTCCTTTAGATGTCTATTTGGATCCTCACCAGATAGACCTTGAAAAGTAGGAAAGAGATGAATCATTCTAGACTTCAATTCAAGATCATAATTGTTATTATTGCATTGAAAGCATAATGGTCATTGATTTGAAACCAATACAATCATCTCCCTGAGTTTGATTGGTATTATTCACAACCAACTTTTTTTAATCAATATATATTAGAAATTCACTCTTGACAGTAATATCTATTGTATATGTAAATCCTAAATGTAAAAATATGTAGAATTTATTCATAAAGAAATGGTATAAAATAGAAATAAAATAATAATAAACTGGTCATAAATCAATATGATTAAATAGGAAAAAAGAGACAATGAGATAGAAAAAATGAATCTTAAATAGAGTTTGGGTTCGAATTCCATAGATAATATAAATGGTATTGTCTATAATAATAGGGATAGGAAAATGAAGGACTTTCTCAAGATTTTTATTCATCCACTTTTTGAAAACTGGTTTGGTTAAACTTGAAAATTCATTCATTGAAGTGAAATAAGTAAACAACTAAATTGACTTTGGTTGGATGGTTCCAATGGAATCCAATGCTAACTCTCATTTCTTATTGAATTAATTGATTAAATTAACTTGTTTTTTATCAAATATTTTGATTTTTGATTTCAATAATTTTTGTAAAAAAATTCAACATATTTTTCTCTTATTATTAGAATAAATCCTACTACTTCTAGTCCTAGGGTTCCAACACTTGAAAAAAAATCTAGGGTGTATTGCTTCAATCATTGGTCCTATATTAGATGTATATTTTCTATCGGACAACTTGCCTAATATTTTCAATGCTCAGATAGTTAAGGGTCAAGATGGTCTGTGTCAAAATAATAATTTTACTTGTGAAGTACAATAATTTTTATTGAATACTTGAGTTTGAGATGTACCGATGATTGCTACAGATAGTCTACTAAGAGGAATGGAAGTGATTGGCATAGGACTCATCTAAGTGTTTCAGTAAGCATAGCAACATTGAGATAAATTTTCAACGTGCTTAGAGAATCCATTGATAAATTAGGTCCTATAGATACTCGTACAACATCCCCATTCATAGATATGTACTTGCCTTTTTACAGTTAGATATAAAATTATTGATTTTTTGAAATGAGATTTAAAGTAGTAGACCTTTTAGCCCGTTATTTTTGTGAAGGAAAAATAGGAATATTTGAGGGAGCTAGAGTGGGTAAAACAATACTCATTATGGAATTGATCAACAACATGGAAATAGCTCATAAGGGCATGTCCATATATGGTAGAGTAGGTGAATGTACACGTGAAGGAAATGATCTTTACATGGAAATGAAGAATTAGAAGTAATTAATGAACAAATGTTTTAGAGTCAAAAGTGGCTCTAGTCTATAGTTAGATGAATGAACCACTAGGAGCTCCTATGAGAGTTGGTTCAATTGTCCTAACTATGAAAACATATTTTTGAGATGTTAATGAATAAGACATACTTCTATTTATTGAAAGTATCTTTCATTTTGTCAAAGAAGGATATGAAGTATCCACCTTATTGGGTAGAATGTCCTATGCTATAAGTTATTAACCTACCCTTAGTACCAAAGTGGGTTCTTTAAGAAAAAGAATTACTTCTATAAAAGAGGGATCCATAACTTTAATTCAAGTAGTTTATGTACTCGTGGATGATTTGACCAACCCTACTCCAGCCATAACATTTGCATATTTAGATGCTACTATTGTACTATCAAGAAGATTAGCTACTAGAGGTATCTATCTACTAGTAGATCCTTTAGACTCAACATCAACTATGCTCCAACCTCATATCGTTGGTGAAGAAAATTATGAACCTATGCAAAGAGTTAAAAAAACATTACAACATTATAAAGAACTTCAAGACATTATAGCTATCCTTATATAAGATGTATTATTGAAGAAGATTGCTTAAATATAGCAAGAGCATGAAACATTAAGCATTTCTTGTCACAACCTTTTTTCATAGCAAAAGTCTTTACCAGTTCCCTAAGAGAATTTATTGGTCTAATAGAAAAAATTAGAGCTTTTAAATTGATCCTTCCTAGAGAATTATATGGTCTTCTTGAACAAGATTTTTATTTGGTGGGGAACATTGATAATGCTACTATGAAGGCTACTAACTTAGAAATGAAAAGTAAATTGAAGAAATGACCTTAAATCTTTATGTAGTGACCCTAAATCAAAATGTTTGGTATTTGGAAGTGAAAAAAATCGTTTTATCAACTAATAGTGAACAAATTGGAATATTACCCAATCATGTTCCTAATTCTACAATTATAGATATCAATATTTTGAGAATACGCTTTAAGGACCAATGGTTGATGATGGCTCTGATTGGAAATTTTGCTAGAATAGGCAATAATAAGGCCAATATATTATTAAATAATTTGGAGAAAGTTAGTGACATTAATCCATATAAAGCTAAGAAAAATCTTGAAATAACGAAAGTTAACTTGAGTAAAGCTGAAAGTAAGAAAAAAACTTGAGGAAAATCTGGCTTTTAGACAAGCTAGAATGCTTGTAGAGGCTATCAATACAATGTCATAATAAGTTGGTGTGTCAAATAAGTAAAGTAAAATAAGGTGTATAAATAGATGTTCTATTGATATGCCTTATTACGCTTCGGCCAATTTTGATGCAATGAAGAAAAATTGCATTCTAAAATTAAATAAAGTAGGATGAAGATGAAAAAGATATAAAATCAATTAAGGAGGATGAGTAGAAAAATTTGTTAGATATTGTTGAAGTTGGTATCTAATAAGTTCTACCTAATATTAGATTTGAATTAATGACTCCCGCTGTATGAAAGCAATACTCTAACCACTAAGTTAAGTAGGTCATTTACCATAATAAAGAGAAACAAATATGGCCTATCATATCGATAGATTATAAATGGAATATTTTTTATAAGCATACCAATCAAAAGGATTAAGGAGAGAGAATATTTGGTCTTGGAATATTCATCTTGACAAGAAATTATCTACATGATAAAATATGTATCAAAATAAGAGTTATAGCTCAGTTAGGTAAAGCACCTTATTTACATGTGTGCCAATGTTTTTCAGAGGAGTCGATCATGTAATCAAAAGACTTGATCTTATTGAGAAATGAATGTCTTACTGTCTGACTTTTAGGGAACAAAATAATATAAAAATAGCCTGACAAGCAGTTTGGTCCAATTCACGTGTCTATCTAGGCACAAATATAGAAAATACAATTAGTATGAGATATTGATAAGGTGAATACTCTTTTTATTCAATTCCAGACATAATAAGGATAAAGACCTCAAAAAAATTATCTTTTCATTCTATCTTATGAGCTTAAAGGTGTATGAAGTTTCATATTTGATTCAATCAGAATAATAGAGACTCTATTTTAACTTAAGTTGATCTAGGCTAGAAGCAAACCTAATTCAACATAATCCTTCTTTAAAAATATTTCGTATTGCTCTTGGATTCGAATTCACATAATGAGTTAGAGCACATGGAACCATCTTTTTTTCTTTTTCTTTTGTCAAGAAAAAATATGATAGACTAATCGATATTTCTATCAATTAATGAAAGATCACAATACAAGAAAAATGCATGTTAGATCTTTGAAAAATTTCAAATCATTTTGACAATAATCAATTAGATATGTTTTTCCCATAAGGTCTATAGTTCAACTCCATATAGCCAAAATTAAAAAAGAAAAAAATAGATTTCCTTTAGGATTATATATCTATATATATTAGAAATATATAGAATATACATTATTATTATATTTTTATATTTATTAAAAGTTTCTATCTAAAATTTGAAATAATTTAGATAGAAAAAGAATATCCAATTCTAAGCTAAATAAAAAATTCAAATTCTATTTGTAATTCTCTTGCTTTTATTATTTATAGAAACTTAGTTGTAGAAAAGAATAGCCTTATTTGTATCTATAAATAATATAGACTAGTCGATATTTTATTTATATCGAAATAAAATAGAATTAAATGTAATAAAAGAATAGAAAAAAAATGATTTATAATGGATAATATAGATGACTTGACAGTTAATTCAAATTCGAATTGACTAATATCAATCAAGTATATTTTTCACATTAATAGGATTGCTCTATGTTTCTACTTTATGATGCTTGGTTACAATTTTAAATATGATATTATATTTTTTCTCTAGTTTTTTTATGTTGACCTTTTCCTTTTCCTTGGGCAATGAGTTTTGATGTATTGGGGTATTTTTTATAAAAGCCTTCATTTTCGTGCTTATCCTAATTGTTGGTTTAATTCATGTATGGAAAAAGGAGCATTGAAAAGGTCTTAGTTCTTGAATATTCATCAAACAATAATGAAATAAAAAAAAATAACATAGAGATAGTTATGAATTCCATTATTAAGTTTCCCTTTTATTGAACAACCCAAAATCCAATTCTTTCAACATAATCAAGTGATATTTTAGATAGGTCAAGACTCTCTAGTTTATGGCCACTTCTCTATGGTACAATTTATTACTTTGTTGAATTTTCTTCATTAATAGGCTCATAGTTCTATTTTGATCATTATGGACTAGTGCCAAGATCTAGTCCTTGGTAGGCATACCTTCTTTTAAGAATGGATATAATAACAATGAAAATGGCCCTCTCCTTAGTCAAATGATATGAATAACCAAAATATGTTATTGCTATAAGAGCATGCACAATAACATGGGGTAGATTCAGTACAGATTCTTATAGAATTGTTTAGGGGGTGGATAAAATAATTCCTATAGATGTTTATTTGCCAGGTTGTCAACTTAAATTAGAGGTAGTTATAGATGCTATAAAAAACCTCATAAAAAACATCTCAAGAAATCTATAAAGATCAAACTATATCTAAATAGGAGAATTGGTGTTCTACGTACTAAATTTTTTGATCAAGGATTACTTTCTCAATCACCATCTACTTCAAAAACACTATTAAAGCATTTTTCTAATACTAAAATTTAGTATTTCCCACGAACTAGTAAATTAGGCAGAATCTTTTTTTGTACAAGTATAGAATAACAAATAGTGAGTCAATCTTCATTAATTTCATTATAAATATGAAATACTTATAACACTTATAATTATAAAAAAGATGCATGGTTGTTTGCCTGCATAGTTAGTTAAACATAGGCTAGTTCATAGATTGTTGGGCTTCGATTACAAAGGAATAAAGACGTTAGAAATAAAGCCAAAGGATTGGTACTCCATTGTTTTTTTTTGTATGTCTATGGTTACAATTATCTATGTTCCCAATGTGCCTATGATGTAGCACTAGGTGGACTGTTAGCCAATGTGTACTATCTTACAGGAATAGAGTATAGTATAGATCAACCAGAAGAAGTATGTGTAAGTATCATTATACTCATGTATATGTATTGGTTTCCCATGTACAAAACATGATATTTTTTTTATTTTACTCAGTTTTATGCCTTTCTCTATGTAAGGTTGGTTATTGCATATCAGTAATTCACACATGCACTTAGTTAGGAACACACACCATGTGGTTTGTTTCATAGTATGTATTCTAGGTTGAGAGTTTTGGTTTTTAATGAGTGAGATTTTGAGTGAGTTGGCATTTTCACTTGTATTTTTTCCTTTTCTGGTGCAAGTATTTATAGTTAGTACTCAACAATTTTCAGAACAAATTTTTTTGAATTTTTTGTACCTTGCAAACAAGCTCACCATGGACCTCGCTACCACCCTTTCCACCACTTTTGGTGAGGTAGCTGGCGAGGTCATAAATATAAGTGGTATAAATACCCTCATTTCTCTTATTTCTTACCCATTGTTTAAGAGTCAAAACTGTGCAAAAATTCACTTTGAGATTTTTATCTAATTTTAAAATTATTTTGGAGAGCATAAATTTAAGAGTGGGTTGTTTTTGTGGTTAGTTATTAAATCATTATATGTATTAGTACATGGTTTGACTGTGTGCCTTCTTTATACAATTTGATATTAATAGTAGACTATGTGTCCTAAGAGGTTATGAGTTGATACACATCTAGTTATTGATCATTAGTTACCAATCACACCACATTGGGTAGTGTTGGATGTGGAAGACTGATAAGTTTGAGTGTTGAACTAGACAGTTGTAGAAGCATTGAAGAAAAGAGAAATAGTAGGTAGTTTGGTTACCAATCAATTTGTTTACTGTTTAATGAATTATTTATCAGTGAGAGGTTTCCTTAAGCAACCTAAGGATGTTACCATATAAATAGGGTTTTTATATTGGTTTGCCCTGTAATATCTAGTGTTATGCATGATCTCTTATTGAGCTAGTATAATCTAAGTTTGTTGTGTATATATCTTGATATATTTATGAATAAACTCTCATTAGAAAACATTTTTTGTTTTCTGGCCTTTTACTTTGATATTTAATATCTGTTATTCAAGTTATATACCTTTTGATATTACCATATCTGTGATTCTACTACATGATTTGTATAAATGTTTATTTCCTTGTTTATGCAAGTAAGGGCTGAGTCCTTTAGGAGTTTATATCTCCTTACCATGATCGTATATCAAGTAATTGACTCTTTTAATTGGAATCAGAACAGGTGCCCCCTTTTGGGATTAACCGCTTTGGTATTGATCTTGTTAACTCACTTTATCACATATACCCATTCCTTCTGATGGAGTCAAGAGAAGAGGTTAATATAGGTAGACTTCCACTATTCCAAAGGCAAAACTATAGCTATTAGAAATTTTGTGGTCTCAAGGTGACCATATTTTGTACCTTGTATAAAATGGCTAGACTTACAACAACCAAAGCCTTTATTGATAATTCTATTATTTCCAAAAGGATACAAAGCTATACTACCTCAAAACGAACATGGGACATTCTGGAGATGACCCATGTAGGAATGTCTATTGTCAAAATATCTAGAATCTTGAAATTAAATAGAGATTTCGAACTATGCATCATGTAAGAATACAAAACTTTTGACAATTTTTATGCATGGTTCTCCAACATTGTTAATTGCACTTACAACTTAGGAAGATCTGTTATTGACAAAAAACAAATTGAGAAAATATTTGCTAGCCTACTGATAACTATATATTATATAGTTATTTTATCCATTTTATAAATTATAATTGTTATGTTCTTGACATTTTTAGTTAATTTAAATGTATTAAATAAATATTTACTATTAGTTTCTTAAGGAATATAGTTTTTAGAAAATTAAAGAATTTGAATCGAAAAAGGACTTAATTGCAAATAATAAATGTCTGAAAATATAATTTAAATTAAAAGAGTGTTTAATTACAATTAACAAAAGTTTAAAAGTTAAATTAAATTTGAAAAAAAGGCTTAATTTCAATTAATAAAAGTATAAAAGTTAATTTGAGTTAAATTGGAGGGTTAAAATACAATTAGAGAATTTTATTTTTCTACGTAGGATAGAAGACCACGCGCGGCTATTTTCCACGCGTGCCACGCACCGTCAGATCAGAATATCAACGGTGAGGATCTACGCATGTAATACAGATACGACAAAAGCAAATGGACGTGTTTCCCGGTTACACATTGTTTGGTATGCCGTGTGGGGCCACACCCTGCCGTGCAAGCCGGCGTGCAGGATAGGACCCACGTGTCTATGCTAGAAATGGTCCTTTGCGATGCGGTCAAGAGAAACATTGTGCGTCCTACCATTCCAACGAATCATACAATGCCATGTGTCTCGAATATTCTTTCAACAAATCAGAAGATGACACGTGGCATATGTTGGTTAAAATAAAAACACAGAAATGACGTACGTTTCCAACAGCTTTTGCTTCCCCCACATGTCTTTGAAAGCAATTATCCCGTGCGACGTGTTCCTCTTGTACCCGTTCATCACAGCGTATGAAGGGCTGCCACGTGTCCTATTATTTCTTACTACGAATCATATTCTGACATGTGGCATGCGTGAATTGAAATGAAAACGTAGAACGACGCACGCTTGTCCCCCACGTGGATTTAAATATTATTTTTGATATACTATTTTGTCTGCCATGCGTGTATTAATTATTATTTTAAATGTAATATTTGTCTGCTACGTGTCTAAAAAAATGTATTTTATGATGTATTTTTTTTAGAGAGTTGGAGTTATATATAGGGTATTATTGGGATAAATTTAGAAGGTTGGAAGAGGTTAGAGTGTTGGACTGTGGTACACACAGAAGCCATTTTTGGCTTCTGTTGTGTTTCTACATGTGCCAAAAATTTAGAAAGTAGAGATGATAAAATTTTAATTTTCTTTGTGTTGTTTTTCAACTAATATTCCTTAAATGATGTAGTTTTAATTTTATTTATGAAGTAATTTAATTTTTCTATGGTTGCTGTGTAGCTAAATATATGAAGCTTGGTTTTAATTATTTTTGAAAGATTTATAGATTTTTAATTTGTTTATTCTATTTGTGCTTAATGCTTTAGATTGATTGGAAGATAAATCAATTGATTTGTGACACATAAATAAACTTGAGAAAGACATTTTTGTGACACTTAAATAAACTTGAAAAAAGCATTTTTGTGACACTTAAATAAACTTGAAAAAGGCAATTTGTGTAATTGCTCGTGGATAGAATAACATATATATATGAAGGATAAGAATATACCTTTATTGTACCTGTGACCATTTGAGAACTTTGAACGTAATGAATCTCGATGAATTTAATTCTCATAGGAATATAGTGAATTATTTTAGCGAGATGTGCCTATATGGAGCTCGGAAGAGATGTATAGATGAAATTAGAAGTTGTTGCTTGACAAATTAAATTTATAAAAAATATAAATCAAGAGAAAATAATATGATTCGAGTGGACTAATTTGGTGAAACTGCAATCCTAGAATGTTTTTACATTTTGTTATAAAAATCTTAGTTAATACTCCCAACTTTCGTTTGTTTGGATAAAATTAGAGTGAAATAATTTTAGTACTTAACAAACTATAGTAACAAATCTTTGTGGGAACGATAATTTTACTTATCAATTTTATTATTTGTCACCGTGTATACTTGCACATTTTTATGTTCTCTTAAAAGAGACAACAAGTTTTTGGCACCATTGTCAGGGATTTGTTTACTATTTTTTGTTGATATTAATACCAATCAATCTGATCTTAGTTAAAAAAAATATTTTTCTTTATGCATATTGTTACTTGCTTTTGTTTATGTTTCAATTTTCTGACAAGTTGAAATTTTGAATTTGAGGCAAAACATTTGAACCTCCCTAAAAGCAGAAAAAAAGAGGAAGTCAAGCTGACGACTATAAATCAAGCGTTTCTTAGGAGGAAACCCATGTGTTTTAATTTTCTATTTTCTTATTTTATTTATTGTATTAGTTTGTATATTTCTTTATTTTGTTATTTTATTTTCGTAGGTGCAAATCGGAGGAAGTAAAGCTATTTTTGCATGTCAATCTTACAAACCAAACCATGAGGTTTCTTTAAACCCATCTCATGTGTTCTTTAATTTCGCACATTGAGGACAATGCACATATTAAATTTGGGGGTGGTAGAGAAATTGAACTTAGTTGAAATATTTTCTGGGTATTGTTGCTTGTGAAGCTTTATTTGTTTGATTGATTGAAGATATTTTGCTTTTAATGTTGATTTAATTTTATATCTTTAGTTTAAATAATGCATAACTCCTTGAGAAATTTGAATATTATCTAAGCTATGTGTAATTTTTGCGTATGTTTCATTTTTACAAGAATATATATTCATGAGCACTAGTCTTAATGTTTGAGTTGTGATGCTAATTTAGAGAAGGTTTATGTGAGTATAAAATTCGATTGATTTTTTGGTATCACCATTCTTAGAATTTGTTTGATTTTCTCTCGATGTGAAATTCTAGATAACACTTAACTAAGAAAATGATTTAGGCCATCTTTGGATCGTTTGAGCCTTTCTATCTACCTTCACATGTTTTATCCATAGTATACCCTAGTAATATATATATATCTGTGTGTGTGTGTGTAATTATAGATATATCGATTTTTCTTATCTCACTAACATGTGACCAATATTAGTAAATTTCTAAAGCTATATCGGAAAGAAAAAGAGGATACTGAAAAAAACAAAAACAAAACAAAAAAAAAAAAACAAAAACAAAACAAAAAAAACAAAAAAAAAACAAAAAAGAAAAGATTATTGCATGTGATGCTAAATCCCAAATTGGGAAGTATTCATTGAGATGTTAGAAGGTATCTTGTTTCAATCTTAAAATAATGTGTTTGGGAAAAGTTTTGAGCTAAATATTATCTTTTATCCTACCTTTACCTAAGCCATACATTACAAGCTTAATAAAGTCCTATTGATTTTTGATTGTGTTTGTCTACATTAGTGGAGAGAGAAATGAAAAATGAACTTATGAGATTTGTGATTTCATTAAAAATTAATTGTGTCCATATTTGCATAATTGGTAAACTTGATGAGTAGTATGCAATTTAATTGACATAAAAGTGTGATTAAGTTAATTACTATATGATGTATAGTTTACTTAAGAGTGGAATATATGTTAGGTTAGATTCAATTGATCATGTAATTAATTAATAATTATATTGGAGAGATTTTAGTGATTCACGTGTTTAGAAAATTTGGGGATTAAGTATTCCTAGATATTTTCTAATATAACTTCTTAGTTACCAAATCTGATTTAATTAATTATTGTTATTTACTTTTAGTTCTTTTAATTTTGATTTCTTAAAATATAAAAACACAAATAAATTTTTTTCTTTTAAAGAATCTTTGTCGGAACGATTTTTTCTTATCATTATATTACGTGTTGTGATATGTATATTTTTATATTCAATAAACACAAGTCATGTCTGATTAGATTTAAATTTAATTAACTTAAATAATTCTAACAAGCATAGTTAACTAGCTAGATTTTCCATTACTTCTCCATTGATTTTTAAATTCATATTGAGAAATCCATGCATATGAACAATTGCACATAGATAAATTATTCTTTCGACACAAATTGGTAACTAGGACCTAAATGAGGGGTAGAAATGTCAACCCTTGGAATCTTTTTACAGCTCTATTCCAAGTCGGCCAAGAAAGCTTTACAACATGAAATAAGTAGATAACACAATGGAAATAAAAAATAATATGCTCAATTCAACACATAATAAAAGAAACCAATAGATACAAAAGAACAATATGCAGTAGACATAGTAATGACGATGTGCCTTATACGCTCCTATCTAGACAAACAACATGTATAAACATGACAAATAGCATACAATATGTGAATTAGGCATACATTCTGGAAAAGCTATAAAGAATTTTTAATCACTTCAAGACATCATAAGTGAGAACATATTTAATAACTGATGATTGTACTTTCACAACATGCAATCATACATAACATAGCATACCAAAAGAAAGAATTAGATACCCGATACACAACTAAGGTAAGGATATATTGACTACTTAAAGACTCATAATAAACTCACAAATAGACATAATAATTTAAAATAGTAAAAATAATTAATTAGAAAGCTATAGGAAATCTACAAGGAAATGAAAGAAAGCATGCAACTACATAAATCAAGTAAGCTTTCAAATGAGAGTCTAAATCTAGTATGTTGGTGCATATGCGATAGCACTCATATTATACTAACACAACAACTGATCATCCATAACAACATATACAACGAGGTAAACTCATATAGAACTTATTCCTATGTAGTAACAACCTCAAATTTCTTATGACAACCACGTAAAACAAAATAAACATATATAATTTGATTGAAAAATATAAATGAAAATACATCTATCATTCAGGCATACACTACCCTAACTACCCATCCCTTCCCTTGCTTGTAACCTTCACAATAACTTGATCTAACACACAGATCAGACTCTCTTCTAGAGCCAACACTGCACATAACAGTGCAATGAGTTACCAATTATCAACAACGTGAAACAGAGAGTATAAAACCAATGTGGAAAACCACTCAACCACAAACTCTCATAATCACTATCTTGGAAACACTCAACAATACCAAAAGCATAGTATGCCCAAATCTCACCAGTAAAATATTCGCAGTCTAAGAACGCCATTTTACTCTTATTCAAACATGTCACAATCATCGAAATACACAAGGTGATTTTTATTGAACTTAATATATTCACCTTACCCAAAACCTACTAGCTAATACCGCCTCGAGTGCTCACTACTAAGGAGCACAGTTTGGTTTACACAGTCACAAATCACTAATACTAAACAAACATTCAAAGTAATAGTGATTCAAAATTAGAAAAATGAGATGGTAATTTGACAAAGTTCCATTGCCTTTTTTCTCATTAAAGAACACAAAGGAGGGGTTATTTATAGAAGCTCATATGGTACCTCACCAAAAGGCCCATTGACCATCCTTGTTGATGCTTCACCAACCGCCGAGTAAGGTAGTCCGACGAGGATCTTGTCACGACACAACAAAAGTCCATTTTTTGATTCAAAAAATTATAAAGTAATTTTCATAAATACCTACATACGTAACACAACAACAAAAACATCGAATAATGATCTTGTGTGTAAACATGCTCACATGAAAAACATACCTATGTGTGTATGTGCATTTTTGATTATCAGTAGCCAAACTCACACAAAAGGAAGACAAATATAATAAGTAAAATAAATAAACTCCATATTTTACACACGTGAACGTCAACAAAGAAACAAAGGATTACAGGACTTACACATATTTACCTTGAATTTATTTGAGTCAAATCTATCTTTAGTTATTTTTATTATTTTTTCATTAGATTAGAATTTTCAAAAGCCAAATATTGTGACAAGATATTTATATTTTATTTTTCGTGTTTAGTTTTAAGAATTTTAATGAATTATTTAAAACTACATAGTTCTTCTTAAGATTGACATTGTAAGTATATTTATCGCTTATTATAAATTATTCAAATACTTGTAAGACTTTTATAAATTTATAACATTTGACCATAAGCCTCTGTGCATCACTAAAAGGTTTATTAATAGCCTCTAGTGTAGCCATGAGTGCATAGGCTTATTGATTGTTAAAAGCACAATTATGATTTTCATTAGTATTGACATTAGAAGGATTGAAATCTTTACCAAACCTATACCAACACATATTGACTAGATGGCCAATCTTCGTACACAATTGACATTGATGCATATTTCCATTAAAGTGTCCTATGCCTCTACCTCTTTGGGTTGTGTTTTGACCTCTGCCAACCATTATTGAAATGATTCTCTACACTTCATTCACTGCTGAAACCTCTGCTATGATTTTGTGCTAGATTCACATTCGAAAACGGCACTTCACTAGCATCACTATTGGGTTTTTCCACTATCTCCTCATGTTTAGGAAGCATTGATTGCACCTATTTTACTAGCGCTTACTCAGTTTTACTAGAAATAGTAGGATATATAAGATCATAATCTTTTTCAATACCATTCAGAAGTGCATGTACCCGATCCTCCTCTGAGACATGGTTACCATATGTAGATAATTACATAACAATGCCTTTAATCTTTATAACATATCCAGTGTTAGTCATTGCTCCTTTTCTCATGTTGTTAAGTTTAGATTTATATTGAAATTCTTTTGCTCTCGAATGAGAAGCAAATATTTTTTTTTTCAAAATAGTCCACATTTATGTGCAGTCTCACATTTCAAGATTTTCTTTGTCGAATCTCCATCCATGCATGCGATCAGCCAAGATCCTATCATTAGAAAGACATCGATATTGACCTAGAACAATTCTTCTAGCTTATAATTCTTTAAAGTCCTTAGCATTTGTCTTTTCCAGATCACAAAATTAGATATGTCCAACTTGATTGCATTTATCTAATTGCATTTAAAGTCCTTAGCATTTGTCTTTTCCAGATCACAAGGAGTTGGCAAGTCTCTCACAAGTTTCACGTGAAGAAATTTAATTTAAAATATTTTAATTAATCATAATATATTTAATTTAAATGAAATATAAAAGTTTAATCCAAAAATGCAGTTATTTAGTTTTTTCTTGTCTTTAATTTATAAGATTTTAAGTATCTTAATTTTGTGATATTATTATCTCAAAAAATAAAAAATGAATTAAATAAAAAATTCAAATTTAAAATTAAGGTGACAAGTTAAAAATATTTACAATGATTAATATCATAATAAGACATATAGAACCACAAACAATAACAATGATATTAAATAATTTTTATCTTTAAATGTTTTTAATTAAATGAAACTTCATTTATCGCTCAAAACACATTTCACATTTATAAATATGATTATATACGTAAATGTATAACCACACAATACATTTTAAATTAAAATATAAAAGAGATAATTACTTTGATATCAATTTATTTGTTTGCGATATATGTACTAATATTTCAACACATTACATTAAAATTAGAAGAAAAATATGTAAAAAGTATTAAAATTCTCATATATTGAATGCATTATAATTTATGCAAGTAAGTAAAAAGAGAGCGTTTCTTTTAATAATTTTTTTAATCATATTTTATGGATTTTAATTTTTTTTAAGTATACTAATATAGTACAAATTTAGGAAATTTTTTATTTTATCTTTTAATTCTATAATATTAGATGATTATTATAATGTTCATAAGTTTTTTTTTATTTTCTTTATAATTTTCAATTTTATTAAACCTTTAATATAAAACCAAATATTTTATAGTGTTTTCATTTTTCATTTTAATTCTTACACTAAAGATAATTATTAATAGGCAATTTTATTTATACTAAATATAATTTAGAAAATAAATTAAAATTTAAAACATATTTAAGAGATTTTTGGCTTTATATTTTAATTTTACAATAATAGACAATTGTTATAATAATCACAAGTGTTTTGATTTTTCATTTTTAAATTTTGACTAAGAAGAAATTTATAAATTTTAAATTTATACACATAGAATCAATTATTTTAGAATTCTTTTGATTTTTCTTTTCATTCTCCCACTAAAATATAACTAATACAAAAATAAATTATTTTTTTACACTTAATATAATTTAAAAAATAAATTATCTAAAACTAAATTATAGTTAGATTATGTTATATGAGAAAATATATTAATACTTATAGTATATATTTTTTAAGTATACTAATTTAGCATATATTTAATAAAAAATTAATTTTATAATAATAGATAATTTTTATGATTCTTTTTATTTTATTATTGCTATAATTTTTAGGATTTTTTTGGTTTTTCTTTTTATTCTTTCAGTTAAAGATAATTATTAATACATGTAATTAATTATTTTTACATTAAATATAATTTATAAAATAAATTATCTAAAATTAAATTATAGTTGAATTATGTTTTATGAGAAAATATATGAATACTTACCTATATATTGTTTAAATATACTAATTTAACACATAGTTAATAAAAATATAATTTTTTTATTATGTAATATTATATAATTATAATAATTTTTATGAGTCTTTTCATTTTCTTTTTAATTGTCGGTTTTATTAATTATTTCATTTATAATAAAACAAATATTTTAGGAGTCTTTTGATTTTTTCTTTTATTCTTTCGATAAAATAAAATTAATTATACATATAATTAATAATTTTTATACTAAATATAATTTAAAAAATAAATTAAAATTTAATATATTTTTAATTTTATAATAATTAATAATTAATAATTATTATAATAATAGTGAGTTTTTATTTTTTTTATTTTTGAATTTCAACTAACAGACAATTTATAAATTTTAAATTTATTCGTATAGAATTAATTATAAAATTAATTATTTTATGAGTCTTTTAATTTTTTATTTTATTCTCATATTAAAAGATAATTAATATACATAATTATTTATCTTTTATACTTAATATAATTTAAAAAATAATTAAATTTGAATTATAATCGTTATATAAAAATATATATTAATATTTATAATAAATTTTATTAATTAATATTTGACATATTTATGATGTTTATTTTTATACTAAAGGAAAAATTCTTTCACGTAAAAGTCTTCTAGTAGTACCAAAAAAATCTTATATTTGGTTCCACTAATTTGAAGTTTGAGAAATAAATTAAAACCATTTACTAAGGTTCTTTTTCCCTGCAAGTATCTGAAACTAAAGTTAAATTCTTTTTACGAAAACTAAAGTTATAATTAAATTTCTTTTATCTTCTTCACCCCCTTGTACTTTTTCAATTACATCGTATTCAATTAAAATTATTTTTATCTTAAATCTTAGATTTTCTTATATTCAATCAAAATTATTTTTATCTTAAATTATCATATTCTTTAGATTATTTATAAATGACATTCAAGTTCTTATTTTTACGATCTTAATCATATTTTTGAAAAATTATGACAATATTATATATATATATATATTAATCTATTAATATATTTTTAATATATGAAAAAATAGGAATTAATACGATTCATTCAAAAAACCCTTTTACAACGAATCATTCATCAAGAAAAATAATTGAGTAACAATTCATTCAAAAAACCCTTTTACAACGAATCATTTATCAAGAAAAATAGTTGACCAACAACGGACTGTACTAGTTAATAGGAGCATATATAGATACTATAAATAAGTTAGTGATAAATATTCAATAAAAAATACATCTTTGAATTGGTTTATAATAAATAGTAAAATTTGATTGATTGATAAAGGAATAAAACAATATCAAGAAGAAAATAACAATTGAAGTTGACAATATTAAAATGGATTAAAAGAAGAAGGAAAAAAATATATAAAATAATAAATATTTTTACAAAAAAATTGCTCTTCTATAATATTTTTTAATTAAATTATTAATGCATATTTTAATAAATATACAATACTAATATATTAATTTGATAATATGGATATAAATAGATATATTTTGTATAATAAAAATACCACTAAAATATCAAATTCTAAAATATCTATATTTGTTTATTAATATCAATATGTAAAATTATCAAACACATATTAAAAATATTATTAATATTGATCAATTTATTTTTTGATAAAAAAAATAAATAACACTCTAATTAAATTTCTAACTACAAAAGTAGCACCTATTATATAAAATTTATATATTTTTATTATTTAAAAATATATAATATATTATTTTATATTAAATGTTGTAAACATCTTTCAAATTAAATTATTATTATTTAAATATGTTTGATGTTTCTATCATCATATCTCGTTTAATATTATTAAAATATTATTTTTATCTTTATATGTTATTATATTTAAATATTATAAAACAGAGCACACAATTAGAATAATAGAAATTCAGATGTGGCGTTCTTTAAGATATATGCAGGTGGTTTTGATGGCAATTATAGTAATTCAACACAATTGGTCGAAAGCAAGAATACTACTCTAATTTTGATACTTGCATTGACTTTGGGTTCTGTTGCATGCCTCTGTTTCGTCTTAGCAATTTCTAGTTTTTTGTTTACAAGCACTGAGCACACAAGTACAAGAAGCTATTTGAAAATGCAAATTTGGGTTTTGCTGAAGAATATACACTGCAATCATTTTCCTACAATGAGCTTGAGATAGCAACAAGTGGGTTTGGAGAAGAGTTAGGAAGGGGAACTTTTGGAGCAGTCTAAAAAGGGACCTTATGTGGGGGTAAAAGGATTGCTGTTAAAAGACAAGAAAGAGTTGTGGAAGAAGGGATTCGAGAATTTAGGGCTGAATATACTACCATTGGAAGGACCCATCACAGAAACTTAGTTCAGTTGCTTGGTTTTTGCATTGAGGGACGAAGAAAGCTTCTTATTTATGAGTTTATGCGCAATGGTTCATTAGCAGATATTCTCTTTATGTCCAAAATGCGCCCATCTTGGAAAGAAAGGGTGAGATTTGTGTTAGAAGTGACAAGAGGTGTGTTTTATTTGCATGAAGAGTGTGGCGTTCATAATCCATTGCAACTTAAAACCCCAAAATACACTCCTAGATGATTGTTGGACTGCTAAGATATCTGATTTTGGTATGGTTAGGCTCTCACTGACAAATCAAGCAAAAACATCATACCCAATAGAACAAGGGACCATGGGATACTTTGCACCTGAATGGCACAAGAATGCCTTAATAACGGTAAAAGCTGACATTTATAGCTTTGGTGTTGGCTTTTGGAGATTTATGTTGGCGACCAAACATATAACTAAATGTTTAAACACTTATATTATTACAAATATATAGTTTCGAAAATTTAGACTTATTTTTTTAAAAACTAAAACTATAAGTTTTTGATTACGGTGTAATAAAAATAAGGTTATAAAACATACTCGATTTTTATCGATAATTATCAATTTTTTCATTTTTTCTCCCTTTTATTTCATTTTTTCTTTTTCCTTTTACCCATTTTTTTTCTTTTATCGTTTTTCCCAGCACTCTTTGATCTCTTTCCCTCTCTTCTTCCCCTTCCCAGCTCGATCACGAGATCCTCTTCCCCTCTCTTCTACTTCTTCCTCCGCCCTGTCGCACACCTCTCCTGGTACTGGTCGCTGGTTCGCAGGTCGCTGTTAGCAGGTCGCTGTTCGGTGGTCGCTGGTTCGGTGGTCGCTGGTTCGCTGGTTCCGAGACCGCATGTATGTACATCGTGTGCTTTCTGAGTCCTTAATTTGAAAAAAAAAGCGAACTGAAAATTTTCTTCTCAGTTGTTCAGTGATGCCCTAAAATCTTGTCCTTATTAGTTAATTCGAAATTCGTTGTTTGACTAAATTTTGTATTACTGATATTCTGGATATTCAGGGTTAAATGATGCAGTGCATCCATTGTACTTCTCAACTTCAAATGTTTTAGTACGCAGATTCGCATGTCCTCAGAGGCATCCAGTGCTTGTTCCAGATATTGATCATAATTGTGAAATGTGAAAATTATAAAACTTGTATATTTTTCCTTTTTTCCTCTTTTGCACTAAAAAGTTATGCAATTTTTTTTCCTTTTTAGTTTGATTTTGTGGTTGAATGATGTTGTTATATAGCTGTTTGGATGATTTGTGATTCCAATGATTGTTTGCAATGTTTAAATCCATGAAATGTCTTCTTCCCAGGAAACTGTCAAGACAAAGCATCCCCAATTGCTCTATGAGGCAAAGTTGTATAAGATATTACGAGGAAGTAATGGCCCTTACTTTATCATTGCCGTTTCTTGCATTTTATTAATTACACAGTTCTCATCCAGTTGATGTGTTTAATATTGCTCGACAGTTGGCATTCCAAATATTTAGATGGTTTAGTATTGAGGGAGATTATAATTTTCTTGTCATGGATTTATTGGGACCCAATCTCGAGGATCTGTTCAACTTTTGCAGTAGGAAATTATCTCTTAAGACTGTTCTTATGCTTGCTGATCAGATGGTAGGATTTCTTCTGATGAAAGCATGTTTTTCCTGCCCGTTTTGCTCATCCACAATTATTAAGTAATCTTGACATTCATGGATATGTGATTGGATTAAGTCGCTCTGTTTGCTGTGCTACTTTTTATTTTTCTGTTTTGATTTGGAAATAGGTTGTGTGATTGGATTAAGTTGTTCTGTTTACTGTGCTACTTTGTAATTGTTTTTCTTTTCCTTTTTGAATTCGAATTAGATGAAAGGGAGTAGAGATGGAATCAAGGGTGATGGAATTTCAAAATCTTCATCTGTTAGCTCGCTTCCTCCCATTTTGGATATAGATGATTTCAAGGTAAAGGAGCTGTAAAGTATGTGGTTTCATGTTCAAAACTGGACAAATATGGAAGCTTCCTTATTAATAAAATAAAACTTCGCTGTTCTGTTCTATTAAATTGTAGGGGGATTTTTCTTTTGATGCATTGTTTGGGAACTTGGTAAATGATCTTCTGCCATCCTTCCAAGAAGAAGAAACTGATTCATCAGAGGGACATGCCAGTGGGGATGATGTTTTGTCAAATGGTCATGTACGAGTTCCATCAGATGCTGTAAAATTTGCACAAGGACTGTCTGACCCTGTATTTCCTGAGGTAGATAAGCTTTTATCTCTATTCAAAGATTCTTGCAAGGAACTGGTTGATCTTCGAAAACAGTTATGGCTTTGGTAGGCAATGCAATCAGAAAGTTGTTTTGGTCTGATGCTAAGATTGTTTTTGTTTCCTCTAAAGATCGATGGAAGGCTTCACAATCTGAAGAAGGAGGTCTCTGCACAAGATGCTAAGCATCGCAAAACACTTGCTGAGGTTAGCCATTGGATGACTATTTTATTTTTGAGCATATGCACGTAATGTTATGGACAAAAGATATCCATTTGGTGACACTCATAATATGGACTTACCAAAAAATATTTTGTCTGTTTAATTTTTAACAATCATTTATTTTATTTTTCTTCGTCCTCCAAAGTTTGTGATTTCATATTGTTTTCTATTATTATTCCACACATTTATTATATAAAATTAACAGGGTTCTTCTACCTTAGCATGGAGTAAAGTTAAAATTTTTTACAGAGAAAACAAATGCATGCTTTAATCTATATTGCACACTAGTTACACATTCTGGTAAATTTATTTTTATTGATCAGCTGGAAAGAGGTGTAGATGCTTTGTTTAGTAGCTTTGCAAGGTTGGATTCCCGTATTTCAAGTGTTGAACAGACAGCTGCAAAAATAGGAGATCATCTGCAGTTGAAGTTTGTCTTTGTTTTTAATCAACATATGCTCATAATTGACTTCTACTTGGTAACATTTTCTAGCTTTTTTAATTTACTTGTCCAATTTATGCTATCTTTGTGGGTTTCTTGTATCAGGGTGCAGATGCTCAGAGGGAAACTGCAAGTCAAACGATAGAACTCATTAAGGTACTTTGAGTTTGGACATAGTACATGCAAGACTATATTCACAAAGAATTAACACTATTTTAACTTAATCATGCAGTACTTGATGGAGTTCAATAGCAGCCCAGGAGATCTAATGGAACTATCACCCCTATTTTCTGATGATAGCCGTGTTACTGAGGCTGCTTCCATTGCACAAAATAATTCTAAAATAGCATTATTATAAAACTTTATGTTAGTGTTGCATGTTCATTCGATTAGTTTCGTGCTATTTTGTGTGTTGAGCTCAGTTCCATGATTTTTACACTAGAACTAGAATGAGTGAGATGTAAGGTATATTTCACTATCTTAGACTTCCTTTGGTGAGCTAGCATTGTTAGTAGATTTGGGTACTAGTGACATAAAGTAGAAGCTGGACACAATATCTAGATATTACCAACTTTTGTCATATTGACATTTTTTTTTGTTATTGTTTGTACTTATTGTGGCATTCATAAATTTACTTAGAGGCTAAATAAGCATTCCAATTTTCACTCTCAAATAGGTTGAAGAACTTATTATGGACCATTTCTTGTATATGTAGGAACACATGTAGATTGAAGAACTTATTGTGGAAATCTGAGGTATTGTTTTTATTCATGGAATCTGGATGTTGGTATGCTCATATATAGTAGATGCTTATTTCACAGGTACTGTTATATGGTGTCATTTATTATAAACAGTTCTATGACACTATAATCATGGGATAATAAACCTATATATTAAGAATAAATAAGTAGAGAGGACTCTTGTGTTTTGGATGTTGTATATGCATGATTATATTCATGGAATCTAGATGTTGGTATGTTCATATATAATAGATGCTTATATTCACAGATATTGTCACAGTGTCATTTATTATAGACATTTTTATGACACTATAATCATGTTGTAACCTATATATTAAAAATAAATAAATAGAGAGGACTCTTGTGTTCTGGATGTTGTATATGCAGAATTATATTCATGGAATCTGTATGTTGGTATACTTATACTAGATGTTATTTTTTTTACGAGAAAATTAATGCATGTTGTCAAGGACGAAGATTTTGAAGAGCATCATTACAATGGGATATATAAAATATTTTCAGATTGATTTAGATTCTAGACAATTTGATTAGTTAGTAGCAATAAAGTTTTTTCATGTATATTTTTATATTTTTGGAACACTTTAATTAGCTAGTTTTTATTATATGTGTTTTAGTGTATCAATCTATTAAACTCTTAATGTAATATTTTTCTTAAGTTTAATATAATAAATCTTAATTTTTTAATTTATATTTGAAAATTAGCTTAATTGAGATGTATATAGTCATGGTTTAAGTGTAATCGAAACAATATATATCATTTTGATTACAAGTCTATAGCCTTGGTTATTAGAAAACTGTGGTCATAGAGTGTACCTATGGTCTCTCTCACTTAGACCTCGGTTCTTATAACCATGGTCATAGACCTATGATCACAGTTAAAAATCGAGATCATATATATGTTTTGTAGTAGTGTGAGGAGATAACTCTTTTTGCTTGGGTTCATAAATGCTTAATGGAGGAAGAGTTAAATAAACTTGTGACAGATGAAAACATGGATTTCACAACTATAGAAAGATCGATGAAAGTGGGACTTTGGTGCATTCAAGATAATCCAAATTTGCATCCTCTAATGAAGAATGTGATCTTAATGTTGGAAGGGACAATGGATATACCAGTCACTCTATCTTCGATGCATCTCCTTCTTTCATAGATATATATATATATATATATATATATATATATATATATATATATATATATATATATATATATATATATATATCATGAATATTTTTAATAGGAGGCGAGAGTGATAAGTACTCTTGTTAGGATGTATATCTTAACTTAAAGGGTGTTGAAAAATATCGTTGATTTCAAAATGGGGGTATAAGGTATTTTAAAATGGGTGTATAGGTCATTTAACTCTTAATAAGGATTTATATAGGGTATTTCTTTTAAGCAAGAAACATTGATGGGACCACCAAGGCCCTAGCTACTCGCAAAAGTTCTCGTAAATTTTTTTATTTAGATTATATAAGGTATTTTTTTTAAAATACTATATATAAATCCTTATTAAGAGTTAAATGACTTATATACCCATTTTAAAAATTGAATAATTGACCTTAGTTCAAAAAGCAAATTAAGGAGCAAATTAAGACTTAATTCAAGGAGCAATTCAAAATATCTTTAATTTAAGAAGTAATTTAATGAGTAAATCTCCTTATGAATAGATGTATAATTGTAATGAATTAATCATTAAATGATCATTCTAATTGAGAGAAAAGTTTAGAGAAAAAAAAGCTTTAGTGAGAGAAAATTGAAAGCAATTTTCTTGGGTGTAATTGGGTTATGAGTTATGAGTGATGTAAACACCTTGTATAATTTCTCATTTTTTAGTAAAAAGATCTACAACAAGTCCAAAGACGTAAGCAAAATTGGCTAAACTCTATTATCAAATTTGTGTATTATTTTGTCTATTTTTGCTTTATCATAAATCTGTCTTATCAAGAATTTACGTAATTTTTTAACAACTGGTATCAAAGCTTTTGTGGTGGTTTCTATTAATTTTCTACAAGGTTACTATTCACTTGAATAATGAATTATGTGAATAGTAAAATTTTGTCGTAGATATTAGTTTGTCAACGGAGGTGTTCTAATATACGGTGGTTCATAGGAATAGTTAGAAATGACTTGGAGGAAATCAGATTTGAGTGGGAGCAATGACTGCAGATGAAAGAAAGGTGAAACTCAAGAAATTCGATAACACAGGTTTTGGGTTTTGGAAAATATAGATAGAGGATTATTTGTATTAAAGAAATATATATCAACCTCTCTCAAGAAAGAAGTTAGAGGCTATGAATGAAGAAGATTAGAATCTTCTAGACAGACAAGTCCTTGGAGTTATTCGATTGACGATATCCTACAATATTACTTTCAACATAGCAAAGGAAAAGAACACGATGGGTCTTATGACAACTCTTTCCAATATGTAAGAAGCCATTGGTCTCAAACAAAGTGCACCTAATGAGGCGTTTGTTAAACTTGTGGATGACGTAAGGCGCATCGATAGCTCAACATTTCAATAAACTCAACACAGTCACAACCCAATTGAGTTCAGTTGAAATTGAATTCGATAAAGAAGTATGAGCATTGATACTTTTGTCTTTTCTACCAGGAAGTAATAAGTTGAAATTTGACGATGTTCGTGATTTGGTTCTCAATGAAAAGATTCGACATAGAGAGTCGGGTGAATCGTCAATCTCTTCAGTTTTGCATACAGAGGCAAGAGGAAGAAATTCAACTAGAGGGAATGGACGTGGCAGAACAGATTAACTAGGTAGATCAAAGGATAGGAGATCCAAATACAGGAATCCCAATAATTCCCATAGCTTGAAGACTATCGAGTTTTGGAATTGTGGGAGAATCGGACACTACAAAAATCAGTGCAAGAGTGCACTGAAGGACCAACAAGTGAAGACCGAGGCAAATGTTACTTCCACCTCAGGAGGAGATGATGCATTGATGTGCTATTTGGAGAACAAGAAAGAATCGTAGGTGTTAGACTCTGGAGTCGTTCCATGCTACTTCACAGAAATATTTTTTTGAGAAATATGTCCCTGGAAATCTTGGAAAGGTATATCTTGGTGATGATCAACCGTGTGCTATTATTGTCAAATGTGTAATGAAGATTAAGTTGAACGGGTCTGTTTGGGAGCTGAAGGATGTTAGGCATATTCTCAACCTAAGAAGGAACTTAATCTCAATAAGGCAGTTAGATAGTGAAGGCTACATTACGATCTTCCATGGTGATGATTGGAAGATTTTAAAGGGTGCAATGACGGTTGCTCGAGGCAAGAAGAGTGGAACTCTTTACATGACTATAGGGGCACGTTGTTTAATAGCAGTTACAGTAGGCAATGAAACACCAAATCTGTGGCACCAAAGACTAGGCCACATGAGTGAGTAGTGGATGAAGATTATACACTCAAAGGGAAAACTTCCAGTTCTACAGTTTACGGAGATAGACATATGTGAAGATTACATACTTGGAAAGAAAAAGAGAATCAACTTTTAGACAAGTGGTAGAACCTCAAAGAAGGAAAGGGTAGAGCACATGATTAAAATGGAGAGAACTGTGCCAAGCATGCCTCAACACAATGGTAGTGAATTGAACATTGATAGAAAGAGCTAGAAACATTCGTATACAGTCAGGTTTACCAAAGTAGTTCTGGGTAGAAGCAGTCAACACGATAGCTTACTTGATCAATTGAGGCCTATTTGTTCCATTGGAGCACAGAATGCTAGAGGAGATATGGAGCGAAAAAGAGATAAAACTATCACATCTAAAAATTTTCGGTTGTGTAGCATTTATGCTTATCAGTGATCAAGATAGGAATAAACTTGATCTCAAATATAAGAAATGCACCTTCATCGGTTATAGTGAGGATGAGGGCTACTGCATTTGAGATGACGAAAACAAGAAAGTAATCTGTAATAGAGATGTGATTTTCAATGAAAGGGTGATGTATAAGGACATGCATAAAACAGATGCTAGCAACTCAGATCAGAATGAGTTAGTATTTACAGATGCAAATGATGTCTCAGATAGTTCCGTAACAGAACCAATTGTAACAAATCCTCAACTAGAGGAACTTGTTGGACAGAGCAAGACACAACAGTCTAACACACCATAGCCTTTTACTCCAGCTCCTGTATTGAGAAGGTCTTCTTGATCTCATATGCCTAACATGAAATAGATGAACTTTATGTTACTGACTGATGAAGGGGAGCATGAATGCTACGATGAAGCTTTTCGGACTTGACATTCCAATAAGTGGGTGCTTGCATTGAAAGAAGAATTGAAATCTCTCATCTCCAACCAGACATGGGAACTAAGTTACCCATTGGGAAGAAGACACTTCACAATAAATGGGTGTATTAGGTGAAAGAGCATCATGATGGTTCTAAGAGATATAAAGGCTGACTAGTTGTAAAAGGATTTCAGCAGAAGAATGAAGTTGACTATACTAACATTTTTGCTCTCGTTGTGAAGCTTAATATTATGAGATCAATGTTGAGTATTGTAGCCAATGAAGATCTTCATTTTGAATAGTGAAGACTGCATTCCTTCATGGAGACTTAGATGAGAAGATATACATGTACCAACTAGAAGGTTTCTCAGAAAGAGGGAAGAAGAACATAGTATGTAGACTTAAGAAAAGTTTGTATGGCTTGAAACAAGCCCCAAGACAATGGTATATAAAGTTTGACAACTTCATGCACAAGGAAGGTTTCTTGAAGTGCAATGCCGACGACCATTATTGTTACTTTAAGAGATATAGGTCCAGTTATATCATTTTACTACTTTATGTTGATGATATATTAGTAGTAGGTTCAGATATGGATGATATTAGAAGGTTGAAGCAGCAATTGTTAAACGAGTTTGACATGAAAGACTTGGGTCCAGTAAAGAAGATTCTTAGAATGCAAATAACAAGAAATAAGAAGAGAGGATCCTTGTAATTATCTCAGGAAGAGTACATCAATCGTGCTGCTGCATTGATTGAGGTATGAAGACAGATTGAAATCAGTTTTCAAGTGGGAGATTATTGAATAATTGAACTTAATTTAACGAGCAAATCAAGGCTTAATTCAAGAAACCCTTAATTTAAAGAGTAATTCAAGGAGTAAATCTCCCTATAAATAGATGTATTATTGTAATAAATTAATCATCAAATGATTATTCCAATTGAGAGAAAAGCTTAGAGAAAAAAAACTTTAGTGAGAGAAAATTGAGAGCAATTTCTTGGGTGTAATTGGGTTATGAGTTATAAGTGTTGTAAACACCTTGTATAATTTCTCCTTTTTTAGTAAAAAACAAATCTGTAGTAGGTCCAAGGATGTAAGAAAAATTGGCCGAACTCTGTTATCAAATTTGTGTGTTATTTTTTCTATTTTTATTTTTCCATAAATCTAACTTACCGAAAATTTGCGTAATTTTCTAACACTAACTCCTATCAAGAGTACTCATAAATCTTTTTAGATATACTAAATACTAAAAAATTAATAAGATTTATGAGTATTTAGTATTAGAAAATAATACTAGAATTTTATATATCTAAACTTATTTTTTAGTATTTAGTATATCTAAAAAGATTTATAAGTACTCTTAATAAGAGGTAATAGGGAGCCATGAGTACTTTTGCTAGGATGTATATCCCAACTTAAAAGGTGTTGGAAAATGTCGTTTATTTCAAAATGGGGTATATGGTATTTTTAAAATGGGTGTATAGGTCATTGTTAGTCTCTTAAGAGAACATGAATGTGCAAGTATACACGGTCACAAGTAATAAGTGATAAATAAGATATCATTCTTAAGGAGATTTGTTACTAATATTTGTTAAGTATTAAAATTATTTTAACCTAATTTTATCCAAACAATCAATCGTTGGATAGATTTTAACTAAACTAATTTTAAATAACAATACTTGAAGAAAATTCTAGGATTACAATTTCACCAACTTAATCCACTTGAATCATATTATTTTCTCTTGATTTATATTTTTGCATTTAATTTGTCAACTAAGAACTACTAATTTATCCACATGTCTCTTCTGATAACAAATAGACACATCTTACTAAAATAATTCATTATATTTCTATAAGAATTAAATTTACCAAAGATTTGTTAAGCTCAAAGTTCTCAATAGCTACACATACAATAAAAATATGTTTCTATCCATATAAATATATGTTATTCTATCCACGAGCAGAACACGAAAATTCAATTTTCAAGTTCATTAGGGTTCACAGACCAATTGATTAATCTTCTAATAATCAAAGACATTAAGCATAAATAGAATAAACAAATTAAAAACATCTCACAAATAATTCAAA